>JAOANU010000005.1:1200000-1806685 GCA_034387635.1 Rhodosporidiobolus odoratus | reverse complement strand
CAAAAGCTGAGCCTCGGCATGCCAGTGCTAGTGCACTTGAAGAGCAGTCAGTACAGAACGTGACCACTTTGCGCTGCGTCGCCCCACCTGGATACAGAGCCTGTACGGGGTAAGCAAGCGGCGGGGGTGTGGGCATGAGCGAGACTGACAGCATACTGGAAACATCGTCAGTTCTGCATGCGAGACGGCATGTAAACTCGCAAGGAGTCATGTCAAAGACAGCTTCGGATCGACCTGGGTGCGTGCTAACGTCGGCAGCGGTGTTCAAGGTGGAGTTGGCGAGGTCCCGGGTCGATTCCGATGAAGAGGACGCCGCGACACGGGCGCGTTGAGCGGCGAAAAAACGGTCGGACAACAGACATATAGCGTAGCGACCAGGCGAGCCTGCCCACCGATCAGGTCAGCCGTGTAGCGGAGTGAGAGAGCAAGCCAAGTTCGGCTCCTCCTCCTCCTCCTCGACTTATAATCCGATCTTGCTCGCCCATCTGTGCTCGAACCACACTCACTGGCATTGCTCGAAACACCCTACCGCACCAGGTAAGCCGCCGCCACCGCTTATCGTCGCGCGCACCTCGTCCTCCCCTCCACCTCGGATCCTCTCGCCCGACCTCCGCCACTTCTGTATGCCCAGCTACAGCTACAGCGCAACCCGACTCCCAGGCTACTCGAATGGCTGTCGCATTGCCGTCTCACCCAGCCTCGCTGTGCCGCCCGGAGCGAGCAACTTTCGGAGCAAGGTCGTGTGAGGGGAGTTAGCTGGGGCGTCCGCGCCGACATGCGCAAGGTTCAAAGGACCTTGCAAGCTCTGTGATGGCAGTGGCGAGGTCGGATCTGCCCATGGCGTGGATCGTCGGACGAAACGACGACTTCTGCCTTCTGATGGAAACGGCGGACCGGACGAGCTGGCTCAAGATGAGGCGCCGTCGCCAAGCAGGACAAACCTCTCGAAACGCTCCAACCGATCTGTGCTGACTGTCTGTTCCGCTGCGCAGATCGGTTCCGCCTCGTCCCTCAACCGTGCTCTCCGCTTTTTCCCTCTGCCGCCGCTCCAACGCCTACCACCAAGATGTGAGCCCCTCTCTTCCCCTCAGATACACCTGTCCGTCCAAATCTCAGTAGGGAGAGCGCCTCCTCAGCAAGAGCGCAGACCGCTACGGGGGCGATGACTTTTGCCAGTTCTCGCTTCCCAGGACCACCTTTCTTCCATGAAATTCGCATGCTGATCACCTCCACCCCGACAGGATGAAACTATGGAGCTTGAAGAAGAACGAGGACGCAGCGGCAAAGAAGAAGCCCAAGACGAGCGCGGCGTTGATCAGGGTGCAAAAAGGTGCGTTTGGTTCCCTTGCGCGCCCAGTAGCCCGTGGCGCTCCGATGGCGTACTCCCCGCGATGCACTCCGGCGCATTGTTCAAAGCGCCGCTTTTCAGGGCGTGGCTGGCTCAGCGACGCATGATGTAGCTGGCATCTTTAGAACGACGTTCACTCACTTTCCCATTTTCCCGCAGACTTGACCGAACTCGATCTCCCCTCTACGATGCAGACCCATTTCCCCAATGCCGAAGACCTGCTCAACTTTGAGCTCACTATCACTCCAGACGAGGGTGAGCCTGTCCATCCCCCCGGCAATCCAGCGCGACACTGACCCTTTCTCCGTGCAGGCATGTACAAGGGCGGCACGTTCAAGTTCACCGTCGCGATCAGCAACAACTACCCGCATGAGCCGCCCAAGGTCAAGTGCGTGCCCAAGGTTCGTCCGCTTTCTTTCCCCCACGCCGCAACCGGCCACTGACGGTTTCTTTCAATCTGCTTTCTTTTCCTTGTCCGCTCGCTTGGATCCCCCCTAATCTCCACTATCCTTATCACGATCTCAACACGCTACCCTGCATGCCTCTTTGCCCACACTCTGATTGCCACTGGCCGTCTCGTCCGCCAACTCTGCAGATCTACCACCCAAATCTCGACCTGGAGGGCAACGTCTGCCTGAACATCCTGCGTGAGGACTGGAAGCCCGTCTTGAACCTGAACGCCGTCATGGTGGGTCTGCAGTACCTCTTCCTGGAGCCCAATGCGGACGACCCGCTGAACAAGGGTGCGCCGGTTTCTTTCCGTTTCTTCGTTGCGATGTCACTGATGGTGATCTTGCTTGAACAACCGCGATCGTTACTTGTTGACCGCCTATTCTACCTCGACGCAACGACGCCGTGCCGTCTGCTGATCCCGCCATCGCACTATCTCTCCCACGCCCGTACTTTCCCGGCCTCTCTCGACCTCTGCCTTACCCTATGCTGCTCGTGTTCGTCAAGTTCCCTTCAGACGCCGCCAACGACCTACGCCAGAACCGCGAGCGCTTTGTGCAGAACGTGACGAAGAGTATGCGAGGTGGAGCGGTTGGCGGGGAGGTGTTTGAGGACGTGCGCGTGCGGTAGAGCTGAGTCTTTCTCGCATCGCTCTTTTACTCTAGACCCCGTCCTCCTCGCATGTCCAACCGTCGGTTCTCCGCGCACATTCGTCTCAGCACTACCTTCGCCCCCTTCCCATCGTTGTGTTCATATCCTTTCTTCTCCCCCTCGTTTCCGTCACCTTGACCCCTGTCCCTCCCACCCTTTGCTCGTCGTCTACCCCGTCGAGTCTAATGGCCAGCGATATACCCCGACGCGCCTGTTGAGCCCCTGCGCTTCGAGAGGAGGGAAAAAGCGCGTTGGTGAATCGGTAAGAAAACGCCTTAGCTCAGACAAAGGCAATGCACACCGGTGCATCTAAGTTCCTCTTGCGCGCCGGAAAGCGTCCATGAAAGCGGTTCTTGACCAGCAGATACACAGCCTTTGCAGGCAGTCGAGTCTAGTCTGAATTACAAGAAATGGCAGCTTGGTCCCGCCTCGGATCAACATCTGGCCAACTACTTCCACCTGCTATAAAGCTGCCACATTAGACACTGCCACAGTCATGGCTACCTCACTGGACGCTTCCACCAGCGCCAACCCCTCTCGCAAGTCTTCAAAATCAATCAAGAGTTCATCTCGTTCATCGACCTCAACTCCACCTCTGGGAAAGTTCCTCGCCTCGAGTGAGTCTAGCCTCTGCAGTTACTGCCTGCACGTTGCTCCAGCTGAGCCCGTACTTCCTTATCTAGGCGAGAAACACGTTCGGGACAAAGCAGTCGCCTCGCTCTCTCGCTTCCTCTCCGCCGGCAGGATCAACAAGTCTGCCGTAGGTAACAAGGACGATGGAGAAGCGGCGCAAGGCGACAATGAGGTGGAGGAGCTGCCGCTTGGCGAGCTGCACTGGGACGAGAAATGGGAAGCGGATTCTCGCTTGGCGCCGGCAGAGATGGCAAAGCTGTGGAAGGGTATCTTCTTCTGTACGTCCTCCTTACTCTCCTACACCGCACTCAAGTTGCTGATAGATCGCTGCGCAGGTTTCTGGATGTCCGACAAGCCCCTTGTGCAGCAGGCGCTCGCTCAGGACCTCGCAGATCTTACCCTCGACGTTCGCCCGAAGAGCAAGACTCGAAATGGTCGCGTCGAGCGCTTCAGGGCAGCCCTTTGCTACCTGAGAGGGTTTTGGGAATCAGTCACGAGGGAATGGGCAGGCCTCGACCGATTGAGGTGTGTTCGCCTATCACTTCTTCCGTTAGTCGTGCCGCTAAAAGTTGATGTTTCACAGGCTCGACAAATTCTACCTCCTCATCCGACGATTTGTGCACGTCGCGTTCCGGCTGCTCGAGCGAGAAGGCTGGGACGAATGGGCAATTGCAGAGTACAGCGCGGTTTTGACCGGTCCAGGCGGTCCTCTCAAGTCCGTACCCCCACCTTGCCTGCGCTGGCATCACAATAAACCAGACTTTCCCTTCACAGTGTCCAAGACCCGAAATTGCCGCATTCCCTTCCTTACCATGTCGCCGACGTCTACCTTACCGAAATCGAGCGCCTTTCCTCCTCAAAGCTTTCCGACTCAGTTGAAGTCTCGCCTTCACCGCCGCGTAATCTCCCACTCAACCTTCTTCTCGGCCCCTTCTATACTGCCATCGCCGCTTGCCCTACCTCGACCATGTTCACTCGTTTCGCCGACGAGATCTACACGCCGCTCCTCGACGCTTTCCTCCCGCCTCCCCCTCAGCCGCCCCACAAGCGAAGGAAGACTGCGGCAAAGTCGAAGCGACTAGAATACCCCGGGATCCTTGCCGTCGCGACTGAGGGGTCTGATGCTGCCGAGGCCGATGCTGCAGGAGAATTGATCGGGAAGAGCGTGCTGAAGCGGTTGTTCGCAGAAGGTGGCAAGGCAGAGACAGAAGACCCCAATAGGCGAAGGATATACGCGTTCGTTGGAGTCCGGGAGCAGGACCTGGAGTAGCTGGCTGTCGAGTTGAACTGTACCGGGTCAGCCGTGCGTTGCGCCTCGGTTCATATCGTGCAGCGCTTGGCTCATCTTGCATGCCCGCCGCAGCTGTCTGCAAGGCTATTCCTTCGAGTCTGTGTACTCAGCCCTCTCATTTCTCGTGTCTTCGCCGCTTAGATCTGCCGCCGGATGCCGCTCACAACACTCGGCTTCGCTCGACTTGCTCATCAACGATGTGTCGCAATCTCCGTCACGAGTATCGCGGCTGTAGTTCGACTGCGACCGCCTGTCGTGCGCGACTCGGTTTGACTGAGTGATCGCATAGGAGGACAAGGGCCGGGACAAGGGTACAGAGTGGACAAGTGGCCGGGCAACCCTGCGGTTTTTCATGCTCTCCCATGGCCCGCAGAGCTCTCGCATCACCATCGTTGCGACACCGGCGTGTCCAGCAGCGAGGGTTCGAGCCAGGAGAAGCGGTGCGCTCCTCCTTACCCCTGACTTGTCGCATCACGTACCACTACCCGCAGGACAAAGCCTCTCATGGCGGCCATTCTCAGGGGCGAATTTTCCGCCAGATGCCCTTGTCCCCGGACAGCCTAACGTGGAAATTGCGGCAGCGAGCCTCTTCGCCTACCGCTTACTTTCCCTTTCTCCCCCTTTTCTGCGTCCGAAGGTAGCAGAGCCGGTCTCTCTCGCTGTTCCCCTTCTTCTCCTGGCCACCCCCATCCACCCGCATCTCCTCTCTCAACATGCTCCTCAATCTCGCCCCATTTGCGACCGTCTTCTCCCTCGCCCTTCTCATGTCGACAGCCGCTTCACCTGTCTATCTCGCCGTCGACGTTCCGACCTCTGCTGGTCTAGATGGTCAGGTCGACGCTGCGCTGGTCGAGCGTGATTTGAGGAGCACGCTGCAGAAGCTGGATGGCATAATCCTCTCGAAAATCGATGCTGTTGAGCAGCGCATGGCGAAGAAGACGAAGAAGAGTCCGGATACGATCGGGCTGAGAGGGCCAACGGTGCGTCACTGCATCCGTCGCTGACAGCCGCGAAACATCGCACTGACGTTCGACCCCTTTTTGCTGCTGCCTTTTCTCTTCTCGCGCTCCTTGGTCCGACAGCACGCGGTGGCGCTTTCGATTGGCACGCCGACGCAGACGCTGCCGCTTCTCGTTGATACCGGCTCAAGTGATCTTTGGTTTTTCGGTGGTGAGCGGGGCAAGCACGGTGCGACGAACTAGGTTTTATATTCTGAACCTCTCATCCTTGCGCTCTCATCAAGCCTGTCTGACTCGTAATGATTCTTCATACAGGGTTCGATCATAGCCGATCAATCTCTGCAAACACCACGGCCGAGGATATCAAGCTGACTTGTGCGTATCTTCGAGGGAGAAAGCCTCATCGGTCTTTGCTTTCAAGTCCAGCTCACCGATCTCTGCAGACGTTACGGAGGCCGTCACCGGGACCCTGGCTTCCGACACCGTGAGCATCGGGGGCCTTTCGGTTAAGAAGCAGTACTTCGGCGTGGTTGCGGGTGAGGGTAACGACGAGATGTCCGGGATCCTCGGCCTTTCTTTCCCATCTTTGGCCAAGGTAAGCTGTCGAATGCCTTCGATGCGTCTGTGAACATCGTTGACCGTCCTTCCGCAGATCAACCAGCCCACCTTCTTTTCCAATCTCCTCAGCTCCGGGCAGATCACCTCGCCTTCTTTCGGACTCTACCTTTCCCGCGACATGTCCGCCTCTGGCGAGCTCACCCTCGGCGGGTCAAGCTACAATCACTGCACCGGGCCCAAGACGGCTGTTCCGGTAGTTGAAGGCCTTGGGCGCGTGAGTTCATTTTCTGCCCCGTGCGAATCGCGGGAACGATGTTGACGGCCGATGTGTTGACGATCCTTTCGCGCTTGATATGACGTACAGTGGACCCTCCGAGTGAATGATTATGCTGTTGACGGCAAGACTGTTCTGAGTCTCCCTACATTCGCTTTCATCGACAGCGGCTCCACCACGGTACGTTACTTCGCCGTTCTTGCGACAATTGCTTTCCGCTTCTGTCAGTCGCCGCGTGCAACCAGCGGCGCAGGCGTCATACGCTTGTCAGGCTTGACACTGAGCCAACTTCGCTTTCCAAAGTCCTACGTCCCCAAAGCCGCTGCCGCCGCCATTTACGCTCAGATCCCTGGAGCTTACCTCGACACCAGCGAGGAGGCTCGTACCACCATTTCACTGAACGGCGTCCCGTATACACTCGACCGCTACGTCTACCCCTGCAACGCTACCGCGCGTCCGGGGTACGTCTTCGCCGGAGGGGAAGAACGTACTTTCGACGTCAATCCGCAGGACATGAGCTTGGCCGCGATCGACGCCACCAAGACAACCTGTGCAGGAACTATCATCGGTGTCGATGTCAACCTCGGTGAAGCAACTGTGGGTATTCTCGGCAGTGCGTCGTCTTCCTTTTCCTGCGTGTTTCGCCGCACACTCAATTTTCCTTGCTTGCCTTTTCCCCTCTCGCTCGTAGTCGACTTCCTCAAGAGTTGGTACTCGGTGTTCAATTTTGGCGACGAGACCACCAAGCCTACCATTACGTTCGCCGCCTCTAAAGCTTGAAAGCATCGCCAACGCCTTGATTTTACCCTTCCCTCGCCTGTGATGTATACTATTGTGCTCCTTGCATTCTACCCGTATGCCGCTACTTGCAGGCTTCCCGCATCCTCTATACCGTATCGCCGCTCGCATCACCGATCCATGGCCGACTTGCTGTAGTTCGCCTTTTCTCCTGGGCGCATGCCTCTCTCGCCGGTCGAGGGAATAGACACTCCTGATCGCACCGCTTATATGGAGCTGTGAGTGCAAAGCGCGCCGTGCTCTGTCGCATCTGGTCAGGAGAGCGAGAACACTCCGAACAATTGGAACAAACGAGAGACGGAAAAGGAAGATTGATTCTCGTAAGACTGGGGGACGCCGCTACGCTGAGATGCTGAGATCTACCACGCCTCCATGATCTTGCGCACGCTTCTCGTTGTTCGGCGTGACCGCCTTCTGCGGAGAAACCTCGTTTTCTTTTCCCTCTTCCTCCTGTCGTCGTTCCCCTCGGTTACAGCTAGGAGCAAGTGCACCATGCCTACCGAGCTCCTTACTTTCCCTCCTAGCTACTGTGCAGGTGCGCCTCCTTCTCCCTTCGTCTTTCCGTCGTCATCGTCATCCGTCTTTAAATCGCCTTGTCTCGTACGCAAGAGGATAGGGTGGGCACTGACTTGCCTGTTTTGGCACTACAGTCGGTGCCTACCGCCTTGCTCACGATCCGACCCTCTGGAAGCCGATTTGGGCGAGGTCTGCCAAGGGGTTAAAGCGGGCTGCGATGTTCGCAGTTCCTTATACACTGGTCGCTTTACCGCTTACTCGGCTCTGTGAGTCTTCCTCGGTACACCGGCCGCGGTACCACTGAGCTGACCACTGTTACTCCCGCAGACGTGACTTTCATCCTTTCCCGCTCTCCCCTTTCTCCCAGCAATATTCACGACGCCGCCGTCATCGGTGTCTCTCCCGTCGTCTACACCACCTGGGCACTCATCGCAGGCCAACTGAGCTCGCTTCTCGAGTGGTTCCTCGCAAGAGAGCTGAAGAAGGGTCGGGAAGAGGCTTACGAACGGACGGTACAGAGCAGGGGGAAGGAGCTCGAGTTCTGGGGAGAGTATGTTGAGGAGTGGAAGGTACCGCCTGTTGAAAAGGCGGAGAGGGCCGCGGAGAAGCAGAACTTCTATACCAAGCTCTCGACTCCGCTGGCGCGGATAGTTGTGCTCAAAGGTCCGTCTCTTTCTTCTTTCTTTCTCCTCGGATTCTTCCCCCTTCCTCTGCTGTCATAGTCAAGCCTCACACCCCAAAGAGCAAGCTGAACAGCAAGCCCACCTATTCCCATGTGCAGTTCTTCTCACTCCCCTCAGCTTCATTCCCTTCCTTCCTCTCACTGTGATGTCCGCGATCCGGTCCTTGACCCTTGGAAGGCAGCTGCACAGGCCCGTACGTACCCTTCCTTCCGCAGGCCTGCTCTGAGCTGACGTAGTCTCCTTTGACGCAGTACTTCGCCGCCAAGAAGCTGTCGTGCGCTCCTCCCCGATCGTCCCCGAGCTCTTTCCTTCCGCTCACGCAGCCTTGCCTCCTCCCGCAGTCCATTCCAGATCGAGCTATGGGTGACAGAACGTCAGAAAGGCTATCGCTGTGCGTCGTGTTTCCTCTTCGTTTCCAGCTGCCGCTGCTCACAGCGGATCTTCCACAGCCTTCGGTTTCGCCGCTTGCCTGCTCGAGCGCATTCCCTTCCTGGGCTTGGTTTTCAGCATCTCGAATCGCATAGGCGCCGCTATGTGGGCTCACGACGTCCGTTTCTTCCCTCTGTTCTTTCACTTCCTCCCGCCTTGTCGAGGACGACTGACCGACTCGTCCCGGACCTTAGCTCGAGAAACAGCAGCATCTATACCGTAGCGGCTCGCTGAAGCCAACGAAGGTTTACGTGAGCAAGCTCGCTGCTGTGGCGGCTCACCAGCGGGCGGCCGACATTCCGGAACAAGTGCTTGGCGGGGTGGGAGGTTTCCCGGTCACCCAGGCAGCGCAAAGCGCTCTACGTGGCGGAGTGGGTGCACCTGCTCTGCCTCCTCGAAAGTGAGGGATGGCATCGTAAAGGCTGGTAAATAGCACAACGCAACTTGGTCTCAATTCCTCCAATCTTACCCTCTGCGCGCAATTCAGTGACTTCGAACAGAAAATCTCAAGACTCGTGAGTGTCATTGATATCAAGCTTACTGTGACGGCTGAATGTACAACAACGTACAGCTACTTCACCCAGACAACGAAGAGGAAAATAAAAGAACTAGACATCCGAACAACGCTGGGTATCGGGCAGCTCAGCCCGCTGACTGCCGACTCGGCCCCGCATATCTCCCATTCGTCTGCGCGTACGAGGGGGTCACGCCGTTTGCTCCGTTCGCGGCTGGAGAGACGTTCAGCATCAGCTGATCCGTCCTGCTCCCTGACGAAGCTCCGTTGTCGTCCGAGAAGTCTTCGAGACCGAGTTCCTTATTGCTCGGGATCCGCTTCATAGCTTGAAGTTTGCGGATGGCGGAGCTGACTGATTGGAATTCTGGAAGAGCGCTACTGCATCCAGTGGGACGTTACGAAGCGAGTAGTCAGAAGCAGAATGTCAGCGAAACCGTGCAAGAAAGAAAGGAGGGAAAGAAAGGGAACGTACGTTTCGAGGTAGGCGACGAGCCCCTTGAGCGCGCCGAACTTCGCCATGAACTCTGTCCTCAGCTCATCACACCGAGCACCTAGAGCAAGTAACTGCCGATCCGCCCTGATACCTTCCAGCTGAACCACCGTGTCGCTCAGGGTCGAGATGGAACCTGCGGCCCGGGTCCACGAGTCAAGTGCGCGTCTCAAACTTGGGACTGACTCGGCGCTTGCGTCGGTAGGCGGCGCTTTCGAGCGAAGGTGGTCCTCGAGGGTGTCGAGAAGAGCGGAATGCGTGGAGGTGGGAAGGCGGAGGGAGGAGATACGAGCCGAAAGAGAAACGTCGAGGGCTTCAAGGTCGGTTCGAAGTTGAGCGAGGGTGACGGGAGAGACGGGTCGCGTCTGCTTTGAGATGTCAGAGGCGAATCAGCAATAAGAGAAAGAGTAGGACGAACGTGGAGAGCGGGATTAGCCTTGACAGCGGCGATGTCGTTCGTGAGAGCCTTGAACTGTGACTCGAGCTATGGGGTCAAGATTGGGGCCGAGCGTGTCAGTGTGCCATGATCCCGTGTGAAGGAACAAGAGGATAGCGTACCGCTGCCTTAATCTCATTCTGAATCTCCATCGGCAGCTCCGAAACCCTCTTCTCGAGTCCTTCCAGCTGTTCTGCCCGCTTAACCTCGACCGCCAGCCTCTCAACCTTCTCCCAACTCTCCCTCTCCTGCTCCTCGCGTTGCAGCTTCTTCTCTTCCTCCCTGTCCGCCAAATCCTTCGCTCGCACAGCCTTCTCCGCATCCTTGGCGATCTGATCCTGCTTCCTCAGCTCCTTCACCTCCTTCTCGTGAGCCTTCTTCGCCTCCAGTACCTCAGACACTTTCCCTTCGAGCGCATCAAGGCGGGCGCTGAGACCAATCGACGGACCAGACAAGGGCGGAGGTGACTTAGGCACTGGGGCGTTCGGCTCTTCGGCGTCGGCGGAGAAGGAGCGTTTGCCGAGGACGGTAGAGGCGGGTGTACCATTCAGAGTAGCAGTAACTTGGTCGAGTCTGGAGATGACGGCGTCGAGATCGGCTTTCGCGACTGCAGGCGGTATGGCGGCGGGAGGAGGAACGGAAGAGGCTCGCATGTCCGTCTGCTTTTGCTGCAGGGTGGCGACGGCTGCCTCCAGCGCCTTGAAGCGGGCTTCGGCCGAGTCGCGCTCCTCCTTGAGCTTGTTGACCTCGGAGCGTAGCGCGTCGATTTCTGCGGACGGTACTAGGTCTGAAGGGTTGGCTAAGCGCGAGGATATAGAGGAGGCGAACCTGAGACACGATGCGGCTGCGGCTTTGAAGCAGCGAGAGGCGCAATGAGGCCTGCCTCCAGCATCTCATGCAACTTCTGCCCGGCCGCCTCTTGCAACAGGTCGACGGCAAAAGTAGCCAGCGTTCTCTTCTGCTCTTCCATGGCACTCATCCGATCAAGCCTTGCAGCCTGCTGCGGCTCCCGGAGGAGATCGTAGAGTTCGTCGGTCTCATCGGGCGCGAGACCGGCGGATGCAAGCTGCACCGTTGACGCTTTCTCGGCGGTCCAGGTATCGAATATGCTGAATAAGCGATCGGGGAGCTCTGTCAGCTTTTGCGCAATGGCATTAGATGGCGCGGCAGGTCGACGAGGGGGAGGCTGATGATGAGGAAGTTTGTGGGGAGGTTGCGAGCTGGGGCGGCCGGATGCTGCTGATGCTACTGCTGGCGGTCCATTGACGCTGCCGCTGTCCCTCCTCGGTCCTCCGGCGCTCTGTGGACCGCTGTCCCTCCTCGGTCCTCCGGCGCTCTGTGGACCGGTCGCGCCGGGTGGCAAGCGACCTTGATTGAAGCCGCTAGGCTGAGCTGATCCTCGCTCACTTGCTGAACCAGGACGACTGCCCGGCATTCGACCAGACGAGGGTCCGGCAATCGGGGAGGCGCTAGCTGCGAAGCCGGCAGGAGAAGCGACGGGGGAGAAGCTGCGTTGCTGGGGCGGTTGCTGCTGCTGAGGAGGGATGCGAGAGGTGTTTGAGGAAGAGGTAGGTCGTCGAGAAGTGGTGAAGAGAGCCGAGGTGGAGGCCTTGGGGTACGACGTAGGTGGACCGTTGTTGACCATGGTCGGTTGGGCTTCTAATCGGAGAAAGGAGGAAGAAATGTCAGTAAAGTGAGGAGAGAAGGTCGAGGCGAGGTTGGTCAAAACAGTCTGAAACTAGGTCGAGGGTTCACGGGAGGCGGATAGGTACATTCTCATGGCCACCAAGCAGTGTCTGCTGCTGTCCGAGGCGTAGTAGTGGCAGCATGACCTTTTTGAGTTCCTTGATGAGGGAATGAAGCCCTTGGCGACCCCGCCTCGTCCAGCCGCTAGTCTGACCCACCTAGACAGACACATACACCGTCTGTACGCCCTCCAGGGTCACTGCTTAGGTGTACGAGGTGTTGTTGACTTACTTGAATTCCCCACCAACTTGTAATCTTAATCTGCTATCTCAACCTCGTATCACTCCGCGCGGGCGCTAGAGTCGACGACTACGAGTTTATTGACGCTGGTGATAAATCTCAGACTTGTTCTAGTCGCTCAGCGGCGGTTGCAGCGGGTTACGAGCAACGTTGAAGCAGAGGGATCCCTCGATACAACTGATCAACTCGACAGCTCTGCCTGAACCTTTATACGAGCTGATCAGGATGACAGAGTAGTTTACGTATAGCGACAGTGTCGTTCTCGAGCTCGAAGCTCAATACCTGTTTGCCCTCGCATTCTTTTCCGTTTTGTTAGTCCCGCATTGTTCAGCTGTTTCTGCTATCCCTTTGACGCCCCGGGACCCCGCTATAAGACCCCTGACCATCAGCATCTGAGAATGGCTATCTGCGTGCGTCGTTCTGGCTACAGCTTCGCCTTCATCCCTTCCGTTCTCTCCTCCGCCTCCTTCACTCGAGTCTTAGTCTCCCTCTCCCTCCGCCCCTTCATCGCTCTCCCCACCCTACTCCCGTTCTCTCTCCCCACCTTCGCGCTAACCCACTCCCCTACTGCGCAAATCTCCTCAAACCGTCTCATCCTATCCGTTTTCTCCTCGCTTGCCGAACCGGGGGAAAGTAAGAGGTCCCAGGTCTCGCTTGAGCTGGGAGTTGGGAGGATACTGGTAGGTAATCTGGACTGGGAGAGGGCGTAGAGGACGTCTTCGGTCGAAACGTTGCCGGTAGCGCCGGGTGAGTAGGGACAACCGCCTAGCGCCGCGATTGACGAGTCGACCGTGTTGACCCCGAGCTGCAGCGTTTCGAGGGTGAGCCATTTCTTGCGAGCGAGAGACGCAGGTCGCTACTGGTCTGCCCCGGTGGGCGACGCGCGAAGGGACAATGGAACGCAGGAGAAAACGAAAAAAAGCTGACATACCGAAACGCAATGAAGTACGCTGGCGATGGCGGTCCCGTAGGTATCGTGACAGTGTGCCTGTACATCGGTATCTGGAGATCAGTTGGGTGTTCTAGCTGAAAAGCTGTCGGACCAAGCGAGAGGGCGAACAAAACGCACCGCCAGCTTTTCCACTCCAACCCCCTTCCGCTCACATTCCCCAAGCAGTTCTTCCCACCCCCTTGGCACTCCAACCCCGACCGTATCTCCAAGGCTAACCTCATACGCTCCCATCTGCAATAAAGTCTTGGCCACCTCCGCCGGTTTCTGCGGGTCGACTGCACCTTCAAAGGGGCAGCCGAGAACTACGGAGACGTAGGCGCGTATGCGGAGACCTGCCTTGGACGCATCGGCGAATACGGGCTCGAGGGCCTTCAAGGAGTCAGAAATAGACATGTTGAGGTTGGCTCGAGAAAACCCTTCGGTCGCGGAGACAAAGACGGCTATCTCGTCCGTCAACCGAGGCTCCCGTGGGGCGGATTGGGTATGCTCTTGCTGTAAAGAGACGAGAGAGGAGAGGCCACGCGCATTCGGGACGAGCACTGGCAATGAAAGCGAAGGATGCAAAGTGCGAAGGCGAGAAAGAGTCGGCGAGGTAAGGACTTCAGCTGTGCTAGCCATTTGCGGGACCTGCAAGACCGTCTCTGTGTCAGAAAGCCTATTCCGAGCTGCGGGGGCGACAGCCTACTCACCCATTTTGGGCTAACAAAACTTCCAGCCTCAACCTCCCTCATGCCCGCATTGACCAATTTCTCGATGAGCTCCACCTTGAGCTCCGTCGGCAATAGCGCCTTCTCGTTCTGCAACCCATCTCGTGGACCGACTTCGACTATTTTGACGGGCTGCCGTGGAGTCGACGAGTAAAGGCGAGAGGAGGAGAAGTGGAGATGGGCAGCGTGAAGGCTTTGTGAGGCTTGCGGCGGGCGGAGAGAGCAGGTCGAGGACTCCAAGAGAGCGGAGAGTCGCCGACGCAGCATACTTGAGCGATGGTGATGTTGTCCAGGTGGGAAAAAGAAGGAAAGAAACACTCGTCGGTCCGAAGCTTTCCCCACTTCCGTTGTCTCGCCTTTTCTCCTTTTTCGAGAGCTTCCGCAGGGAGCGACAGTCTAGTGACATACACGCGGCGAAAGCTGGCGGCTTCTGTTGCAGCCTGCGCTCTTCGCCATCGGGTTTTCCTTTCCCCAACCTTCTCAACTGCCCCGACCTCACAGAGAAAACGCTTACCCTCACGAGCAAAGACAGACAACTACATTCTGAAGACGCCAAAGTTGCCAACGTCCTTCCTCTCCTCCGGCTTCCACGTCTTCGTGATGACGCCGAGGCAAAGGCCCAGGACGGTCCGCGTCTCTTGCGGCAGGATCTGGCCGTCGTCCCAACTGTGCAACGTGAATCGTCAGTTCGGCCACCACTTCTTGAAGTCATGCATTGTACGGGTTTCGTCTGGCGTGATGACATCAACAGCAGCCCAATGAAAACACGCACAGTCTAGCACTCCCATACCCAGCCTCACTCTCTCGCTCGATCCGCTCCCGCAGTTCCTGCGTCTTGGCCTTGTCGCTGCTGACCGTCTCCATGACCGAGGAGAGCTGCTCTGGGCCCATGACAGCAGTGCGGGAGGTGGGCCAGGAGAAGAGGAAGTGGGGGGAGTAGCTGCGCAAAAGGCGGAAGATCGGGTCAGAGGTTGTTGTTTGTTAGATATCACGTGATTCAGAAAGACGATGAAGCAGACTCACGCACGCCCGGACATGCCATAGTTCCCGGCACCGTAGCTGGCAAAAGAGCAAGCAACCCAAATCAGTTATGAGTTTTCCCAGCCGGGATCGCCCCGACCATCGAGCAGCAAAGAAAGCACGGCCTGAGAGGAGAACTGTGCGTACCTGCCTCCGACGTTGATGGTGATTTTCGGGCAGGTCGTCGCGGCGACCGCGCGAACAAGTTTTGCTCCGTTCTTCGCGATACCCTGCGTCGGACATCGTGCGTCGGACACCGTTAGCACTCGTCCCTGCAGTATAGCAAGCCCTGAGGCAGCACGCCTTCACAGCCCCGAAAAGCACGGGGCAACTGCTCAGGGCAAGGTAAGAAGGGAAAAAGTCGCGCACCCCTCGTTCCGCCTCCCTCCCAACCATGAACCCGCTAATGTTGACCAAGAAAACAAGCGGCACGCCTCGTTGCTCGCACATCTGAATGAACTGGGTTGCTTTCAAGGCGGAGGGCGAGAGAAGGACACCGTTGTTGGCGATCTTCGGATGTGAGAGGCGTGAACAGGACAAGTCAGTTTAAATGCGAGGGGCTACTCAAAGGGAGAGCTAGCTTACGATGCCGACTTGGTGACCGTGGATGTGAGCTACGGACATTCAGGTCAGCGAGTAGAGCAGTTGACGAGCGTCGAGGAGACGCACCAAAACCGGTGACCACCGTTTCGCCCCACTCTGCCTTGTACTCTGCGAACCTACTCCCATCCACCGTCCTCCCAATCACCTCCCTCATATCCCACCCTTTCTTGAGATTCGTGCCCGTGATTCCCCCCATCTCTTCCATACTATACACCGGTGGAGCAACTGACAAACTCTTCTCGGGTGCTCGAGTTTCAGAAAAGGGTAAAGCTGCTATAGCTTGTCTCGCGAGTGCGAGCGCGTGAGAGTCGGAGACGGCAAGGTGGTCGACTACGCCAGATTCGCGAGCGTGCATGGCCCCACCACCGAGGGATTCAGAGTCGATTTCCTCGCCCAGAGCGGCTTTGACGAGAGGAGGTCCGGCGAGGAAGATGGACCCTTGATTGGCGACAATGATGTTCTCTGCACGAGCGAAGCCGCAGACTCTGCTTCAGCGATGTCGGGAATGATTGGCAAGAAGTGACGGCGCGAGGAGAGGAAAAGAGGCGGACGAAATGGAGAGAGCGACAGGAGACAGCTTACCGTCCGCCATAGCCGGCACATAAGCCCCGCCAGCGACCGAAATGCCATGCACGACCGAAAGCTGCGGAATGCCCTCGCGACTCATGCGGGCCATGTTGTAGAAGATGCGGCCGAAGTGATTGACGTCCGGGAAGACGTCGGCTTGGTAGGGAAGGGCGGCGCCACCGCTCTCGACTTGGTGCAGCACCATATCCGATCAGCTACGGAGGTCGAACCGAGAAGAGTCCGCCTGACGCACCGAGGTAAACGCAAGGGAGCTTGTTCTGACTCGCAATCTCCTGCGCCCGGAGATGTTTCTTGACGGTGATGGGGTGGTAGGAGCCGCCCTTGACGGTAGCCTGTATACAAGGGAGGAGACGAGTCAGGCGCATTGTGCTGACCCCGCGATAGGAACGGGGACCCAAAGGACGGCATGAAAAGACAGACATCGTTTGCAACGACCATGACCTCTCGACTGCGCAGCTGTATTCGTCAGCTTGTCCGAGGGTGGCGAGACACCATCAAGGGACAAAGCGTACCCATGTACCCTCCCAATACCGGTTACCATTCCTCCTGCCGCGATTTTTCCATCGTACATCCCGTCTCCCGCCGTCGGACTCAACTCGAGGAACGGCGAAAAGGGGTCAAGCAGGGCGTCGATCCTTCGAAGGTTATCTCGAGGTTAGTCTAGATGGCGCACCCGGCGAAGAAAAGCGAGGGACAGCGCACCGTTCCCTGACCAAGAGTTTCCCGGCTTTGTGCACCTTGTCTCGAGTCTTTTCCCCTCCACCTGCGTGGTGTCTCTTGAGGGTCTCTTGATAGTCTTGACAGACGCCTAGGGAGTCTTCTGCTTTCGAGATGAAGTCGGGAGAAGTAGTATCGAGTAAAGTGGGGAGAGTGGGGAATGCATGGAAATGAGCTGGTGAAGTACGAGGTAGCGTAGAGAGGGAGCGTTGAAGAACGGCAGCGTGTCGAATACGGCGTAACATGTTGAGTTAGGCTTGCAAGAGGTGTACAGCGGGCGAGAAGGGAGAAAAGGGAAATGTCGGCCCCACTTGCTGTCGGACACCCGACGGGGCAACGAGCCAGAAATCATGTTACAAGCGAACCACGAGAGAGACTCTGACGAGGGACAACTGAAACTACACAAGGAAAGACAGGGCACTGCGAGATTCTGCTTCATTTGCCATTGATTCAATTTACTCGAGAAGGGGGTCCTCCCACCTCGCCCCAGTGCGAACGCCGACTTAGCGGAGCGGCGAGAATGGGAGCGGCTTGAGGATGTTGGTCGTCATCGCTGACGTCAGGCGGGTAGTCTGCGAGAACAGGGCGAAAGAGTCGATGGAAGAAAGGGCAACACGGAAAGAACTGTCCGTCAGGCATGTTGCGATCGTTGCGCCGGGACTTCATAGGCATGACCGCGGGACATCCGATTCGAGGTGGCGGCGAAAAGAAGCAGGGGGCAAAGGAGGAGTAGCGAAGAAACAAGGCGCGCATACCTTACTAACCGTCCCACTCCACGCATCCTGCTTCCAGCTCTCCGCCCTCCTCTCACCACGAGCCTCAAGCGAAGGGTAATTCCACATGTGGTGCACCTGGTGAAGAGGGCCGATTTGACTGAACCAGGCGCCTGCAGAGGTTGGACATGCCGGGAGGGAGATGCCGGGAAGGGGTGGAGGGGGAAGGTGAAAGGACCCGACATCAAAGTCCCACGAAGGGAATAGATAGGACAAGCGGCGAAGGATTGTCAGGGTTCCGTCTCGATGAAACGCTGGCTTCCCCCCTCTGAAAAGCAAAGCGCGGGAGGGAGGCGAAGAGCCGTTCTGGCTGGAAACGCACCAACAGGATAGTGACCCGAGTTCAAGCGAGCTTCAAGACCGACACGCCTACGAGGTCGCACATCAGGAGCGAGAGAAGGGGGGTAAAACGATCAGCGGCGAGTCTTTCTCTAGTCGAGAATCGGAATTCCCTCGGCCTCGCTAGAAAGGAGGGGCAATAAGCACGTACCACTCGTTCTCCCACTCCAACAGCGCCCCCGGCTGTAGCTGGTACGTCCTCAACTCGTAGATCCCTCCCTTCTCAGCGGCGGGCGAAGTTTCCCAAAAGCGAAATTCGCTGCGAGGTCATGGGGGACCAAGGGAAAAATACGGTGGTAGCAGTGCCGAAAGCCGCAAGAGGTGGCGAAAAGGGGCCGCGGAGACGCGAGGAGAGTCGCACATGGAGCCAAGAGAAGGTAGCGTAGAAGAGCAGGCGAGAAAAGGGATGCGTCAAATCAGTTCATGCAGCCTTCGTAGAGACAGGTGCGGAGTCAGCGTACCGATTGAGCTGAGAGGTGCGAGACTGAATGAGAGGAAGGATCTCATGATTGAAGAACTGAAGGTGACCCTGTGAACGGATGTGTGAGCAAGCCCACCGAACGAGGAAGAGGCATGACCCCTGCATCGGAATTTCACATGCGACAGGGAAGGCCACGCTAGCAATTCTAACGCACCTTACTCTCCCTGATGGCCGTCTTGGTCTTCTCAAACCCAGGCAAGCCCTCGTACTCCCAAACATGCACAAAAGTATCCACCTCACCGACGACAATCTCCCAACTTCCGGTCAAGCGGGCGTCAAATTCGCTCGACTCGTGGATGCCCTTATAGTAGGACTCGATACGGGACTTGTATTCTTCGACTTGGTGAGGAAGGACTTTGTGCTCTGCAGTAGGGAGGTAGAGAAAAGAAGGATGTGAGCCGCGGACCGGGGCGAGAGCAGATTCGCTGCGGTGTTGTGAGACGGCCGTCTGGAAGTGCAGCGTACTCTGGAATTCGTGGATGAACTTCTGCAGAACGGCAGGCAACGGCAAGCGGGAAAAGGGAGAAAAGGCGAGGAAAACCAGGCGGAGGTCAGCATCGCACGCGGCGTAGTCCGGGTAGCGGTGGATTGAGTCGAAGGATGATCATGAAAGGAAGGTGGACTTACGCCTCTGCCTACGAGTTTCGAGTGTTGGACCTGACTCTCCTGCTTTGCCTCTGGGCTACCATGCAGGAATGCGTTGGCGAGGGACGAGACGGTGTTGCGAAGGGGTGCGGATGAGCTATTCGCCTTTGCGTGTGTAGCTGCTAGTTGGCTGATGTAGTTGTTGACTTGTAATGTTGATGTCCGAGTGAGAGTGGGGGAGCAACGACTAAGGCGAGTGACAGCTTGACGAAGCGACACTGCAAAGGTTGAAAGCTGAGTACACCGGTGTGAGCTAGCTGCGTAGACAGTGCATACTATTCATTCAAAGCAAGAGTTGTCGACTTTCCGAGTTGAAGACGGGGAGGAACTTGGAGGAGGAGAAGCGGAGCCAGCTGGAGACAGCGAGTGGGGGATAAGCACACAGAGACGGTTACAATTGCTCTGCCCAGACGTTGCAGTCACTCTCACGAGCTGCCGAAAACATGCGGGGCAGCCCGACGCGCTGAGCCGGGAGACTAGGAAAGAAAAAACCACGAAGAAAAGACAACGAAGAAAATGCGACCAGGCAACAGGGTACTTTGCACATTTTCAACGCCGCGTCGATTCCACCGTCCGGCCCAGCCTGTTTGCGGCCTCTTGCTACCTGACGACAATCTCAGTGACTGGCAAAGTCTATCTGGGCAAGAGTGGCCAGGTGCGCGTGGGTTTCTAGCTATTCCTAGGACCTGCAGGATGTCCCAAGTAACGGCTGAGGAGTAGGCTGGGCATCCAGCGCGATGGTGGTATCGCTACCTTTCGCAGGCGCCGCAGAGAGGAAAGGGGGTATCTGGAGGCCGGAGCACCGGCGCTGGCAAGACGGGTGGTCGCGAGAAAGTGAGAAGGAAAAAAGGAGCCCGAAAGCGTTACTCCCCTGAAAGGAACGGCGGTGGGCGCTACGGGAGGTGGCAAGAGGTAGCGATGCTCGGTCCAGCTTGCAGACATTCAGCGTGGGAAGGAGGTGTCGCTGCGACGGAGAAAACTCTGCGAGTCCGAGTCGGGGCGAGAAAGTGCTCGTCAGCGTAACCGACTCGGAACCGGTCGCAATGGCTTTTGCGGCACCTCAAGACTCACTCAAACTGTCCGCACTCCTTCCAGCACCCAGCTTGCGCGTGCTGCCCGAGGTAGTTTCGGCCGCCGGATTGTCGGACCGTGCCGCCGACCGGATGTCGACGACGCGGGCGCAACTGACAGAGGAGCATCAAGTGCCAGAGGTGCGGATGTAGCCGTTTACAGATGATCACCCAGCGTTCAGCGTCATTGAGAGGGGGAAGTCAAAAGTTTCATCGCACTTTGATTTGTTCGCCGTCTTCTGCTTGACCTCGTATCGCTCTTGATCTGACCAGACTCGGCCATATACAACACTGGCCATCGTCTCTACCCTCTACCGCCGCGCGCTCACCCGCCCATCTCATCCCCGGCTTTCTCCTCCTCATCTTCCTCACCTCGCCACCACCTCAACCAGGACTATGACAGGCGCAACAGCCACCCCTGTGCGGCCCTCAGCTCCCACAGCCGCGGCAGAGGAGAAGCTTCTCGCCACCGCAGACCTTGACGATCAGCCAAAGAGCCTGCATCAGAAACTGGAGGGTTACGAACTGTGGAAGGACATGGGAGAACCCAAATACATTGTTGCACCCATGGTCGATCAGAGTGAACTGGTACGTCTCGCTCGGCCTTCCTTTCTTCCGAGTGTAGTGAACCGGGACGGAAAGGATAGAAAAAGATCAGGTAGAAACGGACAAGCGTGCGCGAGGCACGCAGAAACCGCTCGTACGTCGGGGAGAAGGCGCATGGGCCAAGTGTGGACGGCATGTCGCTTCTCAGGCGCCCCCTCACCGAATTGCGCTTCTTGCGCCTTTGCTCGAGCGACCTTCTCAGCCTCCTTCTTTCTACAGAGCGTTGCTGACAGCCCTCTCCCCCTTCTCAGGCTTGGCGCATCCTCTCCCGCCTTCACGGCGCCAACCTCTGCTACACACCCATGTTTCACGCCGCCCTCTTCTCCACCCAAAAATCCTACCAGCCCGAAGCCTTCGACTTGTCGCCCGATTCGCTCGAAGGCGTGGCCCCTTACGACCGACCGTTGATTGTTCAGTTCTGCGCAAACGACAAAGATCAATGGCTCGACGCGGCGAGGAAGGTGGAAGGAAGGTGTGATGCCGTCGACCTGAATCTGGGCTGTCCGCAAGGAATCGCGAAGCGGGGTCACTACGGCGCGTTCTTGATGGAAGAATGGGACCTCATTCGCTCGATGAGTACGTCTCAGCCCGCCCTTCTCTTCGCTCGCATTCATACTTATTTCTCTGCGCAGTCTCCCACCTTCACACGCACCTCTCCACTCCCGTCATCGCTAAAATCCGCGTCTTCCCCTCCCTCGCGAAAACCCTTCAATACGCCGGTCACGTCTTCTCCTCTGGCGCTCAGCTCCTCGCCGTGCACGGTCGAACCCGAGAAGCCAAAGGCCAACTGGCTGGTTTCGCCTCGTGGAGCAAGATCAAAGCCGTCGTTGATCTCGTCTCGCCCAAAGTGCCGGTTCTGGCGAATGGTGGCGTACCGGGGGCGGCAGAGGTTGAGCCTTGCTTGGAAGAGACGGGCGCGTATGGGATCTTGAGCGCCGAAGGAAACCTCTACAACCCGATGATCTTCTCGCCCGCGAACGCGGCTGAGGGTCGGGCTTACTTGGAGAAGCTTCCAGACACGATGAAGGCTGCTATTAAAGCCTGTGAGGGGGAACTTGACCCCGCCGTTGCATGGGATCGGGATCGAGCGGCCTACGCTCCTGCAACCTATATCGCGGCGCAGTACCTCGCCATCGTGACGACTTTGCCATCGACCAAGACGGCCACCAGTGCGATCAAGGCGCATCTGTACAAACTGTTTAGGCCGGTGTGGGCCGCGGGACGGCATTTGGAGATGAGGGAGAAGTTGGGGAGGTGTGGTGGTGGTGGGGGGACGTATCGGGAAAAGGTCGAGACGTTTGTAGTCTGGGTGCAGCTTTTCCGAGACTTGCTCAAGGTGCGTACACGTCCTCGGCGCCTCCCACGCATCTTATCTACCCTGCTACGTTCTTGCTCCCTATCTCGCCGAACTCTCCACTTTCCAACATCTTCAATATGTGTCCCCTTCGAGCACATCCGACCTCGCGTGCTGACCTCTGCTACACTCTGTGCAGAACGACCTCACCAACGGTTCCCTCCCATCCGGCTCTAACCGCCCTCTCACCCACCCCGATGTAGTCAGCCTCTACAACGGCATCATTCCCTACTCGCACTGCCAGCCGTACCTGCGGGTGACCAAGCCCGCCGAACCGACAGAAGAGGACAAGCTGAAAGCGGTGGATGGGGATAGTAAGCGCAAGAGGGAAGTTGGGGAGAGTCAGGTTATTGGTGCGTTTTGCGCCTTCTCTTGTCTTACCTTCCCTTCGTCCACCTGAATAGCTTACACGGCGAAGCTGAAGGTTTTCTGATGCGCTCGCACACACAGATAACCTCGACCCCAAACGCCTTAAACCCTCCCCTCCCTCTCCCTCCCCTTCACACGCACACCCCCTCGACTCGACCGCCCCCGCCCCCTCCGCCAAACCCACCCCCGTTCCGTGTCCGAACGCCAACGCTGCCGAACACCCTTGCGGAAACGCGGCGGCGGCACGGTGCGAGCACTCGCTGTGTAAAGCCTGTTGCGCGGCCTTGCGTTCTCCAACTGCCTCGGTTCCCGCAGAAGGTGAAACAGCCCCACCAGGTTCGACAGTGACGTGCGAGTTTCACGAAGAAAAAGATCGCAAAGCGAGAGAAGCGCAGGAGGAGCGGAAACGGGCCAAGAAGGAGAGGAAGATGAGGGGGGAGCAGAAAGGGCGGGAGAATGTATTGAGGAACAGGGAGGGGAGGGAGAAGCGGAAGATGAACGCTGCTGCCGAGACAGGGGTGAAGGAGCAGGGCGTGGAAGCGGACGGGGAGCAGAAGGGGGAGGTTTAGACTAGACTCGGGTTCGTTGGGCGTGGTGAGTGATGGTCTCTCTTTGAGACTCGGACGGTGTTGTATCGCTAGCTATACCCTCTTGTGCTCTCTCATCCTCTGCTTGTGTGGACGAAAGAAAGGACTGTATAGCAACAAGGAAAAAGTCAAACTAAGTCACGGAAAGAAGACAGAGACGGAATGCTACAGGCAAGCGAGAGTTGATATAGAGCGGAGCGTCGTATTGTGGACAGGGAGGCCAGATCAGCGAAACTTGCTGTACAGGATGAGGCAAATGATGGCGGCGAGGACGACGATAAAGAGCCAGATGGTGATCTTCTGGCGATTTGCTCTGCAGGTGTAGAGTATAGTCAGTAAGTCACCTCTGACTCCGACGACAGGCTGGAGCCGCGATGTCATACTCGTGCAGTAAATGAATTACGGCAGCAGGGTCGTTCCAGAGGGGAATGCACGGAAGAAAGACGTTACGCACGTTCTGATCATTCCACCAATCGTCTTCCTCGCCCTTCCCACACTGGTATCTGCCGCCTCGAGCTCCTCATTCGCATGCTCCAGCTGCCCCCGTTGCCCGACCAAGCTATTCAGGACACTCTGCCCAATCTCTTCATTCTCGGCAGCCAGTCGATGGGCGTTGTCGAGTCGATCAGAGGTGCCAGAGAGAGTTGCGGTGCTGTTCAGAAGACGTTGTCGTTGGGCGCCGGTGGAGTGGGCGTCTTCTGGGTCGTCTTCGGTGATGTTGAGGCCGTAGGAGGAATGGGAGGGGGCGGAGGAGAGGAGGACGTCGCGGTCGGAGAGGGAAGACAGGGAGGTCTGCACGATGCATAGCCTGTCAGTAACAAAGGCATCGGCTTCCGAGGGAGATGAGCGTACGACTTTGCCTCTCCAAGCCTTTACTTCACCTCTCAAGGCCCTGACCTGGACCATGAGTTTTGCCTTTCCCTTTGCTTCGAGCTCCATCTGATCGAGCTGTGCATACTCAGACGTCAGCACTGTCGAACTCGAGCACCCTTACTCTGCTCGTGCAGCTGCGTGAGGCTAGGCAAGGGAAAAGTGGGGGAATGTGGGACGGTGAGCGTACAATCTCATCAGCTTCCTCGAGTTCGCTCGAGACTGTTCGCAAAGCGGCCCTCCGTTCCTCTGCTTGGTTTTCAAGTCAGCCGAGCTGGTAGAAGGGCAAGAGGGAGAAGAGGGAGACGAGGGAGAGGAGCCGTACCACCTCTCAAAGTGGGAATGGATTCATCTAGTTTGAGATTGACAGAGTGCTTGAGTTGGAGGTACTCTTGCTGGTATTGATTGAAGTCTGCCATTCTAGCGTGTGGACAAGCGGTGAAGTGGTGATAAAGCGTCCTTGGCGTGATCAGACTCTGACACCTCCCCTCAACCAACCTGATCCACTCAAGAATGCAATACAAATACTGTACTGCACAGTTGATTAGATCTGCTCAATTCCAGCGGGCTCCGGTGGCCGAATTGCTCGGAGTATTAGACAACTCAACCTCGCTCTCTCGCTGCTACACGATAGACTATACCATGACCAGCACTGCACAATCCTCACTCAAGTCATTCGGATTCATTGGCACTGCAAGTCACTCTCTCTGCCCATACATATTAAACTTCCCTCAACTTGGATGACGGTCAAAAGTGGGGAATGTCAACAACCACCCTGGTCCAGACGAGGCGTCCCCTAGAGCTGTAGACACTTGTGTCAAGTATGTCAGCTGGTCCTGCAGGGCGTAGCTCAAAAAGCAACGCGTCCGCCGAAGCAGCAACTACCCTGTCGCGCCTCCTCACATCCCCGCTTACCCTCTCCTCCCTCTCCCTTACATGCGCAGGGTAACATGGGTCGCCCCATGGCCGAGAACCTTGCCAAGTTTCTCGCCTCGGAATCCCTCTCTTCCCTCCTCGCCTACAACCGCACCACCTCAAAGCTACCCGAAGCCTCTTCCTCCCTCACGCACGCCGAGTCCGCCGCCGAGGTCGCTCAAAAGTGCGACGTCGTCATCACCTCCCTCTCTAATGACGAGGCGGCCAAGACGGTTTACAAAGAGCTGTTCGAGGCTGCAAAGGAGAGGAAGCACAAGGACAAGACCGCAAAGACCATCTTTGTCGACACTTCGACACTGTACCCGACCACGGCGGGCGAGCTCGAGAGGGAGGCAACCAGGTTGGGCTTCGCGTACCTTGCTTGCCCCGTCTTCGGTGCGTTACTATAATCCGCCTTTTCTTTCCTTCTCTACCATGGCGTCGCGCTTCCTCCTCGTCGCCCTGATGGCCTTCTCTCACGCCCCGCTTATTCTTGATTCTCTCGCAGGTCCCCCTCCTGCTGCCCAATCCGCTCAACTCGTCTTCGTTCTCTCCGGCGACCCCTTCGCCAAGCGCAAGGTCTTGCCCTTCCTCGTACCGAGTATGGGCAGGAAGAGCTTGGATGTCGGAAGCAACGTCGAGAGGGCGGCGAGCTTCAAGCTCAGTGAGTTTGACTCTCCTCGACATCTTAGCCCCAATTGTACTAATGCTTCTCCCGCTTGCAGTCGGTAACGGCATGATCATCGGTGTACGCAATTTGTCTCCCTTGTTCGTCCCTTCCCCTCCGTACGACCTGATCGTTCCTTTCGCAGGTCATCGAACTCCTCGCCGAAGGCTTTACTCTCGCCGACAAGTCTGGCGTTGGATCCGACCTACTCTACGAGTGGGTCAAGGAGTTCCTTCCTGCCCCCTCCTTTATCGGCTACGGTGGCAAGATGATCAACAATGAGTTTGATGGCGGTCGAGGGTTCACTTTGACGGGTGGGTTGAAGGATGCGGTACGTTGTCGGCCATCCAACCTTCGCTGTGATTTTATGCCTTTCGACAGGCGAAGCTTAGCTGATGTCTGGAGTGCGCCACGACATAGACTCATATCCGCCGCCTCGCCTCGGAAAACAACGCCACCATGCCCGCCCTCGACGCCGCTCACCGCCGTACGCTTCTGCTCTCCTCTCTTCTCCTTCGCGTCAGACTAACTTATCGTGTGGGCGGCGCTCGTAGACCTCGTTACCGCCAAGGCCAACGGTGGAGGTGATCTCGACTGGAGTTCGTTGGTAGCCGGACCGAGGTTGGCGGCGGGGTTGAACCCTTGGACTGGAGTGCGTTATCCTTGCTCTCTACTCCCTTCATCTCGCGTCGCGCTGGGACTGACCTGGTCAACTTGTGCAGCGCAAGGACTACCCGAAGGACACTGGTTTCGGCGCAAAGGACAGTGACGACAACGGCAAGGCTAGCCTCGAACCTCAACCTTCGGGCGGGATCAAGGAGGTCAAGAACTTCTAGGTGTACTTTGGGGACAAGGGTTGAGGTGTAGATAGACTAAGCAAGTAAGTCAAGACTGTTTTCCGGGAACAGAGTCCAGGTTGAGAAGGTCAAGCTGAGAGGGGCTCGAGCCACAAAGGCAGGGAAAACCGGTGGCCCCTGCGGGCGAACGCTTCCGCACAGACGTTGACTCCGATCTCCCAGTCTTATCGCTGGTGCGCGTCACACGCCGTTGCTCGAACCGACCTCCTTCATCCACGTTTTCTCACCGTTCCCTCCGCCGAAGTTGCTTCCATACACCGAGTCGTGTGCCTTGCCCCGGAGACGTTGCAGAGAACGGGAGATTTACCACACGCAAGGTTATCGGGCAGGGGGGAAACTCGGGCCTTTGACAACGGCCGAATTCTTTCCTCGACTCGTTGCGTCGACGTTGCGTTGATCTCCCCGGTAGGACAGAAGGGCGCAGCTCCATCGTTTTCACTTCCCCCTCCCACATTCTCTTTGCAGCGCCAGCCGGTCTCGCGCTCTTTACACTCTTTCGCCTCCCCCTTGTCCTCCTTCGAACGGCGTCCGTTCACCGACTTGACCTCAACCTCGACTTCGATCAGCGACATGAGGAATGCACCATCAGTCGATCATACTCGCCTGGCGCGTACTCTCATCAAGCGCGTAGCGGGATCAGGAGAAGAAGCGGAAAAGTTGCTGGTGGAGCGCTGGGCGCAAACACCGGCGCAGGCGATAGCTGCGGAGGAGATGGCGTCTTGTACGTCTCACGAGCCATTTTCATTGACACACCAGCTGACGCAGAACTCGTGTAGGGAGCAACACCATGTCGGAGGACCTCAACATCGCAGTCGCCGCCGGACTCGCCCTCTTCCTCCTCTTTGTCGCTCCGCTCGCCGCCAGCTACGTCGCCAACAACCGCTTGTCCTCGGGCTGGTTCCTCCGCAGCGGATCTGGCGCACTCAACACGGCCGTCGAGAAGGTCGACCTGAAGAAGTCGACTTCGGTCAAAAAGTCCCCTTCCGTTAGAGGGAAAACTAGCGAGAAGCCCGCCGCCCAAGTAGTGGAGATCTCTGACCGCCCTCTCCCACTCCGCATCGCCCCGGTTAGCGCCTTCTTCGCCATCTTCCGCACCCACTACAATCGTACCTTCCTCCCGACCTCGTCCCTCTTCAACCTGACCTGGGGTCAAGTCCTCCTCTGCCTTATCTACGAATCCATCGTCATGTTCTGCCTCTTTTTCCACGCTACGAATCCAAGGGTCAATTGGAAGAGAAGTGGAGCGATTGCAGTGGCGCAGATGCCGGCATTGTTTACGTTTGCGACGAAGAATAGTGTGTTGAGTGTGCTGGGGAAGGGGTACGAGAAGGTGCGTTCTCCTTGCTGTCCTTCGCGCTGGATTGGGCCCACCCTCGAGACCCTGCAGATCAACTACCTTCATCGTGTTTCTGGTCGGCAAGTCCAGTCTCGAGCTCATACCCAAGGATTTCCCACTCATCTTTCTATTTCCAGCCTCGTGATTCTGTGCGGTCTGCTCCACACGCTATTCTTCCTTCTGCACAGCGACCTCAGGTGGGACAGCAAGACTCACGTCTCTGGACTCGCTCTCACGATAGCTTGGTGAGTTTTCCTCCCGCGCTTTTCCTCCTCTAATTGCGTTCCCCTCGCATCGAAGCCTTTCATTGATAGTCGGCCTGTCCGCATTCTGACTCGACAGCGTTCTCATACTTTTTACCTCGATCTCCTACTTTCGCAAGGCGTTCTACCAAGTCTTCCTCATCAGCCACATTCTAGGTTGGCTCACCTTCCTCATCGCCCTCAACTTTCACGTTCCCGACTTCGCTCGCCCATACACGCTCTTCTGTATTTCCATCTACGGCTTCGACGTGCGTCTTTCCCTCCTAATCCTCATGAGACTTTCTCACCACGCTTCCCTCGCAGGTCCTCCTCCGCCTCGCCAAGACGCGTATCGGTTGCGCCTCCATCGTCGAGCTCCCCGGCGGGATGACAATGCTCCATTCTCATCGTATCAACTCGGGCTGGAGACCGGGACAGCATGTTTGGTTGAGGTGTTGGGCGGGATGGAGGGGTTGGGAGACGCATCCTTTCTCGGTGGCGAATGCGCCGGAAGGGTCGAGTCCGTTGCCGTACGTGTCCCTCCTTCAACTCTCATTTCGCCACTTCGTCTGCGACATTAAATACCAGAGGCCTGCTTGCTCACCCTTGTTTCCTTCCGATTATGCAGAGGCGCCCACAACCTCACCCTCCTCGTCAAGTCTACCGGTGACTGGACTCGCGCGCTCAACAAGCACGCCATAGCGTCTTCAACGGATGGGACGCCGGGAAGAACGGTGAAGGTCGCAATCGAAGGTGGGCTTTTCTCCTCCTTGTCCCTTGCGCTGCCATCGCTGATCTGGGTTGTTCTCGCAGGACCATATGGCGGTAAAGCCATTCTCCTAATCAGTTCTCGACTGGCCTGAGCTCATCTTGCTTACTGCAGGACCCATGTTTACCGACTTAGTTGACGGCCAAGCCGCGATCCTCTTCGCAGGAGGATCCGGTATGACCTTCGGCGCCTCAATTCTCGAGGAACTCGTCGACCTCGCTTGTCGCGGACAACTTCGTACTCGGTCCGTCACGCTGATTTGGGCGGTTAAGGAGGTGGAAAGTTTGGGTTGGTACCAGGCGTTTTTGACTTCGTTACTTGAGGCGGCGAGGGAGAAGACTTGTCTGGCTGTCAGGATCATATTCCACGGTGCGTTCGATTGGATTTCTAAAAGAAACTCCTCGCAGGCTCGTCTAATGTCAACCGCGCAGTCACCAATCCTGCCTCAACCGACCTCTTCTCCCCAATCCCGCACACCTCCCTCCGCCGCGGCCGCCCTTCCCCGAGCATCGTCATCAACTCGGTAGTCGACGAAGTCCTCGCCTCGTTTCAGCGCAAGGGTCTGCCTCGAGGTGGTGGGATCGTCGTGGGCACCTGTGGGCCAAAACCGCTTGTGGAGGAGGTTAGGAAGGCGGTTAGTGGGGTGGAGAAGGGCAAGGCGATCTCAGTGTGCGTGTCATCTCACTATTTGGAGTCTACAGTGCCCGACTAACGAAGTCTTTCTGCAGCGGCGGCATTGTTTCATACAGCGAGACGTTCGGTTGGTGAGGCTCGCAGTCTCGTCGAGTCTCTCCCGCCTCATTCGCCATACTGTCAAGCCGGTCTCGACGGCTTCCCTTCAAGCTTGAGTGTCTAGTAGGTCATGGCAGGATTCCCGGTCAAGAACTGGACGGGCAGGGAGAGCGGGAGCAGGTCTTCCGTGCCCTTCTTTCCCTCAGCCGCAACAAGGATTGCAATAGAAGCGTGAGTTTGCCGCTTGTTCCTCTCCGCTTCTCCGCGTACAGAGTGACCCTTCAGAGCTTGGACGTGAACGCCCAGTCCTGACAAGCCTCAGGCCTTAAGCGAAAGGACACCTTTCCTATATCCCTGCTGTATCCAAGCAAGCGCTAGACCCTCTCCTTCCTTTTCGAGCTACTCACCTGTCCTTAAAGCTCCTTCTTCGTCCTCGGACAAATCCACCTCTTCCCCTTCGGCGCCTCCCCGGTCGCCCTCCACTCCTTCCTCAAACCTTTCCCTTCACCCCTCCCCTCGACTCTCTCCCTGACTCCCTTCTCCCATGCCCTCGCATCCAGAAGTAACTGCCTCGCTTCGGCGAAAGCGTTCGAGCGCTGAGCAGCGGTGAGGTCCGAGCGAGAAACCGATGTTGTAGCGAACGGAGGGGAGGGGGAGAGGACGCTGAGAAGCTCGTTGGCATGCGTGACGAGGTAGGCGTTTCCGGTCAGGCCGTACGCGCCGCCGCGGAAGATGGTGGTGGTAGAGAGGGAGGACAGGCGGGAGAGAACGCTACTCGAGGAGGTAAGAGCAGGGTCGCCGGCCCCGGCGCCGTGCGCGGCCAGGAAGCTGCTCAGCGAGTCAGTTGTGGCGTGGGAGTGTGAGACGGAAGAACGGTCGGATGCTTGGTCCGCTACGATGGCGGAAGGTTGTGCAGTGACCTTGCGAGATGTTGAAACTGCAGATCTCTGCCCCAAGCCAGTTGAAATCGAAGTCGGGCTTTGCTCTTGGGCGTCCACGTAGTGCTTGCCAGCGAGTAAGTCTGAAACGTTGAGCCATTCCTTGGCATGAGGCGAAAAGACCTGGACATTTGCCGGGTTGTAAGGCGTGCGGGAAGTCGAATGGGGGACGAAGGTCTGAATGCGCGAGCGGTTGATGAGCTATGCTATCAGAACTTGAACATCAGAGTAAGGGGAGACGCAAGACGGACCATCGGATGAACCACCATGCTTGTCTCGCTCTTCTTCTGGCTCTTATTCGCCTTCTTCCCGCTCTGCGCATTTCCCTCTCTGTCATTATCATCGTCCCCCTTCCTCTGCTTCCCGAAGGAGAAACCGATCCTGACATAAGGTGTCCCTCTCCTACCATCCTTTCCACCGTCAAGCAGCTCATTTCCTCTTCCCTCCTTGCCGCTCTCCACGCCAATTCCGAAGAAGAAAGGAGGAATTTGGACAGGAATTGCGGTGAGGGAGTGCGAGGATTCCCACTCGAGCGCAGGTAGAGCATATGGCGAAGGTGAAAGGAAGGAAAGTGTTGGGGGCGAGTAGAGGGAGAGCGGGTGAGCTGTCGGGCGACGCGCGCCAGGGTGACGGGCCGGGTAGCAGTCGTCGAAGCAGTAGATTCTGTGATGATGTAGTGTCAGCACGTGGCATGCCTGAATGCTGCCACACAACATGTTCGGATTCGAGATTGAGAAGGTCATGTTGGGAGAAAGAGCTAGGGTAAACGGCTTACACTGATTCTTGCGCTGCGAGCAGAGGCGCTTATCAGCAAGCAGGAGCTGCGAAGTGAGCCTGAACTGAAATAGTGAGCTTACCAGTAGCCCTGATTGCGCTGTCCTTTTTCCAGTCAACAGCGTCCGTTTTGACGACCTCGTTGGGACCCAGTGCCTGACATTGTTGCTGCCAGGCAGCGCGACTGTCGGGGATGTGACATCCAGCTGAGCGCTCTCGAATGAGGTAAAGCCAACTCACGTGCTGAGTTCAGAACCCTCAAACTCGCTTTTCGACCAGAACCAGGTGAGCTTGAGGTAGACCTGCTTTGTCGACATGCGCAGCGCCTTGTACTCAGACGTGACGAGTTCGTCGGGAATCCATGTTGGAGCTTGATGGAGATTGTCGCGAAGAGAGCTGTAAGCAACGGAAATGCAGCATAGTCAGCGGAGGCCCCGTAGCGCTCGCAACAGCCGATGGTTGCTGCTTTGCCCGTGGCGTCGCACGAACGGAAGGTGGCACTCTATTGTGGGTGTGTGAATGAAAGGACGTACGAGATACCCTCAATCTGGGCGTACCAACCGGGCTGCAAGACTTGGCAGACGTCCCCCTTGAGTATTCGTTGAGCTGATACCTCTTCGACCTGGTAGCGGTCGTCAGTGCAATGGTAGTCCAGCACTGTGGCAAAGGAAGCGGATTAGCTCGGTCAATTCGGGCGGATTAAGCGGAGAAGAGACAACTTACCCTTCATGGACCCGAACGCCCTGCACATCTCTGCGTCTTCCAGAACCGCGTACGTAGGTAGCAACTCTTCTTCTTCCCCTCCGCCTGTCTTCTTGACGGGAGAGGTCTTCTTCCTTGGACCCTTCCTTCCGCTCTTCGCCTTCCCAAGGAACCGCCCTGCATCGCCACGAGCGAGCTGCCTTTTACTCCCCTCTTCCTTAGAGAGCGTCTTCTGCTTCTTGCGGCTTTGCCCCTGGTCAGTCTGCGTGGTTTGACGGTAGCCACCCGTCTTAGTGAAAGGCTCGGCGAGTGAACCAATCTTGACCTTTGAAGCGCGGGCTGGTACGCTGCGAGACGGTGAGGCGAGGCGGGCAGCAGCAACGGGAGTAGAAGGAGCCGCTCGCGGTGTGCCAAACATTTCCGCCGAGCTGAAGTGAGGAGAAGAAGTAAGAGTTGCACAAGGGAAAGAATGACAACAGTGGAGAAAGCCCACTAAAGCCTCAGGCTGCCACTACGCACGGCGAAAGCCCACCTTAGCGAACAAGAAGAGTACATAAGCCCCAGAGCGATGCAGGTTTTGTCCATAGTGGGTGAAAGAAGTTCAGCTATTGATGCAATGATCTTAGAGCAGACTTGTCCGTAAGTAAGACTGCCCGCCGAGCCGGTCAGGGTTTCTAGATAGGCGAGCAGAAGACTAGCGGATGCAGGCACTTCAGTGAAGCGGGAGGAAGCCAAAAGGGCAGCGGGAAAGGCTTTTTCAGAATCTTCTCTCACGCAGATTGCCGATGAACGGACGACAGCACCCATCCGAGCTCCTTCCCTCCGGCCTCAGTCCTCTCACCTGAGCTCCGATTCATGTGTACGACTTAGCTCCGGGATGAAACGCCTCCGAACATTGCTGAGCGCGGCTATCTGAAGCGAGATGTAGTCGAGTGTTGCCGCCGCTGAGCCTTGATCTGTAGCGGCTTGCATGCGCAGTAGGCCAGCATACGCAGAACATCCGAGACGCATGTGGACGAGCATTGGGCAGGAGGTGCGCGCGCAGAGGTAAGGAGGCAAAGAAATGGATAAAAGCGGCGAGGGCAATGAGGCATGTGAGCCGTTCGTCAGGATGAGCCTGCCTCTTCTCGGGCGTACGGATGGTCAGCCTCGCGTCTGTCAAGCCGCCTTGCCAAGCGGCTTTGCCTGTCCCGAATCGCCTGGCCCTTCCCGCCGACGTCCACCCCGGCGCTCAGCCGTCGACCGCTGCAGTACAGTCAGCGGTACGAGTCTTTCATGCCTGCGTAGCATGGATATAGGCTGATCTAGTTTCTGGCGACAGTCGAGCTGATCGGTAAGCGATACTGTAACTTTGTGTTGGCCAACGAGGTCGGAACGAGAGGCAGAGCGATCGAGACGAGCTGGGACCGGCGGTGCGCGTCGATAGACCGGCTGAGTGAGGGCGTTCGCTAGCTCATCCGGTGACAAAGTAGCTTCAGGCAAGCCAAGAAGGGAGAGATCGAGTTTCAAGTCGCTTCGAGCCGGAGGCCCATGTAGACTACGGTTTAGTATATGGTGGGGTAGGTGAACTATTACGGAACAAGGACCAACAGTGGAAAGGGAACTAAAATGAGATCGAAAATAAGGATTCTTCGATGAAAGCAAATGTTTGGCTTCGTCTCCTGCATCTCGCTTTGTATCGATCGATTAACACGCTCCGGGAGAGCCACCGAACGTCCGTAAGCTGGACCCGAGGCTACCGAAGCGCTGCTAATCTTTCAAGTACGTTTCCCTCGTTCCTTTTCCCCTCCGCTTTGCTTCGAGGACAAGGGTCACCACTTGCTCCCGCAGCCATGTTGGGGACGTCAAGATCGGAGGATCTACAGTAAACTACCACAGCGCAGCCTTGCGCGGTCTCCTCGAATGCGGGAGCAGCCGGAAATGCTTTCTCCCCCTCGTTTGCAACATCTTGAACCACCACTGGCAGAACAAGGGAACGCTTCCTCGACTCTCAAGCCTGCTTGCCCTTGTCTTCGGACACTATCAACGCTTGAGCAGCTCCGCACCTTCCCCTGCTCGCGCTTCACCCTTCTCGCGAAGGGGAGGCGTGCTTTTTTACCTCTCTTCGCAGGCTTGCCCGGTGCATCTTGCTGATCTCCCTTCTTCCGAGCCTCCTCTCTCTCTCAGTATCCTCTTCGCGCCTTCTGCTTCACTACCTACTCTTCACGCATCCGGCATGCTCGCGCCCCTCGCCCTCCTTCCACTCGCCCTACTCACACTCGTTTACGCCTCGCCGGTCGAGCGCCGCTTTGACTCCACCATTACCCTCAAGGGTGATCAGCCAACGGTCGTCACGACTGACGGAACTCTGGATCACGCCCTCGTGAAGAGGGAGCTGATCCGAACCTTCAGCAAGTACTTTGACGACGACAAAGCCCGGGCGTACTCTTACACCAAGCGTGGTATCAAGAAGCAAACAAAGAGCAAGACTGCGACTGTCGACCTGTACAACCCGGCTCAGGATCAGCTTGTACGTCTCTCGCTTCCTCTATTCCTTCTCTGTCCGGGACGGGCGGTTTTTGACTTTCTCCTTATACCAGTATCCTGGAGCGGTCACCATTGGGACGCCTCCTCAAACCCTTCGTACGCTCCTTCCCGCTCTGTCCCCACATGCTTCGCTGAGCACACTTACCCGCGGTCCTTTCAGCCGTTCTTTTCGATACCGGTAGTGCTGATGTATGGGTTTCGAGCAACTGTGGCAGTGAAGGTGCGGTTACTTGCGCCTCTCCTATTGTTTGTAAACTAAGGCTCTGCGCTGCAGGCTCCTACGGCTGCTTCGCTTCCGGCAATTCAACCTCTTTCCACAACCAAAGCCGCGGGGTGGCCCTTACCTGTACGTCATCCTGCTTCCTCTAACAGCGGCCCGCGTTGACACACTTCTACTCCCACAGATGTCACTGGCGCCTTCGAGGGCTACCTAGCTTCTGACACCGTATCGGGCGGCGGTCTCACCGTCAAGAATCAGAACTTCGGCGCGTGTTTCGTTCTCTCGATCGATTCTCGCACCGTGCTGATCGGGTTCCTCCTTCTCAGCCGTCGTACCTCACCCCGAGCTGACCGAGGAGCCCTTTGTCGGAATTATCGGCTTGGCCTTCTCCATTTCCAAGCTTGGCAAGCCTACCTTCCTCGACAACCTCATCAAAGCTGGAGAGTTGTACAATAATATGTTTAGCTTCTACTTTACTCGTGACGGGGCGCTACGAGGCTCGGAGCTCACGCTCGGCGGAACCGATAGCACCAAGTATATTGGCGGCTTTACCAGGGCTCCGGTCGTTAGCGAGTCACATGTGAGTAGCCATACTTTACCCGCTCAAGTTGGGTATGCTGAGTCGAGCTCGGGCGTATCTCGCAGTGGACAATCATGACTAGCGAATTCGCCGTCGACCGCAAGTTGGCAAAGAAGCTTGACGTAGCGACCGTGGTGGAAACGGGTTCATCGGTTGTACGTGTCATCCTTTCCACCTCGAAGCAAACTGCCTGACTTTGATATCGCTCAGTCATACATGCCCAAGTCTGCCGTCGAAGCCAGTCGGTCTTCATCTCACCCTCTCGACGTTGTTCCGCAGCTTACCTTTGGCATCTCGCAGTCTATGCTGCCATCCCTGGCGCTTACGCTGTCGAAATCGCCAACTCTACCATTACTGTCAACGGCGTAGCACACGAACCGTCCCGCTACGAGTTCCCTTGTGACACTGCCTCGAGAATCGGTTTTGTCTTTGGCGGGACGACCCACAAGAAGGTGTTCGACCTTGACCCTCGCGACCTGAACCTTGGCGTCGTTAATGCTGACAAGGGCATATGTGCGGGTAACTTGTTGGGTATCGACTTCGAGATGGGCGGGATGAAGATGGGGTTGCTCGGAAGTGAGCCATGCATCATCATCCTCTTCCGTGTCCGACGAATTGTGGACTGACCCTGCGCCCTGCAGTTGCTTTCCTCAAGTCCTGGGTCTCGCTCTTCAACCTCGGTACCGGCAATTACGACGCCAGCATCGGCTTCGCCCGCTCCATCTAACCCTGCCTGAATGCCATTCTCTCCCGCATCATTCCCTGCGAACCCTCGTCTTCCCGTCTCTGCTCCCTTTTATCCTTATCCATTTTCTCCCTTTAACCCTTTCCACGTCGTCTATTTTCGCTCGCAGAGACTCGACCGCAATGCACGAGTCTTACGCACCTTCCTCTCAACAGAAAGGTTTTCTCCCAGCGAAATATGACTTCGACGGTAGTCTCCGCCGTCTCACGAGTAAGCTCATCTCCGCTGACTTCGATACGGCGTTTCAGCGCGAACATGCGGGTTGAGGTCAGACGTTGCCAAGCGGATGACAATGGTAGCGACTGAAAGTTGCGGGCTCGGAGGCGGAGCGGAGGACATGGCGCTCGATGCGATATGCCTGTGCTTTGACCTGTGCTGCTTTAGCAGGTCATTGCCGCGGGAAAGTCTGGTACGCCCGTCTCTTCCCTCTGTCACCTGCTTGGGTTCCCCTTGTTGCCGCGGCTTGCTCACTTAACACCTCGGTAGGTCTTGCTTGTTCTCGCTGAGGCTTTGGGAACGCTCGCTGCCTCGCTTACAAAGTCGACATGAAACTTCCCTTTGTTCCCCTTCACGCTCCGCACCGACCGCGTCCGACATCTCACCCTTTCCCAATCTGCCCCTTCGGACGTTTCACCTCGTTTAAGCTTTCCTCTCGGCACCCATGCGCGCCTTTCTCCGCCTCTTCGCCAAGTCCGAAGCTTGCCGGAAATGGGCGAGAGAGGGTCGAAGCGGATCGGGTGGGCGATGGTCTCCCTATACCGACACCGATAGAGTTCAACAGAGCTGCTCACGGGCCAGCATACGCTTCGCGAGGGCGAGCTTGATGAGGTATGCGAAGGAGGACAAAGCAGCGTCGGGAGGGTAGAAAAGGCTGTCGCGAAATCTCTTCCTTCTCTTTATCCTCGTCTTTCACTCTTTCCCGACCAGCATGCACGCTCTCTCGACTCTCTTCACCATCGCCCTCCTTCCCGCAGCCGCTCTCGCAGCCCCGGCTCCGGTTGAGAAACCTGCCGCCGTTCGCCTCACCGGTCGCACGCCCGACAGCAGTCTTACTCTTGAACAAACGGTGGCTCACGCCGCCTCTCGTCTTCCCAACCTTTCTGAATACGACCTGAAGAGGCCCACCCTGAGCAAAAAGCAGAAGCGTGCGACGGTCCAGCTCAAAAACCTCATCCAAACAGGCAACAACTACGTCACGGTACGTTTCTCTTCTTCCTGATTACTAGATAGCGCTTCGACACTATCTTCGTCTTCAGCATGCGGGGACTATTCGGATGGGCGCACCACAGCAAGATGTTTGTGCGTTGTTGTATTTTCTCGCTCAGACCGATGCATGAACTGACCCCGTAGACTTCACGTGCAGCCGTCCTCTTCGACACGGGCTCAGCCGATCTTGTCATGCCGATCACCTGCCAGAATGGCTGTAAGTCGCGCTCTTTTTGCACTTTCGGTTATGAGGCTGACCTTCTCGATCGCGCCGCAGGCCCCAATGGCTTTTTCAACACGACTAAGTCCCGTACCTTTGGGAAGCTTTCGACCGAGATTGTTGGTGGCGTGTGTACGTTCCTGATGCATCGCTATACACTGTGGAACGAGAGAGACTCAAGCTTATTCCGTCCCTGAACTCAGATGCCGGCGGTTCCTCCTTCTCGGGCTACGTGGCGCGTGACCATGTTGCCGCACCCGGCACTAATACGCTGCAGAGCTTCAGTACGTTGTTCTCCTCCCACCCTCCCGTTCTCCTGATTCGGCCTCTACTGACTAGCTTGCTTTGCAGTTGCGGTGACCGATGCTAGCTTGGTTGGCGACACCAATTGGGCAGGCATCCTGGGACTGCAGTACCACGGCCAATCTAACGTGAGATCACTGTTCCCTTGTCTGTGTGGCGCTCCATTGATCCCTCTCTCCTCAGATTCAAAATGGAGTGTCCTTGACCGACAAGCTTGTAGCCGACGGAGCGCTTCCTTCGAATCTCTTCTCTATGTATTTCAGCCGCACCACCGATGGCTCGGAGCTCGTCCTCGGCGGTATCGACGCCGCTCACTACTCGGGCGATCTGACTTCGCTGTACTCTTTCGACGCCCCATACGTACGTCAGCTCTCCTGCTGTTCTCTATTCTGCACTGATGTATAGCTCTGTACAGTGGTCCGCCTACGGTCTCGGCTTCTCCGTCAACGGAGCTACCGTTGAAACCACGCAAACTGTTGCTGTCTTCGACTCGGGCACGAACGCGGTGAGCCTTTTCATCCTCAGGACGTCTTGTGGGCGGATTAACAGGCAGATGTTAATCCGTCTCTTTCTTCAGAACGTTGTCCCTCGCCAGGTTGCCGCTGCTAGTGAGCCTTTCCTTCTCGTTAGATGGCGGTCTCGGTTGCTGATTCCCGGCTGTACGCAGTTTATGCTCAAATTTCCGGTGCAAATGTCACGGGAACGACAACGATCGGTGCATTTGGCGAAGCGGACGTCTATCAGTTCCCGTGCTCTGCCGCCGCCTCTGTCGGACTCTCATTCCTCACGCCCGATGGCGACGTTGCTACCTTCAACATGCAGCCCTCTGATGTCATCTTCCGCAAGGAGCGGAGGGCCACCATCAAGACCCCCGAAATCTGCTCTGGCTCTTTCTTCGGGCTTGACTACGACGCCGGCGGCATGCTCGCCAGTCTTTACGGCAGTAAGCTCTCCCCTCTTTCTCCTCCGGAATGTATCGACCAATACGCTCTTGCCCCTGTTAGCGCCTCTCATGCGCTCTTTCTATACCGTCTTCTCGTACGGCGCCGACGGCAAGAGTCCCTCAGTCAGTCTCGCCACGAGCAAGGCCTAAACGCACGTCAACACCCGGTGCCCTCTTCCCGTTCCGATCCCTTCCTATCGCAGTCGGCATGGGTCTTCCGCTCCCTTGTTCAATCTGTCACGTCCTCCATATCGCTCTTTTCTCACGTTTTCTGCACGTTCTTTGGTTCACTTCGTCATACCTTCTGCCTCTCAACTCGCGCGTGTCTCTTTCCCCGTAGTTCTCGTACTCGCATCCCTCCGTTCTGTGCCAGCACCGCAACTACGGCTGCTCTTCGTTCCCTCAAAGTCCACACGACGATTCTTGCGAGCGTTTCGCAAAAGCAAGAAAGTGAGTCTCGAAAGCCGCTTGTTTAGCTGTTCACAGGGGCTTCTCCTCGTTACAGTCGCTCGCCAGACAACAAGCAGAGACAGTACTGAGTTCCAACAAGCCCAGAAAGTACGAAGAAAAGCACAACAAGCAGTCACCCTTCCGACCCGTTCATTCCTTCAAGCATAGCCTCCTCGTCGCCACCTAGTGGTTGTGAACCCACCTCAAATACCCTCCTTACTCTTCGGACACACCCACCTCTTCCCCTTCGGCGCCTCCCCCGTCGCCCTCCACTCCTTCCTCAAACCTTTCCCTTCACCCCTCCCCTCGACTCTCTCTCTGACTCCCTTCTCCCATGCCCTCGCATTCAGAAGCAACTGCCTCGCCTCGGCAAAGGCGTTCAACCGCTGAGCAGCAGTGAGGTTGGAGCGAGAGGCCGAAGCGCCAGCGGCAGTAGGAGAAGGGGAAAGGACACCCAGGAGTTCGCTGGCACGAGTGACGAGGTAGGCGTTTCCGGTCAGGCCGTACGCGCCGCCGCGGACGATGGGCGAGTTGGCGAGGGTGGCGAGCTTTTCCTTGAGGGTCAATGAGTCGGAGACGAGACCTTCTTTCGATTGAGGTGTTGAGGAAGAAGAGCGTGGTGCGGCGGAGGAGGGGGGGAAGAAAGCGCCGAGGGAGACGGAAGATTCGCGGCTGTCGTCGGCGATGTCCTTGCTTTTACCTTTGCCCGTGTTCTTCGACGCCAAAGCAGGTGCCGATGTCGAGGGAGTACGGACAGGGATGACGACCTCGAAGGCGGGGTCGTCCTTTGTTTTTCCCTTCCCCTTCCCCTTGCCTTTGACGTCCTTCTTGGTGATCGAGCCGAGGGCGGTCGCGGGGATGTCGGAGTAGTGCTTGCCTGTCTCGAGGTCCGCGACCGAGTACCATGTCTGAGCGGATCGGGAGAAGTGCTGAACTTGGCAAGGGTTATAGGGTTTTTGACTGACGGAATGACGGGTGAAATCCTAGAGGAGAGCAAGATGGTGAGTCACAGAGGACACAGAGATCCGCCTCGATAAGGAAGCAACACACTAGATCCTGGATCCTCTTCCCTCCCTTACCCTTCTGCTTCTTCCCCCCCTTACCCCTCTTCTTAACCCCCTCCTCATCCTCATCCTCCACCGCCTCCTCTTTCAACGCCGGCACCACCCCCTGCTCTTTGAAGCTAAACGCAACCCTGACATACGCGATTCCCCTCCTCCCATCTGCACCATCCTGACGCGGTCGAGAATCGCCTCTCCTGCCCTTCGTAGCGGGCTCGAGGGTCTCCTTCACCCTCCCTTCTTGACCACGCTCTGCACCGACAGCGAAGAAATAGTCGGGCATTGGTGGTTGCGGCGTCTCAGAGGAAGAGGCAGACATAGATGGCGTTTGAAGGGCAAGGCCGGCGTAGGGACTGGGTTGAAGGCGGGAGAGAGTGGAGGTGCGAAAGGGTGCGAGAGGGTGAGGGGATCGAACGCCGCGAGATGAGTTAGGCGGTGGAGCCGGGTACGAGTCGTCGAAGATGTAGACGCTGCGTGCAGGGAGCGATGCGAGGTTAGCTTGAACGGCGAGATTGAGAAGGTCAATTATGCAAAGCTTGCGTTTCCGGCTCTGCTCGAGTTGCACGTGTCAGCAGCCCACAGAGAGGGTTTCGAGGCAGAGAAAAGCGCACCTCTGCTCCGAATCATCGCTTGATGCCTCCATTCGACGTGGTCCGTTTTGACGCGCTCGTTCGGCCCCATCGGGTACGAGGGGTCAATCCAGGCTTCGCACCTGCGCAGTGCAACCCAGGTTCCGTCAGTGCTATCCCTAGCCTCATCCGAGAAGCGAGTTGTGGCACATATCATCCCGCTAATGCGCTCAGGAGGGAGAAGTAACGCACCCGTTCACATCCGTCCTCTCCCTCAGATCCTGCTGAGTGTACAGCCAAGTGCCCTTGACGTAAAGCGTGTTGGCCGTCGCTTTGGCCGCAGTAGTCTTGGAGTCGCCTCCGGGAGGCGTAGCGATGTCCGAGTTGAGAGCGCTGCGAGGATAGAGGGAGATGAGCCTACCCCCCCGGAGGTGTTTAAAGGGAATGTAGTTTCAAGACTGTGCAGCGATCTGGAGCGGCAGCTACTGAGCGGAAGGAAGCGGGGAGAAATGCAACGGACCGGAATTGCTCGACAACCATCATCCAACCGCCTTTGCCCTTGATGCTAGTCTTGATGTCGATCGGGTCGCCCACGCGCAGAGGAGGCACATCCTGTCCCGCATCCTGGACTGTGAGCAGCAAGAAAAGGTCGTCGAAGCAGAACAATAAACATCGGAGTCGTCGATTCTAGACAGTGCAAGTGAGGAGGGGAAAGCGAAACGTACAGCTCATCTTCTTGTACCCCTTACTCTGCCCCGTCGCGTCACCCTTGTCCAACAGCTTGACCACCTTCTCCTTAACTTCCATCTGAGCATACATCTTCTCGCGGGCTTTGTCGGTCAAGCCGGCGGTGGAAGAATTGTCTGACTCGTCAGAAGAGGTGCTGACACCGTCGTTGTCGTGACCGCCGTCAGTGGGGGATTCGGGGTCGGAAGGAGATGGAGAGCGGCGAGAAGGGACGGAGCGAGAGCGGGCATGCGAGGTCGACATTGAAGGTTCGGCGGCGGCTTCTTCAAGCTCCTCCTCATCTTGCGACGACATCGCCGGCGACTCCTGGCGTCTGTACGCCTGTTTCTTCGCCCTACCGCCGTTACTCCGCAGCGAGCGCTTCTTCCTCGCAGTCCCCTTGTCGTCTACCTTCTGCTCTGACGAGCTGCCGTCGCCACTCGCCTTCTCCGCCTGACTTGCACCCGACGCCCTCGCTCGCAACGGGCGAGAAGGTCCCGCTTGAGCACCTTGGCCGGAAGAAGAGGCCGACTCGCCAGCGAGAGAAGCGCGCGTAGGAGGACGTCTAGCCTTCGGCTTCTCTTGCTCCTCGGTCGGTTTCGGCTTCTGCAGAGTCATCGAAGAGAGTGAAGCCCTTGTCCTACGGCGGGCTTTTGGCGAGGAAGTTACCGACTCCTCCGATTCCTTCCCACTCTGTTTCGCTTCGGCGTCGCCGAAGTCTTCGTCCTCTTCGTCCGAGTCGAAGGGGCGGCGTTTACGCTTTTTAGCAGAGTCGGCGAGTGGGCGAGCAGAAGCAGGGGAAAGAGATCCGAGGCGGCGCTTCTTCTGGCCGTCTCGACGGGAAGGTGGTTTGGGTTGGGCTTCTTCGGAAGAGTCGGAGGAGAGGGTAAGGGACTCCTTGTGGGTGGCGCGTTTGATAGTGGCGGGTATGTTGTCATTGGACTTGATGCCGGAGGTGGAGGCGCGGGTGGACCTCTTCTTGGGAAGGTCGTCTTCATCTGCGATCTCGCCCTCGTCCACTTCCATCTCGTCTTGATCTTTCCCATCTAGTTGATACCCCTCGCCGTTCTGTCCTGCACCGGGCTTGAGCGGAGAAGAAAGCACGGCGCCGTTTTTCTTCTGACTCGATTCTTGCTTCGCCAGCGACTCGGAAGTGCCGTTGGGCTTCACGGGTGCGGACGAGCTGTAATAGAATCCGGGGACCTTGTTCTCCCCCGTGCTGACCTTGTCCTTGGCCTTGTCCTTGGCCTTTCCTTTTCCGTATTTCTTCTCGATCGGCTGAACGTCCCCGTCGTCGTCGAGCTGATCCACATCCATCTCGTCGACTTTAACGGGTCGAGTTCCGGACGTGGCCCCGTTGGCGACTGCAGCGGGTGTGCTGGCAGGGTTGGCTTGAGCGGGATGAAGGGTGGTGGAAGTGGAAGAAGGGGCCATGACGGATTGCGAGTCCAAGAAGGGGGGAGAGGAAGGAGGAGCCTTTGACTGGGATGGTGAGTGCTGGGCACTGGCTTGTACTGCTGGTTCGGTAGGTGTGTGGTTGATGGAAGTTGAAGAAGGTGGAGTAGGTTGATCGACTGGATTCGGCGTAGGAGTTGAAGTGAACAGACCACTGAGGCGTGATAGCATAGCCTACACGCTACCAGCGGCCTTGACCACCCTCAATAGCGGATGCGAGGGGATCACACAAGGCCAAAGCGAACCAAACTGGTTTGTTGAATCTACCTCGACTCAACCACTCTAGACAGCCAGTCGAGCAGCGCTAGCCTCTCAAATACCCCTTCGAGCATACAAACCTCGTACCCAAGTCGATACACTTTGCCGTCGCTGGTTCTTTCTCCCCACTCTTCCCTCATCTCGCACTCGTACAGCTCCCCTCGTTACCGTCCAAGATCAACATGGCTTCGCTCGAATCAAACTTGCAGTCGGCTTCGTCCGTCTTTCAGAAACTCCAGAACGGTGCGACCCTTTTCCATCCTTTCTCTTTCTCCTCCTTCCGCTGACCTCGACTCGGCTCCTCCTACTCGACGGATCCAACAGACTACGCCAAAGCGGTCGAGAACCGACAACGGCTCGATGCCCAAGAGACTGAGAACGAGGGGGTAAAAAAGGTAAGTCGGGCGAGCGATGTTTTCCTTTCTCTCACCTCGCCGGCCGTCCAGTCTGGCGGGCGGGAATTCGCCACTGCTTGAAAAGCTGTAGAGCAGCACAATGAGTCTGGCTCCATCTGGTCGTCTACGCGAGACCGATCGTGACCTTGAACTCCCGGCCTAACCCTTCCTTACTCACAGGAACTCGCCTCGCTCGCCCCGGAAAACAAAGTTTACAAACTCGTCGGTCCCGTTCTGCTCAAGCAGGAGCAATCAGATGCCAAGCACAACGTGGACAAGCGATTGGAATGGATCACGGGCGAGATGTGCGCTGGCTTTTCCTTCCCATCCCTTTTCCTTCTGTTCTTGTCGCTTCGTCTGGCGTGGTGGTGGGCAGTTGCTGACAAGTCGAGGTCTATGCAGTAAGCGAGTCGAAACGCAGCTCAAAGACTTGGAGTCCAAGCTCGAGGCGAAGAAGCTCGAGGTGTGTTCCCTCGCCACCGGCTTCTGCCCCGTCCTCTCTCATCTCCTTCTCGCATCTCGCAACCCCGCAAGCGGCAAAGAAGCAGAAGCATAACTCACAACGCTTTTCTACGCAGCTTGTGCACCTTCAAACGCAGTTCCAGCAACAACAACAAACAGCAGCCCAACCTGGCGGACCATCAGCCGGAGCAGCAGTCGCGGTCTAGCTTAGCTTATCTGTCGCCCCGCCTCTCTGCCCTCCTCTCAGCCCCGATCTTAGTCGCACAGCCGCACCTCGCTCGTACTGCAAAAAAAAACCTGCCGCCTGCGTCGGATATTGTACATACCATTGCACTCTGTCCGGGTTTAGCCTCGCTGTCGTTGGCGCCTGCGACGCTTCCGCTCTGTTACAACTCTCTCTGACCGAGCTCGTCCACGGGGATTTTTCCGAGGTAGGACAGGGAACCGCTAGGGTAATGCGCTTCTGAAAACCCGAGAACGACTGTACACAGGACACAAACCGCAGAAAGCGCAAAGACCCGAATACGAAGCTGACGGAGTACACAGGAGTGTACAAAAAGGAGCTGGCGCGGTGGAAGTAAGGTAGTGTATCGTACAACGAGCTAAAGAAGGTACCGACGAACCTCAAGGCGGGGTCCTCAACCCACTCTCCCTAATCACCTCTTCCTCCTTCTCCCCGACTGGACGGACACCAAGAGCAGGCAGATAGTCGGCTTGAACGCTTTGCGATGAAGCGTTGGAGGGGGAGGCGTCGTTCAGCCAGGAAGAGGTGATGTAGTTTCGGATTCTGTGCGAAGGGAGACAAAGACAATCAGCATAGAGCACGAAAAGAACGAGCGTCGGGACAGTCTGGTTCCTCCAGATGGGGGGAGTACAAGCCTGCGGACACGCAGCGAGGAGGGAAAAGAGTTCTCGAACGAGAGGGAAAGTTGAAACGTACGAATCCGCACAAATTACCACCACATTCCTCCCCTTTTCCTGCCCGATTCTCCTTCCCTCTTCCGTCGTCTTGAGCCATTCAAGCGCCGCCCACACGGAGGCGCCAGAACTTCCACCAACGAGGAGACCTTCGATTCGGATTAGGCGTTTGCAAGTGGCGAAGGATTCGGGGTCGCGGGTTTTTAGCCAGTGGGTGATCAGGGAGTGGGAGAGGACGGCGGGGACCTGGAGACGACGACGGACAGGTATGAGCTTGAGGAAACTAGGCGGGCACGGCAAGAGAAGGAGGGGTGAGCAGGGAGAGAAGGGACAAGCGACGCACAAAATCGTAGCCGGTTCCTTCAACCTGCGACAGAATCATGTCAGATCTGACCGTCTGTCTCTTGGTATCTTAAATGTCAGAGAGAGCCAGCGTACCTTATAAATCGCCTCCTCCCCCTCTCTGAGCACATTCAGCTCTTCCGGCCTTGCCAAGATACTCCCCACCGGATCCACCCCAACGACCAACACCTCCGGATTGGCCTCTTTCAGCCGTTTCGCAATGCCAGAGATGGTCCCGCCCGTACCGGCCCCGGCGACCAGGACGTCTACTGTTCCGGTCGAGGGGCGAGAAGGCGTTGAAGGAACAGAGGAGAGGGAAGAGAGAATCTCGACGGCGGTGGTGTGGTAGTGAGCTTCCGGGTCTACAGGCAGCTGGTCAGTACAGGCCAAAATCCAGACGAACGCGCTTGAGACCTGTAGATAGGAAACCGGGAGAGTGTAGTGGAGAAGGCAAGGGAAAAATAGCGCACTCGATAGGTTGTTATACTGATCCAGCATGACCGCCTCTTTGTGCTCCTCCACATACCGCTTTGCAACAGAGATATGACTGTCCGGCGCGTCCCATGCTGCTGAAGTCGGGGTGCGAATGATCTCGGCTCCTGCAAGGTGAAGTACCTGGAAAGTTGGTTAGTCGCAGCGACGGCAGGACGGACTGAATGAGCGTCACCTAATGCCGCCAGGGTGTTTGCCTTCTCTCGGGACATCTTCTCTGGCTGTGGCGGAAAATCACAAGTCGGCATCAGCTTTAGTTGGAAGCTTGCATGGAAAAGAAGAGACGTACCATGACGATCACGCATTTGTACCCCTTCACCGCAGCTACCAAAGCGAGACCGATGCCAGTGTTACCGCTGGCTGCACATGTGGAGAGGTCGGCCGGAGTAAAGGTCAGCTAAAGAAGAAGGAACAGGAGAAACGGGAGAGGAGGAAGAAACTGACTTGGCTCGACGAGGACGCTTCGACCAGGGATAAGAATACCCTGCGCCTCTGCAGTCTCGATCATCCGTAGGGCGATGCGGTCCTGTATGGTGTACCATGTCCCGGTGGCATCAGAATCAGGAGAGAGCGAGAACATCGAGGGAAAGGTCGGGAATCAGCGTTCTACTCCGACGGCTTCCAACCTACGAACCCCTCGTTCATCCTCGAGGTCGAGGACTTCGGAATAGATTCCAGCCTCACCTTGACACTCCCCCCGGCGCTAAACCCTTCAACTTTGGCGAGAAGATTACACTTCAATCCCTCTTCTGTCGCGAGTCGGTCAAGGCGTACAAGCGGAGTGTGCCCAATGAGAGACAGGGCGCTGTCGTGTATAGGCGGCGAGTTGGGGAGGTAACTTGACATGATGGTCGCGAGATTGTCGAGGTTGTTACGGGGTGGGGAGGTGGAGGACGACGATGGGAGGAGAGCAGGAGCAGGAGACTTGTGACTGGGAAGATGCAGATCCGTGTGGCTCGTGCCTCGTGCGCAGGCGGAGAGATCTGGCGTAAAGGTGCGAGAAGAAGGCGCAACCACCAAGAGCACCGCCCAGAAGCGGCTGTCCGTCGTCTGCAATTCCCCCTCATTTGTAATGTTTGTATGGCTCGATACACCTGATTACCTTTGCACAGGCGACCTTCTCAAGTGGGACTTTGGGCGCGTCTTGTGAGCACTCGCTGGCACACTGCTGGCTCGTTCACCTTCCCATTCGTTGACTTTCACTCTCCAACGACCCAAGAACGACCCGCCGCATCACTCCCGCCCCTCCGCGGCAACTCCACCTACTCCTCCTTGCAAGGTTCAATCTTCCCTCTCACCTCTTCACGTACAACAAACCCCGTAGCTCACAGAAAGCACGCTAGCTCACAGAAAGCACGCTTGCATAATCACTCCGACTCATGCCTTCGCCCCGTACATCGCGACAGCTGCTGCCCCGGCATGATCTCCGCTTCTCCCGCTCTCCCGCTTTCGGACACGACGCAGAAGCAGCATTCGAACTGCCACGCCACTCGCACCTGGGGACATCACGAATAGTGTACGAGACGGGGCATGTCCGGCATCCTGGGGCGCATGGCCGGTCGAGCAGCGGTACATCGGACGACGACGGATACTACGGGGGCAATACATCGGAGGAAGAGGTGATTATTGGAATTTCGCTCGCCACAGCTTGTTGCTCGCCCATTCAACCCTCCTGTCCTCGCAGGAACGTCTCAATCGTGTATATGACCCTCCTCGTCGGTCCACTTCTGGGTCAAGTCGCCTCGCTGCGAGTAGCCTTTGTCCCGTGAGCATGTCACCGTCTCTTCACTTGCTATCAGTTCTATCAGTACGAAGTCACCATAATGACAAGATGCCCCATACTCATGCAGCCTCGAGCTGACTATCCTCCACCACATCAACAAAGCAAGAATTTTCATCATGAAGAGCATCAGCACTCGTCGTTCTATCCGACTTTGCAGCCAGCACAGCGTCAGATACCCGTCCCTGGAGGAGCAGGTTCCGCGCCTGAAAGCAGACGGGAAAAAAGGAAAGCCAAGATAAGGCAATATGGAATGTGCGTGATTGGGCTTGTGATTCTGCTAGTGAGCACATCATTCCTTTGTCTTACTCTTCTCGAACTTCCTGCCCAGGTGCTGCTCGGTACTGACCCCGCTATATCGTAGCTTATAGGTCTGGCCATCGGTATTTATTTTGCCATCAAGGCCAGCAATTCGAGCGATGAAGCTTGAAGAGTGAAGCGCTGTGCGATACGTCGAACACATTACAGCTACTTGCAAGCTGCCTCGCGCTCTACGCTGCCCTTCACCTGTGCCCCCAGCGCTAGCCTAGCATGGGCGCCTGCAGGACAAGATGTGCTGGACAACATTCTTCTCGATTGTGAGGGCTGGACAAGGCGCCCACCGACATCTCCCCCTCCACAGCATGCTTCGGTACCTCATGACCGCTCACTGCCCGTACGTCGGTCCATCAATAGTGTCAGTCCGCCAGGTGCTTTGACCTTCTCAAAATTCCGTGTCCAACCGGAGTTTTCCTGCTCCTTGGTGGTCTGTAAACTACGGCTTGGCCTTGTCCGACAGTCTTGTAAGAGGGTCGCAAAGCTGTCAAGAGCGCAGAAAGCAGAGACAGACATCCACCCCCTCCGCGGACCCGACATTCTCCTGTTCCACCTCACGCGTCTCGCACTTGCTTCTTGCTCGCTCATCTGATTGTACTATCCCTGTGTTAGCATCCTCATGCCTCGAACTCGTTCTGGAAGCCGTAGCCGCCGGGCTTCCACTTTCCCAGAATCGGGCAGCGAAGAAGATGACGCCGCGTTCGACTTGCCGCGCGGGTCAGGCTCGCGGGGGGGAAGGCCCAGCAGCGGACGGCAGTCCCAGAAGGGTGAGCGCATGGTTGAAGAGCATCGGCTGGGCACACATCTCGGTACTGGCGCCGGGCGGCGAGCAGCGGACAGGCCACCAAGGGACATCAGCAACTCTGCCAGTTCCTCCACTGCTAGGCATTGCACTAGGCGAGATAGGTTGACTGGGATGAGTAGGTCAAACATTCTTGAGTCCCACTGTACAAGGAGAAGCTGTGGTCCGCACTGAATATGCTGGGTGAACTGGTTGGTTTCTGGGAAGAACATAGAGAGAAAGCGGAAAACAGCAGGCTCTTCACTATGACTCGCTAGAAACACTAGGCCAACTAGGCTTTCTGAGCTACCTAGACATTCGTCTAAGCCGCGTCCTGCTTATCCTTTGGATGCAATGACATACCCGTCTGCTTCAGCTCTCGAGCTCGAATTGTGAGAGAGGAAGAAAAGGAAACGCTGTGGCTGACCTGGATGAGCTTTGTGTGCCAATCCCATGGGGGGCTTTCCGCCTCCCTTTCATCCCATCCTGATGCCGCTGTTGACCAGTGCTCTGCAGACCTGGCGGTAGGCACGAGAGACTTGTTTGAGCATGCAAAGTGATGGCGACAAAGGCTTTACATTTTGGCCTTCTCTTGGCTGGACCACCGCTCTAATGCAAAATCTACGCTCACATTTGCATAGGGATCAAGATGACATCTTTGACCGTCGAAGGATGATGGGGGGTATTCAAGTTCACCTGGCTGCGAGCCAGAAAAAAAAAACTCAACTTTAGGAAGGTGCCATTGAGCTATCCATCACTACAATAAGCCATAAGCTGGCAAGGAGTTCGGTACAGCTGGATGCAAGCCTCTGTACGATCCTTTTGCTACAAAGAGCGCTGTGAGGGGAAGAGGAAATGCCAGGTTTAGGAAGGTCCCCCTCAGCCTAAACAAGTTCTGCGAGGGTGCAGATGTCAGCCTATCGAGCTCAAAACTGGCCAGGAGCTTGGTACAGCTGGATGCAAGCCTCTGTACGATCCTTTTGCTACAAAGAGCGCTGTGAGGGGAAGAGGAAATGCCAGGTTTAGGAAGGTCCCCCTCAGCCTAAACAAGTTCTGCGAGGGTGCAGATGTCAGCCTATCGAGCTCAAAACTGGCCAGGAGCTTGGTACAGCTGGATGCAAGCCTCTGTACGATCCTTTTGCTACAAAGAGCGCTGTGAGGATGAGACTAAAAGCCAGGTTTAGGAAGGTCCCCTCAGCCTAAACAAGTTCTGCGCGGGTGCAGATGTCAGCCTATCGAGCTCAAAACTGGCCAGGAGCTTGGTACAGCTGGATGCAAGCCTCTGTACAATCCTCTTGCTACAAAGAGCGCTGTGAGGATGAGACTAAAAGCCAGGTTTAGGAAGGTCCCCTCAGCCTAAACAAGTTCTGCGCGGGTGGAGATGTTAATCTATCAAGCTGTAGGTTGGCAAGGAGTCTGATACAGCTGTCTACAGACCGCAGTCGGCCTGTCCCATCACAGCAAGCACTATGAGGATGAGACGAAAAGCCAGGTTTGGGAAGGTCCCTTCTCAATGCTTGCAATCACTAGTAACTGCGAAGAGTAGCTGTAGCTCCTCACTGGGTTGTGTATCTACAACACTCCGAGCGTCAGGCTGTGCCAACACAAGCTATTCATTAGGATCCATGTTACGAAGGTTGTGGGTGGCATCTCTTTTTTCTCTTCCAAGTCCGATACAGAGAAACAGTGACACTATGCTGACTAAGCAGCAGGATCAAACGGGTCAATCACACATCGCAAACAGTCACAATGCAGTCACCATAACAAACTACATGAGGGAAAAGGCGAGGAGACGAAAAATGGCTTGATCAGAAAACAAAGAGAGGCAGAATTCCCCATGCCACGTATCAAGGATATTGTAGAATTTGGAATGATTTGGGATGGGGTGATTGCGGAAGAGAGGGATGAGATGAACGGGCCTAAGGATGGAAGAGAGGGGTACAATGCGGGAAACAGGGCTTCTGTCCGCGTTTCTCCTGGGTCTGATGATGGGCTGCTTGAGAGCGGCAGATACCGATACCTTCTGATAGTCCTCGACTAAAGCCAACTGCACCTCCTTTCCGTGCAAAGACACCGAAAAAAGGAGGCGAACCCTCGCTACCTCCACTGCTCGCCATCCCTCAGACAACGGGCGGGTGGTGCGTAGGAGCACCGGGTCGAATCGGGGTGCCTTGAGGTTGAGCTCGGAGCGATAGGAATAGTCGGTCTTGGCATAGAGAGGCAGGTGAGCAGAAGCAGCAGTGTCGTAGGTAAGAAATGAGGAGGAGGGATAGACTGGGAAGTCAACGGAGATTCGGTCATGCACATAAGAGCGAAGGGAGAGGACATCCGTGATGTCGAAGTCGATGTGGTAAGTGCGGATGAGGAAACCGTGGAGGAGGGTGGGAAGGGAAGGAAGCTGTCGAAGGTGTGAGAGTGAACGGATTTCGATGCGTCCGATGGCACGAGACCCACGAGGGGGCATGGTGATGAGCCAGGGCGGGAGAGCATCGGGAGGTGGGGCGTAAGCCGGCAAATCATGAGCGTCCCGGTCACTGTTCTCGACGGCTCGAGTAACGAGATCAAGGGCATCGCGACGAGAATTCGAGTTGAGGATCTGAACGGTAGCATGGAGGTGGTTCGAGCTACGGTACGGGTCTTTGACGGTCCGTCCATGTAGACGTTCGCCAGTCGAGGTGTCGGAATGGGGAGCAGCACCATCTCGCTCGATGAGGTCGGGTGCATGGGATGCTGAGTGGAAGCGCTTGTTGCGTTTGGCGCGCCCAATGGTGCTGCTGGCAAGGAGATCGGGCTCGCGCACGCGAGTGACGAGGGCGATGTGGATCTCCCGCATGATCCGCCTGTCCACCGGCGATGACTCGAAAGAACGGGCCAGGAGGATGAAAATGGCGATGTAGGCGTAGATCTGGACGACCTCGTCCATGACGGTAGCAGCGACTCCATTCTGTTCCTCTCCGGTGAGGTCGAGGAGAACGGCCGGAAGAAGGCCAATAACAGCGCGAGTATGCTGCCCAGTCCATTGCTTGAACTGGATACCCCCGCCAAACCGCCTTATACCGGAGAAGACAGGGACGAGGGCAAGATGGCGGTGGAGGCGAGCAACGATGGCATCATACCGTTTGCCTCCTTGCGTGATTTCTTGGAGATATGGCCAGAGGCCTTCTTCGATGAAGAGGTCCTTGGCAATTCCCTTGACGAACTGGTGGAGAGTGTCGACACCGAGCAGCTTATAGCCATCGATACCGAGTCGGACATACCATGGCTGAAGGAGGACGAGTGTCAGAAATGCAAAGAAGAGGACTGCTGCGAGAACTTGGGACTCACAGTCTCGATGTGAAGCCCGGATCCTTTCGCCATATTCACGGCAGTCGAGTACACGCCAGTCGCTTGCGCCAAGGCAAGTGCATCAGCCCTGATTGCTTCAGCAGCATCCGAGGAGCGCGGACGACCAATCTGCTCGAGTAGTTGCGACGGCGGGACATGGCAGCTGTGCTCAAGCAGGAGTCAGTCGTGGCAATGCTCAGTCCCTAGAACAGCGAGGTCGTACACAGGGCAATGTCCTTCAACTAAGCACGTGAGCCAGCATGCTTCGGGGTAATCTAGGCCGGCCGGTCCGAAGTAGCATTTCGTCCATCGGTGGTGTCCGTCTGCGAACTTGACGAGCTCTCCATCCTTCAACAAGCCTTTCAACGGTTCGTAGATCGCACTGTCATTGGGCCAAGTAGATCCGCACTGTCAGTGAGGGAAAGACAGTGTGGAACGGGGGAACGCTGACGCACTACATGGCTTTGTGTCGGACTAGACGTGTGTATCGACGGTAGTACTCGTCTTGACCTTTACTCACGCCTGAACATCGAGAAAGAGAAGACCAGGCAAGAACCGGTTGTCAGAACAATGTGTGCCAATCAAGGAGAAGACGAGGGGACAGACGCTTGAATTTTGGCAGGAACGCTACTGGGATGTTTGCTCCATAATCACCTCGTCGAAAGCGGCCAGGAATAGCGGCCGTCGTCAAATAGACTGGGTGCTCACTTGCTCCTCCGGTCGAAGTCGAGCACAGAGTGCTGTCCTGAGCAGTGTCGAGACGCACGCCTGTCCAATACGGAGGTAGCCTCCGCTGCAGGTGGAGATGAGTTAGCTATACAGCAGAAGCTACACAAAAAAAAGTACACACCTGGAAGTCCCAAGCCTCTCGTGCAGTAAAAGGCTCGGAAACCGTCCGGCTTCCTTCGCGGTCGACCTGCTCCTCCTCCTCTTCTACTTGTGTAGGTATGAGCTGCAAGCAGTCTCTCCAGCGCCCGTCGCCCACGAGGTGCGTCAGGACTGCATGCGTGTTGCGGCGATAAAAGACGACAGGCTGCAAAAACGTTCCCGTTAGCAATGGTTATTCGAAAACGGGCAATGACGCACCTTGCTGAGGTATTCGAAAGCTGAGTCCTCGTCGGCACCTAGCTCGCCGGCATCAACGGTAATCTCGCACCGTATCCAGTCCCGCCAGTCGGCTCCTACCCAGAAAAGGCGTAAGCGCTAATGCGACAGGCGAGGGAGTAAGACCGCACCAGTCTCAATAGAATCAATCAAGCCATTCAACTGTCTCTTGCTGGAGAACGGCGCCCCCCAAGGCTGCAGACAGAGATCAGGATAGTCAATTCAGGTGATGCTCCGGAGTTTTCCTTCGTCTTCTCAATCTCGCTTGGTCTCCGCCTTAGCTACCAGAACAGCGCCTCACCTCCTCTTCCATTAGCCCCATGATGGCCTTCGTGTCATCCTCGCTAATATCCATACCCGATAACACTCTCCCCCACTTGAACTGCCGAATCGAGTTGAAGGGTTGGAAGGCTTCACCAGCTGGGCGTGCCGTTGGCGGCGCGGGGGTGGTCCGACTGGGTAGAGGATTACCTTCAGCATCGCATGGCCAAGCGGCATTAGGGTAGCGCCGGATCCGAGTACTGGGTGCGTCGACACCTCCCCCGGGCCCTCATCATCTTCATCATCCGAGTCGGGCTCTGCTTGCTCACGAGCCAGCCGGACCTCATGACCTGCCCACCAGATGCGCTGCTCATCGTCCATCGGCCGATCGAGTGATGGGATTGGTTGTCCCGGGTGGGTCTTTGCAATATGAATATTGCGATCTCGAGGCCGACTAAAGCGCCGCTGCGAGCACTGGAGGAATGGACAGCCATAATCCTTGACCATGTTGACGGGTCTTGTATGCAAGGAAAGCGGGAGGAGACCCGCTGAGTTCACTTCGTTCTTTCTGTTGAGTCTCGAGCTGAATCTTTGACTTTCCTCTTCTCCGCTCTTCCCCTCGCACCACACTCCCTCTACCTCCGAGCCTTTGTTGTGTAGGTCAAGCAACACTATGGGCAGCACTCGCCAAGGCCGTGGACTCGCCATGTCCAGCCTCATTAACGATCTAGAGCGAGATTCACCCGCCGACCGAGCGTACGAGCGCGAACGCAACTCCAAGAAACGCAGAGCACCTGCTGCACACGGGCAGTCTACCAGTGTCATCAAGAAACGAGCGCCTCGGGGTCCTGCAACGGTCAAAGCTGCTGACCTTACGCCTAAGTGTGCACGAGTTCTCCCTCCCCCCTTTCGCGGTTCGATTCTTTCCTTGCTGACCCCGCCTCTCCCCTTACAGAGGTCGTACCGGAGACACCATCGGAGGTACTAAGGCAAAGGCTTCAGGGTTAGTCTTCCTTCGCCTTCCTTCTCAACAAGTTCAACCAACTTTACCCAATGATCTCCTACAGGCTCAGCGCTGCCCGCCACAGCGCCACCTCGAACCTCGGGTACGCCGATCTATAGTCCGTCGTTTGATCTTTGCCCCTACTGATTGTGCACACTCCATATTCAGTGTTACCTCCTCTTCCCCGGCCGCGCGTTCGGGGGCGCCATCGGGCTCTCGTGCACGCCCCTCTCACTCCCTTGCAGAGGAGGATGAGGACGAAGATCCACCGACAAGTTCAGATTCCAGCATCGGGGAAGACAACTACCTGCCGGCGGCTCAGGAAGACAACGGTTCAAGCGACGAAGGCGAAGTCCCCTCCTCCGAGGTCGAGGTAAGCCAATTCTCCCCGTCCGCGTCTGGATCGTTCGTTGACCAACCTCTCGCATCTTTAGCATCCGTCCTCTAAGCCTCGCAGTAAACAGAAAGTTTGTCCTTCCCTTTGTATCTTTCTTCTAGTGCACTCACTCATGTGGGGTACCCGGCACAGGCTGGTAAGTCCACTCGAGTCGGAACCGTGAGTCTTTGTCCCAATCCACCCGCGAAGCGCTTTCTGACCTCAGTCCCCACGTCGCAGAACGTGGAGAATGATGGGTTCGAGGCATGTCTCTTGTTTCTTTGCCATGTCAAACCGCGCACTGATTCCTCTTCCACATAGGAGCTCTCTCTCTGTATCGAAGAACGACCTCTCGCCAAACGACTAGTCCCCGCAAAGCCCGCGCCACAGAAGAAGCGAGTCCTTTCGCCGAGCAAATCCAGAGCCGTCAAGCACCTCAAACCTCTACAATCCAACGCTCTCAAGAGCATTTTTGCACTCTCGCTGTTCCATCGCATCACGGTCACACCCAAGAATGTCACCCACAATATTCAGCAACTCGACCTTGATACTTACGGCCGAGCAGGACTCTTTCCTGACCAACCCGTCATTCAATATCTCATGAGCGTCGCGATGGAGGACCTCGACCTTGAGCTCACTGAGCAGGACGCGGGCGCAGTCCTTCGCTGTGTGCGTACCGCCGTCCTTTGTCCTCCGTTCGTACTGACCTGACCGAATCCTTACTCCCAGCTCGTACCGCAGCACGCGACTTTCGCTTCGACAATCTGGAAACACTTACGTTGCGCCATCGTAGAGGCTCTCGAACTCGGTACCCCGATTGCGAAGCACCAAGTCCGGTGGGCCGAGGACGCAAAGGAGAAGGCGCAACAGCTTCAGACGGACGATTTCATGCTCTCCCGCTTCTGGGGCAATCAGTCCAAGGTGCATATCATCTTTCTCTATTGTCTCTGTCCATTCTACCCCGACCAGTCACCCATTCTGACTGAGTCTTCGCGGTACAGAAAAATCCGAAAACCCTCACTCGCGCCTCTCTTTTTCAGCACCCCCTTCTTCCCGACCTCGCCGGTCGTGTACTATCGTTTGCCAAGCATGCCACTGGTGACTCGAACTTCGTTGATCAAGAAGACGAGGAGTTGAGGCGAGCACTGGCCTACGGTGCCATCGTGTTTGCACTCTTTGCTGTGAGTTTGCGTCCTTCCTTCCTGCCGCTTCCTTTTTACACCTTATCGTCATCTTGACCCTCCGGTGCAGATCGAGAACACCCTCTGCTGCGCCCTAAAACCGTCCGCCGATTCAAAAAAAAGCTTTTCTATCAATTTCGGAGCAGCCACCTTCGACTACGATGCGCGCTTTGTGGCTGCGCACAATCGTCTTGAAGCCCTGTCGAACGCAGCGGACGATACTGCGCGGGATAGCGCGCTCATTGAGGCGGTTATGCGTTCTGCGAGGTTGTTTGGCAACGAAATGAAACCGAAGCGAGGATTGGGTGCGCGGGTCCACGACAACCAGGTCAAGGAGGAGTTTGAGTGAGTAGCTATGCAATCTAGTTCGAACTACCTTGCCACTAAGTGTGCTAGACAAGCTGCTGGGAGAGCTAGGAAACCCACTGTGCTTGCTACGCTTCACCTGTACGTTCACTAGGAACTTGCTATGCTTCCCTTGCCTAGTCCTTCCTAGCACTCAGCCTAGACAACATTGTAGGCTCCGTAGGATTGCTCCTAGGATGGATAGGACTCACTATGACCCGCTAGGCGGTGTAGGAAGGTCGATTGGCAGAGTTGCTGATGGACCCGTACCAAATGGCGGCTTATAACGCAGCCGCTAGCAATTCGGTGTGTTCCCTCACTTTACCTCGCCAGTATACCTCAATGTACTGACAGTCATGTGCACAGAGCAAGGAAGATCTTGTCCCTCACCTAGCAGAACCCGCCGAAAGAAGAGATTCTCACTCATCCACTTTTGCCCGAGACCAAGACGCGCTGCCCTATCTCGAAGGACGATCTGGTCCGCCACGCCGACCGGGATTCGTGGGCTTTGTAAAGGAGTACAAGCTGGTGATGATTTTCGGGGGTGGTTTTCTTGTATGTGAAATGCCCGCCTGATTTGTCCTTCTACTCTTAGTCCAGCTCAATCATCCTTTCTTCCGCAGATCTTCGTGATCGGCTTCTTTGTAATTTCGAAGCTGGTGAGAGGCTGAGCCGAGGCCAACCTCAGTAGTATGTACAGAGCTCCGCGACATTTACAATTTTACGAAGTGCCGTCTTCTGCCGGGTTACACCACTGCTGTCGTTGCTCCAGCCCTAGGGACCTATGTGTCATGTGACCTGGAGCGCCTTGACTGTCTGCACGTCGACAGGCACAAGTACAGCTAAATCGATCCGCCATGAATCCAACCTCCGGGAGCAAGTACCGCTCTGATTGGACCATCTGGAAACGAGAAAGAACAGCACTCGCCAAGCGACGACTGGAGCGCTGGCGTACAAGTAGGAGAAAACAGCGCCCTTTTCCTTCTCGCGGACAACCGTTCTGCTGTGGCGAGTTGGCGGTCGGAAGCGGATGCCGCGCTTCGTGGAGCTTGACAGGGATTAAAGCGATGGCGGCTGTGAATGACAGAAGGAGAGCGCCGGACACTGCTGAAAGTCGAATCCGGATCAGCCGCGGACTAGCTGAGCACTAAGACTAGCTTGTCGGTGTCTTACTTTTCGGAGTCCTGTGCGGCGGAGACTCCTCAATCGTGCCCTCTCTGTCCACCCGCTACCTCAGTGAGCTCATTGACTTGTCCATTCGCCAGACCGACTCCCGCCTGTCCACTCTGCCCCGATCGATACCTCGGCCGCACTCCACTACCCGCCGCCCGCTCCAAGTTCGGCCCCCGCCATGGCGACCAGCGGCGTTAGGCATCCTCTTTCCACCTCTACTTATGGCGGACTCGACGAGGACATGCATGCGAGCATGCGGGTAGAACGACGAGAGAGTTATGAAGGGAACGATCAAGTGCGCCTGGCCTTCTGCCTCGTACAGTAAGGACGGCTGACTTACCTGTTCGTGCAGATGTCGAGACGGGTCAGCCAACGCAGTGCACGCTACGAGGACGGAGAAGAGGAGCGGGGGCGACCGCTTTCTCAAGCACCCAACCCGGTGAAACGCGATCTGAGCGCTGCCAGCAGCGAAGCCTGGCCTCCCCGGCTCAGAGACCAGCACGGGCAGGATGCGAAACATGGCGGCTCTGCGATCTCGAACGGCGGCGGAGCTGAACGGAGACCATCTCTTCTTCAACGCGAGCGGCTTCAGGATCGGGCACCGCGTCTCTTCACTCAAAGCGACCGGCAGGATTCGGGGGTAGGCGAAGACCCTCTGAGGCGGGTCAACAGCCGTCGGGACTTGCCCAGCCAGCAACAGCCTGAGGAGCGGCCTCTGGGCGGCTCGCGCAGGGTGCATCCGGGTGATCATGGTTCCGTCCGCTCTCACAGAGCATCCTTCGTATCGGACAAACACCCCGAAGTTTCATGGATACCCGACTTCCCCCAGCCACCTTCCTCCTCACGACATATCCAACATCATACCCTCGTCCCTTCCCGTCCTCCCTCCGATACGTTCACAAGCTCGACTTCCGATCACGACCTGGAACAACGGTCTCGACGACCCTCACTTCTTCCTGCGCCTCTTTTCCATAATGTCCGTCGCGACGATCCGCCTTCCCCGTCGCAAAGCTCGTCGGGGGAATCGGTAAACACGAGTGGTGTCGGCTCCGACTTGTATCGGTACATCTCTCATGACAGCCGCGACTCTCAGGATACACCTTTCCACCACTCTCCTCATCGAGCGACTTCTCCCGTTCTTGGCGGCGGGAACCATCGGCCATTTTCTCGCCCTTCTCGTAGTCGAGCAAGTTCAGTCGCACTTCCTAGCCGGGAGTTCGACGATACTAGGCCGCCTTCTCGCCGTTGGTCTCATCGACCGCTCGCGCACCACGGGATTCCCGATGGTCTGCTCGAAGGTGCCATGGACGAAGATGGGGGTTATCGCTCGGATAGCGAGGAGCGCTCGGATAGCGAGGAGCATCAGCACCACAACACATACCCGCCCGGACACAGCCGCAGCAAGGAGGAGATCCGGCCTCTTCGGACCAAGTCTCGGCGTTCTTCCCGTCCGACCTCCCGGTCGAGCTCGAGACAACCGGGTCTCTATCGCGGTGAGTTTCCCGACCCAGCAGATGAGGAGGACCTTGAGGGCCAAGAACTTCGCCGCGGTAAGGCGGCTCGGCGCTCGTCGAGGCACATCTGGCCAGATGACTCGAGGGAGCCGATGTTGAACCGGCCCGAAGATACGAAGACCGGGAAGGGAAAGGAAGACTGGAAGGCAAGCAGGCGACAGTGGCGAAAGGAAAAACCACACGACAGATTCGAGGAGGAGGGCAAGCAACTCAGGTCATGTTGGCGATTGCCCGTATTCTGGATCGTGGTGGCTGTTGCTGTCGCAGTTGTACGTCCCTTCCTCGTCCTATGTGCTTTTTTTCCCTGGGAGCTGACTTTGCTCAATTCCCGAAGATCGTCATCATTATTCTGTATTTCGTGCTCGGTTGGGGGAAATAAGGTGGTAGGATAGTGGCAAGCGAATGTATGACGGTCTTTCTACAGGAGCTCGGGCGCCAGAGCAGGCGAAGCATTGCGTTGCAAGGGAGAGGATCTCGGGATTAGCGCTGCTGTGGTGGGCGTACTCGTAATTGGGGCCGTGTGTATTGGCTACCCTGTTCTTTATTCACGTCTCGCTGATGACTGCTCTCCGCGCCGATCAACAGAGGTGTTGTATCTGCGACGCGCCAGACGACTCGAGGATGTACTGCATTGCGGAGTTACGTTGTTCTTCGGAGTTTGCCTCAGTCCCCAGAGTGAATCGCGACACTAGCAAAGGATTCCCGGAAAAAAGCTCGACCATACACCCGAAGCGCCTTACGTCTCTCTCGTCTGCCCCTGCTCTGCCCCAGCGAGCACACGGCGTACGTCGCGCAGCGCCTGCGCGAGTCGAGCGGGATCTGGCGCGTCAAAACGGAGGACACCGGAAGGAGACACGGTCAGATAGCAATCGTATTGAGCGCGAATCATATGGGTCGTGTCGGATGATGAGCTGAAAGTGGAAGAGGCACCAGAGGGTATCCTGTCATGCGAATGCGATCAGCACATGGTCAGTACCTCGTACTATATACAGCAGTCAACGACGCACTTGAATCCTCCCTTCGTCCGCTGCGGAGCATCCGCCTGCCTCTGCATGCCTCCCGCACCGCCTCTCGACGAAGCATCTCTGCGATCGCCGTGATCTTGCGGAGCGGCGGTGGAGGTGGGCGGAGGACCACCAGAAGGTGGCAGATGCGAAGAAGCAGGGCTACGGCTGCGTTCCAACGGAGCAGAGGGAAACATGTTGAGGTGTGGGGGTGCGGGGATGACCGGCTGCCTTAGGGCTTTGTGAATGCCGAAGGTGTAAGCTCCGAGACCGTAGGGCCAGCGTTCAGCCATGCGCTGCAGATTCGCGCGAGAGTTGGTATCGTAAGGACTTGACTCGAGGCATGCTGAAGTACAACAAGCGTTAATAATGCAGCTGCTGTTCCGGCAATATGACGCGGGACGCACCTTCAAGGAGTCTAGCATGATGTTCCTGACATTTCCCCTTCTGTATTGCCGCTTTGACGAGCAACCCGCTGACCAACTCCACCTCTTTTTGCTGTTCATCCTGAAACGCGCTCTGAACGTAGTCGCAGAGGAGAGTGGCGCCGAAAGTGCCGTTGAGAATGCTGTTGAAGTTACCTTTGATTTGCTCAAAAAGGAGAGGCCTCTGAAGAGCGCGACCTTCGTTACCGTCTTCATCGGTCTTGCGGGTCTGAATCAGGTCGCGGATGACCCACTACCGTACGCGAAGGTCAGCTGTCGATTCTCGGGCTCGTGCTCAGTCGCAGGATCGCGCCATCGTTGGTGATTAAGCCAACATTGGGGGAAGTTGCAAAGACTACGCACATGGGCGTGGCGGTGCGACCACAGAGGAACGCACCGAGGGACGATGTGCTCCGCGAAGGATAGGCCGTAAGTCATTATAGCCTGGCGGACGACGTGCACGCCATACTCGAGGTAGGCGAGCGAGACGAAATCACGTCGAAGGGCGCCGAGAAGATCGGGAGGGGGCTCGAGCTGGGTTATCAGGTTCTGACAGCTAAATGATCAGCTTGTTCGCAGTTGGAGCACATGAGAGGCCGCACTTGTAAGAACCGCCCTCCGAACTCACCCTCAGCGAGACGGGCAAAGACGTCTTCGCTAGTTATCTCGGACCAAAGTGCAGCCCTAACGTCAGGCGCCAGCATGAGAGACCGTAGAACCTGAAGACTTGACTGAGTCAGCTAGAACCATCACTAGGATAGCCCGAAGTAGCTAACGCTGAGCAGCCCCGGACTGCCGAACTTCTCGTCCGCAGCGGTCTTGACCTTGCCTGAGTACGACCTTGCGAGAGCGTTGAGCCGTGCGGGTGTTGCACAGTCGGCGAGAGTTCCCAGTAGAGCTGTGATTGATTTGAGGCAATCAGTTGAGGCGGAAGCGATACCGAAAGAAAATGTGACTCACAAGCACAATCATTGTTGTGAAGCATAACCGGCAGGTTTGAGCAGGCGGCAGCGTAGACCTGGTCGATAGCGGATGCGTCATGCTCCTCTTTCAGGCGGCGACCGAGGTAAAGGCAGCATGCGACGCGACTGAACATGTCCGGCAAGAGATGAAGGACCTCCTGCGCAGCAAGCGTGCAAGTTAGACAAGACAATGCACATCCGAGTTAGGCGGCACGATCAAAGTATGTGCTGGCGCGCCATGATGTAACGGTGACAAGATGGCGAGGCCGCAACCAAACCGACTGTAGAAAAGAACGGCGGCAAAATGTGGGACTTGCCTCAAGAGGGGGGTCATAATGCGCACGCAACGCTTTCCAGAATTCAGTGATGCGCATGGGTGCCTCTGTCGCTCTCGCTGGGGCCGCCGCGCCTGTGCCTGCATCGGCCTCCTCAGGCTCTTTTTCCCCATCCTGGGTGAGCTCCGTCCCCTTACTCGCTGGCTGAATAGCGTCGATCGTTGCCGGCTGAGCATCAGCGTCGAAGTCGGCTCCTCCGTCGAAGCCCCCGCCATACGAATCTTCCCCCAGCTGCTTCGGTGCGGGCAGCTCGGGCGAATCTGCGTTGATTGCATTCCGTCCGGCGAGGAAATCTTGAAAGAGTTGCGGAAGGCGGTCGGGAGAGGGAGGACGAGACGGCTCAGGGGAAGGAGCGAGTTGGGGGCGACGGAAATGGGTTGGGAAGTTGTCCTGCGCTTCCTGGAGAAGAGCTGGCTCGTCCTCAAGGCGCCGTTTGGCCTCAGCCGCGAGATGCTTGAGGACCTTTTTCTTGTCCTTTTTGCGAGCGTCGCCTAGCCTTTGGGCGGTGTGCAGGAAAGCTGGGTCGGATGCGAGGTACTTGTGCGAGATCTGCGAGGTTTGAGCGAGGAGGATCGAGTCGAGGGCATCCTGACCCATGGGACCAATGCGGTCTTTCCGGTGGTCTCCGACAGGCATACTGTATAGCTGTGTATATCTAGACAAAGCAAAGTCGCTTGATCGCTTGCAACGACGACCGAGGGGGTAAGCCGGAATGATGAGGAGTTCTGTCTCCTCACCTAACCTCGTGGAGCCAGTGCAGAGGACTCGAACCTCACGTACAGCTGTCCATTGCTCTAGCGAACGAGGCACTACACCTTCCAGCTTCGCCTATTTCGCGTATCCAACCTCTTCCTCCGTCGCCTTCGAGCGGGTCACAACAGCCTTCATTGGCCCTGTGAGGCTGCCAAACCAGCTCGACACACATCAAGTACACTCGACTCAGGTTCTGCTCGCTGGATGGAGGGACAGGAGCAGAGTGCGAGCGGATCGGGTCGGCCGGAAGGGAACGATATGGAGTTGGACATGAAGGACGCGGGTGCAACTGCTGAAACGGTCGGAAAGCTGAGCGAGGTTGAGGCTGCGCTTGACGACAGTACCACGGGTGCGGATGAAAAGGAAGACGAGGGAGACGAGGGAGAAGAAGGCACGCTCGCAAGGCACGCTCGCCGTCCCTCGTCTCCCTCGTCTTCGGTGCAAAGAACAAGCTTAACTCTTTGCGCTTAATTAGACTTAGCGTACGAGTCGTTTGACACAGTCTTTTAATCCAAAAACAACTATCTCTGGGGGAGCGTAGCTATCTCGAACTAGTGACGACGAACTAGGAGACAAAGAAGAGAAGAGGGGTCTACACAGAAGCGGGCGAGATAGGGCGAGCCCGCGGAAAGAAGAAGCGGAGCGGACGAGAACGAGTGAGTCCGCGGATGAAAGGGGAGACGGGTGAGATAGGGATAACGTTAGTCCTTCGAGGTCTGAAGGATGGGAAGCGGGCCGGCCGAGGATGGGCGGCCGGGCGAGATGCGGCTAAGGAGAGAAGGCGAGGAAGTCGAGAGGCGGGAAAGAAGGGAGGGCGAGGTAGCCGCCGGGACGCCTGAGAGAGAGAGGGCGTCGAGACTGTCGGAGAGGGTAGTAGGGGCCTTCTTGCTACGTCGACGGTTGCGACGACGCTTCTTGTGAGGCTCGTCGAAGTGAACGGTCGCGGAGGCGACCACGAGAGGGAGAGGCGCCGTCGTGAGAGAAGGTAGGGAAGGTTCGTGCCGTCCTGCGAGAGCCGACGGGAGCGGAGCGATCGTGCGATGGTGAGGCTGAAAGCGCAGGTGCGGCGGAGGACGAGGGCCGACCTCGGTGACGGTGATGTCGTCGTAGGAAGGCGGAAGAAAGGAAGGGTCGATAATGTTAGGTCCTGGTGTCGCTTCACGGGAGAGGCGTTTCCTGGCCGGTTTGCCTTGGGCGTCTGTCGGCTCGGGCTCGGGAGGGGGCGAAGGCGAAGCGGGCCGGAAGAGGGACAACGCCGCGTACTTTTCTTCCAGCGTCGGCGGGACATCTTGCATCCTCTCCTCCCGTTCCCTCCACGCGTTCACTGTTTCCTGGTAGCGTTCGAGGAACTGGTGTTGGAATTCATCCTCAGTTTCCCAGTCCATCTCGGGAGCCTCACGGTCGATGTAGGCCTGGGCGAGAGAGCGGGTGAGGAAAATCGGAGAGGCGGTTTTCTCGGTGCTCAGGGCGAGTCCGGGAAGGGCGAAGGGAAAGGGAGGTTCTTCAGCATCGTCGATATTGGTGAGGTCAATGGGAGTTGAGTCGAAGGGTGCGGCGGGGGTCGCGGTAGATCCGGGTTGGTCAGGAGAAAGAAGAAGTTTCGGGGGAGGGAGTTGGTGAGCGGTTTGGCTGACGCGAGGAAGGGTGAATAGAGTGTAAGGGGGGCTAGAAGGTTCGACGGGCGAGCTGGTAATGAGGTCGTCGTGCGAGGGGCAAGACTGCTCCCTTGCACCCGCCTTCCTTGTCAATACTGACTCGACACCAATGTCCACGTTCTATCTCTTACCGCTGTAATCCCGACCCCCCTTTACTGAGGTTCGATAGACTCTGCGAGTTTGTCCGCCTTCGCCAAGCTTACCCTCGACGAGCACTATGACGCGAACACAGCTGCCGTCGCCTCCCTTCCCGCACCAGTACTAGTCGCAATCGTGCAACTGGGCGAGGAGTACCGCGACTTCACGCCGAACCAACTTGATGTCATGCTGAAGACTCTCGCCATTGAAGCCGAGAACCCCGACGAGGTAAAGGTGTTCGAGGCAGACAAAGTGAAGCATTGGGAGACGAGGATAGGCAAAGGAGGAGCTGATGGCTGGCTCGTCATGATGGAGGAAGATATGGCAGGACGAGGTGAGGCAGCAAACGAGGTAAGTCTGCTTGCAGTCCTATGAAGCACCCGCTTTTGCTCATCGCTTCAAGTGCAGCCGTTCACGGCCATGATCATTCGCCAGGAGCCCGGTATGGCTTATAGCGCAAACAACGTCATCTATCAAATCTTCACGCTTGAGCCGGGCGCTCGAGCGGGCGCAATGACGCCGGCGATAAGGTGCGCACTTTCTTTCCTCTTGCTACGGTTGTCTGTACGACATGTGCCATATCCCTAGATCGTGAGATTAAACATATCGCTTGTAGCGTGGGCTGGTTGCGCAGCACGACGAGCGAGCTCAAGCCAGCTTTCAAGAACGGTCTCAAGCTCGTCGCCGCGACCTGCATTACCGAAGCTCCCCAGAACAACAACGGGTATCTCGGCTGCGTAAGACGTGTGAAAGAGCTGCGCAGCGAAGGAAGTCTCCGCGTGTTCTACTTCAAGCAGCTCGACTGTGCGTCCCTCTCTTCTCCCCTAGCAGCCCGAAACGCCGCCTTGCGTTTTGGCCTTTCTCAAACCGGCTGTACACGCAACATCGATCCTTGTTGACTTATTGGGTATTAGTCCCGCAATCATCCGCTGACACCTCGATGTCTGTGCAGTTCTCGCGTCGCCGCACCTGAAGGAGGTTTGGGTTTGGCTGAAGTCGGGCATAGTGTTCATTCTTATCATGGGCATCAACCTTACGGAGCAGGGAACGGCTGCACAGGTCTTCTACTGCAATAGCTTAGCGGAGGCAAGGGAGGTCGCCAAGTCTCGCGACCGCATCGCCATTTTCCGCTTCGGTAGCGGTCAGAAGAGCGGACAGGGTTTTGAGGAGCTCAAGGCGATGGACCGCGCCTTCAAGCTTGCGAGGTCGAGGGAGGATTTGTGTGGCAGACTGACAGCTTCAACGACATCAGTGCGTTGTTCTCTTTCAGCTTTCCGTGCCGCATGCCTGATTCGGTCGCTGACCCGGGCCCTTTCCCCGCCTACCCCTGTCCTCGGTTCCTCTACTCTCAATCTGATTTTGATGGTGCACGTACGCGGCATAGTGGCCGGCAAATACGACGTACCTGTCACTCCCCTCTCGCCCGAAGAAGAATGGGAAAAGGTCAAGGCCAATCACCTCGTCAAGACGGCGGCAAAGCTCGACCAGCCCAAACATCGCAATCAGCAGGTGAATCAGCTTACGCAACAGCGCGCCTCGGGTCACTCGACGTCTACCAGAGCAGGAAATCGATCGCAAGATTTCGCGACAGAGCCCCTCCGGCCGCTAGTCACGGAGGAGGAGCGCGCGAGCGCTGTTTCGTGGGTCTCGCAAGCACGCGCGCTCGAGCCACCGCGGGAGACCAAGCGGCCGAAGATTGGATCGGGTCTGACGAAGCAGCAGAAGGTGGGTTCGTTTCTGCATTTCTGCACTGAATTACAGCGATAACGCTCTCCTTTCGTCACTCTCAGGCGTCAGCAATGGCTGCTGCAGAGGCGGAACTCGGGATTGAGCCGTCTGATGCGGTGACTCTGCGCCGGCGGGGACCAAAGCAGGTGCGCCAGTTCTCTCGTTTTTCCAACTTTTTTTAGCCCGGGTCAACTGACAGCGCTATTGCCTTTGCCACTAGCCAATCAACAAGCCGATGCCGATCAAAGGCAGCAGGCTTCCCCGTCCCCGCAGGCTTACGGCGCAAGAGGCGGAGGAGGTCGGACTCGAAGCCGGAAGCGATCAGCCGCGCGAATCGGGCAGGGCAGGCACTAAGAGGGGCACGTATGGCGCGAAGAGGACGATCTGAGTGAGTCTGAGGCAGGAGGTCAAAAGAAGCGGCGGAAAACTTCGCATCCGGCTACCGCGACCTTCGATTTCTCCAGCCCTCGTACTCCTTCCGACCTTCGCTCCGGCAACTAGAGCGCTGGACCGACATCATCCGACCGGTTGATTCAAGCCAATGACGAGGGATCGTCAGGCAGGGATGCGTCAGCCGGACCCTGCCCTCGCACGCCGCCCCCCGTCGACCCTCAACTCTCTCCGACCTCGAACTACGGTCCTCCCGACTTCGAGAACAGCTCGACGCCCTCACAATCACGTTCGGTTTCGAAGGGTACTCGCGCTCGCAACTCGTCCTTGTCGAAAGGCGGAGGGCCCACCACTCGCAAGCCTCGAGCGACTCGCAACCTCACGACCAAGTCGGCCCTGGTCTCAGCTTCGCCACCCTCCTTTCCTCTCGCACTCTTACCACCGTTGCCAACGGTTGCGTCAACCTCCCCTAGCGCCATTTCCGTTCCTTCTATCGACACAGCCGCTCGCGCCGCTCCCGTAGAGACCCCTTCCCCTCTCCCGAACTTCCTCCCGGCCCTGCTGCCACCGTTGCCGACTGCCGCGCCCACGTACTCCGTCCCAGCCCTTCCTCCTCAGAGAAGTCTGCGCAAGAGGACGGCGACGGCTGCAGCAACCGAGAACGAGGAGGTGGCAGGCAGTGACCCGCCGCCGCAGCTTCAACTCTTACCTCCTTCCCTCCCCTCCACTTCTCAGCATTCTCCACCGACTCGGCCACCTTTACCCTCCGCAACCCCGTCGACTTCGATCGCGTCGACGTCTGCCTCTCTTTCAGAGTCGCCGAGTCGGGTGCGCCGCCTGACCGAAGACGAACTCGAAGCCAAATACGGTCACATTGAGCACCCGTTCCCGAAAGCCAACAAGTTGAGCATCTCTGACGCCGGCAAGTCCGCCCTTTATGCTGAGCGCACTAAGCCGACGCCGACCACCTATGAGGATCTGGGAACAATGCTCGGAAAGACGGCTCGGTCGCTTGCCACGTACACCCGGAAACATCTTCCGACTTCGTTCACCAAAAGGCCCCAATTTACGACGAAAGACGACGAAGCAGTGGATGAAGGGCTTTCGCTGGGCCTGACACACTCGGAGATTGGAGGACGGATGGGCAGGGACGGAAAATCAGTTAGCAGGCGAATCGGTTATCGCCGCAAGAAAGCCTCGAGGGTGATTGACGACACGGGCGGTAATGGCGGTAATGGTGATGAGGGTAGCGAGGAGAAGGACGAGGGGCACGAGGACGAGGGGGACGAGGTGCTTTTTTCTTTCGGGCCCTCTCACCTCGCGCTCGCTAATTCGTTCATTTGTGGGGAATGTAGTTCTCCGACGCACAAAGGACCCACACATCGGCGAGGAAGGACGAGTGAACGGGCGAAGCGGTCGGAAGGCGCGGGGTGGAAGAAAATAGCCGGTCGTGGGTCGTTGCGTGTTCTGCTTGCAGTCGTTGCCGTTGTAGTCTCGTTCTGCTATATCCGTAGTCCCATTATGTTTGCTCCGGCTTGCAGTAAAGAACCGGGCCTCTTGTGAGGGGAAATGGGGAATCGAAGACCTCTCCCACCTTCTTCCCCCAGAATCTCCCAACATGAACCAGAACGCTATTGTCGTAAACGGTAAGCACACCGATCAATCGTACTCTGGTCCTACTAATGGATCGCTCCACAGTTGGTCCCGACTCAAGGCAGCGCGAGTTTGTGTTTCGCTCATCTCTTCAACGCCTAATTCTGACAAACCTGCACCTGCAGAGGGAAGGAAGGCTCAGGTTGCCAATATTACCGCCGCCAAGGTACGCTCTCCGCCACCCGCCGGACGTTCACTTGCCCCCCGTCGCCTATAATCGCTTTCCCATTTCTCGGCAATATATGGGGATCCTTTCCCTCCACGACCTTTGCGCTGACCTTTCTTCCGCCGTAGACCGTCGCTGATGTCATCCGGACGTGCTTGGGTCCGCGCGCCATGCTCAAAATGATTCTCGACCGTGCGTCCCCCTTTTTCCTCCCTTCCTCCCGACGTGCAAACGAACAACTCATGGCTGACCCTTGAAGCGGGCTTTCCTCTTGGATGTATTCAGCGATGGGCGGTATCTTGTGAGTTATCGCCACTGCGCTCCCCTCGAGATGTAGCTGACGAAGGATCCCTCTGCGCTCAGGCTCACCAACGACGGCAACGCTATCCTTCGCGAAATCGAAGTTGCTCACCCGGCTGCGAAGAGTATGATCGAGCTGTCACGGACACAAGACGAGGAGGTCGGAGACGGAACGACCAGTGTCATCATTCTCGGTACGACCCCCCCTTGTCCAATCCTACATTTCGGTTGCTGAACTGTTCCGTCCGCTGCAGCCGGTGAAATCCTCGCACAAGCTCTCCCCCATCTTGAACGCAACATCCACCCCGTCGTCATCATCTCCGCTTTCAAGCGTGCTCTCGAGGAAGCTCTCACGATTATCGAATCTATCTCTGTCCCCGTCGACCCTTCTAAAGAAGACGAGATGCTCGCCCTCATCAAGACGTCTATCGGCACCAAATTCGTCTCTCGTTGGAGCGACATGATGTGCCGACTCGCCCTCAAGGCGGTCCAGATCGTCTCGAAAGAAGAAAACGGCAACAAGACCGTCGACCTGAAGCGCTACGCCAAGGTCGAAAAGGTCCCCGGCGGCGAAATCGAAGACTCGAGGGTTCTCGACGGCGTCATGGTGAACAAGGACGTCACCCACGCCAAAATGCGCCGACGCATCGTGAACCCTCGAGTCATCCTCCTTGACTCGCCCCTCGAGTACAAGAAGGGCGAATCGCAGACCAACATTGAGGTTTCAAAAGAGGCCGATTGGAATCGTCTGTTGGAAATCGAGGAGGAGCAGATCAAGGCGATGTGCGAGCGGATTATCGAGTTCAAGCCGGATCTTGTCTTTACCGAAAAGGGCATCTCTGGTACTGTTCTGTTCAACTACTTCCTCCCGAACAGCGCTGATACTGCCTTTGCGCAGATCTCGCCCAGCACTACCTTGTCAAGGCCAACATTACTGCGATCCGCCGTGTCCGCAAGTCCGACAACAACCGAATTGCCCGTGCCACCGGCGCAACCATCGTTAACCGCGTCGACGATCTCCGCGAGAGTGATGTTGGTACGCAGTGTGGGCTGTTCAACGTGGAGAAGCTTGGCGACGAGTCAGTCACATTTTCGCTCTTGGCCTTTCCGCACTGTCGCGTCTATACCATAGTCCGCTTCACCTTGCTCCGTTTCGGAACGAAACATTTCGTTTGAACCCCTAGCACAACCTGCTTGCGATACTGACCCACTTCTGTTATATAGCTACTTCACCTTCCTCACCGCCTGCAAAGATCCCAAAGCCTGCACCATCCTCCTCCGCGGTCCTTCGAAAGACATCCTTCACGAAATCGACCGAAACCTGGCAGACGCGATGTGCGTCGCCCGCAACGTCGTCTTCGACCCTCGATTGGCTCCGGGAGGTGGAGCGACCGAGATGGCCATCTCGGTTGGGTTGGCCAAGAAGGCAAAGGAGATTGCTGGAGTTGAGGGGTGGCCTTTCCGGGCGGTGGCGGATGCGATGGAGGTTATTCCGAGGACGCTGGTGCAGAACTGCGGAGGGAACGCGATCAGGGTGCTGACTGAGCTGCGGGTACGTTACGTCGCCTCTTGCGCATCTCTTGCGTCCCTCTTTCGCCTCCTTCCTCTTTTCCTTGCATACTTTTTCTTCCATCTCTCGACTTCCTCGTTCCGTCTGTTCTGCTTAACCGTATGTTTCTAGTATGCTCACTCTACCCCTCCATGCAGGCCAAGCATGCCGCGGGCGAAGTCCGATTCGGTGTCGACGGCGAGACGGGCAAAGTGGTCGACATGAAGGAGTACGGACTCTACGAATCCGCAGCGGTCAAGGTCCAAACGATCAAGACTGCCATCGAGTCTGCATGCCTGCTTCTTCGCGTCGACGAGTGTGTTTTTTCCCTGGGTCTTGTTCTGTCCGCCCGCTTGCTGACACTTGGTTCGCGTAGCATCGTCTCGGCGAAGCGCACGCAGGGAGAGGGAGGGCCGGGAGTACAACAGCAGGGGGCGGGCGAGATGGACGGACCTCAGTAGCTGTTGCGAAGTAGCGTCGAACGAAAGGCAAAAGTCGAATGGGGCCGCCGGCCAATTCTTTCGCAATCCTCCGGCATCCTGTCTGCCCCGTCTCTTACAGTCGTCGCTTGCAGTAACATCTACGGTACCGCAAGACCCCTAACCGAAGCGGGCAGCGTGAGAGAAACTATTGGTGGCTGAAAGACATGGGTGGCCTTCTCAGAATTGGGTTCTTACTCTTCTCTAACATTCTCAGATCAACCTGTCCTGCTTATGTTTTCCCCCTTACGTTTTGACCAGCAGACGAGTCCGCTCATTCGTGTTGAGCTAAAAGCCGAAACGAGGCTAGGTAGCGCGAGCTTGCACCCCCTCCTCCCTTACTCTGATCCCCGCGACCCCTCACCCTATTGCCTCTTGACCGGCTTGTCCACTTCCTTCCTGTACCCCACAAACGCGACCAGATTCTCTAACGCTCCATCAGCGCGAGACCGAAGGTCGGGAAATTTGTTTCGGTCAATTTTCTTGATCTGTTCCGTCGGGTTGCGGGTGTACATGAGTGAGGCATGCCAGGCAAAAAGGAGAGAAGAAGAGTGACTTACAGCGGCCCTGACTCCCCCAATCCTCCCTTGCAACTCGACCAGCATACCCACCTCCCTAAACACAGGCACGTCGTACTCCCTCTCTTCGTCCGCGTACAGGTCAATGAACGAATCGATCGCTTGAAGGAGAATCTCGGGGGTCGAGGCAGTGGAGGGGTTGGGTTGCGAAGGGGCAGTGGGGAGGAGGGAGAGGAGAAAGAGACCGATTTGCTGCAGAACAGGGACAGAGGGCATTAGTTCCAACAGCCTGCCAATGCTCCGGTCGACAGACCGGACGCAGGTTCTGAAAGCGGCACCCCCGATACGAGCAAAGTGGCACCTTTGTAGAGAATGGATGTAAGCGCACCTTGTTCTCCTCAACCGGCACATTGTTCCTCCTTCCAAGCCAACCAAGCGCACCAAGTACCCTAACGCGGATAGCCTCTCCAGCCGGTGTCGGCGCAGCTGCGAAATTCGAGGCGAACACGGAGGTGCTGAGGAAAGGCGTAGTATCGGGACCGACGGTCTGCGTCCACGCAGTGCAATCCGCAATCCGCCGGATAAGTCAGCAAGTACAGGGAGAGGGAGGAGACGGTAGTAGGTGAGAAAGAAAGGGCAGATTCGAGAACGCACCAATTGCTCGCCCCGTTCCGCCTCCAAGCCCAACCTGACGCATCCCCAAACCACCCCCGCCCCGGCCATGACCACCTCCATCCTCCTCTCCTGCACGTCATCCACCTCGTCTTGACTCGGCGCCGCTGCTGCGCCCTTCTTCTTGGTCCCTCCCCCTTCACTTGCATGAGAAACAGTAGGATGTTCCGCCGCCGCTGCTAAAGCGCCATGCATCAACCCCAACACGCTTTCAAACACGGGCTGTAACTCCTTGACGACATCTCGTTTGCCCTTCGCTTTGGCCAAAGTCACATAAAGGTTGTTGAGAGCCTCGACCGCGCGAACGTTGATGGTCGTCAGTGCTTCGGAGAGCGCGGACAGAGAGGAAGGCAGGAGAGAGGTCTCGGAGGCGGAGGTACTGATCAATCCCTCGGGGGTGGATCGCTCGAGTGGGGAGGAGAACGAAGTGGAAGGGAGGAACGAGAGGGATGTTGGCTGAGAGAGGGCGAGAAGTTGCAGAGGCAATGAACCTCCAAGGAGCTTGATCGCCAGTTTCGACGTGCCACCATCCTCGTCGTCCGAATCCGAGTCGGATCCGACACCTCCTGCAGTAGAGGCGAGATCGTTCAGCATAGCGACGCCGTCGTCTCCTGGCAGAGTCTTGCGGATGATCCCGTCGTCGTCTGCGCCTGGAGGGAGATCGTCGTCGTCATCCTCCATGGCCATATCGCCCTCTTCAACGTCCATGCTGATCCCACCCCATTCTTCCTCTTCCTCTTCAGCCTCCATATCGTCTTCGCCGTTGGCATCTTCGACATCTCCACCGCCGAGCGACGACGCGTTCGGTACACCGCTGGCGAGCCATTCAGACAGGATCTCGAGAGCGAGTTGGAGAGTCTGCGAGCGACGTTCGAGAGAAGCGAGCTTTGCTGCAGGCGAGTCGGCCGAGGGATGAGGTGTAGGGAGGGCAGTGGGATCCTGAGGGAGGGGGGGGACTGTGGGTCAGGCAGAGTTCGGCTGACTCGAAGCAAGGAACGTACGATCTCGACGCCGACCTTTTTCCCTTCCACCGCTACCTCTTCAAGCTGGCCACTCGCGCACCCAACCAAGCCCAGTAAGACCCCCTGCGCATTCTCAGCTCTCAATCGCTCCCTGACCGCCTCTACATCTCGTCGCTTACTCCGTCCCTTTGCGATCTCGAGCAGAATGCCGAACGACAAGACACGGAGTTGCTGGAATTCTTCGGCGGGCTGAGGGTTGTTCGCGGGCGGGGAAGGTAGAGAGGGTGTGGACAGGAGGGTCAGAAGAGAGGAGAGAGAGGGGGAGAAGCCGGTACCGGAGCTGGCGAGAAGATGGGTGTGCGAAGGAGGGTTGGAAGAGAGGAAGGCATGAAGGGTTTGAGCTGTAAGGAAGCGACCGTCAACCCTGCTAAACCCTGCAGTCGTGCTGAAACAGACGCACCAGCAGCAACCGCAACAAACAGGGGCACCTTGGCCCCCTTCTTCCCCTTCCCCTCCTTCTTTTTCTTCTTTCCTCCCGCCTCAACTTGCATTCCATCTGCCTGTTCACCCTTCTCCAACCCCATCTTTTCCTCCTCAAGGAACGCCATGCAAATGCCAACAATGAGTCCAGCATGAGCGTTCAATGCTCCAAGTATCTTGGTGTTGCTCTCGGCCAAACACCAAAGCAGAACAAGGACGTTCTCGGCCCAATCCCAGTACCCTGCTCGGAGAGTCTCGTGCGACTCGTTGAGGAGCTCGGCGGCTTTGCGTTGTTCGGGTGTCGCGGGAAGAGGCGGCTTGACCGGCACATGGGCGGGGCCAAGCTGGAGAGGGAGGTAGAGAGCGAGGAGGGGCAGGTGGATGGTGACGAGCGGGAGGAGAAGGCGCTTGTTGTGCATCTCGGAGAGGATGTGGGGTGGCGATGAAACAGCGAGGTTGCGCAACCCTCCGAGAGCCTCGATAGCGGTGGTGAGGTCATCCGAGGGTGGAGGGACGGGCGCAGTCGAAGTTGAGGGGACAGGGAGGGTCAGACGTTCGATAAGGAGACCGATCAGGTTCTTTGAGAGAAGGAGGCGTTGCTGGAGAGGCGGAAGGGTGAGGAGAAGGGAAGAGAGGGTTGACTGCGGAAAGACAAAAGGTCAGCGTTGCACGGCAAGAATTGTTTCCCGTAGTAGCGACAACATGTGTGCGTGACTATCGTGCAGCTTCCGCGAGCAGGAGCGCCTGCCATAGGAAGCGGCTCGACGATTCGACCCCGAAGGACTAGTAGAAAGGCGTCCATCGTTCATCTCGCCCGGATACTCCTGCACCCTGGAGCGCTGGCTTGTCTTGGGTTTTACCCGGTGCGCGTACCATTGCAGTCAACTGGAAGGGCGAGTCGAGCGAGCGGTCCCCCACCTCGAGCAGGAAAGTGATTGAGACTCACGGCAGCAAACACCCGGTCTCTTCCTTCTGTGCTCCTGAGCTTGTCGAGCAAAGCCGTGATCTCCTGTTCCTTCCTGGCGCCCTTCTTAGCGCTCGCTTGTTGACCATGGGTGTCGAAGGTTGCTCCATCTTGAGTTGAAGTCGAGGGAGCTGTACCGACGAGGGGAGCTGCCGTGGCTGACACGCGGGCGTCGCGAGTGCGTTTGCGGTGTCGTACTTTGCCCATTCTTGGCTTGTACGAGCCAGTCGAGATCGAAGACGAGGCGAGGCAAGGGCACCAGCTCCCTCCAGGCCACCTCCAGGCCAAGCTTCATGACACCGGGAATAACTAAACTCCAGCTTAGAGCCGCTCGCTTTCTTCGGCTATGCCAAGCAGATAGCATGCATTTCAAACGCTTTCGAAGTAGCCCGACGTTCCGTACAGAATCCGTTAGAACCGCAAATTTCCCCTCTTGTCCGCCGCGATCACCTACAGTGCATGCGCATGTTGACCTCCTGCCGTCACATCGCATCGAGCAGTGTCGTATGCAGCTCTACACTCTCGGGTTCGAGTCCTACTCTTGGCCAACCAGTCAACCTCCGGACGCTTTCAAATTCCACCTCCTCCCGCTCTCTCCCCCACTTCCACTTGCACTCCTCTCTTCCAGCTCTTCAGCATGACCACACCCCCCGCGTCACTCGCATTCCCCTCTACCGACGAGCAACCAGTCAAGCCCAAACGGAAACCCTACACCACTCAGTCTTCCCGCTCCTTCTCCCGCTCTGCCCTTCAACGCCAGTCGGTTCACGCCCTCCCTTCCATAAAACACCTCCAGCATGGCTTTGCCAGACTCGCCCTCTCGTCTCCGGCTCAACCGAGGAGTATCGCAGAGATGGTCCGAGGCCCGATGAGCCTCGAGGAGAAGAGGGAGGCCAGGAGAAGGAGCAGCGGGATCAGTCAGGCCTTCAGGGAGGAGGACGAGGACGGGCTACAAGAGGAAGAAGATCTCGGGCTGGGACCCGCACCACAGGCTCCCGAGGTGGACTCGAGGATGCCGTGGGAAAAGGAAGGAGAGGAAAAGGTCAAGACCGAGAATGAGTTGAGGGATGAAGTGCTCCAAGGGCTCGAGGGCGCCTGCGAGAGGTTTGTCCGCTTCGCTCCTGCCATACGGTCGTCCCCTGCCTTTCCTCCGAGGCTCACGCGCTGACCCTCTTCCGGCCCTTCCTGCCCGCTTTGCCAACCTTCGGTTTTCCTGGCCTTCCCAACTCTGCATCGTCGCCTGATTCTTCCCTCCAACGATAGATGGGGTCTCTTGACACAGCTTACATCTCTCTCCATGCCCTCGCGTCTCTCGCGTCGGCTCTCTCGCTCTGCGGACGCCTCGACCTCCTCACCCGACGCTTCTCGTGCTGCGTCTCCCTCGCTCTGCCTCGCTTCGCCAGCCACTTCCCTCGCTGTGGAACGACCCCTTTCACCCTTCTCTGACTCGGCCGAGTCGTCAACAACTGCAGCGAGCGGCAGCTCGAAGGAAGAGATGCCGCTTGTGCTTGATCTGCTCAGCACAACGACAGGAGCCATTCGCTCCGTGCAGCGATACGTCGTCTCGCTACCGTCTTCGACTTTCTCCACTGCATCCACATCTCCCTCGCCTCTCCGCCCCTCCGGCGCTTCAAATCGAGACCTCCCTCACCTCCGCGTTTCTACCGCCGCCCGACCTCGAACCTCGCTCGCTCTTCCCTTCTCTTCACCATCGCTTCCTACCCAAACCGGCAAGGGCAAAGCGCGAGTGGACGACGAGGAGCCCGACTGCTTGAAAGAGTTGAGGAAGAAGAGCCTGGAAGTATTGGCGGTGCTGAGGGAGATTGAAGGACAGTTTCGTCTCGCTTTCCCAAGCCCATCTTCTTCGTCAACTCGGACACCCGTCGATGAGCCTCCAGAGATACTGGCGGAGTACAGCCCCTCCATCACCCTCTCTCAGGTGCTCGAAGCTGTGCCCGCGGCGCAGAAGACCGTCACTGAATGGGTTGAAGCGGTAAATCATATAGTTGCGTCGGCGGGTACCAGGCGGAAAGGTAGAGGGAGGACTGGCGAGATCAGCGAGGTGGGGGGAGGGGAGGAGGGAGAAGAACGAGACGCGGTACCGGAATGGGCAAGGGAGGAGTTTGAAGGTGACTCGTTGGGTAAGCAGTCTCGCTTTTCTCTCTCTCTCTCTCTCTCTTGCCTCGCACGGAGACCGAGTTGACACCCTGCTACCTTGCATTTCAGCTCGCGCCCACGCCCTCTTCCTCGCCCATTCTCAGCACTTCCACCTCCCCGCCTCTTTCCCCTCGTCTCCACCTTCGGTCTCTCCTGCGTCCCACCTCGCGCTCCTATCTCACCTCGTTTCCGGTAACCTGTTATGTCACGCCTACAACGCTGTCCTGCGGCACTCGTCGAATCGTCCATTTGGCTTCATCCCGGCTGGATCGGTCCATGACATCGAGGAGACGAGCGAGAAGGGAGGGAACGAAATGCAGAGGGGCGACAGTGCAGACAGTGAGAAGAGCGAGGAGCTAGGAGGAGGCCGAGGACTAACAGGCGCGAAGAAGGTCGGACGAACGTTCAGGAGGGTTGAGAACCTGAGGGTGTGGGCTGCGTGAGTTTTTACTTTTCTCGTGCCCGACTTCAGGCATACTTCTGCTCTGACGCTAGCGCCTTGTGCTGTGATTGAGGTCTGGTTTGACTGACACCTCGTCTTTCGGTCTTTCTTCGCAGTGCTCTGAAGTTCCGCTACTCCCTCCCCCTCATCTTCCCCTCCCCTTCTACTTCTGCTGCAACCAGCACGATAAACCTCTCTTCTGGTGCTGCCGCCTTACCGTACGCAGCACAGGCATCGGAGCACGCCCTCCTGTTTGACCCTCTTCTGGTGGTTCGCAAGGCTGAAGGTTGGGAAGGGATGTTGGAGAAAGTCGTAGGGGGGTGGGCGGCGGCGGTTGGGAGGGAGATAAGGGAGCAAGGTGATGTCTAGCGCAGGCGCTGGATGTGAGGGTAGCCTCAGCAAGGGCACTTCAAGAGATCTAGAGATTTGATGACCCGAGTCCGAGGCGCGTCAGGACAGCGAGGAACCCCTTGTGATTGTGACAAGTCGCTTGCAGAGTCGTTGGCGGCTTTCTAAAGGCTGTTCGCGCCCTCTGAGCGATGCGGCAGAGTTTCGAGGTTTCGTAAGCTGGAGATGAAACTGATGAAAGCAAAGGGTTGTCTTCGTTCTCCTCCTATTCATCTATGGATAAGCTGGATGAGCTACACAATGCTCTACCTAGCCCAGTTACAATCCACGCGCTACCGCCAGAGCTCCTCGCCGACATTCTCTCCCACTTGTACACGGCAGACGAGGTCCATCTCGATTCTCTCAAGGCAGCTTCACTCGTAGCACACGCCTGGACAGATTCTGCCCAACGTCTATTGTGGTCCGCCGGTGCCGAACTACAGTCAGAGCAAGACATTGACAAGTTTGTCAAGACGGCGCCCTTGCGACGGTCGGGGCCAAAGGAACTCGCCGTACTGGATTACAAGGACAAGGGGAGCTTGAAGAGGCTCTTCCGAGTCTGTAGAGGGCTGCGGTGGCTTATGCTAGCCACTCCCAAGCGCGAACTGGATCCAAAGGTGCTTCAGATGGCCGAACTTTCTGGTTTGTTCTTCTTCTCTCGAGCCTACAACCTGGCCACGATGCTCATTGCATTGACCTCCTGCAGAGCTACGCAACCTCATCGTTCAAGCGTGGCTTCTCCCTCTCCTCCGACCCAGCCTAGTTTTCCCCTTCGCCCTCCATTCCCTCGTAATCGACGACCTCTCCTTCCGCTCCCCTCACCTAGCCCCCTTCCTCACCGCTCTCTCAAACTCCTCCATCCCCTCCCTCCGCTCCATAGCCCTCACCGGTTTCTCACCGTCTGCCCACCCAGCCGTGGCAGACGCTCTCCTCCCCTTCGCTCCCCATCTCCGACATTTCGGCTTGTCCACCACCTTGAAAGCCGACTCGTCACCTTATGTTCCTTTCTTCCAAGCGGCCACTACCCTTGATTCTTTCGAATGCACCTCCCTCCCCCCCGTCTTGCTCGCCAACCTTCCTCCCTCACTCACCGTCCTAGCGACCGCAGAAGATGCGTGCAACCTCGACGCTCTGCAGCTTGGACAGGCTTTCGACGGGCTCAAGGGTCTCAAGAGGTTATACTTCAGGATGTCGAGGGAGGCGTTCAGCATGCAAGTGGACGGAGGAAGAAGGTTGTTGGAAGAGACGATCACAAACGGGGTGGATTGGAGGTTTGAAGGGGATGAGGTATAGAGTGTGTGTCAACCTCTCTTCCATAGAGGGTCCGACATGACGTGCTGATGTGTCTGCGCCTCGCAGTCATAGAGATCGCATCGGAATAGACCTATTCAGCATTTCCTCTCGCTCAGCTGTTGCTTCGGGTCGTCACATGCAAGATAGGGTCAACGAGAACACGTTACACCAATCAGTAGTGCCTATACGGTTCCGACACAAAAGTTCCCCGCGCCTACGCAGAAATAGGCAACGACAATGGAGCGGACGCAGACAGGGCGTTGGTCAGCGCTGCGTTTCTTCCCTCAAGCTCAACGTTCTTGCCGACTTGCGTGTCAACGTCAAACTTCGCTCGTCTACAGTGTGCGCAAGTCGTCAGCTCCGAAGGTCCCACACAACAGGCACAACAAAAGGACAGAGGGATGCAGGTGAGCAAGGAGGAATGGAGGAAAACCCGACGCACACCCTGGTCGCCGCTTCCGCATAATGCGCAATCGTATGAGCCGTCGCATCGTGCCCGAACAGCTCAGGCGAATGAGGAAGCTTCATACTCTCCGGGTCGAGATTATCCCAATCTTGAGGTTTGTGCCAAGTATTCCGGACTCTGGGCAGTGGGAAAGCATGGCACGACGACATGAGCTGCTGCTGCTGCGTAGACACGACAGGCGAGGGAGGGAGGAGACGACGTACTGGACCCCAAGCTGCTGCGTCGCAACTGTTCGGTCGTAACGGAGGTCTTGGTACACCCGCAATGCAGTCGGGATATCAGCCTTCCCGGCGAGGCGAAGCGTGTTGGCAATAGCAGTCGCGTCTTCCATGCCTTGAGAGGCACCCTCTGCAGACCGGAGCGGGGGTCAGCAGTGCCAGGGGAGGCTGTCGAGCGACGATCGATGAGGAATGAAAGCAAGGCAGGAAAGCGTACGAATACTGGTGGGAAGGTGAGGGTGAGCGGCATCGCCGAGAAGGCAGATTCGTCCCTTCTGCGAGACCCAAGTCGGGAGGGGGTCACGGAAGACCTGCAGTCGGGGGAAACGAGCGGGAAAAAGTCAGGATTGGGAAGATCAACCCATTTCCGAAAAGAGCAGCTTACCAGCTTCCAATCGAGCAGTCCCTCCGGGGGAGTACAAGCGATCACTTCCCTCACCACCTCGTTCCATCCTTCTACAGTCTTGAGCGCATCTTCAAGCTTGCCCGGAGCGACCCAACTTTCGGTCACATCGGCCGAATCGAGGTGAGTGAGAACCCAGGAGAACTCTTTGGTGCCCTTGACGCCGGCGGCGATGAAGTGGAGGTCGGGGCCGACGAAGACGTTGCGCTGAGACCCAGGAGTGAAACGTCAAAATGGCTTGGTATAGGAAGAAAAGATGGGATTTCGAGACTGACCTGGTCGATACCGTCGGCTACTAGATGAGCACACTTTGGGTTGGCGCGGATGCGGTCGCCGTCGAAGAACTGTCCAAAGGGCGAGTTGAGAAAAGGAAAATGGTCAAGATCCAGGAGACCGTGCGAAGTTATTAGCCAGTGCAATCTGTGCAGGAAGGGCTAAGATCGCGCACAGCACGGAAAATAGCATATCCGGATGCCTTAGGCTGGTCGACGTAGCCAAGGACGATCTCGCGAGCCTTGCTCTTGACACCTGATTTGAAGGAAGCAAGGTCAGCAATTTCCCCAATACTGCACGCAGACGAGCAAATATACCATCTGCTGCAATGACCACGTCAGCCGTGTGAGGGACGCCATCGATGATGACTGAAGCCCCATGGTCGGTTTCTTCATACGCTCCGACCGAAACACCTTGACGAACGTCAACCCCGACCGAGATGGCGTAGTCAAGCAAGGTCTGGTGCTGTACAGGGTAACATCGCGTTAGACGACTTTGAAAAGTTAGACGACTTTGAAAAGCTCGACAGTGATGAAGGAGGATGATGTCTGGACATAGAAAAGAACAGGACGCACCAAGTCTCCTCTGTGCGCATCAAACGCCGGGCTCTCCCTCGTCGCCTTCTCCTCCGCCTCCCTCCTCAGCCTATCTTCCTCCGTCTCCAGCTCCTTCGGTACAAGCGGCGGCGGCTTTTGATCCACGATGTGCTTGCCATCCCAGCGGTAGATTGAGAGACCGCGGGAGTGGCCGCATAAGGGGTCGAGGGTCTCGAAGAAATTGGGCCAGCGGCCGACGATCTTGCCTGCGTTGGGCATGATGCCAATTGTGCTGACAGGATGGGAGGAAGGGGTCAGTGTGGCCAGAGGTGAGGAAAAAATAGTAGACTTCGCAGACGTACTCCCCTATGCGGGAGAACTTGGACACGCTCTCGTAGCAAGTGATCTGAGCATTAGACTATTGTTAGGCGTTGCTGTGCCGTAGTCCCAATCGCGGAGGTGAACACACCGGACCGTGTCCGTTCAAGGCGAGCTCGATAGCGCAGGTAAGGCCAGCAATGCCTGCTCAGGAGGATACATCAGCTCGAGATCGCAAATCACTGAGAGAGTAGGCAGGCTTACCAGCGCCGACTACAATAGCTGAGATTGCAGTCTTGGGTTGTGCGTCGACGGCTGCTTTACCGGTAGCATATGCGGCGTAGGGACCGTGTGAGACCATGTCGTGCGAGATCCGAGGTGAGCACTGGGATATGGAAGAGTGCTCGCAAGTAGACAGTCAGTTTAGCTAATCGGAAGGAAAGGCGAAGGAGGGGAAGCGGCAAAGTGGGGGCGAACCGAAAGTGGGGCAGCCAAGCGGACACCTTTGCCGGTCGTCGAACTCCCTTGCGGGGGTTGTGGTGGAGCCCTGCCATCTCAAGAGCTGTCTCTGCGCGTGCCCAAGCGGAAACAGGACAGCGCGAGCAATGATTACCGGTCCGCAAGTTGTGTTTGGGAAGGTCGCCGAAAGCCAACTTGTCGTGTTCACCGAGTCCCACAGTAGCGCACACGGACAGCAGAGCTGATCATGGACATGGTACCGAATTTGCAGAGTCAAGTAAGAACATGCGAGAGAGCGAGAGAGGAACAACCAGATCCAGACTAGTAACCGCTAGAAAACAATCCCGGGAGACAACAACGAGGAAGAAAGAGAAAGAAAGGGGCAGCCTCAGTGCACTCCAGCGCCCTCCATTGCTGATTCACCTTCGACTGTCCTGCGCGCAAGGCCCTGGTTACCGGCGGTAGCGTTGCCCTTGTCGATGGGAGGAAGACCATATTGAGCGAGGTGGGCGTTAACTTCGTCGAGCCTGTCAAGGAAACCGGCTTGAAGAGGGTCCCACATGCTGCAGGGAAGCGGATGAGACGTCGTCAGTCTGCAGTATGCCATGAGGTAGGAGCGGTAGGGAGATGGGAGAGAAGGCAGGAGACGGGCACCTCAGCGGGAAGGGAGGGAGGGGTAGAACGTACGAGGGCTCGTGGTAGTGGATAGTTCCGGAGCGCTTGACGGCGTAGTCGGTCAAGGTGAATTGGCGAGACGATTCGAACATGAAAGCGTAGCAGCCATCCGAGATCCATTGCGCGCCGTTTTGTTCGATGTTGCTGGCCGCCTCGAAGACCTCGTAGTCGACACCGTGGGGGGTCATGCCGCACTGTGCACAGATGAGCGTGTTAGATCCGGAAGTGAAAGAAACATAGGGAAGAGAACGTATCATAAGACATTCCTCCGGGGGAGAAGTCGTCGGAGCGGCCTCCGTAGTCTCCCTGTAAGTAGCACAGAGTCGATCAGCAACAGCGACCTTCCTGCTTTCGATTAGAATAGGCAGGGAGGCGAGAGAACGTACCTTGATCAGACCCATCAATTCCGAAGCAGCGTTGCGGTGGAAGTAGGGTGGGCGGAAGGTATGCGAGGCGACGTCCCAGCGCGGCGAGAAGATGAGGAAGTCGGCGAGCGGGGTTCCCGGCTCCTTCGAATCGACAGTGAGCACGCAGAACTACGGAAATCCGTTGTGAGTTAGTAACTATCTGCGACTTGTAGAGCACAGCAGCGCGGCGAGAACGACCGGAGAGCGTATACGCGAAGGCAAGAAGGGACATACAACTGTCAAGAGAGGAAGCGGAAGTGAAAGCGCCAGCGGAAGAAAAGGAGAGGTCGTCGTCGTCAGCATGCGCTCGCCACAGAGAATGCTGAAGAGGAAGGAGCTTGCTACTTGGGTCGATGTGGTCAAACGAGACAGAGCCGACAGCACAGAAGCGGGAGAGGTCGTATTTGTAAGGAACGTAGTTGCCGTGCCTACGGGCGCCGAGAAAAACGAAGCATCAGTACGCTGAAAGAGCTGCGAGTGATGGTCGAGCGGCATCGAAGTAGTCGGAGGCAAGAATGGAAACGTATGGGCAGGGCAGGGAGGGGAGGGAAGGGAAAGAAAGGAAAGCGATTCACCATGCGACGACATCGAAAGGCGAGTGTTCTTGTGAGCAGCTCCAGAAGGTACCCATGAGCTGCGAGCGAGAGCTATCAGTACCTTGCAGCATCCCAAGGATTACAGGAGGAACGCACCTTATAGGTAATCTGCCACCCAGACTGGTCCACCTCGAAAGAAGCGACGGGGTGTTCGAAGTCACGAGCGTTGGCAAGACCGTTGGCACCGAGCGGTCCGAGTTCGGGAAGCTTGTAGTGCGAGCCGAAAATCTCTTGGATGTAACCTCGGGAAGGACCTTCGGGAAGCTTGACTTTGAAACGAAGGCCGCGCTGGATGACGAAGATCTCGCCGGGGGAGACCATGATGTGTCCGAGTTCGGTTTGAATGTCGAGACGACCTTGTTGAGGGACAATAAGCATGTCACCGTCATTGCTGCGAGCCAAGTGGCATGAGCGGTCGAGACTGCTGAGGAGGCGGGAAAGAAAAAGCATACTTGACGAAAGCCTCCTTGTCCATGCTAGTGTTGGCGAGGTACATGTGCACAGCGAGACCCTCCTTCTCCATCGGTGAGCCCGTACCGGCGATGGTCTTGAGACCCTGAACAAAGTTGACCTTGGTCGAGTCGGCGGGAAGAGGGAAAGGACGCCAGGCGATTTGAGTTGGCGAGACGGAGACTTTGGGGTTAAGGGTAGTGAACTCGGATTCGACCTGGAGGAACGCAGAGTGGATGTCAGGAAACTGAAGACGCTCATCATGTTGATCTCGGAAGGAGGAAGGTCCACTTACATCTTCGTTATCCGGGATGCGGACAAAGCCCTGGTGAGCGACAGAAGGCCTCATCCTGTACATCCACAGCTTGTGGTTCTGGTGACGAGGCGCGACTGCAAAGGTAAAAGAGGTCGGCACGCCGTTCTCCACTTCACATCGACGAAGAAAAAAGAGAGCATACCGAAAGCGGTGGCAGTGCATTGTTCAGCTGTCAAGGCAAGGCATCCATCAGCTCAGCTTCACGAGAACTCGATGGCAGGTAACGAATCGCACCATAGAGGCCGAACTTGACTGCAAAGGATAGCAACAGGACGTTCAGCATTTTTCGACGAAGGCAGGTGCTGCAGAAAAGACGCACCTTGTTGCGGGCTGTTCTGTCCGACCGGTAGGGTTCCGGGAATTGCCTCTGAGGCAAAGGCTCCGCCAAAGCCGACCTCTACCATGCGAGTGATAGCAAAGAAAGATCGGGGCTAGTCAGCTTTCTCGAGATCTTCTTGCTTCAGGGTGAGCTGGTAGACGCACGATAGGTGTAGGGGTCATTGGGACGAGTGCTCTTGTTAGGAGTGACGGCGTAGGCAGCTTGAGCGGTGGCCATTGTTGCTGAATAGGATCGGAAAGGGTGTTGTGATTGTGTGCTGAGGGGTTATAAGTTCGGATTGCTATAACGACGCAGGTGAGTGCGAAGAGGTGGTGTATGTAGTCGGGTTGAGCCGATATGAGTGTGCAGAGAGCGGAAAGTGCTTCCGGACGAAGACAAGTTGGAGAATGCCGTTCGGCAAGGTGGGGGAGCAGCCGGAACTGTTCATCCGCTCTTCCGCCTGGCGCGGACATCTTTTCTTGTCAAGGCGTGGACGGGTCTCGACGAGGCGGGTAGAGAATCGCGCTTGCTCCGGGGCCAGACAGACGGCGCGATGGCCTCGAGAGAGCCGGGGGCGAGCACGGAGAAGCCAAAAAAGCAAGTTGAGAAGGTCCGGTACCATAGCCGGTGCAATGGGGGCTTCTCAGTAACAGCAGTGCACGTGGAACTCGGATAATGGCACAGAGACTACTGACCTCCCATCACCACAGCGTTCCGACTCCTGCCGACTGCCCCTCTGACCCGCTTCGAGCTGTGGCGAGATGCTTGTGCAGAGCCGGGAAACTTTGCACAGCGTCGATAGTAGCTCGCGGTACGGAGAAGGGAGGGGTCGAAGGGTCTATGAGGATCTGCGAGGTGCAGATAACAATGAGCTCGCCTTCCAACGGGGGCGCTGGGGAATAAACGGAAAGACGAACTAGTGCGCCGAAAGCCTGTAAATCGGCGGTAGTGATAGGCGGGACATGCGCTGTATTCTGCATGCTGAAGTCAAGCGAGCGAAGGAGGAAGTCGTTGAGCTGAGATCGCAATCCTGCGAAAGCGGTAGCGAGATAGTCAAGTTGGAAACCGCTGAGCGTTAAGGCTTCCGGAGCAGCAGTGAACGCACGCTCTTCCGCATCCCCCCTGTTGCGTCTAGTACCCTCTCCCAGCACCTCAAGCTCGATACACCACCCCTCCCAGGGCGATACCCCTTCCGCCTCGAGCTTTTCCAGCAGCTTGAGCTCTTCTTCCTGTCCTTCCTCTCTACCCTCTTTAGCAGTGCCGTCGTCCAGATGTACCGGCTCTGTATCTGAGCTACCCGCTGCGCTACTCAGGGCTGCTCGAGCCGAAGCGGAGAACCAGCCGAGGGCGGAGGTAACTGCAGCGGGAGCGGCTTGGGCAAGTGAAGCTGGGCGGCGGAGTGAGCCGCGAGTGGGCGAGGCTGAGTAGGGAAGAGAGCGAGATGACGGTCGGGCCGCAGAAGTCGTAGAGGTGTTTGTGGTGCGATTGCGGGAAGAACTGGGCAAGTGGGGGAGGGGGATAGGATAGAAGGATACGTAGAGCTGGCGGGCGCAGGGTCAACCAGCGGCGTGTAATCAGAGAGACATTGCAGCGTACTTTGGCTTTTCTGCCCTCCAGTGGCGCACCCCCATTCAGCAGCACTTGCAACAGCAGCTCCGTCCTCGCGGTGACCAAGTCCTCAATCTCTTGGTTGGCAATGGCGGGCTGCGTCGGACGATCAGAACACATACGGAGCGACTAAGTCTGACAAGGTGCACGCACGAACGAAACGCCAAGGACATCGACCTGGGTGGGGAGAACGTTTCCGACAACACGATGGAACAGGACAGTGCCGAGTACAGCTGCGAAGGGACAGTCAGTATTGTATAAAGACCGTGTGCGACCTACGCACCTCGCACCACATCTCTGAGCCATTGCCGTTCGACGGGCTGATGATGAGGCCAAGGTCAGCGAGGACGAACGGGGAATCGCGCAGGTAGGACGAACCATGCAAGCCTGGAACACTTTAATTGGCGAGGTCTGGGAGGTCATAGAAGCTCCAGCGTATTGAGCGAGCGATGTCGGAGGCAGGACAGGTTGTCGACGTCTGTCGCCAAGTTCCAGATGCCTCCCCTGAAGGGCTCTCTAGGTTTTTCATCGCCACAGTAAATGCCAACTCGTTATTGATTTTGCAGCTGCGAATGTGCCAGCTGCCCATTCCTCAACTGTCGAGTCGAACCTTTCGCTGCTCCGAATGCATTTCCCAAGCCATGTTCGTGGCGCTTCGAGTTCTGGTAAAGATTGGAGGAAACAAAGCAGGACATGGAGCAGCTTCGAGATCCAATGTAAGTGATAGAATAGCCAGACCGTTCTCAACATGAGTCTCAAGGCTCTCTGCGACGCCAGCTCCGTGCAATACATCAGTGTGCAGACTCCATCGTGACGTCGCGTCGTCGGTTTTCCTTCTTTCAATACATGGGCGCTTTTTCTCCACTTCCTCAGCCGTGGTGTGCCCCACGGTGAGAGCAGCACGCAGAGCAGTAGCTTAAGCTTGCAAGATATGACCCGACGGACATTGCTTTGTACGTCTGATCATGGCTGCCCCGTGATGCCAACGTCGAGTTGAAAAGTGTCCGAGTCGGCGGGAGAAATCGCAAGAAAGGCGGGGCGAAGGAGCATACCCAGACGTACTCTGCCTGTGCTGCATCAATCTACCGCGTCGATAGAGGTCAATAATGAGGGCAGTGGGAAAAGAAGGACACGACACTCAGGCTCGTTCGTGCCACCTCTTCCTCCTACCGTCGATCGCGCTTGATGAACCGGAGCAGCCCGCCAAAGTATTCGACAGCACTTTATTCGTGGATCAAGCTACGCCCAAGCCTCCCTCCCTCCCTCCTCTCTGGTCTCCTCCTTCCGCCGCGGCCCTCTTATCAGCTCACGTCGCCTCCCTCGAATTCAGCTCAAGCCGGCAAGAACAAGCATACGAGGGGCAGTGATGGCTCGGGGATCTACGCGGGCTGCCAGGCAAGGGATACAGGGCAACCTAGGCGTCACACCTAGCTGATTGGCCGACGCTCCAAGCTACACCGCGACATCCCCGCGTGCTTATACAGCGGGCAGCACTGTGCTGTCTGCCGCTCAGCGCTCGACAGTCATCCGACAGCTGTACCCGTCCAGGCGCCAGAGCCAGCTCCGTCCGCACATTGTCCGCGCGCCGACGACTTCGGCCCCCTCCTCCCGCGCCGATTGACTTTTCTTCTCCGGGCAACTCCACCAATCCCGCGCTTATGGTAACAACCTATATACTGCCTATTCGGTATATCGCCTCTCTGCCTCGCTGGAAAAGGTGTTGAGTCATCCGGCGGGGTTTGCGCTTCGGCTTCTGATGGTCGGAGTGGACACCAATCGGTCAACATCGGCGAGCCCGAGATTAAACAAATCCCTCACAATGGCTCGTTTCTTCGCTTCTCCCTCTCTCTGCTCTCTCCACTCGCTTGCATAAGCTTTCTTGCCTCGCGCTCTTTCGCATCAAATCCTCAACCCCCTCAACACCTTCAACTACAGACCAATGGCTGGCGAAGACGCTTTCGAGAAGCAGGTGCGTGGTATCTCAACTCAGCTAAACAGCATTAGGAGGTGAACGTCTCTGTCCCGTACGGTCAGGCTGCTGCGATGGCCGCTCCCCCTCCCAAGAAGTTTGTCCCCGGCATCCGTTCCATCGTCTACGCCTTCATCCTCTTCCTCGTCTTCGGTCTCGCCGCCGGCCAGGTCGGTATCTGGTCGTGGGTCCTTCAGCATCATGGTAACGTGCGTCTAATTGCCCGTTTGCCTTGTTATAAACATGAAGCTGACTTGTGTCAATTGGCCGTTCAGATCAAGCGTGTCTACGACTACCCCAGTCGTGAGATCATGCAGACCGGCAACTTGCTCTTCTTCAGTGGCCTCTTGTGCGCACCTCTATTGTGTCATAGCACGGGAAATATGATACTAAACTAAGTCCTGTATCTGCAGGACTCTCGTCGTTGCTCTCGGCGCTATAGTCTTGCCCCTCTTCTTCTCCGCCTTCTTGTGGTTCTGCATCTTCGTCTTCAACATTGTCGGTGCCGGTACGGTGCTTTCAATCTGCGCCGTCAGCAGCCCATGAACTGACCCACCCTCTCTATACCAGCTATTTTCACCGTCCACGTTCCCTTCTCCGCGACTTCCTCCTCGACCTCTGACCCCAACTGGGCTCGCTTCTCCGGCGAGTATAAGTACTGGGTCGCCATGGAGGCTGTCTCGTGGTGCTTGATGGGCTTGACCTTTATCCTCTTCGTTGCGGTGGCTGCCGATGCGGCTATGGCCAAGAACAAGAGGTGCGTCGCCTTCATCAGACGATACTAGCTATGATAATTAACTTCGACTGTTTCGCAGGCACTACCTCCTCGGCCAGTAAACTGCATGAGACCGCTATCCTTTCACCCCTCGCCCTTACTCTCTTGCACCCTGCGCCTTACGCCCCATGCATGCCTGACCACTTGCTCCAGCCGCTCCTTGAACCTCCGTTCATATTTAGTAGTACAAAGTCCACTTATAGTTGCACCATAATTTCGACCTTCTTCTTTTCCCGGGTTGCGTTGTCGCCAAGCGTCTCTTGCATCTGAAAGATCGTCGCCGCGAGAGCTCCTGAACGTCACTTGCTTGCACCGATGGCGTCGGCAGCTGCTGTACGGGGAGTACTTCGCAATATGACCCGGAGGAAAATTTAGCATTCGACCTCCGCTTTGAGGCACGACTCGTTTTGACAACACTTCGCTCACCTCTGCTGCCGAGTCCCCGTTGAAACTGGTAGATCGTGCTGCTAGCTGTACTGTCGCCTTATCGCAAGCGTCACCGTACCCGGCTCGACAGGCCCCGCCCGAGAAACACTATCAACCCAGAACCGCTCGAGGCGACCCTTTGTGGCCGCACAACGGGTAGTAGACCGTTCGAGGATACAAGGTGAGTCCGATTCACATCCTTACCGCCTACGTGCCAGTCTAGCTGGCCTGGACGTGTACTGATAGACTAGTTTCACCTTCTCAGCCAAAGGGCCGACCTCGACGGACTGACATCGCTTACAACCGCTGGAGCAGTAAAGCAGCACCCTGGACCAGCACTGGACCCGCAGTAAGTCGTATACACCCTTTGTCCCGGATGCCTTATCCACCGGGCACCTTGTTTCCTGCCTCTTCTCCTCGACTAGACGCTAAATACTGGGTTGTCTCTTGCAGCTCGGGTGGGGAGGGGCCTAGCCTACGTCCCTGCACCAGACCCAACCTCTTCCGTCTCGCCCGACGACCATGGCCGGTAGGATCGTCTCCCATCTTGTCTTTCCCGGGTCTTACTCGACCGTGCTGACTGTAGCTTCTCCCTCCTGCAGAAGCAGCCACCACCCACGCCTCCATTCTCCTCCGGACTCTCTCCACACCGCCGACTCTCGAACCTCCTCGCGTCCTCCTACCGACGCTGCTTCGACTCGAAGCGAAGAACACCACGGCCAGGGTTTCTCGTTCAAGTCGCTTCGTCGGGCGATTGTGAAAGCGGCGACTGCAGGCTCTGAGCCAACGCACCATGTCAAAGAGAGCAAGGATGGACGAGACGGGAAAAGGCCAGAACGGCCACACATGCTGGGTGTTTCGAGCCGGGGAGCTGGAGTCAAGCCGAAGCGGAGCGTCACTAGCCATGAGGTTCCGCTGGCGGAGGAGGCTCAGATGAGGAGGGAAATGGATGGACCGCATGCCTCAGGGACGGTAGTCAACGCCGGAGGGTATGGTCTCGCAGGACCTTCGCGCGGCGGGTTTATCGTTCAGACGCATGCAAAGGCGGTACCGACGGTCGCGACCACTATCAGCGACTCGACTTCACTTTCCGACCTACCGCCTCTCCGACTACCACCGCCTGTCGGTCAGAAGACCCCGGTTACTTCACCGCACCGTCCCTCTGTCGAACGTGCTTTCTCCATTGAAGTGTTTCCTAGCTCGCCCCCGAAGGACATCTATCTCGGCGATTCCGTTCTACCTCCTTCGACTATCCTCGGTCGACTTGCGGATATTACCAGAACGGATGGCCTCGTCGACGATCTCGCCTTTGTTCCCCTAATCCGCCTACTCGCAAAAAGCGTCGGGCTCTTCCCCTTCCCTCCTCCAGCGCTGGCCGCATCTACTCTCTCGGCAGCTCTGGCAGCTTACCCTGCTGCCCCGGGTACAACATCAGCCTCTTATGCCGCGCCGACCCCCGTCCCCGCCCCGTCTCCCGCTCAGATTTACCTTTCTCAGTCTCACCATCTCGTCGCTTCCGCCCCAGCTCCTCTTCGTACGGCCATGCTCGACCTCATGGTCGCTTGTATCAATGCCTCACTCGAATCAACGGGTGGTATGCGGGAGTCTGAGAAGGCCATCTTTTGGGATGAAGCGAGGCGATGGGCGGAAGAAGCGCGGATAGAAGTGGACGATGCTCATGTTGGCAGACGCTGGGTCCTTCCGGGTGCGGATCGAGAAGCGCTCGTATCTGTGCTAGGCGCCATCACTCGAGGAGGAAAAGACCTTTCGGATGTCCCTGGTCTAGTCGCCCTTCTCTGCACATTTGTCACCGAATCCCTGCCTACCCCTCGACCTCCTTCACCTCTATTCGATCCCGCCGTCGCTACTCCGTTCATTCGGACCATCCCCGCCAAGCCTTCCCCGCATGCCAGCTCACTCGCGCTTCTCACATCCCTCCACAAATTCTCCTCGCCGCATATTTACACGGCTTCGACCCTCATCGCCCTCAAAGCAGCTCTCGAGGTCGCGCGCTTGCGGGAAGAACAGGACATCGGTGGAAAGGACGGGGTGCTGGACTTCCTCGGCGCCGTCGTGCGATTCGGCGAGGTTACCGGCGGAAAGGCGGCTCGTCGGAAGGCGTTCCTCGAGACGTCCATGTCGAGGGAGAGGGATGACTTGAGTGACCCGGACGAGATTCTCCGCGAGGTCATCTCGACCGTTGCTCGCATCATCGGCTGCGAGGGACTCGTGTCGGTCATCGAGCTCAAGGAGGGTCAAACGCTTCGCGACGTCGATTTGTCCTCCTCGTCCACCGCTGTCAAGACGTCGAATCTCCCGACTCAAGCGCTCGACTTGATGCGCGACCTCATCCGTTCTCCCGCCAACCAAGCCACCAAGTCTCTTCGAAGCACCCTCGTTGCGCCTCCTCCAACAGCCGAAGGCGCCCCTCGACCTCGTGCCCCCGCGCTCCTTCTCGTCGGCGCTCTCCGCTCCCTACGCAAAGCGATGGCGGAGCACACTGCCGAGCTTGAAGCTAGTAGCGATGGACCGGGAGGCGGCGCTTCTGCCGGCCTCGCATACGGCGAGAGTCGATGGCCGAGCATGTTGTCTCTCGGTCTTCCTTTCCTGTGGAACGCTGTCCGGCGCGTCATGCTCTGGGAGAGTCCGCCCGTTGATGCCGAAGTCCTTCGGTTGGTGGAGGAACGACTCGAGGTCAGCGAGCGTGCAGGCGTCAAGGCGAAGGAGGGGACGTCGGGGCAGACGATTTCGGAGGGACTCGCAGCTGCTGCATTGGCTGGAAGTGGGGGTGGGAAGATGCAGGGTTCGGCAATGATGAAGGAGCTGGAGGATTTGCCGAGGCGAGGTGTGCAGTATGAGGAGTGGGAGATGGCGGTTGAGGTACTGGATAAGGCGAAGAAGCACATTGGGGCGTGGGAGCAACGGCATCTTAGGCAATGGGTGTTGGCGGATGATGGTGAGCTTCCCTTTCTTTGCTCCGAACTCTCCGATTTCACTCGGCTTACAACCACCTTTCCCTTCCTTTAGCGAATGAGACGGGCCCAGCCCAGCATGCGGATCAGCTCGAGCGGCCAACGGACCAAGGTCCGTCCTCTCGTTCGCTGCAGCTTGACTCCGTAGCCTCAACATTTTTCCGCTCGCAGACGATTCCGATGACGAGGTACCGCGTGACGACAATCACCAATTCATGCAGCGCCCCGGTGTGCTCGTCGCCTTTGTCTCGCTCCTTCGCAAGGTCATTCGCGCTTGGCGCAGCGACGACTTCACCGGTTCCAGCCATTCCGTCTTCCGCCTTCTCGTCTCGCTCTCGCCTCACCTTTCGGAAGGATACGCCCAACTCGTTCTGGACCAGTGCGAGACGACCGGTCTATGCTTGCCTGCCCATCCCGATTGGCTCGACCGGGTGCGAGAAGTCGTCAAGGCGTTCTACGCCCTCCCGGCCCGCAATGGCGGAAGTCGATCCCTGCGGCGCGGCGTTGCCCCCATCGTCCGTCGTGGCGTTATTCTCTTCCTCACCGCCTTACATTCTCACTTTCGCCTTCTTCCCGGACCACGCGCGGAACTCGTCAACACCGTCATCATGCCTTTGCTGGAGACGAGTCTCGAAGCCGAAACGGATCTACAAGTTGCGGAAGCGATGGTCGCGATGGTCAAGGAGCTCGGCAGGGATACGCTGGACGACGCCGAAGGAGAGGACGGGCCCCTCGGCGCTTTCGACCGCCTCCGGATCCTCCTAGTCAAGATGACAAAGACCGCTGCCCGACTTCATCGACAATCCTTCTCCACCCCTGCCACGCCGAAGCGAGTCGCGGGCTTGGCCTCCCTCTCGCGTGCTTACGGCAAAGAGGGTTCGCCAGGCCCTAGCCGAATACTTTCGCCCTCGCTCTCTGCCAACGGCGACACGAACGAACCGCCCGAGGTTTCTGCAGTCGCAGCCATGGGCCTCATCTCGATCTTCCACCTCTGCCTCGAGCACTCTACCCCGGCCGCCTCGGAAAAGGCGATCGCCGTCTACCGCGACCTGCTCTCCCTCTTCGCTCCCGCCTATCTCGTTGACCCCGACGACGCCGTCGACCCCTCGCCCGTCTCTCTCCGCACTCGTCTCCTTATTCTCGAGTGGCTCGTCCGGCTTCGCGCCGACGCTTCGCATCGCATTCACTGGCTTCGAGACGTCGACATCAGCGGTCCGGCCCAGATCCTCAGTCGCCTCGCTTCCGTTGACGACGGAGAAGCTAGTGTCACGGCCGAAGGTCCTGGCTCGGCGAATCACTCCGTTCGAGGTTCGGATGATGGGCACGGCGAGACGAGGGGAAGGTCAGCGCGCCAGGTTGTCGGGCAAGGAGGGGAAAGGTCGAGGAGTGCGAGTCGCCTTCGAGCTCAGCTCGAGAACCGCAGCCCGAGTCGGACTGGATCGCTTCGTCGTTCTAGCGTAAACCACCTTGCCGCCTCACCCCTTTTATGGACCGTACCGGAGAAACTACCCTTCGACTTTGGCGATTCGGTCGCGGCGATCGGGGGTAAAGGGCTCGCATCGTTCGACCACAACCGATTGCGTAGTTGGACTGAAGAGGAAGACCCCGGTACTGGCCAGATGAAGGTTGTCGAAGCGGAGGAGACGCTCCCGCCTGACCAGTGGATGATCGTCCTCCCCATCTCGGAATACCTTCGCGCCGTCAACCACGTTCTTCAGCACGATCAGGAATGGGAGCTCGTCTCCTACATCCTATGCCACCTTCCCGCTCAAATCAGCAATAAGCACTTCGCTTGCGGACCTCGATGCGCTCAGCAGATCCACGCTTTGCGCAAACTCCTCTGCGAAGGTCTTCGAGCGGGCGACCGAGGCGAGCGCGTCTTCCCCCGCACCCTTCCCACTGGGATCAAGCGTGCCGAGATCCACGCCGCCGCCTACCAGTGCTTGACGGCCCTCATTTCGTACCGCTCGCTCTTTACGAAGCAGCAACAGGATGACATGCTCGCGACCTTCATGCACGGTCTCGGCAACCCTCGAGATACCGCCAAGCCCTGTATCCACGCCCTCACCATCGCTTCCTTCGAGCTGCGCCCTTCCATGACGAAACACCTCGCCGAAACCGTTCGCAACCTCCAGAAGATCATCTCGTCGGCGACGCTGGGCGTTCACATCCTCGAGTTCATCGCCGGAGTTGGGCAAGAACCGGCTCTGTACGCCAACTTCACCGATGTCGACTTTCAGACGGTCTTCGGTATCGCTCTCAAGTACATTCAGGCGCACAACGAGCGAGTCGCGGACACTCCGGAAACGGAGGAAGGTATCGAGTATGCCTTCTCGCAGTACGTCATGATGCTCGCCTACTACAACATCGCCATCTGGTTCCTCGCCCTGCGACTCGCGGAACGACCCAAGTTTGTACCGTTTCTCACCCGTCGCCTCGTCCAGGCCAACGAGGGCAAGACTGAAGTCGACGAGGCTACCGAGGTCGCCTTCGACATGATCGCTCGCTATGCCTACTCGAATGCCGACCCTCGTTCACGCGCAAGCGAGTTCGACGACATCATCGTCGGATCTTCCGCCTCGCTGCCTCCAGCGAAGACCTGGCTCGTTGGGCAAGCGACCGTCTCCATCCGCAAGCTACAGGCGCCCGCTTGGGTCGAGGTTACCGTGCGTCGGGCGTCGGGTGTCGTCAAGATGCTGTGGGAGATGCAGAACATCAGCATGACTACCTCGGCGCCGGAGAGCGACCTCATCGCCGCTCACCTTCGTCACCGGGGTACGAACGGTCTCATGCACAATCTTCCCTCCATCGTCGGCTCCGCCCTCGCCTCGCTTCCCTCTCAGAACCCCCAGGCCTACATCGGGACTCGGGCCCGAAGAGCCTCTTTCTCCGCTTCCTCCTCCATTCCATCTCTCGAGCAAGCCATCGAGCAAAACACCGCTGTCGACGCGATGAACTCGGCTGCCCGCGACGTGGCTCAACTCACCCTCGAGTCAGGCGTCCTCACCGTCGACCCCAGCTTCTTCGTCCTTCAGCTCTCCTCCTTCCCCGAGCAATCCTCCGCCAACATCCCCATCCTTATCCCGAACGACCCGACTCTCCAGCGCGGAGTGACGATGCTCGACAGCATTCCCATCGTCGATTTCCACAAGATCGGCGTGCTGTATGCCGGGTCAGGCCAAACGCAGGAGAAGGACATCCTCGCCAACACTTGCGGCTCGAAGGCTTACGTCGAGCTTATCTCGAACCTGGGCCAGCTCGTCCGCCTCAAGGGTAGTCGGGAGAACAACGTCTACACCGGCGGTCTTGATCAGGAGAACGATATTGACGGCAAGTGGACCTACGTTTGGGACGACGACATCTCGCAGATCGTCTTCCATGTCGCGACGCTCATGCCTACCAATTTCGAGACGGACCCCCAGTGTACGCTGAAGAAGCGACACATCGGTAACGACTTTGTCAAGGTCATCTTCAACGAGTCTGGCGGCGACTTTGCGTTCGACACCCTACCCGGCGATTTCAACTTTGTCAACATCGTCATTCAGCCCCACACGCCTGCCGGTAACCCTTGGATCGGTCCGGGTATGAGCAACAACAACGAGTTCTTCAAGGTGTCGATGCAGTGTCGTCCTGGCATGCCCGAAGTCGGCCCGCTCGGAACGTTCAAAATGGTCACGGGCGCTTCCCTCCCTCGCCTCGTCCGCCAGCTCGCCCTTCACTCGAACATTTTCGCCCAGATCTTCCTCGCCTCGGTCGGGTTCGAGACGGATCGACCGGCGGGGACGGCAGGCAAGACGTACCGGATCGACTACTCGTCCAACTGGCGCAAGCGGCTGCAGCAGATCAAACTGCTCAAGAAGCGGATCCTCGAGTCTCAGGCGGCGCAGAACGGCGGGATGGCAGGGATGGCAGCGGAGGAGGGGGGCAAACTTCCTCTCGACCTTGACGAGGCCGAATCAGCTCGTCTCTTTACTTCCTGGCTCTAAGCCGAAACAGTACGTCTTGTTTGCTTCCACCTCCTTGTCGCGACTGTGACTGACGCTTTGACTCGCCTACCGCAGAAAGCATCTCGCAACTCTCGCAAACGTCCACCGAAACCCAAGCACTCAATCACCATCACCGCATCTCTCACTTTGCAAAATACATCTCTCACGCCCATTCTCCCTCTCTCTTCCTTACCCTCAACGCCTCAACCCTTCGCTCACCCCCTGATTCCCGATCTTTCTCTATTTGTACAGCAGTTATAGCACGAAGTCCGCTCACGAGTGATATGTCTGTCGTAATATAGCCTGTCGCCATTTTTCCTCGAGGGTCCTCGAGGGTTTCGCGGGGTGGCCCCTGGCCCCCGCCCTGCCGCGTGTGCGGTGCCGCGAAGTCGTCGTTGTTGCTGTACGGCGGACCAAGATGGGCGGACGAAGCTGAACGGAGAAGGGAGGGTGGCGAATCCGTTGTTCTCCGGTTCCGATAAGACCGGGCGGGGGAAGGAGCGGAGCGGGGTCACAATCGGCCGGCTCTTGTTAACGTTCTTCCTCTTCTTGCTCCTCCTATACACACACACTGCTAGACTGTCATGACCATCGCATCCACCAAGATCACCACCCGCCCTGTCCCTTACGCTTCAAGTTGCGGAACGCGCCTCAGAGAAGCAGAGTTCGGAATCATCGTCGAGGGAGTTGAGGACATCAACAGCTTGTCCAAGGACGAGTTTGCAGTGTGCGTAACAGCTTCTACCGTCTCTCTCGTCGTGCCGACGTGGCTGATCAGCTCCCCTTCACTTGCCCATTGTTTCCCCCACATCATCCCGCCCATTCCCGTTCTCCCGTTTCCGCTCCCACCGGGGTGTGTCTGGGTAGCGTACACGACCTCTTATACAAGCATGGAGTCGTCGTATTTCCCGAGGTGGATGTGACACCGGCCGGCCAATTCAAGTTGACCAACGCTTTTGACCCGAATGTGTGTGTATTCCGTCTTGGTGTCATATCGCACCCGCTGCTGAAGCTAACTTCCCTGTGCAATACATCTAGGCTGAAGAATATGGGCATGGAAAGGTTGGAAGGCCGGACAACAAGGTAAGCAAGCCATCAGTCTCTCCCCCCGGCTTCCTGCTTGCCGCACGAGTTGACCTTTTCCTTCACCTCGTCTCCTTTTATTCTTCGCTTGCAGTCCATCCTCCACCCCGACCTTCGCAACATCCCATCGCAACCCGCTGTCCAACTCATCGGTAACGGTGAGGTGACCGATCCGCACATTTTGCAAGGTCTTCAGAGCCCTTGCAAACTGAGGCAGTACGCTCCCGTCCCCTCTTCCTTTCCTTCTGTCTCGTCCTCACCCTGACTCCACATCCTCCTCAGCCCTTCACACCAGACGTTTCACAAAACACAGCTGTCGGCCGAGGAAAGTGCGGCTGGGTTGACGCGGTTTTACCGGTGAGCTTTTCTCCCTTTGCGGCTGTGTTTTCCCTACCTTACGTAGTACCTATACTGAACCTGCCTTCTTCTTCAGATGGCACATCGACGCCGCTCTGTTCGTATTTCCGTCATCTAGCTGTTCTCTGTGTTTGAGCTAACGTCAGCAAGTGCAGCTATCAACGCGACCCTCCCAAAGTGACCACCCTCTATGGCCTTGCTATGCCCGAAGGAAAGAAGAATACGGTGCGATACGATGACGGGACGGGCGATGAGCTGGAAGTACCGCTCGGAGGGACTGCTTGTGCGTTTCTCTTCCATGAGGTCGATCTCTTCCTTTTCTGCGCCTCCCACTTATCACTTCAGCAAAGTATATTATCCAATGACGGCCTATACTGACCTTTTCATTACACAGTCACCTCCGGCAAACTGACCTTCGACATCCTCCCCGACGAGTACAAGTCCCTCGCTGTTCGGACCAAAGTTCGCTACGCGCCTCATCCGTACGTATGGATGGGACCCGCGAAGAGTAGGTCGACTGGGCTGGGCATGGAAAGTGTGCGGTTACTTTCACCTACCTCCTCGTTGCTTGCGGCGTATCCTGCCGAGTCACCCGATGCCTTTCCCATACATATTCCCGCCCCACCGACTGAGGTAATATTGGCGTCGATTATCGACACTCACTGTAATTCTCGCTTCTGCAGGAAGGAAAGGAAGTGCCTCTTGACGACCTCCCGCCATGGGAGGAAAAGTACATCAAAACCCTCCCAATCTGCTGGAAGAACCCCGTCACGGGCTCTCTACACTTCCAGGTGCATCCTTCGGGCATTCAGGAGCTTGTGCGTCCTCCCCGCTGTCAGTGTCTCTCTGGCGATATGTGGTTGACCTTCTCAATTCCGCCTTTTCTCCCCTGCACCACTTTACTCTGCAGCACATCGCCCCCCTTCCCTCCGGCGTAGCCCCCACGGCCTCAACCCTCTACCCCGACGGCGCCACCCTGACCGACCTGAAACAGGTTCGCGAACTGATGTACAAGATGCAAAGGCCCGGAATCGCCCCCGAGAATGTCTTTGTGGTGGATTGGAAACCCAAGATGTTTGCGTTGTTTCATAACCGGGGGACGTTGCATTCCATCACGGGGGCGTTTGCAGTACGTTTTCAACTCTTTTCTCTTTGTCCTGTCGGACAGGCAGCCGACGGAAACTGACCTTCTCGTCTTGACCCAATCATTCGCCTTCAATCGATTGCAGGAGGATGAAGTACGCGCGTTCCACCAGTGCAACCTTGCTTCGACGGATCTCCCTGTCGGTCCGAGTGAGGAGGATATCCTAAAGTACGCTTAGAAGACCTAGCAGCACCTGCACCCTCCACCTCCTTACTTCGCCACGATCCCGTCTCGCCAAATGTGGCCTTCAGATCGTTTCTGTGCCTTCAGTACTGTCTTTGTCAAGCCCTGTACAGTCTTTGTAACCGCATTTTTTTGTCGTTTCTTTTTTCAGTCTGCTGTTCTGCTCGAGCGACGATCAGGGTCACCATGCTCTCGAGCGCCTCCGCTAAGCACAAGGAAGGGAGAGCTACAACACCAGTTCCTGCTTTGCTTCTACTACTGTCTGCGAAGGTAAGTCTACAACGGGTTGACTACGAAAGAGAGGGATCTGCAACTAGTTGTGCAGAGGCGTGTCATGAGGGTGGGACGGAGAGTCGATAACTGAATCAGAGGGAGGGGTAGGGAGCTCCACCACCTCAAAAACTTCAGAAGATGCAGCAGGGTCGTCCCGTCCGCCCTCGAAGTCACGCTTAACTTCTTCCTCTCCTGCCCGGCAATGCCCTTCCTCTCGCCCAGTACTCCCTCCCCTCTCCAACCTCTCACACTCCTCCCTGACCCACCTCATCTCCCTAACCTCAGCCTTGATCTCCCTATCCTCCCACATATCCCTCGCCCTCTGTCCTTTTCGCTCCCGTTCCCCCTCCCCCTCCCCATGATTCCACCTCCTCTCAACCGCGACTAAAACCCTCCACCACTCCTCCTGACACCTCTTCCCTTCCTCCCACCTCCCCCTCTCCGCCAAGGTCCTAACCAATCTAGCCGCCTGATGACCCCTCACCCCGATTCCGCGTCGACACGCCGCAGAGAAGGTTCGAAGTGCAGCTTCGAGGACGACGTGTTTCCTCCTCTGAGTCGCGTGAGGAGAGGTGGCGATTCGGAGAAACCCGTGAAGGAGGAGGGAGAAGGTTTCTCGGTTGGGTTGAGGACCTCCTCCTCCTCCTCCAGCGGCAGCGGCAGCGGCAGCGACGAGTTCGTTATAGACCACCCCAGCAGCGTCCAAATCCCTCACCGTGAACCACGGACCGGGTCTCCAAACATTTACCGCAATCGCAGCGTTGTAAGCCCCAACCCCGACTCGGACCCCTTGGCCCACTCGTCCAGGGGATGAATCCATGAGCATTTGTCTCCAAACTTGCCTGAAGGCGCTTCTTCGATCGAGGTGTGAACGGGACAGGGCGCGCAGGACGGAGAGGTACGCGGAGGGGGGGATCAGGAGGTAGGATTTTGAGGGGTGTAGGAGGGGGGGAGGGGGGGGAGGGGACGAGGGAGTTTGGCAGTATCGGGAGCGGAAGAAGGAGAGTAGTCGGAGGGGGGCGAGGATGCGACCTTGATTCACGGTTACTCTTGAAGTCGTCGGCGAAGCGGTCGAGTCCGGGGTGGTCAAAGAGGTGGGAAGTGGCGCTGAAGCGGCAGATGAGGAAGAAGAGACGGGGATAGGAAGTTCCGCCGCGGCCGAGATGACGAGTTGGATAATCCGACTCGAGACGGGTCCTCGACCAGTCTCTTCCCAATCTTCAACAAGACGGGCGAGTTCATCCACGTCTCCTCGTCGGCCGGCAGCTCGCCAGAGGGGGTTCCACAAGCCGATAGGGAAGGATAGACCGCTAGCGGTCCAGGAGTGATACAGCCGGAGTGGGAGAGCGGGGTCGGCAGAGGAGGCGGAGGAGAAGAAGAGGGAAGTGAAAGATGGGAGGAGAGAGGTGGTCCAGCTGAAAGGGGAATAGGGTTTCTCACCTGCCGCTATCGCGGCTATGACATGAGGGGGCGGAGGGGCGATGAGCGCCTCAAACAGCGCAAACGCAGCGGTCTGATCTGTGGAAGTCGCGGCGCGGAGTAGGGTAACCGAGTCGTGAATGAGGAGAGGTTGGGGGAGGTATTGGGTGCAAAGTTCGACGGCGAGTCGAGCCGCCGTTGGAAAAGCTTCGACAGAGCTCGGTGCGCAAGCTTGCCGAGCAAGGGTAACGAGGACCTTCGCCGCCCGGCTGCGGCTAAACCTCTTCGCCCTGATGCGCCATTCGTCCTTTCCCTTCACCTGCGAAGCCTCCCAAACCCGCATCGCAGCCTCGATCGCCTTGGCCTTCAACGAGTCCTCCCTCTTCTCCAACTGCAGAGCAAAATCTCCCACCAACCAATCGATGAAAGCGAAGTGAGGTGTCGCTTCGAGGGTTTCGGCGCGCTCGACCCGTTCGAGGCGAAGGCGGAGAAGGGCATCGAGCTGGGACTCGCCTGCCTCCCGGCGTCGAGGACATGGGTCCGAGCAGACTTCGTCGAGGAGTTGCTTGGCTTGGGCGTAGGCGGCTTCGTCCCCTATAGTGTGAAGAGTAGGGGAGATGGTCGAGGTGGCAGCGTCGAGCTCGCCGTAGAACGAGTTGAGAATGGTGCGGATTGTCGAGACGGCAGGGAGGTAGTTCTTCTCGAGGGTAGCGAGGAGATGGGAGAGGGCTGTGGTATGATCATCGAGGCAGAACAGGAAACGGAGAGGTAGAGAAGCTACAGGTGAAGGAGAGGGAATGGCGTTATCGGCCGGCGGAGGGCGCAGGCTGAGGGACCGTAGGAGAAAGCCCGAAGACCTTCGGGCTAGGGCGAGTTGAGCCGCTCTCGCGGAAGCGTCGGAGGCAGGAGAGGGCGACGGAGGAAGGCGGTTCGCAACCGCAAGAGCGTATCGCTCGAGCAGCTCAGCATCCTCCACATGACCCCCTCCAAGTTTGAGCTGTCTTGCATACTCGTCCGCCACCCAGTCGAGGTACTCCCGCTTTTCCCGCACCCCTCGTGCCGCTCTTCCATTCCCCTTGCCCACGTTCACTTCCGCCTCCGGCCCAAACCGCCGTATTCGTTTCAGCCTGCCCTGCTTGTCTTTCTCTAACCGCACCCGCAACAAGGCGCGAGTTTGCCAGAGCTCAAGGGGCCAATCGAGTTGTGAGGCGAACGACTGAAGGCGTTTGAGGACGGCGATGGAGAAGGAGAGGTCCGAAGAAGGCAGCGCGGCGACTCGGGAGAAGAGGTGGTCGAAGGTTGTTCGAGGTAGTGTCGAGCCGCCGAGGGGCGAGGAATCGGAAAGGAGGGCATCGAAAGATGCAACGAGGGAGGGAAGCGCTGCTGTTCGCTCGTCGACGGTCGAGGTCTGTGCCAGGGTCGCCTCGAGGGTTGCGAAGGGATCCGCGTACACGCCTACGGGCTTAGGTGACGCCGAGCGACGCTTCGAAGCAGAGGGGTTTGCGGAGGTGGAAAAGGTGCGGAAAGAGGAAGACGGCGGGGGAGAGTAAGGGATGGCGGAGGTTGACGGCTGAGGGCAAAGCTGGGTGAGCGACATAGCCAGGGTGACGAGGCAGTAAGGATACCTTTGACCAGTCTATGAGAGTGCTTGCCGTTGCCGACGTCGGTTCAACCTGCTCGAGAGGGAAGTGAGTACTACAGGCAGCAACTTGGGTCTGTAAGCTAGACGGCCAAGGTAGAACGTGTTTGCGCACCCGTGTCCTAGCTCTCGGATGGATCGCAGCTCTCTGCCGGCTGTTGGCGGTACACTTTGGACATTTGGTTGATGAGGTTGAGGCGGCGAAGGTGGCAGTTCTGGCGAGTGTACGCGCATGGTTGGCGCGCGTGAGCATGTACGAGCTAGTCTACAAGCTTGTATGCTGTTCTTGTGAGCTCTCCAGCTAATGGGCGTGAGAGAAAGTTGAATCCAAGAAATTGACCTTCAAGTTCTCTTGTGTAACTAGACTTTGGCAGTCTCGCCAGGCAGCTGCTCAACTCGACAGCACCGTAACAAGCTTTACGCGAGTCTGGAATGGCTGCTCCCAACCCTTGCCTCCGACCGCTCACTCTCCCTTCTCTCCCTCCCGCTCTCGCCCAACTTTCTAACCTCAAACAACGACTCGCATCTCTAAAAGCCCAGTCGGATCAACTGCACACTCTACACAACAAGCTACAAGGGTTCACCGACGAGCCAGTCTGGGACGCCTTCGTACGGACTCCCCTTCTGTTCTCCCTCATCCTGGCTCATCTCTCGTCTGGTCCAGATCCCTTTCGGTCCCCTTGCCTACTTCCACGGCAAGCTAACACACACAAACGACATTACACAAGCCCTCCACGCCACACCGGCAGATGCCGACGTGCAAGAAAACCCCGACCGAGAAAATGCAAACGGCAAGGGCAAACCGGTCGAGGACCGCAGCCCAGAGCCTCAAAGGATACCCAGGAGCGCGAAACAAGCTAGGGAAGAGGCAACGAGGCTGCAGCAGGGTGCGTCTGGATTCGTCATGTCTCTGTGCCCCTTGAGGGTCAAGGCGACGTCTTGTTTCTGACCCAAAGGCAACTACTCCTTGCAGACCTCGCAGGGCGTATATCTGCGCTTGAAAAGGAGATCAAAGACAAGGAGCAGGACGTAAAGCGGGAACGAGAAGAGGAACGCCAGAAAGGTGGGAAGAAGCAGGCGGAAGAGGAAGACGACTGGACAGTCAACGAACGAGGCGAGGTGCGTCTCGTTGTTTATTGCAGTCGCCAGCCCTCCTTGGTCTTCCACGAACCCCCGTTGACCGATACTCGTACTTCACGCGCAGCTTATCAACGAAGAAGGACTCCCTATGTTCGACATCCGGGAAGACTTGCCACCGGAAGAACCCTCCGCTTCCCCACCACCCGCCGACGTGCAGCAAGATACGAAGCCCAAACCCAAGATGCGCTACTTGGTTAAGAAGGGCGGGAAACAGGTCGTTCGTGCGTTACTTCCTCTCATTGTACGATTCTTCGTGTTGTCTGAGCCATTTCCTGCGGAAAGGTCCCCTCCCTCCGCCGTCATCTCAACCATCTCCACCAAAGTCAGCTCCACCCTCCAGTCAACCGTCACGTCCTGCAGCAAAGCCACCCACATCAGATCTCACAATCCCACCTCAACCGGGCCGACTCACTCCCGCCGAAATCGCCTCTCTCCTCGACGAGCTCGAAGCCGAAGAATCCGCTGAACGCGCCGCCGAAGAAGCGAAACGAGCTGCCGAGGAACCGCCCGTTCCTACCGAGGAAGCTAAGGCCAAGCCCGCCGATTCGGCGAAAGAAGCTGTTGTGACGGAAGGGAAGAAGCCAGCCCAGGCTCCTCCTTCCGCTTTCGCCGGTTTCGCCGCCGGCTTCTTGTCCAAGTCCAAGCAGAAACGGCCTAGCAACTCGCTGGTCACGCCACAGCCTTCGGTCCCGCCCGCAACACTTCCCGCCTCATCCCCTAACACCGCACCGACCCCGACCCCGTCAACAGCCCCTCCAGCCGCGTCTCCTTCCCCCACATTATCCACAACCCCAAAACCTCTCAAACCCGCCCTCTCGCGTCCCTCTTCCCCTTCCTCCCGCTCCATCTTCTCGAGCAACCCGGAGGACGAGAAGAAGACCAGGCAGCACAAGGCGAAAAAGTCGGTCGTCTGGGACGCCTCCGTTTCGGGTGGGGAAGGCCCGTCCGCCTCACCGCCGTCGACCCAGAAAAAGAAGGCGGCCATCGTATTGGGAATGGGGGGTGGAGAAGGCGAAGAGGTCGAGGAGGAGGTACAAAGTCCGGCGGTGCGACAGGCCGCTCAAGCTAGAGGAGGGGGAGGGAAACCGCCTCTTCCGGTACCGGGAAAGGCAGCAGCGGAGGTAACCGAACGACCTATCAAGGATCAAGTGATTGAGAGGCCAATGAAGAAACCGGTTCCTCCGCCGGGCGTGGGTGCTCGGGCTGGTTCAAGTGGAAGTCGAAGTGGCGTGGGGGGGCAACCTAGGGTGAGCAGGTTCAGGAAGGCAAAGGATGAGATGTTGGCTGGTCCTTCTGTGCCTGTCTCTGCTTCATCCGGTGAGAAGGCGGATTTGAAGGGGAAGGGCAAAGCGAAGGCAAAGGAGGAGGAGGCAGGGGAGGAACTTACTCCTCCCCGGCCCCCTTCTGTCGCATCACCGAACGACGCCCTCGACGCCGGACCAATTCATACCATCTCGCTCTCCTCTCGACCGACCGCTTCTACCTCTTCTGCACCTTCAACGAGTCAGCAGCAAAAGAAGAAGGACGGTACTATCTCTTATGCGGATCTCGACTTTTCCTCAGGTGAAGAAGACCCCGATCTCGAAGGTCAAGACGAAGACGACGAGGATGGTGTCTGGTCTTACTCCGACAATGAAGATGATGACGAAGAATTCGACGTCGATGCGGCGTTGCATCAGAGAGAGGTTGCGTTGGAGTATCACAGGCAGAGGATGAGGGTTGGGGCGGGGAGGGGCATGGGGGCTTTGGGTGGGTATCATGGTGAGGGGGAGTTTTTTGGGGGTGTTGGGATGGGGGGAGCGGAAGATGGAGTGCGTTCTACCTCCCTACTGTCTGGGAATCACCAGACTCGAGATTGACTGACTTGTGTTCGAATGACATCTCATGCAGCTCGTGCCCGCCGATGCGACCCTGTCGTCCCTCTCCTCCGACCCCTCGTCCACCTTCGGCAGCTACTCCGGAGCCGGTTCCGCCCAACTCGGTAAACCCTCCCGATTCCGTCAATCCAACCGACACCTCGAATCCGCCCAACTCATCATCCCCTCCCTTTTGGCTAGCGATCCGACCTTGACGACGTCTCATACCATGCTGGGACCGGCCATGCTGCATGATGAGGAGGAAGCTGATGAGGGAGGGGAGGCAGGCGGGGAGGATGGGATGAATGCTGTCGAGCGGGCCAGGTTGCAGCGCACGCTCGAGGCCATTGCGGAAGGCAAACCTCTGCCAGAAGACGAACAACGAGAGGAACGGGAGAAGGAGGTCCTTCTACGTGGAGACTATGCGAAGGAGTTACAGGAGAGGGAGGAGCGAAGGAGGACGGCGGGCAAGGCGCCACCTGAGTTGAAGAGGGTAATTCCGCAAAAAGCTACGCCGGTTAGCTTCGGAATCAGCGATCCTTCGGCCCCCTCATCGCCTGCACCGACCTTTGCACCACCACCGGTCTCGACAATGCAGCAGCAACAGCAGGAACCGAAGACGCAGGAGGAAGAACTGGCCGAGTTGCTCGCCCCATTGCCTACTGAAGTGCCGTCGCCCGTGCCAGTGCCGGTCGAGGCGGAGAAGCCGAAGAAGATGTCACGGTCGGTCCGAGTTGCTCGTTGTCCCCCTTTCCTACTTCAATCAAGCTGCGACGGAACAGCCGGAACTGACATGATCCTTTCCCTCTTCCTTTCCCTTCTATGATCGCGCAGGTTCCGGCAAAAGCAGCTAGGCCTTATCGACTAGACTATGCAACCCAGCCTATTCTGCGAGTATACGTCTACGAGCTCTCGCCACTATTGTACGAGATGCTTGCGATGCTATAGTGGCTCGGATCGAACCCCCGCCTTCCTCGCTTCTGCGCCTCCCGGGCAACATCGGTCCGAGTCCTGCTTCGTGTTACTCAGCTATACAGGATGAGGGGTCACTCAGCGCTGATCGCCCGCCGAGAATGGGTCGAGTGAAGGGATACGTACCGGCCCTCTCATAGTAACCTCCTTGAAGCGCTCATCTGGATGCAGCCTATCGCCCTCATCTTCCGCCCGTCTCTTCTTCGAGCTCGAGCCTGCGGCCAATTGGCTCTCCTCGTTCTCACCCTTGACCCTCGGTCGAATGGCCTCTCCCTCCCGCTCCTCACGCTGCTTCCCCGTATTTGCCTGCGCCTTCGTGATCTCGAACAACGGCGCCGTATCCCAATTCGCGACGTGGTGAACCGCGAACGTGAGGCTGAGCTCTTGGTGGTCAAGGCTGCCGTAACGGCCCATGCTGCGCTTCATGCCGGGCGTGAGCGTCTTCCACGCCTCGAGCGTCTTTTCTTCGTGCGCCACGATCCACTCGAGCGCCTCCTTCCCACTCCAAACCCGGTGACCCGTCGCTCTCGAGGAAAGCTTTCCTGGTAGGACAGGCGGTTCCGAGGATGCGCTCGAACCGCCACCCCTCATGGAGCCAACGGGTCCGCTTTCCCTGCTGCACGTTGCTCATAGCGCGATTTTCTGTTCCGGTACTGGTGATCCGCCTCGCAAGTTCGATGTTCCCCTCCAGGCATACCGGTCGCCCTGTTCCCAGACAAAGCGGGGCAGCGGTCCCCTCCTCTTTATGAGACCCGACGCCCGCTTTTTCCGCACGGCTCGAGAACGCAGATCGGCTGCCCTGCCACGGGGATAGGCTCAGAAGCTGGTGTAGAAGCTGGTGAGGTGGAGTTGCGATACAGGAGGCGGCCTCCTGGTTCGTTATATGTATAGGCGTGTTTTCCGGAGTATATCAGCAGGAGGAGATTCTGAGATCGAGGACGGGATTGCCGTGTCGCCGCGGGTGGTTAGAAGGGGGTTTTAGGGAGCGAGAGTTGTCGAACCAAGTAAAGAGCTGGATAGTGACAGCCTCTGTGAGGAACCTCGCGGCATCCACGAGGCGCGTCCCGGTCTCGCGAGATCCTACCCTCGTCCGTTTGTGCATCCTGAGTACGAGCTTCACACCGAAAGTGCCAGTCGTCAGCCGCACCGCGACTTCCTCCACCCTGCCAGCGCAATACTCCTCCAGATGGGGCAAAGCGTCCCAAGCCTGATGAACATCCCTCCAGATCCATGTACCAGCCACGCCATCTGCTCCGTGAAGCTGTTGATCCCCTGAGTTAGAGGTTGAGCGACGCGATTTCACTGCTCCAGAACGTCGACCTGGGCGAGGTAGGCAATGGACTGGTGGTGAAATGAACGACTTGACGTCATGGGCGCCTGATCAGTAGGGATGAAAAAGCTATGGAAGTTCGCCTTGAAGAAACGAGCGCACTCGCCTGTGCTTTTGCGCCTCCTTTCGCTGGAAAAAGCTGAGGTCAAGGCGAAATCGCAACGAGCTCTGGTTGGCTTCGTGCGCTGCTGCACGCACACATGCACTGTCCTCTTTGCTGCACAGCATTCAAGGATGGATTTCGATCTTCTAGGGTACGAACAGCTTCTACTTCTTCTCGGAGAGGGCGGAGACACCAGGGAGATCCTGTATAAAAGAAGCAGATCAGCACAGCGCACGGCACCATCAGACCTGACTCGACCGATGAAGATGAAGCTGACAAGGAACGGAAGAGAGGGGGTAAACGAAAGAGAGGGGAAAAAGCGCACCTTGCCCTCCAACAACTCGAGCGAAGCACCACCACCAGTCGAGACGTGCGAGAGCTTGTCCTCGGCGCCGTACTTGGCGCAGACGGTTGCCGTGTCACCTGCGGTCGTCAAGACGAGTGAGCGTAGGCCTTTTCCGGGCTTGTCGAAAAGTACGGGGGCTGCGGCGAGGCGAAACGAAGGAAGAGGGAGAGGGGAAAGAAGGAAGTAAAGAGTCGACGTACCACCACCGACAATGACGGTCGCGCCCTTCTCCTTAGCCTCGATGCACGCGTCAAGAGTCGCCTTGGACCCCTTGGCAAAGTTGTCAAACTCGAACACGCCGGCCGGACCATTCCAAAGCACCGTCTTGGCCTTCAAGATGGCCTCCTTGTACTTCTGCCTGCTCTCCTCGCCGGCATCGAGACCCATCCATCCGTCGGGGATTCCCTCCTTGTCGGTAGCGGACCCGACCTGAGCGTCCTTGTCAAATTTGTCGGCGGTGACGTAGTCGACCGGGAAGACAAGCTCGACGTTCTTTGACTTGGCCTTTTCGACGAGCGAGGCCACCTTTTCGGAACCGGCTTGGTCGAAGAGGGAGTCGCCGATCGAGACCGACTCGAGGGTCTTCTTGAACGTGAAGGCCATACCGCCGCAGATGATGAGAGAGTCGACCTGCGCGCCAAACACACACGAGGTGAGTATCGCAGCAACCAGGTCGAGGAAGGGAAAGGAAGCGCACCTTGTCGAGGAGGTTTTCGATGAGCTGAATCTTGTCCGAGACCTTGGCACCACCAAGGATGGCAAGGAAGGGCCTCTCGGGCTTCTCGAGGACCTTGGCAAAATACTCAAGCTCCTTGGTCATGAGGAGACCGGCAGCCTTCTCGGGAAGGTCGACACCAACCATGGACGAGTGAGCGCGGTGAGCAGTACCGAACGCGTCGTTGACGTAGACGTCGCCGAGCTTGGTGAGGGAGGCACGGAAAGCCTTGACCGCTTCCGGGTCCGCCTTGGTCTTCTTGCCCTCCTTGTCCTTGCTCGAACCCTCCTCCTCGATGTGGAACCTCAGGTTCTCGAGGAGGAAGATCTGACCGTCCTGAGCATCGGCGACGGCCTTCTCGGTCTCGTCACCGACGCAGTCCTTGAGGAAGGTGATGGACTGGTCCGGGAGGAGGCGCTCGAGCTCCTTGGCGACGGGGGCAAGCGAGTACTTCTGAACGACAGCGCCGTTGGGGCGACCGAGGTGGGAGGCGAGGACGATGGACTTGGCGCCGGCAGAGATGGCGTGCTTGACAGTCGGGAGGGCTGCAGTGATGCGCTGCGCGATTGGCAAGGCAGAGATAGGACAGAACCGGGAATTGGGAAGGTCGAAGAGGAAGGGGTCAGCGAGAGTACTCGGGCGCAATACCGGCTGCCTGCGTTCTTGTCCTTGCTTCAGCCTCTGTGAAGCGTGAGTCTCCTCGGCCGGCTTGCCTGGTAGTACAGCATATTCCGACTTGGCATCCCATCCATCGATATCTCCCGACTCGTCTCGTCTCGCTTGACTGGATGAGGTGGTGACCTACCTGGTTGTTGGTGATCTTGCCCTCACCGTCAAAGGGAACGTTGAAGTCGACACTGTGTACATAAGAGAAGGGGAGTGAGCGAGAGAGCGAGAGAGCGGGACATGACGGCAATCAGCAGGAACCGGGCAGGTGAGGACGAGAAGAGGAACGGGGATGTACCGGATGAAGACCTTCTTGCCCTTGAGGTCGAGGTCTTTGATCGAGAGCTTGTTGGAGATGGACATTGTGCTGTGAGAACGTGAGGGAAAAGGGAAGAGTGCAAGGAAGAGCGAGAGACGTAACGGGACGGGTGGGGGAGATGAAGCGAAGGAGCACGCGTGAGAGCGTAGACACGAGTCAATATGAGCTAGTGAATAGACTGCTGTGCTGTCTTGACGTACAGTGTGTTGTTGTGTGAGTAGCGGGGACTGAGGATGCGACCACTGGAAATGCAGGAATAAAGGCGAGCGGGCCGACCTAAACTAAGGCAAAGCTAATGGTGAGTTTTGATCCGCTCGCCTGCGAATCGCTTCTCTGGCTTGCCGCCGCTTGCTCCTGCTCGTCACTCTCGTCGGCTCAACAGCAACTCGGGTCCGACTGGAAAAGTCCTCGTCGTCGACGGCAGCCCAAGCACAGCCTCTCGAGTGCAGTGCGACTCGTTATTCGGCATTTGTCAAGGTCGCCCATCTCGCCCGTCAACCCCGGTTCACCACCACAGCCATGGGTCGAGTCAGAAGCGCAAAACCCAACAAACAACCACAGCAACCACAGCCACCGCCCTTGACCGCTCACCCACCGCTCAATCCCCCATTCGAGCCACACTCAGCGGTTCCTCTGGCTCAAGATCCTCGTCTCGAGCAAGATCGAGCCCAACAACAGCAACAGCAGCAACACCATCTCCACCTCGCCCTCTCGCACACCCAGTCGTTCGTTCCCACTAGAGACACCCTCTCCTGGCTCTACACCCTCCCTCTGCCTCCCGGTGTAATCGACCAACCTCTGCCGCAAACCCCGCACGACTGGGCCCTCGTCGAGCAGTACAGGCTCCTGTGTCAGGGTCTGCTCGTCATGGGCGAGTTTGAGAGGGAACGCCAGAGGAGAGTCGATCGGGGTGAAGACCCATGGGCTGATTGGGATCCTCGAGGTGCGCCGTCCAATCTCGTTCTGTTCTCCTGCCTTGCACCAGTCGTCCAGGGCTGACCTGTGCCCGATCCCTCCGACCGTGCAGAGTCGAACAACCCCCTAGTCATCTCTGCCGCGCATTCGCTGTTCAAGCACGACCTCGCCCAACAACAGCAACAACACGCTGGCTACCCTCCGTCCTATCCCCCCCCGTTCCCTCCGTCCTTCCCTACTTCCTCCTTCGACGACGATGCCTACGTCACCGAAGACGACGAAGCCTACCTCGAAGTGGACGCACAGCTTCGTGGTCTCGCCGCACAGGGTGCCTACGATGGTCCCTTTCCGGGGCCTCACAAGATACCCACCGCAGATGACGAGACGGTTCTTTCGACTCAGACGTTCGACTTCCCGACCCTCGAGACGCTCCAGTCCTTCGCTTCGGCGTCGCCGCTCGATCCCTCCGCGCTGCCGTTATCCCTCGATTTGTCCGCCCTGGCCGGGACGGTCGAAGGTGCCGAAGGTGGGCCGGCCAGTCTTCCGTCGCTCATGGCGGCTATCGCCGAACTCGAGCAGTGCGTGGCCCGGTTGAGCCTAGAGGCGACCGAGGCGAGAAATCTGCAAAAGAGTCTGAGGGAGGAAATGGCTTCGAGAATCTCGCAGGCCAAAGCGGCGGGACTGCAACCGCCCCAAGAGCAGGTGGATGAACCAGAGTTGGCGGGATCTGAAGGTGAAACGACCTCGGCGGTGACGCAGGAGGTTGCAAAGGTTTTGTCAAAGTTGGTGGCACAGTCGGGTGGTATTGCAGGAGGAGGTAGTGGAGGGGGAAAGAAGGCTATCGGCGGAGGTGGGCGGAAAAAGGTTCCCGGTGCAAAGGCCGTTAGCGTCCCCTCGCGTTCACGACTTCCGCCGCACGTACTCGCCGAGATCACGGCCGCACAGCAGCGCTCCTCCGCCGCTTCCGCCAACCCCCCTGCTTCCGCAACACCTCAATCGCAGTCGCAGCCCCGGCCTCAAATGCCACAGGACGAACAACCTCAACCCATCGATCCCTCCTTCCCCGCTTTCCCACCGCCTCCCAATCCCGAATGCGACTGCCCCTCTTGCCTTGCAGCCTACTCTACCGCGCCAGTTTGTGATATTTCTTTGGGAGAGTTCAAGCCCGAGGATGTCAAGAGTTGGGAAGACGGGGAATTAATGAAGGCTTTGCAAAGTGTGAGCATGTTGGATCGTAGAGCGGATGAGTACAGGGAAAGGTTAAGGGTCCTCAAGGTTTGTTTCCCTGTTTGTAGTTCTCGGCTTCCTTCCTGATCATGGCCTAGTTCGCCTGCTTCCGAGTTGCTGATTGTAATTTCCTTCCACCTCTCTCTTTCATGCGTACAGGAACAAATCCACCACCACGCCGCCCTCGCCGACGCTCTCACCCCCTCTGCCGCTACCGCTGCAGCTCAACAACTCGCATCAACCGACGGTCACCCCGTTCAACACCAGCAGCAGCACCAGCAGGCAGAGTATGAACCCCAAGACCAGTACTATTACCCTCACTCTCAAGACGAGTCTCATGACCCCGAGCAGCAGCAGCAGCAGCAGCAGACGGGTCCGTACGGTCAATCGGTTTCGGTACGTTCTCTCCTCGTCGGCTGTTCCTGTTCCCCTTTCACCGCGAATTTCCCTTTCCTTCCCGTCCCATACCCTCCTCCTACTCGTCCTCTGGTCCTTCTTCTTCTTCTTCTTCTTCTTTCTTCTTCTCCTCCTTCTTTCTTCTTCTCCCGCCCTTCCTACCTCACTTGCCGCACCGCACCGCACCTCACCGCACCGCACCTCACCGCACCGCACCGTATGTCAGCTGACCACAAAGGAAACATGACGCGCACAGGATACCGGTCTAGCCTGGGTTTCGGTCGACGATCGACGCCGTGAATTGGCCGAGAGGGCTCAGGAGGTGATTGATCAGTGTGGAGGCGAGTATGTGCCGTTTTCTAGGGCCTGAGGAGGAGGGGGTTGAGATCTAGGAGGGAGGAAAGGAGGGCAGGGAGGAAGGGAGGTGGAAGGTAAGAAGTAGAGAAGGAAGGGAGAATCGAGGGGGGGGGGGCGAGAGGATAGAAGAGTAACATGTGCTACGCAGGGACGAGGATGAGAACGCGGCGACATGGGAAAAAGAGGGGAGGTGAACCGAGTTCATCTGCAGCGCAACGACGAGGGGAGAGTGAGCGAGGGAGGAAGAAAGGCGAAGAGAGCAAGTTTTGGAGGACGGTATTTTTGGCGTGCATTGACTTTGCAACAACGGTCATCTTGTTGTCACGACTGTTTGTCAGCGCCGAGCCTAACAAAGGAAGGGCGCAATGCTTGACAAGCAGACACAGTACCGGCGAACCCGGGAGAAGAAAAAGAAAACAGACAACGTCAACGAGTTAGCGACACTTGGTTCCATGGAGACTACGAGCAGCGAGACGAACAGATAGTCGACGAGACAACGAGGGCCAGAACCCGAAAGAACGCCGAAACAGGGACAGGACAAATGGAAAACGGAAAAGAATGATGAGCGACGCAAATGGGGGGGAGTAGTGAGCTGGTAGACGTGCAATGCTAGGCTGTATACGTGAGAGCTCGTTACGTGTGAGAGGAAAAGGGCTTGGAACGGAGAAAGCGGATGTGGGGAGGGCAGCAAGAGATCGTAGACAAAGTGGGAACAGGTCAAGCGAGCCAACTGAGTTGACGAATTACAGTTCCCGGAACCACTCGGGGGTCTTGGCGAAAGCAATGGTCGGAGCGTTGTCGAAGGCGGCGTTGGCAAAGTCGAACATTCCGTACCAGGAGCGGAGGAAGTCGCCTTGACGAGATGCAAACAAAGGGGTAGAAAAGCAGCGTCAGTTCGGCTCTATCAGCAGACTCGAGAAGGTGAAGGAGGAGGAAGACAACTGACTGCCGAGGAGGGCCGCCGGGGTCCCGTTCAGCTCAATGTCAACGCCCATGATGCTAGCATAGCAGTTCTTGCTGTCGATCGTTTGAAGGTTGTAGTCCAGGGGGTTGAAGGTGAACTGCGTGCTGCCGCCGCCGTAGAAGGAGAATCCGGGTGAGAGAGTGGAGTTGCAAGGGTAGATGTAATTATCGATAACGTAGTCCTGACCGTTGAGCGAGACGGTCTGGGGCTCGGGGTCCAGGTAGGCGCCCGGAATAGCCTTGAAGATGGCGGCAGCAATGGTCTTTGGTACGTAGCTCTGTTGCGTAGGTAAGAGTGATGTGAGCGGCGTGCCTCGCGAAAGGGGCTGTGGTCAGGGGCGGGGGAAGGGCAAGGTGACACAAGCCAGCTTACCTGGATAGATCCCGAGTCGATGATCGTGGCGGTGGACGTGGCAGCGGAAGCCCCGTCAACCGTGTATCCGGTCATGAGAAGAGCCCACTGCAAGAATTCGATGCAGAGGAGACCAAGTCAGTTCCAGCTTCCTTAGAAGAAAAGGCGGGGGCGAGAAAGCGGGGCTTACCCGATTGCTCGCCACGTTGGGGAGCGTAGTGACAGTCCCAGTGTAAAAGTTGCTGTTGAAGGCGCCGAGCGTGAGGTAACCTGTGGCGCTCGGAAGGCGAGAAAGGAACAAGCCGAATTTGGCGGCAGCGATTTGGCCCGAGGAAACCAGGCTGGAGAAGAAGGTGGGCTTGGCAAGCTGAGACGAGAGTGAAAAGTCAGCTCATACTGTTCGCCGCGAACGAAGGGGCCATTTGACGCACTGACGCCAGGCTTTGGAAGCTAAGGCCCATGATACCGTACGGCAGCTCGCCCGTGAGGCCAAACCATTGCGATACATTCTGACCCGGAAGGATCGAGACCTTGTCGGTGGTGGGCACACCCTTGAACGAACCGGTGACAACTCAAGACAGCGAGGCAAAGTATCAGCGTATGCAGAGCAGGGAAAGCGAGCTGCCGGACTTACAGTTGAACGTCGTATTCCGAAAGTAATAGTGGCCGGTCGAGGTTTTCTTGTAGTCGTACTCTACATCAGCGGGAACGTCAGTCTGCGGCGATATTGTAGGATGAACGAGAAAAGCAACGTACGGCGAGATGGCACGAGAAGGTCGGCTGAGCCGGTGTCAGGGAGGGCAACTGCGCACAAAGACAGATCAGAGGTGCCAACAGATTGCTCTGTGTGATGAAGACGTACCGACAGTCTGCGCCGGGGTGCCGATGTCAAGCTCGACGGTGTACTGTCGATGGGAAACCCGAAAGAAATCATTATAGTTGCCGCTCAATCAAGTGGTGACCGGAGCACTCACGAGAGTTGCGCCTTGGACTTTGCTGTTCTTAATGCGCACATTGTTGCCGACGGCGTTGGCGCGCCTGATTTTCTTGCCCCTAGTCTCGATGAGCGGCGCCGGTACCGTGAACTCGGTGTTGAGGAGCTGGCTGAGGGTAGCCGCCGAAGAGCGAGCGGTAAGCCCAGTAGCAACGGCGTCATCGCTGCGAGTGTTGAGCTTGACCGGAGAAGCGTCGGCGAAAGAAGCGGCGAGGAGAAGAGAGGAGAGGGCAGCCTTGACGAGCATGGTGAAGCGAGGTGGAGGAGATGGGAAAGATGTAGGGAAGCAAGAGAGGAAAAGCGAGAGCCAAGCCCGCTCTTGTACCCTGCACTTTCGGCGACGAGCAAGAAAGGACCCGCAAGCTCCTGCGGCTAAAGTTTGCCCGAGCGCCGTGCCGCGTGCGGCGACGGAGGCCAAGCAAAATAAGGTTAGGGTGAGTCCACGAGATGAGCCCTTGTCCTGCAGCAAAGTGGTACAGAATGAAACGGATCAGGGGGAAAGGCGGCTCGTCCCGGGCCCAAGTTGCCCGAGTTGGCAAAGTGAAGGCTCGGGGATAGGCGCGCGCTTGAGCCTCGTGGAGGGTCGGAGAGTGCAGCCGAGGCGTGCACTTGCCCGTTGCAGCGGGTCCGGCGGTGGAGTTGAGAAAATCCTGACGGCCGCGGTGGGGCGAACGGCTTGAGCGAGCGCTCAAGGTTCACGTTGGCATTGTTGTCGGAAAGGGTAGACGGCGGCTGCCATTACATGAAATGTGACGGTCTGAAGCTTATCGAATAGACAATGGAACGTCGGGATGAGCTGGTGAAGGCATCGGCGGGAGGGGAAAAGGAACAGCGAGGTCAGCGCACGACGCGATGGTAGCGGGTAGCGAGCGCACCCTGGTCATCGTCCAGAAACTTTTGGCTGCGACCGATCCATCGTCGGCGTCAGACTGCTTGACCCGACACTGTTCTCATACTTGTGACTGAACCAGATTGAAGAAGGTCGAAGCGATGAGGAAGAAGTCGACGCTGGAGGGTTGGCAGCGGTTTTGAGGGTGTTTCAGAGCCTCATTAGATAGCTCAGGAGCGTTCCAGACGATCAAAGTCAGCTGAGGGAGACGCAGAAGAGTACTCCGAACACGAGCGCAGTGCTAGCGCCCTCGACTGTCTGGTATGGGAGCAAGTCGCGGCACAGGCCGCTCAGCGCTCAAGTCTAGTTGTTGCAGTCATTCGAGCTCTCGACGAACTCGAGCGAGCCATCCACATCTTTCTGCTTCTCAGCCCTTACCCGCGCACAAATCAGCCTGGGAGTGACGCGCCTACCGGAATCAGAGCCTAGTATGTCAACAAGCAAATCAGACGACAACGCACCGCCAACCCTCAAGCAAACCCTCCCCTACCTCCGCGTTACCCATCCTCCCTACTCCTCCCTCATTCACTTCTTCTTCCTCGCCCCGCCGCTCGGTTTCGGATAAATGTCGACGAGCCAGCGCTGCCACTTCTTGAGCTCTTCAGGGGTGCCTTCGAACTTGAAGTGAACATGCTTCAGTTCGTCGAAGCCTGCGAAGACGATAGAAAGAGAGGTGGGAACGAAGGCAATAGCAGTCAGTATTGAGCAGCGCGGTCTTCAGATCAGACACTTCAGTGGGCGACTAAGCAGCGAGATGGAGCTCGAAAGGGGCCAGAACAAAAGTCGGCTTGGACGAACGAAGTCGAAGGGAAGGCAACGCACCCTCCTCCATTGTGGGCTGCTCAAACCTCTGCTTATATGAAGTAAAAGCAATCATCGGCAACACCTCCCTCTTCTTCCCGTTTCCCTTGTCCGTAGACGCATACGCCGCGCGATACACCGAGTTGTGCATGGCCAGCTCCATCGGCGCCGTAAAGTAGAAACAGCGAATCTTGACCTTCGGGAAGGAGGAACGGATGAGTTGGATGTACTCGGCGCGGACGTCGGCGGTGGGAGAGGTATTGTCTACGACGCAGGGTTTGGGAGGTGAGGAAGAGAGGCAGGCGCGGACTAGGTTGATGCAGGCTGGGCGGGATTTCAAGGTGTCTTGGTTCTGCACGAGTCGTATACAGGTTTTCGGTGAGCGAGAGACAACGAAATGGTAACGGCAACTTAAGCGTACGATGTGAACGTAGCCTTGCGGCTGGAAGTGCCTATGGTAAAAGCTGGTCTTTCCCGACCCTGGAAAGCCCACAAACAAGACCACCTCAGGGGATACGGCGTCGAACTCGGACAGGCGACGAGGAAGAAGAGGTGTCGAAGTAGGAGAGTAGAGTGGACCTGGATAGACCCGCGAAGAAAAGTCAGATCACGAGAGGATGAAAGCACGGAGGTAAAAGGAAGCATACCGTTGTGGTCGTGTTGAGCAGCATTCCACCCGCTCAGCTGGAAAGGCGCAGAAGACTTGCCCAGAAAATACTCCTCCGGCGTGAAGAAGAGCAGGCCGGAATTGACAGCGAATTCTGCAGATCAAGGGGCATCAGAGGATACGACGGCACGAAGAAGGCAAGAGAACGTACTGCGATCGGTGTCGTTATGGTCTCCAACCCTGCCTGCCGCATCGCCGACGTAGAAAGACTCGGTGTAGTCTAGGCAGCATCGCGGGTCAGTACAGGGTTGAGCGAAAGCGCGCATGGATCAAGTCAGGTTTACCGACTTCAATGCCATCGTTGAACTGCCCAGCATAGGCATCCCACATGCCAGTGGCGCTTTTTCGGAAGTGGTCGTACTCGAAAGCGGCAAAGACGTGGAGCGGCACGCCGAGTTTTTTGCACATGAGTGGCATCTTGCGCTTGAACTTTTCTTGCGACTTGGGTTGACCAGCTTGATTCGAGATGAGGACGATGGCGAAGCTGCCAAGCCGAGGTACTCGTCAATAACCTCGAAGGATGGGCCAGTTTCCAAAAGTAAAAGCCAACGCACCCAGCGGCATGAGCATCACGGATCTTGGGAACAACCTCTGGGTAAAGCATCTGCCAGTCTGTCTCGTCCCTCGGGAATTTCCTGCCTTCCTTGGGCTGAATGACGGTGCCGTCAATGTCGAAAGCAGCAACTTTGGAGGATCCCTTGGGTTCGCCCCAGACAAAGTGACCACATCCACGCCCACTGCCGCTTCCCAAAGGCGCCAGCCACTTGTACTCTTTCTGCTGATTGGGTGTGAAGATAGAGGCGAGCTTTGGCTGTGGTGTAGGAGCTGCTGAAGTCGTGGCAGTGGTGGAGGAGGAGGAGGTAGGCGAAGCGAGACGACGGCGCTTCGCGGAGGCTGCGGAGGCGCATGTAGACTGAGCTCGATGGATCTCAAGTATAGTGCGTGTGTGCTTACGGTCTACCATAGTCGTCGTCGTGTGCTGAAGCTGTTCAAAAGGGAAGCTGACTTTGGACGCGACTGATTTCTTGCCTTGATCTTGTCCAAACGCTCGTCGAACGATTATCACCAGCCTGAACAGCATATCTGACGTATTCGCAACCTCACGACTAGCTCGCAATGCCCCCCGTTGTGACCCTCATCGAAGCTGTTCCCGTCGCCGCTCAGAACAAAGTCACCCCAGCGATCTCACAAGCGGGCAAGCCCACGCGTCGCAGCTCGGATAACAAGCCCTACAGACGTCCGGCACCATCATCGAAGCTCAAACCAGAGGAAGATGCCATCTGTACCTCAACGTCGCCGCTTTCCTTGCTCGAACGCCCGCCTCCATCGTTCCCCGTCACGGCAAGTGAGCGTAGCGTGTACCTACGTACACAAGGGACCGCTAAGGGAAAGAAGGTGACGGCATTCCAGTGGAGGGTGAGTCCACCTTTTTTTCTTCCCGATCGCTTCCCCTCTGCCCTGGCTGCAGTGGCTTGTTCGCCACTGTCGAGCGTGGAAGCTGTGGGTCGTTTCATTGATACAATCGTCCTCTCGCAGCTGTACGACATGCTCTGTAGAGTTCCGCCAGGCAAGGTATCGACGTATGGCCAACTCGCTTCTTTACTCTCTTCTTCTCCTCGAGCCGGTGTGTCTGGTCCCCAATTCTTGCCAAGCCTCGCACGCTGACGCTCTTCTCCGCTTTGCCACTCGCCTCGATCTGTTACCCCATCGCGACTACTGCCCTTCTTCCTCGTTTCTTTCACCCCGACAGTCGGTTCCGCCCTCCGCAATAACCCCTTCGCCCCAACCGTTCCTTGTCACCGCATCATCGCAGCAACTCACTTCATCGGCGGTTTCGGCGGTGAATGGACCGGCGAGCCAAAGAAGGGCGATTTCGAAGCGGGAGAAAAAGTGAGGGAGAAGCTCGAGTTGCTGAGGAGGGAAGGGGTTGACTTCGATGGCAAGGGTTTTCTAGAGGATCAGGCGTGTTTGTGGGACGGGAAGGAGGTAGGAGATATGTAATCCCGTATGTCACTGCTGGCCTTCAATACGGATTGACCTCACACCGCTTCCTCTGCTTACAGACGTCGTAATGTGCTTGGTTCTGTAGCGCTGTTCCCTGTTGCTATTCGACCCCTCTGGTATGTACAGCAATCGCGCTTCGTCGACCTTGTGCTTCTGCGCTGAGCGGCTCAGGCTGTTCCGCACCCCGCCGTCCGCTTCTCGTCCTCAAATCCGGGGATTCGCCGACGTCGTGTAAGGTTTCCCATGCGACGACGGGTACAAGTCTACTCCAGCACCACCAGCTTTCTCGTCTAGGCCTGTCAGGGCTGCTGCTTGGAGCGCCGGCGCTGCGTTTCTGCCTCTTTTGGCTCGGGACGATCTCGTCGTCACTCATACAGACTGGGTCTAGGTAGCAGCTCTTGCTCCGGCCTGTACACCCGCACTTGAGATCGCGGCGAGTGCCGAGTGCGCCTCGCCACGGGCAGCGCGCCGGGCACAAGGACAAGCCGACGTCGCGGCCTTCTCAAGTCGGAGTAAATAAGGCGTTGCCGTCTATTATAGGTGCATACCGCGGTCGATCACCACGGCGGAGTGCAGGCCGCTTCAAGCACCTGCCGGTCCGGCGATTTCGACGCGTGCCCCGAGCTGCGACGAAGGCCGCCCTCTGCCTTCCACTTTTCCCGTCAACCCAGTGTGGTTCTCAGGTCAGCCAAGCCGCAGCAGTGAGGCCTCAGTCACTTAGTCGACGTCTCAGAGGCACTCGATCAAGATTGCCAAAGGAGGGACCAGGCCGGATGAATAGCGAGACCGTCTCCCTCATCAGGCACGGAAAGAGAACGTCCTGGCGGCAGTCTCCGGAGCATACTACGCAATAGAACTGCTTGCTCAAGAAGGTAAAGATACGAACGGAAATCTACTGACTGGGGTACAGAGACCACTCAATCTAGACAAAATACGATCCGTTCTCCAGATCCTCCCTCAAGGTGACCTGTTCCGACTTCCACCCCAGAACCTCCTTCGTCTTGTCCGCCGAAATATTGCTATGGAGCTTCGCAAACATGGCCAAGAACCCAAAGTGCGCCTGCGCATCCTCGGGCGAGATACTCTTGACGGGGACGGAAAGCTTCTCGCCGATAATGGTGGCCATGTCCTTGAAGGCGATCGTGTCGTTGTCGCCGAGGGCATGGAAAACGGAACCTGGTATTCCTTTCTCGAGGGCAAGGCGGAAGACCCGGGCGGCGTCGAGGACGTGCACCCCAGGCCAGATGTTTGCTCCTTCGCCGACATAGGGTGAGACTCCGTTCCTACGAGCGGCAGAGATGATACCCGGAACGAATTGCGGGTCTCCAGGGCCGTGAACGGAAGGCGGGAGTCGGACGATGGATCCGCGAACACCCTGCGAGGCGAAAGAGCGGATGACCTGCTCAGAGGCGATGCGAGGAGCTTTGTGCAGGGAGGAAGGGTAGAGGTGGTCTTCGGTGGCGGGAACAGAGGGATCGCGAGTGGGGTCCGACATGAGGGGACCGGTAGCGCTGGCGATTACGAGGGGCTTATTGGTACCAGCGAGAGAATTGGCAAGGGCGGTGGTGACTTGCTCGTCGAGTTGAGCACTGGCCTGAGCAGAGAAGAGAGGGTCAGTCGCCGAATGCAGATCCACAGAAAGGGCTGTACGCACAAGGAAGTTGCTGAAGTCATGCTTGAAGGCCAGATGGATAACCCCATCCGCCTTAGCCGCTCCCGCCTTGAGACTGTCGAGATCGTCAAGGGAGCCGCGGTGGACCTCGACGCCCTGGTGCTGCTGAAGCTTCTGAGCTGCAATGGCGGTGCGGGCGAGGGCAAGAACGGTGTGGCCGCGAGAAAGAAGTTCGGGAAGGACGGCGGAGCCGATGAATCCCGTGGCACCAGTAACGAAGACGTGCATGCTGTAACTGGATAACAAAGGGGCGAAGGGTAGAAGGGGATTGCTGGAGCAGGGGAAGGAAGGAAAGGAAACAAGCAGGAAGCGGAGCCTTTTGTAGGCAGGCCTCCACTCGGGCGCCGGGCTTCGCGAAGATGTGTCCGGGACGCCGGGCGGAGGCTGGGGTGCGCCTTGGTGCAGTTGCCAGCTCTGCTGTTGGTTCCTCTACCTCTCGCCTCTGTCAGCCATGCCAGAGGAAGGGACGTTGTCAACCCCGATTCTCCGGCGGCCTGCAGCACCTCTGCGGCCTCTGTCTGATCCAGCCGGCAATTCGCGCCTCGCTAGTTGCAGGAGACGTTAGTTATCGTGTTTGTGCACTCACCGGTAGCTCAGAGGGGGTGGCCGACTGAGGAGCGCCACGGCGGTTGAGGAGCTGAAGGTGGACGAAGTGCTGGGGGAATCTCGTAAGGAGCCGGGCAGTAGCGGTGTCCGTATGCGAGCCTAAAGTTGTAGCCTTGCATGTATCGCATAAAGCCCCAAGCCGTAATGGATGGGAGGAAGCAGGGAGTCTTGTGGGTCCGACGTCGGAAGAAGTTTCCGCTTCGTCTCTTCCTTTATACGCACGAGAAAGGCGTTCTGAGTCCGAGCCTAGCGTCAGTGTCAGCTCTTTGCCACGTCCTCTGCTTGCCGAGTTGCTATCGCTGTTCATTCCGTCCAACTCTCGCCCAACATGTCAACTTCCTCCAAGTCGTCCGCGACCCCGCTAGGCCGCTACCTGGCGAGTTCAGGCGGAAGTTTCCACCGTGCTCTGTACGGAAAGCAAGGTGTGCCCCTTTCTCACCCGGGTTCTCGAAACTAGCTGACCTGCTTGCTCAAAGCAATCCCCTAGATTCGTTCGGCACGTCCATCTACACCTCCGAGCCGCTCCCTTCAGGCTCAAAGGCCGTCTGCTGCCCATTCTCCCTCGCCGTGACACCGACTCTGGCCCGAAGATGTCTTCCCGACACCCTTTTCCCCTCCTCCCCCTCGCCTTCTTCCCGAAAAACCCGGCAGCCAAATCATGAGCTCATGGCGCTCTACGTCTGCCTTCACCTCCTCTCTCCGGGCGCCAAGCAAGCGGTACCGAAGCTCGACTTGCAGCACCAGGTCTACGTAGACGCCTTGCCGTTGCCCGAGTCGATGCGGACGACGCTGTACTTCACTGCAGATGAGCGGGAACTGCTGCGAGGCAGCAACCTCTTTGGGGCAACAGAAGATCGAGAACGAGGATGGAAGCAGGAATGGGAAGAGGTCCGAGGGTGGATTGCTAATGACCAGGTTAGGGCGGAGTTGAGTTGGGAAAGGTGGCTCTGGGCTTGCACTATTCTTTCGTACGTCTCAAGCTCTCCTGTTCGCGGTCTATTGCCCAACTCTGCTCTTGCACTCGTCTTGCATCCGGCTGACTTTCTCCCTCCCGAACAACGTAGATCTCGAGCCTTTCCATCTTCCCTCATAGACGGCGACAAGGAGAATTCGACTCCCGTCCTGTTCCCCGGCATCGACATGCTCAACCATCGACCGACTGCCAAGCTCACCTGGTCTTCAGACGTGCACGTCGAGACTGCCGGAACCGGGGAGGATGGGAAAAAGGGCAAAGGCAGCTTGACCATTGTTGTTGACGAAGCCCTCGAGGCTGGTATGTCCACCGCGCTTCATCTTGTATGTCAAAGATCCCTGTTGCTCATTCGTTATGATTGTACAGACGAGCAAGTTTTCAATACCTACGGCGCGAAGGCGAACGAGGAACTCCTCCTCGGCTACGGCTTCGTCCTTCCCTCCAACCCCGCCGACTTTGTCGCGCTCAAGCTCTCCCTGCCTCCTTCCTGCTCTCCAGCACTCTTCAACCTTATACACGCCCTCAAGCTCGACAGCCTCCGGCATTTCGTTTCTCGAAGCGGCGAAATCCCACCTGAGCTGCTCGCGCAGATGCGCCTGCTCCTTGCCGGTTCGGAGGAGATAGAAGAGGTGGAGACACGAAGCAAGAGCACTCAGGCAGGAGTAGAATCGGTGAGCTTTATCAGCTGGGAGAATGAGTTGGATGTGTTGGATGCCTTAGAGGGAATGCTGGTCAGCAAGCTACAAGCGCTAGAGACTGGTGGAGAAGTATCGGGCGATGTTCGAGAAGAAGTCAAGGAGATGGTCGAAATTTACAGGCGAGGTGTGTACCGCTTTATCCCTTGAGTAGCGTTTTCTTGCAGCTGACTTTTTTGCGAACAGGCCAACTCGACATCCTCCGCGCGGCAGTTGCGTACCGAGACAAGATCTCTGAGGAGACTCTAGCACGAGCGGAAGAGGCGGGTGTGCAGCTGGCATACGAGGACGACGATAATATGGAGGATATAGAGGAGGATGAAGAGGACGAGGATTGAAAACTTCGGGAATGATCGCGTCTGACAGACTGTTTCGCGTCTGTCACCGGCTCTGCTTGATAATGCCGCTGAGCTGCTGCCGGAAAAAAGAAGGAGCACCCATCTGAGCGTCGGTTCGGCAGCTTACACGGGCCGCCTAATCCGCGGGCAACCTCCGCTTCATTATCCGGCTTCACTTCTCTGGACCCAGACAGTATGGCGACGCTCGAGCGGGCTCAGGGGTACTTCAACGACGAACTTCGATATCTCAAGCAGCTATGCGGCGACCTCTACGCTTCATCCGCCGCCGTCGACGCCTTGCCTGCCCTCAACGTATACAGCGCTGCTCCCAAAGCACCCGAGATGAAACTGGTCGTCCTGCTCATCGAGGAAGCTACGCCTGCCTGGTCCGCCGTAGACGACATTCTGCAGCGCATCTGGCCGAAGACTGATACGAAAAAAGGAGGGCGGCTAACTCCGGAAAAGATAAGTTTGGGACGGCATGGCCTCGTTACTGTCGTTCGAGCACTCGAGCACTCGGAAAAGCCTACGATCGACGACATAGATGCGGCGGAAAAGTGGTGCGTGCTTCTGTCCGAAGCTCTAGCCAGTTTAAGGTGCGCTTTCCCCCCCGTCGTCACGCATCAGCGGCTTATCCCCTCTCGCTCCTGCCAGCGAACGCTTTCTAGTGCCGAAACCGGCTCAGCAGCAAGTCCAGGCACCTCCGCCGAACCAGCCCGCCGCCAATCGCGAAGCTCTTCCTCCCTCGCCTCGTCCTAAACCCGCCGCCGCTGCCCCGGCTCCCGTCGCTACCCCTCTACCAACACCCCCTGCAGAGCGTCAAGAGGTACCTCTGCCCTTCGGTCTGCCGCCGTCACGCTCCGCTACCGCTGAACCTGTTCAATCACCGCCTCGGCGTTTTCCTCAGCCAGAAGCGACCTCACCGCAAGAAGACCTTCTCGCTGGTGCAGACTTCGGCGGAGGCTTTGACGACGTTGAACAGCCGCTACAACTAGGAGGCATTGCTCTCGCTGCCATTGCACCGCAGACTACCCCCGGGCTTGGACCGGAGGAAGAGGACCCGCTTACGGATCTCGAGGTTTCCGACGAGGACAGCGACGCACCTCGCATCGTGAGTGGCGGAAGGAAACGGCGAGTCGAGAACCGTGAGCCGGAAGACGCATCGGACGACGAGCCAGTCATTCAGCGGAAGAGAGGACTAGCGGGCGGAAAAGGGTACATTTCGGCTTTCGGATGTCGGCTGTCAGCATGACAAACCAACACCCTCGTCTCTCGCAGATCTCCGCAAGCGAAGAAGTCCCGCCGTATTGTCGAGTCGAGTGACGAGGAAGGAGACGATGAGCAGGAACAAGCAGAGGTGGCTAGGCAGCTCGAGCTTGCGGTATGTCTTCTGACCGCACTTGCTCAGACAACGATGAGAAGCCGCGACTGACAGAGCTTCGTACTGTTCCCAGCCTCGGAATGCTTCATCTGGGCCTTCCAACCCTCGCCGCAGTGCACCTTCCCCTTCTCCTGCCCCGAAACCCGGCACGCCCGCTCCTTCTACCTACATCAATTTCTTTGACCCGACAACCTTCAACGAGCCCGTCTGCCCTGTCCCTCTCTCCGTTTCCTCCTTCCTACCCACCGGGTACCTTCGTCAACCTCCGCCTGAACTGAAGGCCCGGGACGGCTTTAGCCGGGAAGGCTTTCCCAGCTTCTCCGGACCCTTGACTCTCTCCCATTCCGATATCGGCGGCGGTAACGCCGGATCTGTCGGTCGGCATCTCTGCATCACCGACGAGCAAAACGCGCTTCCTACTTCCGTAGGACAGCCTTTTGCTGTCGCTTTTTCCTCAGCCGCCAAGCGCATCAAAGTTCGTGCTCGACTGCGCGAAGAAGCCAGCGGGGCGATTAGTCTCTTCGCCTCGCGCAAGGGGAAGGTGGCGTGGTTTTACTACGGCGAAGTGAGGGAAGTGACGGGGAAGATCCGAACGCTGCGTGGAGGAGCTGCCTTTACCAGCCTGGCCAAGGACGAGCAGGATCAGTGGATCACCTTCGTCGATCGGCGGCTGAACCTCGGCACGCGCAAGCAACGCGACAAAGCGCTTCAAGCCGCAGCGGATGAGTGGAACCTCAGGTTACAACCAGGCGCTACGGACGCCAGTTCTATCGGCCAGGCGCTACGTACAGATCCCGACATCGAAGTCGAATTCTCTATCTGGCGGTGTGTCAGCTTTGACGAGGAGAAGGTAGCGGAGTGGCAGGCGGCAGTCGACAAGCGCGAGCGGTTTGCAAAGATGCTGGCCGGAACGGAGGCACCCAGCCAAGCATTCTTGCTCGCTTGCGAAGAGGCAGCGGCCAAGGCGAAGGGGAAGAAAAAAGTGTGTTGAGGTTTCGTTTACGGCCATCCGTCGGGTTGAGTACGCGGCTTTCGACCCCGTCGTTCACTCTTCACGCCAGCATCTCAATGCTTTCACTGACTCTTCTTGCCCTGCGTAGGACTAGCTACACAACGAGGAGTGAGTCAGAACAGCGAAGTAAGGTTCGGTTCAGCATGTGATCCGAGAAAAAAGAGTCGGAAAGTGTCGTTGGTATCCGCTATCGCTGTTCTTCCATCTCGTTCCTACGCCTTACACTGCTCTCTCATAGTTACGATGATCTTTCATGGTCGCGATGAAGCTCGCTGAGAGGTGAAGAACCGTTTGCAAATTCACCTTGTCCTCCTGCGCGGCCTGACTACTTCTGCCTATTCAAGCCAGGGAATGAACGAACGTATGGGTGGCGGGATTACTGCGGAAAGGACCGTATGCAAGAGAAGCTATGAGAGTATGAGTAAAACCTAGAAGGAATGGGAGACTAGACTTTTGGTACAAAGGGGTAGTGCCGACGGAAGAAACAGCAGAAATGCCCAGGAAAGACTGCACGACGACCACCCCGAGGAACAACAAGCATGGTACCACGACACACGGAAGAGAGGGAAGACAGACGATATGTTATTCGGGAGGCGGGAGCTGGAGAGAGATGCCCCAGAAGAATCGGTGTAACGGAAGAAAGGGGACGAAGTCGCCGCTTCTACTTGTCAGGCCTGTTGCCTCCCCTCTCCCAAAGCGAGTCGGGGTCCATCATCTCAGCCTCTGCCTCCCTCTGCGCACGCCCATTGACTTCAAGCCGCCTCAAGACCTCCTTCTTGTGCTTCGGGTTGACGCAGAAATCGCGCTCGCCCTCGAGGTGCTGCTGGACGGTGCGCTCGAAGCTGGCGACGGTGTACATCTCGGCGTCGTGGTGGTACGCTTCGGTGATATTGAGGTCGAGAGAGGCAGGAGACTGGGTCTCATAGTACGAGTGCCATAGTTCGCGTTGCTGCAAGGTGAAAAGTGGCAGGTGTGAGCTAACGATCTACCCAAGCCACGGCCACCATCGCCGAGTCTCGAGTGTAAGTCCTGAGCAAGGCACAGCGGGAAAGGCAGCTCACCTTCGTCCCCCTGACCTGGGCTTCCTTGACCCTCGGCAGCCTCATCACCTCGAACGCCCTCGTCGCACGAGGGATGTCCTCAGGCTTACCGCCCGACAGCGCAATGCAGATAGCAAGAGCGGCGCCGTCCTCGATAGCTTGCGAACCTCCTTGGAAGCTGGAGTGAACGAAATCGCGGAAAAGTCAGCGAAGCCTAGGATAGACGACGGTGAAAGATAGCGTACGACAGGGGCGAAAGAGCGTGCACAGCGTCTCCGATGAGAGCGATCTTTCCCGACTCGGTGATCCAGCGGTCGGCGGGAGGGGCTTCCGAGACCGCCCAATTAAGGCAGCTGCAACGGGGAGAAGAGAATCGTTCGTCAGTGTCCGCCGGGCCGAGTCAGGGCGAGAGGGGAAGCGAAGGTCGAGCAGCGGATATCCGGTAGAAGATCACGCACGTCCTGAACGCCTTGACAGCCTCAATAACGCTTTCATCCCAGCCCTCCGCTTCAAGCGCATCCGTCACTTCCTTGACTGGGCGACGGTCTCGCCAATTGGTCGAAGCAGCGTAGCGAGAACGAGAGAGGTAGGTCTGCGAGTGATGCGGCGGGCGAGGCAGGATACGGGGACACCGCGCGAGATCAGTTTGATCCGCTCGAGGTGAAAACGGGAAAAAGTAGCGCCAACGTACAAAGCTGACTTGACGGTTGTCGTCTAGGGGAGCGATCTTCATGTGCGAATCAGGACTGAGAATCGCGAGAGAACCGAGTAAGCCAACGCTGCCCACTTGCAAGCAGAGAGCAAGAAGAAGATGATGAGACGCACCCGACGAAAGTCCTCATACACCCATCCAAGAAGTACGCCGTTTTAGGGTTCGCCCTCAAGCGATCGCTCATCATCGCTGCACGGTGCACCGAGTACTGCTTGCCCTCGTCTGGCGTTTCCTGGTCGACGGGCTTGGGGGAAGCCTCGCCGTCCTCCCTACGAAGGTTGCCGAGCGCGCCGCCGAGCTCGGGTGCGAGGAAGGCTTTGGCGTACGAGTTGACGCCGTCGCAGACCACGATGAGCTGCAGACAAGGGCGAGAACAGGTCAGTTTGTCGTTATTGAGAAGGTCAAAATGGGGTACTCCATCGCGCTGCCGCTCCTCTCTCCGCCCCGCCGCTCCCGCAACTTGTGCTTAGTAGAGGGAAGAGACGTACATCAGCAGACATGACCTCCCCTCTCGCCGTGACGATACTCGGACTGCCACTGCCGTCCGGCTCAGCGTCGCGATACTCAACGACCTCAGTATTAGGCTTGAATCCGACCATCTGCATGCGAGCTTCGACACCGAGAACACCGACTAAAGAGCGGCGCAGAGGAATGAGAGGTAAGTTAGCAAAGCACTACGCCAGCAGCGAAGTGCGAGGGAGAACGAACGGTACTGGGCGCGGTGACCCTGCATAAGCGGAGCATTATAAACCTGGGGGCTACAGTGCCAAGGGGGAGCAAATCGAGGAAGGAAGAGTCAGCGAGCGGGAAGGTTTGGAGACAGGCGAAGTGGGAACGTACAAATCTCGCAGATCCTGCCCGCCCAGCATTTCACCCGAGTGAGCCTTGAGCAACCACCACCCACCCTTCGCCGAGCGCTTCCACATATCAGGGAACTGTCGGATCGGCGATGTTCACCGTTAGTCTCTGAAGCGAGCTGAGGAAAACACGAAGAACGCACCAGGCCCCAGCGAGCGAGAAGCTTGGTCGAGTTAGAACCCATAGTGATGAGATCGCCGTGGGGAGAGAGACCGCTACCGCGCTCGACGACGGTGACTTCATAGCCTTGGCGAGCGCAAGCGATGGCCTGTCCAGAGAAAAGGAGGCAGGAAAATGAGCGAGGGACCACACTCCGGGCGAGAAGACAAGACTCACCGTGGCGAGACCGGCTGCAGAGCAGAACGAGAAGCCAACGGACTGTCAGAGCAGAAGCGGCAACAGAAGAGGTAGTAGAAGGAAAAGAGAACGCACCAAATCCCGATCCAACAATGATAATCTTGAGCTTCTCTCCAACCTCTTCGGTATTATGGAACGGAACCGCATGACCATTCCCATTCGTTCCCCAATTCTTCACGCCACTCATCCCACTCACGACACTGACCCCACCAAAACTGCTCGCACTCCCGAGGCGTTCCATCTGCCTCGAGATACTCGTCTCGTAATCGCGAATCAGTTCCCTCTCTCTCCTGTGCGTGCTTGAGCCGTCGTCAGAGTGAGCGGATTCACGCTCTTCAGGGACGGAAGCCACGAGGCCACCGACGACGCGATAGTTGTTCATCGGGTCGCGTTGCTGCTGAGCGCGCGAAGTCGGAGCCGGAGGAGTGCGAAGGACATTTGAGCCTTCGTATGTAACGGCGAAGCCTCCTGGGGAAAGATGCCCATCGCTGCTGCGCCCGTGACCGGAAGAAGCAGTCGAAGGTCGGTCTTCCGCCCGCTTACTCCTTGGACTCTCACGCTCAGGACGCTGGTGACGGATAACGATTGTTTCCTGCATGTCGAATTTGTCGCTCGGTAGACCGGGCAGAGGCGGTACGGGAGGGGGAGGCGAGCTAGAGCGTTTGGGATGACCAATGCCGTTGGAACTGCGGGAAGCGACGCTCAAGGTCGGCGAAGTGGGCACAGTGCTGCCAAAAGAGGGGTAGTCTGACGAGGCATCTGTGTTGGTATAAAGAGACGTCGAGCTGGCTTTGGCCTGCAGACCCTGAGTGGCGTCAGATGATGGAAGAGAAAAAGGAAGAGAGGGAAAGGAGCGCACCTTCGCATGCTTGCGCCTGTGGCGTTCTTCCGGGTTTTCAAAGATCTTTGCAAAGAAGCCCATCGCGTCGTAAGGAAGAGCGAACGAAGAAGGACGATCTGCGGACGGTTGCCAGGGAAGGTGGGGAAAAAAAGACAGATGAGCGAGATTTGTCTATCTGACAAGTCAAGGGGATTGGCTGACAGTGTTTTGCAGAGCTTGTACAGCTGCCTGTGTCTGGAAGTAGAAATGGCAGAAAGAGCGAGAGTCGATCGAGGTCAGCCGAGCTGATTCTCATTCATTCTGTCGAGGAAGTATTGGCTCACTGTGCTGGTCGTACTCGGTGAGCTGGGCTTGTGCAAGGGAGGCTGAAGCTGAAGATGCAGACGCCGAAGCTGTGCTTGAAGTAGAAGGAGGCGTTAAAGAAGCCTCGAGGCGGGTGACGAGAAGGAGAGGACGAGGTTGGGGTTGAAAAGAAGGGATGTCGAGAGAAGTCTAGCTGTGCAGGGGTTACAGCTAGAGTGCGAGATGAGCGAACGACCAAGCGAGAGCAGAGGGAGAGAGCGGGGTTCTCGGTTGATCAGTCTCCTGGGTTTTCTGTTGCAGGTGGGGCTGCACAGACTTTCGTTCCTCACAGAAGCCGAACTCTAAGTTCGTGCTGACCGGTCTGCCGCTCCTTCTCTCCTCCTCATGCTCCGGTTCTTCCTTCCTGTGCAGGACAGCATCACCTTACACCGCCCAGCAACGGGGGTTGAGACTCCTCCGACTCCGCAGTCACAAGCTCCAAACGGTTGGCTGAATCCACGCGACTGCCGACTTCGGTTTGAGAAGGTCATCCGTACCTTTCTCCTTTTCTCTCGACTTGTACTCGCTCTCACGCTCGCCTTCCGCCTGCTCTCAGGCTCTCCGCAACCCCGGCGAGCTGCTCTCCAGTCATCACCCACCAGAGCAGGGCAGAAAGAGGGAATTGTGCTGCCTCCCCCGCTCCTCCTCCTCACCCGAAATCTCGGCCACTGCTGTGATTATTCCTGCTAGCGCTACCCGCTATCTCGCCGGGTCCAGGCTGAACGCTGCCATTCACCTTGCTCTCAGTACATACCGGCACGCGCAGCACAGCGAGTGATGGGGACTGCCAACGACATGGGCAAATCACATCCGAGGGGAAAAGTGGGTCAGAGGTGAAAAAGGACAAGCGGGAAAAAAAAGCGGTAGGCACGCTCGCGGTGCACATGGAGAGGACCTTGGACCTGTACAGGTACGGACCGAGGAGTGGATGGAAGAATCACTTCTCCGCTGTGTGCAAAACGAGGCGAGGAGAGAAGCAACCGAGGAACTCGAAGCAACCGAGGTGACGGCGTCACGGTCGCCCTGCCTGGCTACACCGAAGACGGGCGCATGAGAGCGGAGCGTCAGCGGCGAAAGCTCGCTAGCGAGTGAGAATGGCTGGCAAGAAGGTAGTAGGTCGTCGCGGGAAAAAGAGAAGAAAGCATATTGCGCGTCTTCAAGCTTACTGCCTGGCCTGCAAGAGAAGACTCGCGTCGGCTGCCCCAGCCCACGAGGCAATGCGTAGCGCTCTGCATAGCAGAGACACGTAGAGGGGAAGCAGCGTGCCCGCTAGATCTCCAAATCCTCATCCGGATCCTCATCATCCCAATCATCCCCCTCATCCGGCGTATACTCGACCCTTCCTGCCCCTCCCCCTGTACCTGCTCCTTCAGGTCTCTCCAATCCCGGCACCTGCACCGCAACGAACCCTTGCTCGCCGTAGATTACTCCGGAGGCGTTGGCGAAGGGGTTGGCGATGGAGGCGCGGGCGGAGAGTTGGGAGGGGGTTAGGGAGAGGGAGAAGGGGAGGGCGGCGGAGGCGGGTCGTGAGGAAGAGGCGGAAGATGAAGATGGCTGCTGCCAGGACTGGGAAGCGGTAGGCGGAGTCAAGGCCGGGGAGAGCTGCCAATGAGAGTAGACTATGGTGAGTGCCGGCTCATTCACTACCAGCTTCAGGCGCAGCTGTCTACGCGACAGCCTTGTCAAGGGAGGCAAAGAGAGCTCGTCACTTACCTCTGCCGCCTTCCGCCTCCCACACCTCGCCCCATCAATAACCTCCCCAATCCTACATTCCCTCACCTCCACCAATCCATCCTGCCCGCTCCCTGCTTTGACACCACAAAATCCATACCTAACCGCCTTCTTGACCTCACCCCTCGCTGCCCGTTCCCTCTCTTTATCCCGTTCTTGCTTCGCTGCTAGGGCGGAGGACGGGGTAGATGATGACTTTGGAGAAGGGTCGATCCCGCGCGCCGAGTACTGAATGATACAGCCTCCGCCTCTTCCCCCCGCCCGCGACAAGACGGTTGGTCGTCCGAGACCCGCGGTGGTGGTGGAGGAGGAGGAGGAGGAAGACGTAGAAGCAGCAGCTCCCGCCCCCAGCACATCAAGCGGTACCCGTTCATCCTCCTCCCCTGCAGTTTTTGGCCGTCTCAACGGATCACCGACCGCTCGACTCGCAAGAGAGGCAAGGAATTGGCTCAGACGCAGATCGAGGTCTTCTTCTTCTTCTGTTTCTTCCGTTGCGAGCGAGACGGGGACGGTAAGGCCGTAATCTCGGGCCAGCGTTTCGAGGTGCGACGAAGGGCGAAGTTGGAGATGAAGCGTAGCGGCAGACAGAGAGGGAGAGAGTAGTGTCTTTAGGATAGAGGGCTGGGCGAGAGAAAGGGAGCAGGACGAAGCAATCGAAGGGGGAGGTGCAGGCAAATCAGAATGGTGTGTAATGATAAGACGGGAGCCTGAGACAAGGACATCAATTAGCGTTGCGCCCAACGGAAGTGGTGAGGTTGTGCGGTCTGTGACTGGCGAAAGTACAGACGGAAAAGCATCTTTGACGAAATCGCACGCACCTTTCCGCCCCTTCAACGCCGCGAGCACCTTTCTAACCAACTTCCCAGCCTGCCCGACCCCGTTCTCCCACTCCTCAGCCATCTGATCGACCCCATCGAGCACTACCAAGACTGGCGTGTTTCCCTCCGGCCCTCCTGCGAGCTGTTCAATGGTTTGGAGAGTAGCTGCTTCGAGTTCAATCGACGCGGATGGTGCTGAAAGCTCGACTGAAGTATAGGTAACCCATTGAGGCGTTACGGTTGAGGTTGAAGCGATGGGAGGATAAAGCGAAGGAGAAGGGAGGGAGCAGTCGATGACGGCGACTCGTTGCGGGTCGTACGACGCTGTCGGCGGTAGTAGTTTGACTGGCGAGTGACCTGCTGTAATCAAAACTACGACTGGAGGTTGTTGTGAAGTTGTAGATGAGGTGGAGAGGGCGGATGCGATGAACTGGCGAGTTACGAGCAGCGCGGGCTGCAGTAGCGAATCACTGAGCACGATCAGAGCAGGATTGGACCCGCTCGAGAGTCGGCCTTGGAGTGCGACGTCGAGCATCGGTATTTGCGCAGGACACAGTACGGAACCGAGAAGCGGGAAACGAGCATGGGAAGTCCCAAAGTAGGGGGCGCAAGCACTTGCTACTGTGTAGATTGCCAATGCAAGCCGCATACTACAGCATAACCACAGCAGCAGCCGACGGGAGAGAAACGAAGAATTCGAAACCATTTTGCACTACCCCTCCCCTCCTTTCCACCCACCAATCTACTCTCTTCCCTCGCTCTGTCTGCCCACCCCCACCCGTCCTCAACGAGGATCAACTCAACGAGTCTCCCGACCCGCACCCCCGCGAAAGACATCTATCGCCGTCACGTCAGAGGCGCTTACTGCAAAGCAAAGAGCAATAATACATACAGGGTCAGTACGACGGTGAGGGATTGTAATCGAGAGGAGCAGCCTTGACATACCTTGAGCGCGGCAAACACCTTAGGGGCGGCCTGTTGACGTGCAATCGAAAAGTGCAGAGCGTGAGTAGTGCTTCGAGGCTGAAACAAGCTTTTCGAGGCCAGGGGCAGCGAATCGAGGGGAACGATCGTGAGCTAAAACGTACGCAGTCGTCGACGCAGTGCATGAAGTGGACTGCATCACGAGATATCGGTCAGTATATCAAAGCATATTGGGCGACAGTAACAGAGCGCGGCTCGCATGAAAGAGAGGAAAGGGCGACTCACAAAGCTCCTCAACGCAAGTCTCGTTGTCAACCATCGTCTTGCCCGCTGCGAGACGCTCACCGCACTCCTCGAGGTGGTGAAGGAAAGGCTTGCAGACCTTGGTCTGGCCGCAAGCTGTTTGAGGCGAGGGCGAAGAAGAGGGAAGCGAGCGAAGAAAAGGGGGAGTGATCGAATCAGTACGATGTAGGCTCCAATGCGGTCGGACCCCTCATTTCCCCGTCGTCAGGAAGTGGAAGAACGGCGGCGCGCTGTCTGATCGGAGAAAACCTACCTTCACGGATAGCAATTGCTTGCTGCAATGCCCAATACCTCAAATCAGTACACAAATCCGGCAAGCAGGGCAGAAAGACCCAAACGTACGTCCTCAACCTCCTCCTCTTCCTCCTCGTCCACCGGCGTCTCAGCCTCCTCCTGCTTGGTCTTCAACTCGTCCTTGTGCTTCTGAGCATCCTCAGGGTTGTCGATGATGTCGGTCGGGGTGTCCGATCGAGTCTCGTTGTGGGCGCGAGATTGCTGCTCTTCGCACTCGAGGGGGGAGGCGGACGAGGTGAAGGAGGAGAAGAAGGTCGAGAACATCGTTGAGCGAAGAGGAGGGGGTCTGCGGGGGTAATGACTGTCAGTACATTCGGTAAGGAAGGGGATGGGGGGCAGAGTAGGTGCTAGAGGTGTTCGGCTGCCGGCGTGAAAGGCTCATAGTCGGAATAATAGAATGGCGACCGCATCGCCGGGTCCCTCTCGAGCAATGCCCTATAAGGCCCGCGAGTATGTTGCCGCCTTGCCTATGCCACCTGGCGCGCTAATAAAGTGCCCTTCGCCCCTCTTCCGTCCTTGATCGCCGCGAAGGGTCAAGTCCTCCGCATCGCTCCGTATCGACCACACAGAGAGCTGGCAGCTGGCTCTGGCGTTCTTCACGGACAGCGCGCATTCGTGCGTGCTCATTTCGGGGGGGTTGCCGAGTTGCAGTGTAGGCGGGTTCGGGGGGAGGAAGCGGCGCCTTAACGTCGCAGCACCGGTCCATCGCGATCCAGACAGAAGCCTGCGACTCACGCTGTAGTGTCAGAAGTAACCACGACCAGCAAGCGAGAGTTGAGAGAGTGCGAGTGGCAGAGATCGGAAACCGCTGAGCAGATTGGCTTGAACCCATCTACAATCCTTAACTCTATCCTGTAGCTTATAAGTCAGTCAGAATGGCTAGTAGGACTTCCAGTACCCTGGGCAAAGTCTTTCCTCTAGCCCGCTATGGTAGTCAGCCTGTCGTCCTCCTCGGTTCGTCCTCTTCCTCACGTTTTTCTCCTCTGAGTAAGCAACCCTCGGACCCCTAACGCGCTCGCTCGCTATCCCCGCCAATGCAGACGGCGGAATGGGCACAACCCTTCAAGCCCCGCCCTTCGAGCTCAGCCTCGATTCGGCACTCTGGTCGAGCGAGTTGCTCGCAACCGAGCAAGGTCGTGCCCAGCTTGCAAAGCTGCATTCGACCTGGGTAGAAGCCGGTGCAGAGGTCGTAGAGACCTGCACGTACGTCTGTACCTTCCATTCTATGTCGTTATGCTCGGTGTATTTGACGTTTTCGTTTTTTTCCTCTTTCCTTTTCTCGTGCTCAGCTACCAATCTTCCCTTCCTCTGTTCCTCCCTACCTCGACCTCCTACTCCCCCTCGGAACTCTCACAAGCACAATCAACCATGCTCTCCGCCCTCCCAGTTGCCACCTCTTGCTGCACGTCCAAGCAAACCCCCAGCCAACTGCAGGCTCACGCCGCCCTCTCCCTAGGACCCTTTGGCGCCTCCCTCCAACCCGGTCAAGAATACGGCGGCCTCTACCCTGCTCCCTTTTGTGCCCCGGATGCTCCCGAGTCACCCTCTAGATCAACCTGTGCCGATGCCGCCCTCGCCGCTGTACCTCTCACAACCGAACTCGACCTTCTCCGTTCCGCCTCGGCTTCCTCCGGCCAAGAGGTGCCGGAGCACGAGTTGCACCTCGCAGCGTGGCACCTTCAGCGGTTGATGCACTTTTCCGCCTCGCCCTCGCTTGACGACCTCGCCCTTCTGGCGTTCGAAACCGTCCCCGTCCTGGCAGAAGCTCGAGCCATCCGTCGCGCCATGGCCGTGTTCAACTCGTCTCGGGCACAGGACGGCAAGGCGGCAAAACCCTTCTACATCTCGTTCGTCTTCCCCCGCTCCCAGAAGAACGGGGAAGAAGGCGTCCGTTTCCCCGACCCAACTCCAGCGATCGCCGCACTCCCCACGCTCAAGGATCAAGCCTCCGCCATCATCACCGCTGCTCTCGCGGAGGAGGACGAGGAAGAAGGGCTCGCTCGACCCGCCGGACTCGGATTCAACTGCACTTCTCCTTTGCACGCGTCTACGGTCGTTTCCGCCCTCTCGAACGCCGTATCGGAGCAGTCCTCCGCCTCTTCCTCGAGTGCTGAGAAGAAGCCCTGGCTTATCCTCTACCCCGATGGCGGAGCAACGTACGATGTTCAAACCCGTTCCTGGCACACCCCGGAAGGGTTGACGGACGACGCCTGGGCCAACAAGGTAGCGAACGCGGTTCAGGTCGGACGGGAGAGTGAAGCGTGGAGTGGGACTCTGGTTGGCGGGTGTTGCAAGGCGGGACCGAAGACGATTGGGGCGTTGAGGGAGGAGGTGGAGAGGAGGGGGTGGAAGAAGGAGCGGAAGTGATGACGATCGTCACTGAAGGCTGAAACATGAGAGAGGTATCTTATTATTGCCTGAGATCAAGGCGGGAGACGAGGACGTGGCAAAAAAAGGGAGATTTCGACCTGAGAAAACGCGCACCTTGCTCTCTCTCGTCTCAAGTGCCCTCAAGTGCCGCTGTCCCTGAGCACCTGTCATCTCGCCTCGCCCTACACCTTCGCCATCCCCCTCACCGCCTCCCTCCACTCAACTACATCAAACACGTCCTCGCACTGTACCATTCGGCTCGCCTTGACCACTAAGGTCGGGTCTATGCTGGGCGATTGCGAGGAGGGAAGGGTAACGGAGATGGTTGGAAGCACAAGCGGGGTCTATGAGACGGTCCACGTGAACGGCGAAGGCAACAAAGGGTCAGTGCCGGGAAAAAGGGAGAAACGGAAAAAACGGAGAGAGAGAAAAGTGTCAACATCGTTCATAACCGGCCGACAAACCAGATAGCGTGTTGAAGCCCAGCCCCATCGTTCTGTAGGACGAATTTGTAGCGAGCGAGACGTACCTCAGCTCTGGTGACTTCACCCCAAACCATCCACCTCTCCTTCCCCCTCATTGGCGTCGCTCCCGCCCTAATAGCCAAGTCTACATTCACTGCGATCGCATACCCGTCGTCCTCGAGCAATATGAGACTGTGAGGCAGATCTAGTGCGATCACGCTGCGCGTGCGAGAGCGTGAGATGGAGCATCAGGGAGGAAGAGGAATCGAGACGAACCGGCCGACGAAGCGCACGCGCGGGGGTAAGACTGGGTCAGGCAGCGGTAGTGAGCTGAGTAGAGCGAGGGAGAACGAAGGACCATAGCCTTGGATGGGCATCGAGGCAAGTTGGAAACAGAACAAGGGAGCGAGAAGCAAAGAAGCGATAGCACTGAAAAAACTGAATGCGTTGCAGTATGGGTAACAAGCTTAGCTCTGACTCGGCGTCCGCTTACGAGAACAAGCGAGCCCGAAGGCGGAGATCAGGGAAGAAGAAGAAAACGATAAAACTGCTGCTTTGCGATACTTGCTGGTCTACTACATAGTCTGTTGCGAGAGATAGAGAGATAGATAGTGATACACATCTGACCCGTCCCTTCGTTCCTCTATGCGCAACCCCAACCAAACAACCACACGAAAGAGGGTGCTTCGGGCACGAGTCCTTGCTCGCCGGCGAGTAAAGAGCGGTCCTTCAGAAGAACGACACACCCTCCTTTGTCGCATCCTTCGCTGCATTCGCCCCATCCCCCAATAGCATAGCCAAGCTTGATCCTTTCCTCATCCCTTCCGATGGCTGCTGCTGCTGTGCTTCGTCCCCTCTCTCCGGCTCAACCTCTTCATCAATCATCGTCTGGTCTCCCTCCGGCTGTGCCTCATCGCTCCCCGTAGATCGTACACTCGACTCCGTAGCACGTCTGGACCGGGTCGCTGAACCGAGGGAGGCAAGTGCCGCGCCAGCTGCGACGGTGGCGGCGTCGTATTCTGCTCCTTGACCGGGTACAGTGGCGGCCGATAGCGACGGAGGAGGGTAGGATGGCAGAGAGCGGATGGGTGCTAAAATGGGCGGCAGTGAAGGCGGGTGAGGGTGCGGAAACGAGTTGGAGAAGGTGTGAGAAGCGGAGGAAGGCGGATGCGAAAACATGGGAGGAAGGATACAGGCTGAATGGGAAGAAGGGGGAGAGAGAGGCAGAGCACCGTGAGGACGAGAATGGGAGAGGCTGAGGGCATGAGAGGCGAGGGAGCTGGCGGAACATGCAGGCGAAAATGGGTGAGAGGAAGGAACCGAGCGATGCGAGCCGTTTGGGAGACCAGAAGCGGGGTAGGCTGTAGGGATAAAACGCAAATTAAGTTATCGTGGTCTGGGCGGGAGTTTAAGCAAGAAAGGCACGAACCAGGGTGAGAATGAGGGTAATCCCTGTTCCGGAGGTCTAGCGCAAGCAGCGGCTGTGGACCCGTCGCCGTCTGCCTAGCCGGATAGGGTGCATACGAGTGCGCATGTTGACCAGCAATAGCAGGCAATGATGGTCCCGCTGCAGAGTCGTAGCTAGTCCAAGGCCGCTTGCGGGCGGCGGCAGCAGCCGCGGAGGATGAAGAGGCCGGAGTGTTCGGGGCAGAAGGTCGGCGTCGGTGAGGATAGGCGAACTCGTCATCAGGCACAACAGGTGGGGCGGGACGAGGGAGGGAGGCTTTTCGGCCGTTCGTGGCAGGGCGCGGCGCAGGTACTTCATCGTCATCGGCAACTCTGAAGGAATATTGTATCAGCATCTTCAGCGGTGAAAAGGCACTGAGCAGAACGTACGTGGTGCCTGGCCTGCGGATGCGAAGCTTCAAGCCCTGCCGAGCGAAAGATTTCGAAAGTTCGGTCGATTCTGCCAGACGGAACATGGCTTAGTGGCTGACGGCAGAAGCGAGACGATGGACGTACTGCCCATTCCGGGAAAGCGCTTGCTCGAGTAGACCTGAAAGACGTCGGTCAAAATAGAGGAGCAAAACTGGACGCCCTCTCTGCACATGGTAAAAAAAGTCAGTCTCGCTGGTGAACAGAGAGCAAAACAGGGACACGCACTCTCTCAACTCAAACAAGCTCATCTTGAATCTCCACCTTCCTTCAGTTCGCACACTCAAGTCGGGAAAGACGAAGCAGCTCTGATCCTTGAGGTGGAACAACGAGCTAACCACGCTTCCAGCCACCAGTTTGCTCTTGCCTCCCGCCAGATCGTACAGCTCCTCTTCGCTATTTTCAGGTACGAGCGACGCAAACATGAAAAGCGTATGCGTAAGGGTGGGGGTGCGCAGGTCGGCGTCGTGCAGCTGCGAAGAGGGGGTTGAACGGCAGCTGGGCTTGCGGATTCGGAGGCGGATGATGGGCGGCGGGTCGATGGGTCGTCGGTCGGCTCTCTCGCCAGAGCCAGCCATGCGAGCTTGTCGGGGTTGTCTACGGAAGACGAGAAAGAGGTGGAGTAGAGTGAGTCAGCCGACACCGCCCTCTTCGATTCTTGTGCGCCCTGCTATGTCCCGGAACCGCTGGGATGCTTAGACGCCCGTTGACGCATCCCACTTGTTGTGGTCGACCTTGTGTGCGAAGGTATGCGAAGGTTCGGAGGCGGACCCGCAGCAATGGAACGGCGACGGTGGACGCAAACGCAAGCCTCCCGATGCAGCGGAAGGTGAACGCACTGCCTAACATCCAGATAGTAGTCCCTGTGAGGGCAAGTGTCAGCTCTCGCACGATGTCCGACAGCCGGAAGAGGCCGACGGAAGAAAGTGAGCAGGCGTACGAGGGTAGAACTTGAGACGGACGCCGCTGGTGAGCAGTCTGGACTGGCGGAGGCATTGCGATGGTGGCAGTCGCCATCTTCAAGGGAAAATAGCAGCCTTGATGAAGCAGGAAAATCAGGAGGATGCATCGATGATGCGGGACAGAGTTCGCAGTTGAGCCCGCTGTCCCCCCTATTTTTTACCCGTCTCATGTCAATAAACTTCTATTCCGCCCGCGTGCCTGAGAACTTTCTTTTTTCGCCTTCTTCCCTGTTTCCGTTTCTTCCTCTCCTCCTTTTCTCTGTCGTCCCGGACTTCCCTTACGGCATTCCTTGCCGTCTCTGTACCGTGACGGTGCAGCAGTGTGATTTGCGCAAGGCTGACGCTGGTCTGGTCTTCGCGCATTCTCCGCTCAACCCCTTCGCAGAACGACAAGCGCAGCTTTGTTCTTCTGTGCGCTTAGCTCTATTCCAACGGCGTCGCGTGGTCTATCGGCCGCTTTCTCATCCGGCCACGACCTCGGGCCGTCCGTCTGCGTGTCACAGCCAGCTGTATAGCTGCCTATTCTCATCGTCGCAGCAGTTCCCTGCGGTCCAGCCTGCAGTCTTTCCCGCCCTCCCTTCCGCTGCTCTGCACGCCTGCGTTCGAAGCAAACTAGACCTTGCACTTGCCGACCGATGACAAAAGATATCTGCCGTCGGCGTTGGAAGCGGCCGCTCGGCATTCTGCTTTTCACCCGCCCCCTTCTGCTCGCTCGTCCGAGCCATTTGACGATTGACTAGCGCGTTCCTGGGCTTCTTTGCTAAGTATAGGACGCTGAGGAAGGCCACGCACTCTGCGCGGGCGATATTCGACGCCACTTGACAAAAGAAAGCGTAAACGGAATTCGGCGGGAGAAGGAGTGAGTCGGCGACAGGCGCAGAGGCAGCCCAGGAGCAGAAGCCCTGCATCGACCGAGGCGTGACCAGCGCTCGAGGGCGTGTGTTTAGTCAGACAGGAAAAGATGCCATGCGAAGGAAGACTCTATACAAGAAAACCAGTACACACCTATCCTACCTATGCCGTACATCAAGCCTCAACATGCCCAGAGGAATTGCGCACCTTGCCCTCCTCCTCAGCGCAACATCCTCCCCACCACAATTGCACCCACCGCCGTGAAAGCGGTAAAAACGTAGAAGACCGTGCCGCTCCCGCCTGTGCCAGAGAAGCGCGAAGCGAGGTAGTCGCGCAGAGGGAGGAAGGTGACTCCGACGATAAGGTTGCAGGTCCAGTTGATAGCCTGCAAGAACCGGTAAGAATTAACGGGACGCTGGAATCAAGGAAGAAATGGGGTCTCACCACGGCGATCGATGCTGTAGCAGACTTGGCCTGCGCTTGGAAGTACATACGAGCAACATCAGAGGCTTGCGGTCAGAACGCTGAAGGCAGATAGATCGAATCGCGATGAAACGCACCTCTTCCACCGGCATCTCGCCCACGAGGACGAACGGTACCGGTCCCAGCCCGATCGAAAACCCGACGACAAAGAGGACAATGAAAGCGCTCGCGACGTAGAAGTGTGAGGTGTTGATGCTCCAGCCCAGCACAGCAGTTGAGCCCGACATGGCGAGCAAGGAGGTAAGGAGGAGGGTGCGACGGCCGAGGCGCTGCGCGCGAGGGAGCAATATCAGCCGTGCAGCTCAAGTATTCGAAGGGGGAAAGCACACGTCAATGAGGTAGACAGCCGGAAACGTAGCAATCAGGTTTACTGCGGTCGTCGTCGCCAAGGTCAGTTCGAAACTCGCGGCGAATGAAGGTGATGCGTACCGAGGGTAACGAAGAGCGAGACGGATTTCGCACTCGATGGGTTGACAGCTGTGAGAATGCTGTAATGCCACGTAAGTAAGCACGGGCGTGTTACGAGCCCAAGAGAAGGAACAAAACGCACGACGTGCTGTAGTACATCACCTGGAAAGGGCGCCGAAACAATCGATATAAGCTCATGTCAACCAATGACAAGAAAGGAGGGACATTACCGCGTTGATCCCCCTGCAAGCAGAAAGAAACTCAGCAACGCGCAAAATCAGGACGAAAAGGAACACGCACGATAACTGCTGGAAGATCATGACAAGCACAAGCGTCCAAAGGGGTTTGCTGACAGCGATATCCTTGGAACGCAGCACTTTGTAGACCGAAAGCGAGGGAACGTCGTCGTCGATCTTGCGTCGCGGTGCGTCGGCTACGGAATGCGAAGGTGAGCAGGACTCACTTATTGCGGCATAATACAGAAGGCCCACGATCCTCCTCTATTGCCAAAGGTGTGCGCTCCTCGTCTTCAGCATCGGACACGTCGTAGATCCGACCTCCGTTCTCTTTCGAGCCGCTTTCTGGCATGAGCGGTGCCGAGAAGATCTGCACGTCTCGAATTTGAGCAAGCGACTCATCTTACCATGGGAGCAAAGGCATGTAGCGCACCTGTGCAAGGGCGACTGCTGCGGAGACGAGGGAAACGACCCGCCATTGTCCGGTTCCAGGTGTAGAAAGTGGGACTGCAGGCAGCAACGATTAAGCCTTGGGCCACACAGTCCGTGAAAGGTATATGATACTGACTAGAGAGACCCTGGGCGGCAAAGATGCCAACGTTGATGGAAATTTGGGTGAGAATACCTGGCAATCAACAGGAAGTTAGCCCGGAGCGGCGCGACTTACTCTGACGGCTCACCGATGTTGCCCGCAATTGCAGGGGGAGCAACACTGCTAAGATACAGCGGTACGAGCACGGTAGCGATGCCGCAAGCTGAGGGTAAACTGGTCAGCCTGAGAAAAGATGAAGCACAAGGCGGAAAAGCCGCAGCGTACATGTACCAATAAGCACTCGGCCCAGGACAAGCACCCATAGATACGATCCTAGCGAGACTGCGCATGCTCCCTGCAGGCGGAAGGTATGTCAGCTAAGATCAGCGAGGCGAGAAGAGAAAAGAGGTAACGCACCAAGGACAATACGACAGCGCTCCTTACCGCCAACCCCTTCTTTCCCCATCGATCGACGAGCATTCCCGCACTAAGGCTGGACAGCAACCCTCCGACCGTGTAAGCGCTCGTGACGGTCCCATACGCCGTTTCGCTCATCTCCACGCAACTTGCCAACCCAAACATGCCTTTCCGACTTGGCGCGCCATCGGAGCCGGTGGTGCAAATGATGGAGGTGGCTATCGAGTTGAGGCTGGCGATGTGGAAGCCGTACTGAAGCTTTGGGAGGTCGGAAAGATAAGGGTGGGGCTGCGGGAGGGGTGCGAAGACCTGAGAGACGTACAGCGCTGATCGCGATCCATACAAGGGTGAGCAGGAAGCCTGCTGGTAGCTTGAAGGTCATGGCAAACTATCGTAGCTTGATCGAGTGCAGGGGTCGTTGTCGACAACCGAGTTGCGATCCATGTTGGAAGTTCGCTCACACGGGACAGCAACTCGCGCTTGATGCCTCGCGTAGGCCACACCTATGCAGTCAAACAATGTTTTGCGCACGTCGCGAGTCCAGGCGTCGCCTCCCTCGACCGTACCCTGTTTCGACCCCGAGGTTCTCCCGGCGCCAGCCCTTACCAAGCTCTGCCCCGCGCCGGATCCGCTACTGGGAGAAAAGTAGAGAGTTTCTACAAGCTCAGCGCACTCGTCGCAAGAAGCAGCAAGCCTCACGGACTGGGTACAGACGCAGCGAGCGACTTTCCTCGCGTTTTTTCCGGCTGTGATTGTCTGTTGTCTCGATGGATAGATTGCTAGCCCCTTCTTGCCCCTATCCCGATACTCGCACACTCTTCATACGCACATATGACAGGCCGGGGTACAACAGACCTGCGCTACTCCCTGCTACATCCGCCTCTTGCGTTCGGACGTTTCCTTACACCCTAACAATCCGACCCGTCTTGACCCTCCAAGCCCAGAGAGAATCGACGACTATGACAATGACAAACGTAACGACGAGACTTCCGCCCTGCAGTGCGGGTGGTCAGCAAAGCAGAGGGAGACCAGGACGAGATAAAGAGGAATGGACGTACGAAGACGAAACCATGGTAGGACCAAGCATTGTCGGGCTGGATATTGACCTGGCCAAGTGCGATCGCCCATGGGAGGCAGTAGAAGATGTTGGAAAGGAGGGATTGACCGAGGTACCTGCATAGTTGCGCAAGAAAAGCAGTGAGGAGCAACGCAGAGTGGCCTGCTTCGATAGGCTTACCAGGAGGGCTTTGTCGCGAGAAGAAGAGTCGCAAGCTGCGTGGAGACGGCGTACATGATGTAGCACTATCACGGAAGAAGGCAGAAGATCAGCAGCTGGAAGAGCCGAAAAGGAAACAGGTCGGCGACTCACCCAATCGATCGTCTTCCACATTCTCTGCACGATTCTGGCGACTTCATCCGAAGCGGATAGGTACCGTGCAAAAGGCTGAGCAGCTCCGAAAGAAAGGATAAGGCATAACGGAACTTCGATAAAGAGGGCGATGGCGACGGAGAGGAGAGCGGGACGGGCGATGCCTGATAGAGGCTATCGTCAGCGGAACATCCCAAGGCTCCTCTCTGCCGACCGGCTATACAGATGACCCCGTATTGGTGCTCGGACAAGCCGAACAAGGAGTGGCGAGAAAAGTTGAAACCGACGGTGAGGTTGGTCCGCCCGAAGCCTCGGAGCCAATCAGAAAGCGCCACTGACCTCGGTTGAGCCAAGGGGTGGCGAGAAAAGTTGAACCTGACAGTGAGGTTGGTCCACCCGAAGCCTCGAAGCCAGTCAGAAAGCGCGACTGACCGTGGTTGACGCGTGTCGACCAATCAGAGCCGACTCGCCTCTTCAACCTCACTGTCAGGATATTTTTCTCCGCCACCCCTTGGGTTGAGCCGTGTCGAGCATTCAGAATCGACTTGCCTTCTCAACCTCACTGTCAGGAGATAATTCTTCGCCATCCCTTGAAGCCGAAGGCAGCCTGCACTGCATCGGCTAAACTTCATCTTTGGCTGGGGGAAGGGCAAAAGACGAGGGCTCCAGCTAGCTCTTGGTGTCGCGCTCCTCTAGCTAAGGCGGTAAGGCTATGTCGGTAGTAAGGAGCAAAGGCGGGAATTGGCTAGAAGAAGCGGAACAATGAGAGGAAGGCAGAGTTGAGAAGGTCAAGAAAGCGGACAACGCACCTCTACCGGCGCTAGGCTTCCGCGAGGCCTAGCGTCAAATGCTTGACTTCATAGTCCCAAGAGCTTCGCCCCACACGAGGAGGGTTGCGGCAATGAAACTACCCTGTGTCCGACAGGAGTAGCAGTGAACGGCGAGAACAGACTCGCGCACGCGGAAAGGTTGAAAGGGCGAGGCAAACACTGCTTTGCGAGTAGAGGAATGGGGGACGAGAAGAACACAACGAAGAAGAACGACAACAACGCCTAGTCCTGATCCACAGGACGACCAGCCCGAGCTCCCGTTCAAGCCTGTAGGGAGTCAGGTACAATGTCAGCACGCCGCTTTATACCGGTTCGTCACGGCCTGTCCGAACAAACTCCACAGGGAACACGCGCAGGTCGCCGACTAGAAGCGCTCAGGAAGCAGCGGGAGAGTTGCGACAACGCCATGGAAAACGCACCATATACCTCAACCTCTTCCTATCCTCCTCATCCCGCTCCAGATACTCCTTCTCAATCAACCTCTCGATCGACTTCTTGACCATCTGCGGGGTTGGCTGGAACCGATGCGAGAGTTGCCGGATCACCTCGTTGACCAATTCGAGGTGCATGAGCGATTTCCGATCTTTCATGACGCGCACGACGCAGGCCTGATACGAAACAGACAGTGGAGCGGGTGAGTATCGGCAGCGCAGAAAGGAAAAGTGGAAGCAAACGCACATCGCACTGAGTAGCCCTCGCCTCGTCCACCTTAATCTCCGTCTCCTTCCTCTCCTGATCCGTCTCAGCTTTGGCTGCAACTGTCGCAATCTTGATCTTGGCCAACGAAGCCGTGAAGGCCGAATTGAACGAGAAGAAATCCGAGTCGTCGATTTCGCGACCTTTGGGATGTTTGGTCAGGATTTTGTATTTGGCGCAGGCGAGGGTTTGGAGGGTTCGTTTCAGCTCGGAGGCGACCATGTTGGTGGATTTGGAAATGTCCTAGGAGAGGGCTGATGAGTATACAGACGCGACAAGCAGATCGAAGTAGAGTAACGAAGACGTACAATGTAGCTCAAGGTCTCATCGTCCTTCAACCCTTCGAACAGCGCGAGCACAACCATCGCATGCGTCGATACCGTAAGTTCGTGACTGCGCTTCGCGAACTTGACCTTGACTTCGACGGTACCCTGCTCAGGGCGGAACTTGAGAAGTCGAGCGGTATGTTTGGTATTGTAGAACGCCTCGAACGAGCTAATGCCGTCCTGAAGGATCTTTGGCAGAGTGCAGACGACTTCTGCGCTAGGTGCAGGCCAGAAATTCGAGCCGCAGATGATAGTGAGCATCTCGAAAGGCGCTCGCTGCAGGCCCCGAGTATTAGCTTGCCGCGCGTCTCTTGGATCGGTAAGCGACCAGACGAACCTTCCCCGTCCTGTCCTGATACCGCTTGTATTCCTCCATCGTATCCTCGCTCATTTTGACATCCTTCAACATGCCCTCCGCACTCTTCGTAAATCCAGCACCAGCCTCAACCTTGAACTTGGCCAGCATATTCCGCTCGGCGTCGTCCGAGACTGAACGACCACTGATGAGGCGTTTCGAGAGGTGGTTGTCGTAGTACTTCTCGAAAGCGTCTTTTTCGGTGAGGAAACGGAAGAGGGCGACGGATTTGTTGAGTACTTCGTCCACTTCGTCTTCGGTTTTCTGTGGAGAAATACGGAAGTAAGCGACTATGTCGAGGGCAAGAATGCAAACGGAATGAACGAACGCCTTTGAGGCCTTTCCGCAGATTCTCGTCGATGAAGAGGGAAATGTATTCTGGGGACTTGCGGTTCTCGTTGACGAACACAGTGAAGGCCTACTCGATGCAAGTAAGTTAGAACGGCAATATCGGAGCTGAACAGAATAGGGCGGAAAGGGACAGAACGCACACTGTTGATAACCTTCTCAAACTCCTTGTCGCCTCCAAACGCCTTGCTCAACAAGGTGTCAAACTTGTCCTTCATATCCAGCACATCCTGAACCCACTGCAGCGCCGCCTTTGTCCTGGCATTCACCGGACCCGTCGGATCCTTCTTCGCCGCCTCCTCCCCTTCCTTCTCCTTGCCCTTTCCCTTCGTATCAGCCCCAGCCCCAGGCGCAGGAGAAACACCTTCATTGACCTTCTTCCCAATCCCAACAATCCAGTCACTAACCCCCTTCTGCAACGTCGAGTGACCCTTCCCCACTCGGCCAAAGAGCGTGTAAAGGAGCCTGAGGTCTTCGATCCGCGAGTCCTGGATCTGGGTGGCGAGACCGGCGGAGGGATGGTCAAGGATCGAGGTGAGGTGTTGCTCGATGAGGACGTGCTCGAGGAGGGAGATGAGGAGGGGTTCGGTCGAAGGGGCGAGGTAGGATTGGGCGCGGAGGGCTTCTTCGGAAAGTCGGCGGTTGATCTGCAGTGAATGTGGATAGGAGAATACGGAGGTCACCGGTCAGCGCCCGATCGGTTCTCCTGGAACGGTGAAAGTAGGCATAAGAGAAAAAGGGTCAAGAGACAAACGCACCTTCTGCAAGAACGCCGGGCAGTCGCATTCAACCAGTAACCTCGCACTCTCCCTCTTGTAGAAATCCTCCGTCTGCTTCAACAGCGCCTGCTCGAACGCCGTCTTGTACGGGCTCTCCTTCGCCCCCGGCGGCCCTTCTCCCATCACAGTCTTGTTCCTCGCGGCCGCCGCGCCGCTGCTCACGACGGGCGAGCCCCCGCCAGTGCCCGCAGAAGCCTGAACCGGCAGAGGAACCGGTCCTTCGTCGGTCAGTTCAGAGAGGATCTCGACTGCGCTCTGAATGGAAGAGCGCGAGACCGCCTCGCCTTCACGCTCGATGCGGATGACGGTAAGAAGGGTCGAGATGAGATGGTAGGCGACGGTGGTGGTATCGGCGGTAGGGCGTTGAGCGGGGGTAGGAGGTGCACCGCGGGCTGAAGGTGCGGCGGGCTGTTTCCCCTTTGTTGAGAAGAGAATGACATGGTGAAAGAAGAGGGACAAGCCGAGATCCCATACGGCGGGGACGGCAGCTCCGTTCGTCCACACTTTATCCTGGAGGACAGACACACTGCATGAGAGTCCTTTCTCGTGAAGTGGGCAACGAGGGGAGGGGAACGCACGAGGTACTTGAGAACATCCCGTAGCTTTCCCATGCAGGCTTCGTGATCGGCCCAGACGTCCCTGAGCGTGTCGAGGAAGAGCTGTCCGGCAGCTGCTTGCGTCACGTTCTCCGTGGCCGAAACGTTGCTCGACCCGCCTGCAAGCCCCCCGCTTCCACTAGCTACAGCGGAAGCGCCATGCGGGAACGTCGGGACGATCTTGGCTTTCGTTTCTGCTTCGAGGTGGGCAGAGATAAGCTCGGCAACGGCGTTGTAGAGGAGATGGCCCTGCGTCAGAAAGTGCCGGCTAGGGTTAGCCAGTGGTGAGTGGGGGTGCTCTTGCAGTACCGACCTTCTTGTGCAAAACAAGATTGTAGGCGTAGCGGTAGTGCTCTTCGAAAGATAGTTGGGAGGCGTTATGCCCTTGAATCTGCTGAATGGCTTCTCTCAGGCGGTCGAGGGTCGAGTCCATGGGCTCAATTTGCTGCGCGTGAGACGAGCAAAGGGATCAGCGGGGTTTGCTAGGCTTGCTGGGTATAACCAGGATCGCCTCCGGTCGTGCGTAGGTTGTGCCCGGCGGCAAGTTGACATGACATGGAAAGGCGACGACTGACCTTTCTCGGCGCCTTGACCCTGCTAGCCCCTCCCCTGCCTCCCAAAGGTCTACGTATAGCCATGTGATAGTCCTATGGGTGCTAGAGCGAGGTGAAGTGGCGAGTGAGGCGGGACGAGAACGAGGTGGAGAAGGTTCGTGGCGGCGTCGAACGTTGCTGCCGAAGGTGTGGTAGGGCCCACGATTGTTTCTGACGTAGGGTGTACCGCCGTAATGGTTCAGGCAGCAACTAGCTTGAGGGTGAGAGTGCGGAGAGCGCGAGTCGTTTCATCAGTTGACACAACCAGCAAAGTCACTTGGCGCCCTGATGGAGTGTGCACCCACGTAGAGTGTCACCAGGGCGCTACGATGACTGCACCATCGCTGCTTTGCGGTCCGCCGCGGCTTGACACTGATCTCGACGGCTCAACTTCTCAAGTCTCACTTCTCCGCCTTCCGCTCAGTCCAGGCAGCTACGTGCTTGACATTCGAAAGTACCAGAACACGAGTAGCTCTGCAATGATGCTCTGAGATTTGCAAGGCGTGACGCGCTCTGTGCGTCTTCCTTTTCTCTCTCCCCACGGTCTGGTCTTTCGAACGCTCGCTGTCTACGCGAATGCCCCCGACCACGCCCACACAGAGTGGCAGAACGCATGGCTCGCAGTAGACTCGGTGCGAGGCTTACCGTTTCAGACAATCCGAGATGGCCCGGCCAGTCCCCTTTTTCATTGGACGCAGCCCGGAGGTAAGCATACCTCTAGCATCCTTCAATTTGTTTTCCTTGTCTTGCTACCCCCGGTGTCATACTCAAGATGGCTCCCTACCTGACAAAAAGGCTGCAATACCCATGTCAAAAACCGGGGTACCGAGGTCCGGTTGCATGGACAGCTTTGACGGGAAGATGCCAAAGAGTGCTGGATGCTGCATGTGCTGGTCTTCTGATTCCTCTCTGTGCTGCCTTCGCCTGTCGCTCCGTGGCATACAACATACCGAAGTGAGGGGCGACTAGAGCGATTCAGAGCCGAGACAAACTTGGGGAAAAAAAGCTGGCACGTAAAGCTCAAGCAGTTTCGCAACGCCCCGTAAATTTCGATACTCCTGGTATTGTGCATTGCATTTCCTATTACTTCTGAGCCCTGTCAAGCTCAAGCTAAGCTACTCTGGGTCATGCCAATCCGACACGCCCTTGTCCACCGCATCCCTGACAGCCTTCTCAATCTCGACGTCCTCCTCTCCGTTCTGGATGAGGTCGAGAGCGAGCCCGTTCCCTGCCTCGCGAGGGAGAAGGAAGAGAGCGAGGAGAGTGGCAGCGACGTCCTCACGCTGCACAAGCAACGTGTATAAAAAAAAGTCAGTATCGGCGTCGGGCGGTCGATGAGTAGTGAAAGGGTGTGAACGCGAAGAAAAGTCTGTACCGATATGGAGCCGAACCCGGCCCTACCGAGCTTGATGAGGCCGGTGCCTTTGTCCTCTGTAAGGTAGCCGGGACGGAGGATGATCCAAGGGAAGGAGGTGCGCTTGTGGAGGTTACGGTCGGCGGCGAATTTGGCACTATCGAGAGCAGAGACGTCAGTACGGCGAGCTCGGTGTGTGATGAGGAACGGAAAGCAAGGGACGGGCCAGCGTGGGAGCGGATGGATGCCGGGAGGACGAGGGCGTGAGAGGAGGGGAACTACTTGTAATAATTGCCGATAGCGTCGTGTACTTCCTTACTGGCCCTGCTGTCCTCTTCGGTCTGTTTGTTGGAGTGGGGCATAAGTTTGTCACGCGAGGAGCATAGGAGCCTGAAGGACAAACATAGTAGGAAGGAGGAGGCTTGGACATGTCCCTCGAGTCGATGGCGCTGACCAGAATCAGCTTGGGCTTGGGGTCAGGCATAGACTCGATGGCATCGAAGACCTACAGGGGAGGCCGGGATATCAACAAACGATAGGGGTCAGGCGGAAGAAAAAGATACAACCTTGATGGCGCCTTGCTCATCCACCTTCCTTGTCCTCTCTGCGCCACCCTTTCCTCCGGAGCCAGCAGCGAACAAGACGCCCTGAGCACCCTGGAAAGCCTTGGCGAGCTCGCTCACGCTGGCATCCTCGAGAGAAAGCAACCTTGGCTCGGCGCCGGTAGACCGAATGTCGGCGAATTGGTCCTCGGAGCGGACAATGGAGGTGAGAGAGAAGTCGTTCGTAGCAGTGGCGAGGCGAGCAATGTGTAGTGCGACCTGTGTAGAACCCAAATGAGCCGAGTAAGCGGGACAGAAGTGGGGGAAAAGTGCTGACCTTGCCGTGTCCGCCAACGACCACGATACGTGCGAGAGAGGTGGTCATTGTGTGCGGTCTGTATGAGTGTCCAGGTGCTGCAAGGGTGGTTGCAAGGTAAAAAAGTGGACGTGAGTCTCCTGAAGAAAGAGGAAAGCGAAGTCACCTCCACCTGACCCGTCGCACACCACAGACCGCCTGCATGTTATCGTCGTTGGCATCGGCACTTCGCGTATTCTCCGCACGCGCTACTCCGTCCGCACACCGCGCTGCCCTTGCAGTTCCCTTACGAAACTTCGCCTCTTCATCGCAACTTGCCTGGCGACCCTCGTTCACTTCCAGGGAGGCCAGCGAACCCCTGCCATGGTTTGTGGATGTACCAGCTACACCCGCGCCTACAACTGAACCTTCCCGTCTCGCCACTGCACCCGAACCAACGTTCCCTCCGCCTCATCTCCCTGCCACCCTCCATCCCCTGCACGACCACTTGTCGATTTCTCCCTTCTTCGACCGAGAGGGATTGAGCTATATCAATGCACGCGAGGCCGATCCTGAAGGCAGCTGGGTAGACTGGGTCGTACTCGCCACCTTGCGGGAGGGAAGGGAAAGAGGTATCCGAGGAGCAGCAGAAGGCGTGCGAGTCTTTGTGCGTCTTTACATTTCTCTGTTTCAAGCTGACTGCTGACGTAACGCGTACATAGCTGGCCAAAACCCCTCTCGACCTGGCTTCTCCTTCTGCCGACAACCTCGCATCACTACCCTTTTCTCCCACCGCATCCTCCCCTCTCGTCTCTGGCCTTGCACCTTCACCTTCCAAACACGCTCGGTCACGACGAAAAGGACCTCCTCCGACTCGAGCAGATCAAGCCACAGGTTGGGCGATGGTCGACGCGGGAAGGGTCGTAGTACACGTTATGACCCCTGAAGCACGGGGCGTGTATGGGAGGGGGGTTGAGGAGGTCTGGGACACACAGGAGGGGACAGCGGCGAGGCGAAGAATGGAAGCCGAAGCACGCGAGCGGGAGTTGGAGGAGAATCTGCGAGCAGTGGAGGAAGAGGAGGCGTTGGAGGCAGAAGAGTCTGCTGGCAAGGCGGAGGGACTCTCGCGAGCTGTGTAGACGCAGCTTGTGAGCTGAGGGAACGCGACGAGTACTCCTATGCCGCCAGGGAAGACGATCCACACGACCAAACCGGGCAGTTTTTCCTTTCTCGCCGTCTTTCTGTTCGAGCCAGTAGGCAGAGCGGTTCCGAATTGCCCAATACAGCTTTCACCATGCTCCCGAAGGGTGCTGACGATGCCGGGCGGTCGAGGGTTTTTTGCAGGATCTGCACGTGCGCACCTCGCGAGCCCCGACGATGTCCCCCTCGACGTTGGAGCTGGTGCAGCTTCCTTGTGCTTGTCGACTCAGCCACCTAGAGTGTCCTTCTGTAGCGACAGAGCGTCTGCTGACTTGCCCCTCGGTAGCTTACTCAGTCGGAAGCTTTATCGGTTCTTGAGTCCCCCCTTTAACGGTGTCCGATTTCGGCCTCGCAACGAGAAGGCGTGATTCGGAGAGATCCCTCAGCGCCGACGGCTTCTCAGCTTCCCTCAGACGTTCCATGCATTCCACAGACGCTCTTCTGGCTCATTGATTCTTCAGTACACCTCTCTACGACCCGCCTCCTCTCGCACCTCCACTCCTCAACTGATCAAGCCACAACATACTCGCCTCGACGGCGCACAAGTCGCTCAGCATGGTCAACGACACACAATCCGCCACTACCTCGTCCCTACCCCCGTCCTCGACCACCACTGCCGAACAGAAAGCCTCATCCGACGGCCACCTTTTCCCCCGCAGCACTTCTCCCACTTCTCCCAACTCACCTCGTTCTTTTCCCCTTCGAATCTGGGACAAAACCAAAGAGGCAACTTTGAGATGGATCGACTATGAGCCTCACGTGGTCGAAGCCGCGCCTGTGGAGGATTGGCTACACCACCAGACCAACGGAAGTGTGTTGCATGGAGTGGGAAGCTACCTTGGTCGCCTCTTCCCCATCAAGAACTGGATCTGGGCTTATAACCCAAAGTACGTACTACCCTTCAGCTGCGGTCTCGTCTTTGACGAGCGAGGAGTCGAAGTTGACGCTTTCTCCTTTTCTCTCGAAAGGTGGTTTGTCGCCGACGCTATTGCAGGCATCACAGTCTGCCTCGTCCTCGTCCCACAATCCATGTCCTACGCCAAGATTGCTACTCTCTCGCCCGAGTACGGACTGTACTCGTCCTTTGTCGGGTGCGCAACCTTCTCTGTTTTGGGCTAACAGTCTCGTTTCTCCTGCTGACCCGGTTCTCCCTGCAGTGTCATGGTCTACTGTCTGTTCGCCACCTCAAAGGACGTCAGCGTCGGGCCTGTCGCCGTAATGTCCCTCGAAGTTGCCCGAGTTATCTCGCACGTTCAGGACAAGACGGACCTCTACTCTGCACCTGAGATTGCGATCTGCCTGGCTTTCCTCTGCGGCATCATCGTGCTCGGTATTGGACTGCTCAGGCTGGGGTGGATTCTCGAGTTGTGCGTAGTATTTCTCTGCGTCGCTTTCGTCGAAAAGGGGCTTGTACTGATCCAGCACTTGTCGTGCAGCATTCCGCATCCTGCAGTAGCCGGCTTCATGACCGGTTCAGCGCTCAACATCGCAGCTGGACAAATCCCGTCGTTGATGGGCTACAGTAGCAAGCTGAAGTACGTGCATGCCCATCTTCCCTGCTCAGTTCCTGCCTTGGGGACTCGTCCGTTCCGTCGCTCACCCTTTTCTACGTACAGCACTCGAGGAGCCACCTACCGTGTCATCATTGACACCCTCAAGCACCTCCCTGATACCAAACGCGACGCCGCTTTCGGTCTCTCTGGCCTCTTCTTCCTCTACTTCGTCCGATGGGGCCTCCAGCGCGTCGAACGTCGCTCCCGCAACCCAGTCATCAAGAAGATCGCCTTCTTCGCCCTGACACTGCGAACCGCCTTTGTCATCATCATTCTCACCGCTGCTGCTTACGGCTACCTGCACAACATGGACGTCGCCGATTACCCCATCTCGGTGCTGAAGAAGGTGCCTTCCGGCTTCGAGCACATGGGCACACCTAGATTGCCTACCGACCTGATGAGCAAGATCGCGCCGGATCTGCCTGTCTCGACCATCATTCTCCTGCTCGAGCACATCGCTATCGCCAAGGTCAGTCACCTCCCATGAAACCCCTCGCAGTCACGTGAAGACCTGCTCACCTGTCTCGCGCTTGCAGTCATTCGGTCGCATCTCAAATTACAAGATCGACCCAAACCAAGAGCTCATCTCGATTGGTGTTACCAACCTTGCCGGAACCTGCTTTGCTGCCTACCCTGCCACGTACGTTGTCTTCACACATTCCTTCGCCCTTCAAGGCAGAACTAAACCCTGAGCTTTCTTGGCTTGCAGCGGTTCCTTCTCTCGCTCCGCCATCAAGGCCAAGGCTGGCGTTCGTACGCCTCTCGCAGGCTGGTTCACCGGGGCCGGCGTCGTTGTCGCACTCTATGCTCTCACCGGTGAGTCTTTGGCCAGCCGTTTATCGTCCTCCTGACGCTGACTGCTTGCTCTTCGTCACGATGCAGATGCCTTCTACTGGATCCCCAACGCCGCCCTCTCGGCCGTCATCATTCACGCTGTCGGTGATCTCATCTCGTCGCCCAAGCAGACTTACAGCTTCTGGAAGTGCTCGGTGCGTTGCCTTCCCTCTGTGCCAGGGATTCGCGTCGATCCTGACTTTCTTGAATATGCCTTGCAGCCCCTCGAGTTTATCATCTTCGCCGCTGCCGTCATTGTTTCCGTCTTCGCTACAATCGGTACGTTACTGCACACCTCCGGTTCGCCCGGATTCCTGCTCACCCTGTTCTTCGTTCCCACAGAGGCCGGCATCTACACCTCCGTTGCCGCTTCCGTCGCTCTTCTCCTGATCCGCATCGCCCGCCCCCGTGGAGCTTTCCTCGGTCGCGTCCGCCTTCGTCCTGACGTCTCGCAGCCCCCTTCTCCTTCCGACTCAGGTCCTGCTCCTCTCACCCTCCGTCTCCCCACCCGCGACGTCTACCTCCCTCTCCTCCCCGACGGAGTCCGCAACCCCCTGGTACAAGTCGAAGCCCCTCCTCCCGGCGTCATCGTCTTCCGCTTCGAGGAGAACCTGCTCTACCCCAACGCATCTTTGTACGCCGACATCCTGCTCGACTATGCCAAGAAGCATACTCGAATGGGTGGCGAAGCGGTCGGGTACATTGCCAAAGGTGACCGACCTTGGAACGACCCCGGACCTCCTCCATGGTCGCAAAAGAAGAAGACCGACGGCCGCGACACGCCCGAGAGCGAGACGGAGAAACCTTTTCTTCGAGCCATCGTCTTCGACTTGAGCAGTACCTCAAACCTCGATACGACTTCGGTGCAGAATCTGGTGGACCTCAAGCGGAGTTTGGAGCAATATGCTGGTCAGCAGGTTCAGTTTCACTTCGCGACGATTCTGTCGCCGTTCATCAAGCGGTACGTCGGATTCTTGTCCTTCTCCCTCGCTATCTTTCCCAATCCTCATTCCTGCTTGCGTATCACAGTGCTCTTCTCGCCGGCGGTTTCGGGACAGGAGTAGGCTGGTCAGGCGACGAACGACCTCTCGAAATCGCCCCCGTCGTCCCCGGGGGCGCCGAACCCGTCCTCACCGAACACGCCAAACGTCAACTAAGACATTTCCAACGTCGGGTTCCCGCTTCTCCGGCGCCAGACACGCCCAAGCAGCTTCTTGACAAGGAACCGAAAGACGGAGGAGAAGAACATGAACGACGGGATGACATTCGTTCGGAGGACCTCGAAGCTGCTCTTCAGGAGGTTGAAGCGCAGGGTCAGCATGTAGGCGGGAGTATGTGGGGTGCGCAGGTGCCCGGCTTCGGGCATGATGTGGGAATGAGCAACGAGGCGCCGGTCGTCTCGGCTACGTTTCCTCGATTCCACCTCGACCTGACTTCGGCGGTTGCGGCTGCGGTGGGCAAGGAGGATTGGTAAAGACCCCCCGTCACGACAACTTATATATTCTCCTCTTTATCGCATTGACCCGTGAATTTTCTCCCTGTTGTCATCATAAGAATCTAGAATGGAATGCATCGAAGTAACTGGATTCCGCGCCCGCTCATTGAGCAGTGTCGGTGCAGCAGCAGAGCGTCCAAGAACAAGACGGACCTGTACGGCCTCTGCTCGTGGACGTGCGCGAGCACTGGCATAATGGGGCATAAGCAGGAGCAAAGACGCCAGCCGCAGACAAGATTGGACAAGTTCCGGGTTGCGCGTGGGTTGCTAGGTACTATCTACAGGTCCAAACAGTGTCTGAACGCAAGAGTACGGTCAGCACGTCAAGCAGACTCGAGAGCGTTCATTCCAACGGGACCTTCTCAGTATGGAAGCAAAGCGCACCTATAAAATGCCGCCTCCATATGCCTGACGCATCCTCCCTCGTCTCCCGGGAATAAGTCCCGCTTCTTCGTCTGAACTGCCACCGCGAGACTTGGGCAACTCGAACACCATGTTCGGCTCCCTCTCCTGCCTTTGCCTCCGAGCAGTCACATCGTCGAGGACGCCGTCCAGCCCTCGAGGGTTGCGCGCAGCAGCAGCATAGACGCTTGCCTTAGCGGCTCGGCGTTCTGCGATCCCAAGAGCGTCGAGTTTCGACAGGGAAAAGTCGCCATCGTCGTCCGAAGATCCGGAGGAGCGTTTCCTGCGATGCTTCTTGTGTCGACTGCTGCCCTTTTCTTCGTCATCGGACGAGGAGGCGGAGTCGTCACTCATGGACGAGTCCGTGTCGTCCGAATCCGCGCGTCGGTGATGCTGCGATCCCTTGTCCTTATTCTTTTGCGAGTAGAGGAAGAACCCGATACCTCCGATAATGAGGAGTGCCAAGATGCCGAGAAGGGCATAAGCCGTCGAGGAAGGCATGCCAAAGATGGTGTCATCGTCGGAACCTGCGACACAAGCGCGTTAGCAAGAGTTAGGTGGAGGGATCCAGCGTGAAGCGGAATGTCTACGTACCTGAACTGCCCGATGATCCTGAGCTACTGCCCGAAGACCCTGAGCCTCCCGAAGAAGCTGAGCCAGTTGCGCTGGCTTTGGCGGAGGAGCCCGTTTCTGCGACCGTTCCACCACCTCCAGATCCCGCACCACTGGCAAAGGAAGGATGTTCAGCGTTTTGTGTTTGGCCGAGATTCGAAAAAAGACGTACCCTGATCCACCGGATCCGCCTCCCCCTCCGCTCGAGCCAGACGTGATAGCTGCTGAGCTGCCGCCACCCGCACTCTTACTCGGCTTTCCCGATCCAGTCTGCTCTTCGTAGTCTTGGCCTTGTGTGATGGTGGATCCGTTTGGCAAGATGCTGTGAATATATAGGCGGGTCAGGAAGAAATCTCCGAGCGGAAGTGAGGAAGACGGCGCACGCAGTTGTCGAGAAGAGGTCAGAGCCCGGACAGAACGTGATAGTCCAGTCAGGACGCTCGGTGCAGGTGAAGAGGGCAGTCCCGCTGCAGTAGACCTCGCTTAGCGATGATCCGATTACCAAGAGAAAGAAAACTCTGAAAGACGCACGAGGATTCGTCGTAGGCGTATGCGTAAGCAATGGGACAATTGGACTTCCACCAAGGGTAGTTCGGAATACCGCTCGATGGGCAGACGTCCGGAGTTGAGTGTGCGCCTGAGCAGCAGTATTCTGCGAGGGGAGTACCTGGATCAGCATATGCAGAAGTGGACGAAAGTGCAGCATCGTACCCTCATTGTCTCCGTTCGCCCCGCAGTCTGTCAGGCAACCGACAACTTCTCCGGCGTCGTTCTTGTGTTGTAGCTCGTCGGGGCAAGTCTTTAAGAGGTCGTATGGACTGTTCAGAAAGATTGACCAGTAGTCAGTCAAGGGTGTCTCGCCCAAGGAAGTGCAAGCGAACGCACCAATTGCTCAGAGGGCAGTCTTTATTGCTCGTAATCGCGTAGGGAACGTTGAAACCGTCGACGTTGCTCGAATCGTAATGGTCGACCTCTATTTGGATGTTGAACCTGGACGAGCATGACAGCTGGATGAGCAACAGGGTAATGGGAGATACCAGGGGGTGTGGAGTTGCGGATGCTATACGCACTCGGCCAAGGAACATGGAAGAACACCAGTACCCGTATCGGGATCGCATTCGAGACCTCCGTTGCAGCCGCCTGAGGTATCGTAAGTTAGCCTTCCTGATACCCCAAGGTGCGGGGCGGTCTAGAGTAGGTTAAGAGAAAGATCCGCACCCGTTTCGCATTGCTCGTAGGAAGGCTTATCGCTTGTAAAGTCACAACCCGTTCTGCACGCAAACGAGTTGAGCACGCCGCACTAGGACGCCCTGGAAAGGACGTCAGGCAGAACTTACCTTGGCCAGATACGACCGCCCCCTTCGCGAGAGAACCAGCGTGTCAGTCTTGTATTGAGGGTGGAGTGTTGGCAAGAGAACTTACACCCTTCCTGCACTTCGAACTCGAGTGTCGAGCCGGGCTCTGCTTCCCACCCTGTCTTTGCATCAGGCTTTGGGCCGACAGAGGTGAAAAGCCCTGGCCAGACCGTGTCTGCAGCGGGGGAATTACATGTTAGCCGAGTGCAGGAAAGGCGAAAAGCGGGGCGAAGCGCCAGTGCGCGAGGGCGGCCACACAGAGAGGCTGTAGCGGAAGTGAGAGATGGTGCTGAGGAAAATAACGTACAATCGCCTATGCACGGAGAAAAGAAGAAGACCAGCGTCAGCATAACGAATTCGCCGCGCGAGCCATGAAGAGTAGGCTTACAGTCATTGGTCACCGTGATCTTCCGCATCTTTGCCCCATCCGCCACCGTCGTCGAGTTGTCGTCGGCGGCGATCGAAGTCGAAGATAGCGCCAGAACGGCGAGACTAGCCGCCGTAGCCCGTCTTCTCCAACATGTTGATAAGCGACCCATGCTTGCGCACCTGTGATATCGGGATGCTGTGTTGAAGGATTTACGGGCGTTGTGAGGGGTTGGTCAGAAGAGGAGCTGGTTCGAGTCGATGGCGAGGAGTGCCAACGGGAATTGACAAGCTTGAACGGTATAACGTCTTGCGGGAGGAGAGCGACGATAGTCCTGTGCTGCCGAGTACGAAAGCCTGGTTGGAAGCGTGACCGGTGAGAGGAAGCAGGGAGATTGCCCGCCGCCAAGCATATGGAGGGCGGATGCTCCGCGGAGGCATCGGTCGGCTGTTCAACTGCCTCATCCCTCAGTGAGGGACCCTCACAGCATCTTCGTTCGACCCTCGTACTGGACTATAGCCACCTGAAGACCAAGGTGCGGCCGAGGTACAGCGAGGCACAAGCCCGAAGAAGGCCGGCGGAGAAAGCTTGCGACTGCATGAACGGGCAAGGTAAGACGGCTTGGAGCGCAAGATGTAGCTTACATGCTGCTGATATCTACGTCAATACAAGTCGAGGAAAGTCGTGTCTGCGGTGGCGGTAGAGGAAGATGCGAAAAGGTCAATCGAGTTTGACCTTCTCAAGTGCGTGAGAAATGAGATTGTTGACGCACCTGTCTATAGCAAATTCTCCTGTAATCTTCGCCTACGCCCAGCCGCTCGCGCCGCGCCATCCTCCTCGCTGCTGCTCCTAAACCCCTTGGGCAGTTCGAAAAGTGTTTCTGCTCCGCCGCTTCGCTGTTGCCGCCGCGCTGTCATGTCGTCGCGGACGCCGTCTAGGCCTCGAGGGTTAAGGACTGCAGCTTTGTAGATGCTCGCTCGGGCAGCGCGTCGTTCAGCGATAGCGAAGGCGTCAAGTTTCGAAAGAGAGTAGTCGCCATCGTCGGAAGAACCGGAAGAGTGTCGCTTGTGTCGCTTGTGGTGCTTGGCGTCGTCGTCATCAGAAGAGGGAGTGTCGTCGCTACTGCCTGCGTCTGACTTCTCGTCCGAATCGGAGTCGGTCCCGCTCGACTCGGTCCGTCCGCGATGATGATGCTTCTTGTCCTTGTTCTTCTGCGAGTAGAGGAAGAAGCCGATGCCACCTAGTACGAGTAGCGCAACAAGGGCGAGGACGATATAGGCGGTGGTCGTAGGCATGCCCAAGATAGTTCCGTCGGGAGAGGAGTCGTCGCTGGTGTCGCTGGAGGTCGAACCGCTCGACCCGGAGGAACCCGAGGACGCTGATCCAGAGCCTGCGCTTGAGGAACCGCTTGAGCCCGACCCAGAAGCCCCAGTTGCGCTCGCCTTCGCGCTGCTCCCTGCCGAAGTCTTCGGCGCTGAAGCTGATCCAGAGGCAGCCTTCGAGCCACTCTCTTTTGAGCCCCCATCAGACGTCTTGCCAGCATCTCCACCACTGCTTGCGGCTCCACCACCGCCGCTGCTTGCTGCGCCCCCACCGCCGGAACTGGGGCAAGGACAACTCGTCAAATCGTGAGAAAATGGGCGGAAAAGGAAAAGCTGCAGGTGGTAAGCACGTACGTCTTGCCGCCACCATCTCCGGCAACTGTACTGCCAGGCTGAACTAGCCCACCGCCCGTGGCCGTTCCTGCCGCGACGTCGGGATAGTCTGCTCCTTGCGTGATTGTCGAGCCATTGGGGAGGAGCCTGTAGCGATAAGCGGTCGGTTGCCGTGCTGGGCTGGAAAGGACGAGGTATGAAAGACGTACGCAGAAGAACTGAAGTAGTCCGGCCCTGGGCAGAAAGTGATCTGATAGTTCGCTTTGCCGCCGGTACAAGTGAACAACGCAGTTCCCCTGATGAGCGCGTACGGTCAGTGATTGAAGCTCGATGGACTGCTGCAAGGCCGGGTAGGAGAGACGCACGAGGACTCATCGTAGGCGTAGGCATAGGCAATAGGGCAGTTAGATTTCCACCAAGGGTAGTTGGGAATGGCTGATGAAGGGCACTTGTCGGGTGTCGAGTGGGCGCCAGAGCAGCAGTACTGCGGAGAGATTGCCATTCAGTGTGCAGCCTAGCAGCTTGCGAGGGATAGGCCTGCCCTTACCTCCTCGTTCGAACCGTCTGCACCGCAGTCTGTCAGACAGCCGATAACATCTCCAGCGTCGTTCTTTTTCTGTGATACGGTGTTGTACGTCAGCGTCGGGCAGGTGGATTGAAAGGGCCAGGGTGCGTTGCGGACGAACCTGAAGCTTGTCCGGACATGTCGTCAGCAGATTGTAGGGGCTGTAAGGAGGAAGGCAGAGACGCGGACATGACCGAGGGTACAGAAGTCCTATTCAGCTAAACTCGACGGCAAAGGACGGATGAGGACAATCGGCCGCACCAATTACTCAGGGAACAGCCGGCATCGTTTGTAACCGCCAGCGGAACATTGAAGCCGTCGACGTTCGACGTGTCGTCTATTGCGTACGCGAGGAACCCCAGATGGTACAGATGGTAAGGTCAGAAGGTTGGCAACACATCGAAGAAGGCGGAAAGAAGAAAACTGACAGTTGTCGACGTCTGTTTGCAGATTGAACTGAAGTGGACGGTGGGTTGTCAGCTCATTCCCGCCACGGCGTTCATACGTTCTTACATTCTCCGGGAGACCAGAATGACGGAGAAGAGAATGCCAGCGGACAAAGGGAGGGAGAGGGTGGCACATACCTCGGCGAGCGTACACGGCAGAACACCGGTACCTGAGTCCTTATCACACTGGAGCCCGCCTGTCCACGCATGCAAGTCAGTTGACTCTGAAAGGGAGAAGAAGACAAGTGCGGATCAAAGAAGACAGAAAGGAGAGGAAAGCGAAAGAAGCAAATGGAGAAAAAGTGTGCGACGTACCTTTGCAACCTCCGGTAGCGCATTGTTGCTGCGAGCCGTGCAGATGATGAGGGCGACATGTATACGAGCGTATGGAGAAACGGGTATGCGATTACAGCGCAGGATGAGGTAGAGGAATGGGAGAGCACAGGTAAGTCGAAAAAACACTGGCGGAGAAGCACAGAAACGTACGTAGTCTGGCACATCGCTCTTCGAGAAATCGCAATCCGTCCTACACATTGCCATTTATCAGCACGGAGCCTCTGCAGCAACCAGGAGCTATAGGGAGAAAAACAGAAAAGCAAGGCTCACCTCGGCCAAATCCTCCCACCCCATCCCTGATTGACCTCGAACGTGAGCGACGAACCAGCTTTGGCTTCCCAGCCCTACGTGAGAAGCAGAGTATGAGTGGCGTAGACTTAAGCGCTGCTGCGAAGCGACGGAAGGATCGGAGGAAGCAGAGCGAACCGTGTCCTGATTCGGTTTGTCGCCTACAGAGGTAAAGAGACCGGGCCAGACGGTGTAGTCGCCTACCGTTCGGGAGATAGCGCCAAGAAGCGGGAGCGTTCGATCGCATTGCATGAGTGCACATTCCATACCGAGGGGGGTAAGAGAGGAAAGAGCGCGGATGAAGGGAACGCACAGTTGTTGGTAACCGTGATCTGCCTCGTATCTCCCGCCCGTACCGCTAGTGGCAGGCTGAGCGTCAACAGCGAGAGCGGTAGCCAGTAACTGCGGCGTAGATCGAGACCTCTGGCGGCGAATGAGGAACGGGTAAAATTGCGCTGACAGGCTGGAGCTGGTAGGCGTCGAGTGCCAGATGTCGGAGAAGTCGGCATGGTGTATCGTAGCTGCAGTCCAAGGCGTAGACGGCGACAGCGAGGATGGAAAGGGAGAGGTCTAAATTAGGACTTTGGGGAAGACCTCGTGTTCCACTTTGGTATACCGCGGAGCGCCTCGGAGCAATAACCAGGTGCGCTGTCGAGATAGAAAAGACTGCGTAACACGGCAGCGTTGGGTCGAACGCCACGAAGCAGAAAAACTCAGTGTAGCAGAACGCCGTCGGTCGCGTGCACGCGGCGAGGAAACACAAAAGAGAAAGGCAACAATGCGAACAGAAGACGTCCTACTCATCCACCTCCATCGCCGCTGGCTGCTCCTCCACTCCTTTGCTCTTCCTCCCCTTCTTCTTCGGCGTCTTTTCTTCCGCACCCGCCGCAGCCAATTTCTCACTCTTCCTCCTTTCCTTCCTCTCCTTCTTTTCCCGCTTTCTCCGTTCCTCTTCTTCTCCCATCTGCACCCCTTCAGCACCAACCTCGACGTCTCCCTCACCTCCAACTCGAGTTTGTCCCCATGATTCGGGGTCTTCACCGTCGGGGGCGGTGGGGAGGGCGGCGAGCGGGTCCAGGGTGGATGAGGGGTCGTGGGACCAGATAGAACGGAGGTGGGCGGCGGAAGCGGAAGAAGTCGTGTGCAATGATGAGAGGGTCGTGAGGGAAGACAAGAGGAGGGAGAGGCGAGAAGGGGTAAGACCCGGTTCCTGTACGCGATCGGAGGAAAAGTCAGGTCAAGTTGAGTCAAGAAAAGCGAGTAAGAATAGTCAACGCACAGCTGCCAAGCCTCCCAGATCCCCTTCAAACTCTCTAACCAATCGATCCCTCCACCACTCTCCAAACTTCTTTTCCCTCACTCGTTCCTTCTCCTCCTTCTCATTCACCTTCCTCTGTTCCTCCCCTGCCGCCTCATCCCCCTCCACCAACCCCTCCAGGACCCTTGACCCAATGGCGAGGGGTTTCAACAACGGGAACAAACTCTGTCCCAACGGTACATGAGCCGGATCAATCCTCAGCGGCGCGGCAGGGGAAGGCGACCGTTCGGGGTATGGGCGTTTGTAGTCTGTCGCTGCTGCTGATGCCGGTGTCGCGCCTTCTCCTCCAGCCGCTGCTGCTTCAGCCGCCTTCCGCTTCCCCCTCCCCCGTCGTCGTCCCGTGAAAGCTTCCTCCTCCTCGCTACTCGAATCGCTCGAAGACGACGACGAAGAACTGCTGTCGGAATCGCTCGACCCCGCCGAAACCGCAGCGGGCAGCGCGAGAGGCTTCTGAGGTGCTTCATCTTCGCTTGCACTGCTGTCGTCGTTGTCGCTCGAGGAGGAGGATGAGGAAGATGAGGAGGAGGACGAGTCCGAGTCGGAAGCTTGAGTGCGTCGCCTGCGTTGACGTTTGCGCTTAGGGCGGCCGGCTGTGTTGGTGGTGGGAGCCATACTAGCGTTCGTACCTTTCTAGCGTTAGTACGAGGTGAGCGGAAGCGGATTGAGACTACCCAGAGCTTGAGACGGGACCGGAAAGGGGGGACCAGCAATTTCCTCTTTCTCGTTCACTTTCCGTGGCACAGTACGTCTCAATAATCCAATTCTATGACAGCACGACGCTGGGCAGCTAATGCGTCTTTGGTCCTGACGCTTTCTTCTCGGCCAACTTCCTCTCCTCCTCCCTTCCAATCTTGCGAAGGCTCATCCAGACTGTCGCAACGAAGGAAGAAGATTAGCAGCCACGCGGCGTAGCTGAAGACGAGAGCGTCACTCACTGGGGAAGCCACCGAAGAAAGTAAGCGCTTCCTGCACGCGGCAATATGTAAGAGAACACCCGGCGTCAACAAATTGACCAGCGAGAAAAGAGGCATGGAAGGGAGACAACACGCACATAAGCCCTCCAAGTCCCCCACCCCTTGATCCCATACCTCCTCAAACTAGGCCACAAACTCGTCGGAATCTCCCAAGCATGCAACCCCAACAAGAAAACCAACCACCAACCCTTGACCGTTGTACCCAGGTTCTCCCGCGTTGCTGCGACGCCAAATGCGCGAAGGAGGGGGTTGAAGAGGGCAGAGTGCCAAGAAAAGAGTTGGCCGGCCCGGGAGGAGGGCAGGAGAAGTAGCCAGAGCTCGAAACCGATCAAAAGGGCGGTGGAACAGTAGGCCGAGGTGGAAACGTTGAGACCGGTGAGGGTTACGTCGCTCTGCAAACGCCTCTTTCACATCAGCGTGCTCTCAGATTTAGGACTGAAGGAAGGGGAGCAGCGCACCAACCCCAACTTCCGCTTAGCCTCTTCATGCATTTTTTCCAATCTCCCCCTGGCTTCCCCAGCGAGCATCTTTGGCTCAAACTCAATCTCCTTCGACTGCCTCTTACCGGCCTTTCCATATTCGATAGTCATGCCTTTGGTGCGGAAGGAAACGATTTGCGGGTTGAGGTAGGCGAGCGATGGAGGAACGGAGGCAATTTCGAGGTAATGTCTGCTCAACCGAAACGGTCAGCCACGACGGGGAAGAGAAAGGACTAGATGACGAACGCACCCAAGGGACTCTGCATGGTCCGCATTCATGTGCGAGACGATGCGTTGGGCTGCGGTCCGAGGACAGGGCGGAGGTGGGGTGTTGGCCAGATAAGATCAGTGAGAAGCCTGTAGGGAGTGGAAGCAGGACTCGCAGTACCTTCAGTTGGTCCGATTTCAGCCATGTTGGTGGTGTTCTATGCTAGCGCGCCGGAGCAGCTTGATGGGGAAGAGGAGAAGAGGACAGAAGGTAAGGCGCGAGAACTGCGAGAAACCTGTGCCGCGAAGTCGGTTTGTTTCCTACAGCGCAGCCGAGAGGTGACCCAGGCTTCGGCGACTGGCGCATGCGTAGCGGAACTCGGGCAGGCGAGCATCGAGACGAGCGCGAGTCCGGCAGAGATTTTCCCCATTCGCCGGCCTCGACACTAGCCACGCTTGCTTGACCGTGCTGCCTAGCCTCAAACAAGGGAGGAAAGAGAACCCAAATATGCAGATACGACGGGGACGCCACGGAAGAACCAACAGAGGAAGAAGATAGAAAGAAACGAGACAGGTGAGGAAAGTGTAGGTAGAATTAAGCCGTAACTTTCTGCACCGCGTCCTTGGCCTTCTGCTTCAAAGCCTCGGCTTCGTACTCTGCCTTGATCACCGCTTGTTGAGCCGGGGTCTTTTGTCGCCAGCTGAAGGGATTGGTAAAGAACATTGTCAGCGATAAGACGGGACACAAGCCGGCCGAGCGAGCCACCCGAGAGAGGTGTTCGCCCAGGAAGGGGTTGTGAAGAGGGGGGACGACGCACTCCCATGCCCGGTAGAGACTCATGATACCCGTACCCGCAACAAAGGTGTTGACGGCTGCGAGAGAGTAGTTGACGGGCGTGATAACAAACGAGTAGCGGACCCAGATCAAGCCAGTGGCGGTAAGAGCTGGTCTCCAGGTACAAGGGTTAGCTCCCGATAAAGTACGAAGACGCCGGAAGAGGGACCAGGAGAGGACAGATGGGGGAAGAAAAGCGCACCAAGGTTTTGCGGCACCGAGATGACTTCGGCGGGGCGACTGAGGTCCTTCAGTCCAGCAGCGACGAGACCCCTACCGAATTCGCAGTGTCCGTCAGCGTCCGACGTTGTAAGACAGGGCGGAAAGCGGAAGATTTGGAAGTGGGAGACGAACCATTTGAACATGGGCGCCCAGAAAAAGACGGTTCTGCGCGCGTCACCGGTTCTGTCAGTCAGCATGCGGCTGTTGCGTTCCGTGAGCGACGTAGCTCACTTGGGCCCTGTGGGAGACACAAGCTGATTAGCGAGCGAAGTGGAGGAGGGCGGAGGAGAGTCACGGACCAGCAGGGGAGTTGTAGAGGGCGGCCAGGCGCGCTGAAAGCGACGAGGATGCGGGAGCGGTAGCAGCCATATTGAGTGTTGCACTGAGCGAGAACGAGATTGTAACAAAGTTGGTTTCGCGTTTCGTCTCGAGAACAGATTCACCTCCCCGGCTCTGGGTGTATCTTGCGGCTCATTACCGACAATAGTAGTGCTTGAGACGGATTACTGGCTGATCTATCAGTTCTTACTAAAAGGACGTCAACTCCCGATGACGGCACAACTCGACCTCGCTCTTCTTGCTCTTTCACACGTGCACTCACTCAGTCAAGCTATGAACTCGAACATCGACCCACCACAGCCCTCACCGGCACCTACCATCGGATCAGAGTTCCCTGGACTCTTCCCTCGCACTCCCGACCTCAGCTCCACCACTTCTTCAACTCAGACTCAGCCTCAGTTCCCCACTTCAGCTCAAGATTCCGCAGACGAACAAGCTCAGATTAATCGACAGGAGCAGTATCAGAGCGCAGGCAAGGCCCTTCTCGGCGCAGCTGCAGGGTTCCTCGTCGGAGGTCCCCTGGGTGCAGCTTTAGGTGGGGGTCTGGTCGGCCTCTCACAAGTTGAATCAGACGCCATCCACCGTCGAAACGCAAACGGTGACCAGAGCGCCTCGACGGCATCCGAACCCTCGAACGTTGAACAAAGCCAACGAGTCGACGAAACTCACCGTCCCGAGTTTGGCAATGACGCTGTTGACAAGTCAAACGCATCGTTGGCTCAATCGCCCGCACAGCAGCTTGTCGGCGGCGACAAGGAAGGTGCTGGGATCACTGGAGCTGGTGCGCTTGGAGGCGCATTGCTCGCCGGTGCGAGTGGAGCCAAGGTGGGAGAGAACGAGGTACAAAGTCCCTCGACTGCCGATGATGTCAAGGACAGGCAAGGTCTGGTCGAGGTGCGCACTACAATTCCCCACTCACTACTGGATTGCTGATCATGCCGTTCGACAGGACTCTCACATGGCCGCCCCTCCTGCTCCAGACTACGGCACTCCCGCCATTGAGAAAGAGCTATCCTCTCTCGCCGCCTCACCCGCGCAGCAACTCCTCCGCTCCAACACGTCCTCCTCTGTCTCTCAAGCCGAAGCATCTCTCCTCGCTGGAGCTGCCGGCGCGAAGCTTGCTGGCAAAGAAGTCGAAGAGCCGGCCAAAGCGCCGCTTGACAAGCTCGAGGCGAAGCACGCAGACGTAGGCTCGCCGCTGGGCTTGGCCAAAGATCAGGACGATGAAATTCAAGACGATGAGGCGAAGGCCCAGCCGCTCAAGCGAGAGGTGCGTAGTGTCCTAGCCTCCTGTTGGCCGTTTCCGTCTGACTGACTTTTCCAACCTTCGTCCGGTCTTCCCTTTCTTCCTTTCTGAACTTTCAGATCTCCTCCCTTCCCTCCCCGCAAGCCGAGCACGAAGCGCACCTCTCCGCCCTCCCCTCCCGTCCAGACCTCTCCACCGCCACCCGTCCCTCGGAAAGTTCCTTCGCCGCCGCCGTCCTTTCCGCTGGAGAGGACGTGCACACTCCGGAAGAAACAGGCGCCACGTCGTACGCTGGTTTTGGAAGTGGCCCGAGGGAGATTAGGGCTAGTGATAGGGAGGAGGGAGAGGAGCCTGGCTTGAGCGAGGTGCGTCGGTTTTGCTATTTCGTCGCATCGGCGTCCGCTTCAACGGAGGCGGGACTGCACCTCTTCTTTGTGGGTCTAGCCGACGCTCAAAGTTTTGAATTGTGCAGGTCCGTTCCGTAACGCCGACGCCGACTTCCGCCGTACCTGTCGAGGAGGAACAGGTCGCGCACAACCCGGCGCCCCTTGTACGCCTTCCGGTCTTCACTGTCTTCGCAGGCCGTACTCACGCGTGCTCGCGCCTCCGTACAGCTTCCTACCGCCCTCGCTGGTACCGCCGCTGGAGCGGCTCTTCTTGGTCCCGAGACGGCGAAGGATGCGGTGCGTGGTTTCATCCTCGTTCGATTCTCGTCTTCACCTGATGAAGTGGGCCTGATCAAACGGTATCACTATGCACGCAGCCGCAAGACTTTGTGCCTTACTCGCCGCCCGTTACTGAACAAAGCCCAGAGGCTAAGTTGGCGGTACGTCACTCTGTTCCGCGCGTCAGCTCGAAGTGCATGTCTCGATAGCGCCCGAGTGCTGGGGCAAAGACGGACTTGCGTGATCTCGCACTGATGCTCTCGCTTGCAGGCTGCTACTCCTCTCCCCGAGACGCCCGCCGCTGAAGAAACTCCCGTTCGTCTCCTTTCCCTGCTCTGTTATTCCGTCCGGAACAGACTATACTGACTCTCTCACCTCGCAAGCAGGCCAAATCATACGCTCCCGCCATCCTCGGCCATGGCGGTCTCTACCCCAACTCCCCTCAAACCGAGAATGCCAACCCCGCCCTCTCCTCGACGGACACCATTCCCGCGACGGTCAACGCGCAGAACGTCCAACAGGCTGTTGAGCCTGTCCAGACCAACGCTGAGGTGCCGCGTGCGACGAGCCCAGAGCACAGCCATGGGAAGGAACTCGCAGCTGGTGCAGCGGGTCTGGGAGCGGGCGCTCTTGCCGCTCATGAGCTAGGCAGTCGGGACCAAGTCCTCGAGCCAGAGCCGGTACAGGATGAGATGCCGATTGAACAAGCCCTTGAAGCTGGACCGGAGCTCGCTACGCCGGTGTCTACTTCTTCTGCGGCAGCTCCCGCTACACTCGCCTCCGAAGAGGCGACCCCTCGTGTCGCGCCTTCGCCAGGTCCTCACGCTGCTCATGTCCCGACCACAGCGAATGCGATGAACCATAAGCAGGAGGTTGAGCCGGTTCAGGAAGGGGCGGTTGTCCCGACTGAGGATAAGGGCAAGGGGAAGGAGGTGCTTGAAGGTGCCGCGCTCGCTGCGGGTGCTGGTGCGATTGGGTCTGAGCTGCTCCACAGGGAACACGAGGTAAGCTTCTCGCCTCTTGCGGTTGTTGCGCAATGGCGAGACTGACTCTGAATTTTCTTCCTTGCTTCTCTAGCCCTCCGCGACTGTCTCTCCTACTCTTGTTTCCCAGCCTACCTCCTCTACCATTGACACCCTCCCAAGCGCCGCTCAGTCTAACAACGGCCTCGACGCTCAACGCGCCTTCCCACCTCTCCCCCACTTCAATCGCGACCAGGCCCTCAACGGCACCGACGAGCCCATCCTCAACCCTTCCACCCACGGCACCACGAACCGGGCCATCGATCCGAAGGTCCTCGCTGCCGAGAGTACGGCGACCAGCCCTGAACAGGCGGGCTTCGCGGCTGTTCCGGAGGGCGGCACGCTCACGAGCGCGATGCAGGACTTTACGCACTTGTCGCAGCCGGGTCAGGCGGCTCATGAGCAGGCTCTGGCTGAGTCTGGGGCAGGCGGCGTAGGTGCTGTCCCGGTCAGCGAAGGAGCGGGAATTGAGAAGGTCGAGCCTCAGGAAAGCCACCACAAGGTACCGCTCGCTGCAGTAGGTGCTGGAGCAGCTGGAGTTGGCGCGGGCGTTCTCGCCGGCGACGTCATTGCCAAGGACCGCGTTAACACGACCAGCAACGTTCCTCTCGACCCTGCTTCGTCGGCAGCTGTCCCCCCTTCTTCCGCCGCAGCTGTCGCACCCCCTCCTCCTGTCGGCGCCGCTCCTCCGGTCGGTCAGCCTACCCAGACACTTGCACAACCCCAGCCCGTCCAGCCCGTCCAGCCCGTCCAGCCCGTCCAGCCTGCTCCGACCCCCGTCTCGCGCTTCGTAGAGCAAACCGCCCCAACCGGCGCCGAGACCCCCTCGTCAACTCGCGCAGTCCGAGGTACCCCGACCGCTTCCACCACACCGACCTCCTCGGTCTTTACCGGTGAAGCGACTCCTCCGGCTCCGGCAACCGCTACGTCGAGGGACGCGTCCCCTGCCCGTGGCCGTCCTCTGTCTGGATTGCAAGACGGCACTTCACTCTTCGATGCAGGGATCGTTAACCGCTCCCCTCACATGCACATTCAGACTACAGCCAAAGATGGCAAACATCGACTTCATCGCAAGAGTCTGTCGGGGTCTATCCGGAGGATGTCGGCTGATTCGGGAGGGCAAGAGGGTGCATCGCCTTTGGGACAGGGACATGGAGCGGGGGTTCAAAGGCCTCAGTTGACGACGATCGAGAGTGAGGGGAGGGAGAGGATGATGGACGATGTCGTTGGCGTCAGGGGTACGTCCTCTCTTCTCTCACATTTGCCACACGAGAAGAGCGATACTAACCTAGTTGCTTTGTTTTATGTGTAGATCCGACGTTCGCTGCCGTTCCCTCAGCTTCGACTGTCCAGCCCCCTCCCTCGGCAATCACCACCCCGAGCCCGCACACCACCAGCGCCTCGCCTCACACTCCCTCCTCCCCCGCTTCACCCGCCTCTCCCGGTAACGCCAACGTGGGTCGCAAGCTGTCCCGTCGTCGTCAGCCCTCAGCTAGCGAGAGTACCCCCTCGACTGGGGAGAAGAAGGATGGGTTCTTTAGTCGTTTGATGCATGGGTCGGGGCACAAGAAGCAGGGAAGCAAAGGTGCTTCGCCTGTTGCGAGTCCGAGGGGTTCGGTCGACGGAGGTCGCCCTTAGACGCTGAGCTCAGCAGCCCCTCGGGACGAACCTGATCGCATCCTTCCTTCTCTCGCCCTCTACTATATCGTCGCTTTCTACTGTCTTGCACAGCTTGTCTCAATTGGATCTTTCCCTCCTTCCTTTCCTGACGTAAATACATGATACTTGTCGTTCTCCCACTATTTTGTGAAAAGCCGTAGTACTCCATTTCCATTCCCGGTCCGCTCTCGATGTCCCGTTCCGACACCTTCTTGCGGTAAACAAGCTCCTACTGCTGATTACAGAAAGCGGCAAGAGGACGAGAAGTAGAGAAAGTCAAGGGAAAAACGAAGAAACGAGATAAACATGCGGTCTCTCTCACGCCCTCAACGGCGGAAACTCATCCTCATCCTCGACAACCAACTGACTCGCCAACCTCCCCACCAAGACATCAAAGTCCCTAGCCCGGTCCTTTCCTTCTCCTCCCTCCCTCTCCTCTTCCCGTCCCTGCTGACTCCGCCTCGCACGATACTCCTGCTCCAACCTGGAAACGGCATGACCGGGTTCGTTCGCTTCGGGACTTGAAACGCGTGGACCGATGTAGCAGTCGTTGCGGAGGCAGAGGCGGTAGAAGGCTCGCCAATAGGGGTCGGTCTGTAGAAGTTATGAGATGGGAGGAAATGTCAGTAGGGAGAGCAAGAAGGGAGGAGATAGAGCGGTGACGGACGGTGAGCGTTTCCGCGTTTCCTACCACGAGCAACAGCTCTTTAGCTCGAGTCAAAGCGACGTTGAGGCTGCGAAGATCCCGAGGGGCATGAGTATGAGTTTCGCTGAGCGATCGCAAATGGCAGAACATGGGCCCACCGCTTTGGTTCAAAGAGCAGACCTCGGTTCTGCTGACGGTCGATCGGGAGCCATCGAAGTTCTCGAGAGCGCACAGGTGAGATGATGACGACTCGACTAAGGAAGGCATAGAAGCCATAGACAGGTCAGCTCACCACCCTCCGCAAGGCAATCGAAGCAACGACCCGACCCACTTTTCTGCCCCCTGCAACGCTTCAACATTCCCGACGTCCACCTCCCCCAACCCGACCGCACGCAAAGCCAACCGAATCCTCCAGACCTGTTCCCTGAAGGGCGAAAGGACGCTGATTTCCTTTGGCGATACCCTTCCGTGTCTCGTCTTGACTGGATCGTTCTGGGGCGGGCGTACGAGATCTACAATGAGTCGTTGGACAGTTTGAACTTCGAGGTCGTTGAAGAAGGAGGCGCCTTCGTCGATGTCGAGGTCGTCGCCCGAGAGGTGATGAAAGAGGATGGGGAAGCCGCGGTTGGGAAGGCAGGACCATTGGGAGAGTGGGGAATTTTGGATCGAGGGAGAGGCGGAAGGAATGAGCGAGTCATGGTAGAACTGTACACCTCGAGTCAGCTGAGCGCGCAGGCATGAAGGACTAAACCGTATCACGCACTTCAGTAGAGGGTAGCCAAAGAATCTCGGGTGTGGACCGGTAATTTCGTAACAGATCAACGAAGGGTGTCGTCCGTATGTCCCACTTGAGCCTCGTGTTCTGCCTGCGATTCTTCCGAGCGTAGGGGTGCTCGGCGTATACCTGCGAGCAGCAGAGCAGCGTGAGCTACCAAGTAGGAGAGCATTTCGCAGAAGAACCGGCCTACCTGTCTCTGCATCAATCGTTCAAGCAGCGAGACATCAAGGTCCTGGTTTCGAGCATCCTCAGATTGGATATGAGGCCCGAGTTGCTTGTAGTCACCGCAGACGGTGACATGAGCGCTGCTGCAGCGAGTGTCGTCCGTCGCAACTACGGCCTGTCATGGTGTCAGTGCTGGTCAGCATACTCCGTGCCGAGGCGATTCATGAGAGAAAAGACTGACAAGGGCGCAGCCGATATCCGCCTCAGATGCCTGACCCGCTTCATCAACTAGGAGGTGCGAGAAGTGCGGTTTCGGCAGCGGAGGTTGTCGAGTTGGGTGAATGACCCCTGCGGTGTACACCTCGAGGGTGGAAAGATCATGGTTGGTGACCCGGGCACCGAGAAGTAGGGATGCGTCGAGGACGGTGCAGCAGATGACACGCTTGGAAAGGAGGGTCCTGAGCAGAAAAGTTCAGCCTGATGATTAGCGATTGTGCTTATTTACAAAGTTGGGGACGGCGGAAACACAAGAGCTTACGACATAGCCGGTAGCGCAAACCTCTCGTTCTCAACATGGCAGAACGGCAACAACTCCGCTCTGACCTCAGCAAAAGGTCGGCTCGGCGAATTGAGCCGAAAGATGGGGGCGGACGAGCGCAATCGCATCGCAAGAGTATCGGTCGAGGGGTTGGAGGCACCACAGACCAGGATATGGGCATCGGGGTTACCTGCATGACAAGGGAATTTTAGTGACTTCGATGACGAGGGAGACTTGAGAAGGCTCGAGGTACTCTTGAGGACCTGTAGGACGGCTTCGACCTGTACGAGGCAGTCGTTAGCGACTCTAGCATACTAGCAAAGGCAAGGAGAGACTGACCAAAGTCTTTGTTTTCCCCGTTCCCGGCGGTCCGTGCAGCAGAAGAGGCAGCCGCTGTCGTCCCCATAGTATAGACCGGACGGCGTTCTGTTCGTGAGGAGGACGATATGTACCATCGTGAGCAAGTGGGTCGATCACAGCAGAAGCTGGCCACGAAGACCGAACCGCCCGCAAAATGCACCTTCTGCTCCTCATTCAAACTCCCATCAACCCAATCGCACGATTCCTCTTCCGGACTTGGCGTTGGCGCATCCTTCGCCACGTCCTCCTCCGTCGGAAACAGCCAACTCTCGACAGCTGTGCGTTTGCGTGGGGTAGGACGAGACGCGGCGGAAGGAGGACTTGCTACGGTGTTGCTGACGAGCATGTCGGAGGTGAGGTGCAGATCGAGAAGATCAATCGCTCGTCTCCAATCGTTGAAGATGCGATCTGCAAGAGGTCCGAGAGAGAGACCGGACGAGCGAAACCCCGAGTCAGCAACCCAGACGAGAAGGAAGGGAGAAGAAGAAAAAGCAAGAGGTTACCCTGCGTCCTCCACTGCACATTCATAACCAAACTCTCCTCATACCCCATCAGCCCGTCGCACCTCAGTACGATCTCCCCAAGTGCCCTATTAATCCCGGCCACACTCGCCTGAAACTCCAACCCCTGCCAAGTCTGATACGCAGGTCTCAACTGCCTCATTGTAAGCACGTCGCCCAGATCCACGGGGGGCCAACCCTCTCGAATGCTCTTCGCTTCGAGAATGTAACGTGGTGGACTCGGGGGGTCGGAGGGGTGCGGAGGAACGGGGCGGAGAGGGACGGCGTAGAGAGCGGCTTGGACGAGTTGGAGTCTCCGGGCGGTCCATTCGGCTTGGAGCAGAGGGTGGTAGTGCAGAGCGTAGGTTTTGGGCGTGAGAGGAGGGTGATAGGTACCCCGATTCATGAGAGAACCGCTGAGGGCCACCTGCTTCTGAAAAGCGAGACCAAGGCGCGCCTGGTTTTTCCGCTCAATTTCGACAAGGTGGTTTTGCAGCTGAGGGGGGAAGAGAGCGTTGTGAAGCGGGGTGTAGTCGATCGTGAAGCTTTCGGAGGGACTTCGGGGCACGATGTGACCCGGCAGAGAAGCGTTGACGTTGCGCAACCAAAGGGGAATGTACTTGATAGCGAAGCGAGAAAGACCGGGAGGTGCCTCGGCGTTTCCGACTGGCGGTGGCGGGGCAGCGAGTGTGCCATTGATAGCTGGTGGGGCATGTAATAGGGCTTGAGGTAGTGTGGCTAGGAGGGGAACAGGAGGTTGTACCAGCTGAGGAGGCTGAATGAAAACGGGAGGGGGGCGAGGAAGGACGGGAGCCGGAGGAGGCGGTGGTCGTGTCGCATAGAGGACTTGTGAGGGAGAAGGAACGGTCGAAGTACGGGAGTGAACAAGGGGTGAGGCTGATTGAGGAGGGTCTAATCGTGAGCAGGAAACCCGAAAGATTAGCCCGTCGACAGCATGGAGAGGGTACGAGAATCAGCTTACCATACTCTTCATCTCCCAAGCTACCTTCATGGTCGCTCCCCGCCCCATCCACTAGGTTCCCATGCCGCTCTTCAAGACTCTGGTCCAAATCCGCCAACCGCTTGCACAGCTCCTCCTGCTCGTGAAGGCGCTGCTGTTCAGCGCGACTCAGTCCATTAGGACGTTGCGGCCGACCCTTCTTCCTTGACATGTTCTGCAAAGCGAGTGTAAACGAAACGAGAAAGAGCGAACAAAGGTTTTTCTCGAGCCCCACCTCTGAGACGAGGGCCGGCGGGTAGATTTGACTCGTTGGTCAAAGGTGGCACGTACGACATGGCATGCAGCGAGAGCAAAGAAAAGCAAGCACTGGGCGCCGAGAGCAGCCAAAGAAGGAGATGCGTCGGTAGGCACAGCGTTTGAAAGGGGGAAATTCGGATGCAAAACGCATTCATGACCTTCAGGCCGTTGCTCTCTAGCTCATCGACAAACGGGTGAGTCTCGGAGAAATCTATCTGAGAATACAAGCACAGAAAAGAGAGGACAAAACGATGCAGGAGGGAAAGAAGAAAAATGCTCTACAGCCACTCGATGGTACCCGGAGGCTTGGACGTAATGTCCATGACCACTCGGTTCTGTGAGAGGTGAGGCAGGATCAGAACGGCAAGAAAGAAAGGCACAGGGAAGGAGTAAGGGGAAGAAACAAAGAAACTCACGATGCCCTGAACCTCATTCGTAATCCTGTTCGACATTTTCCTCAACACTTGCGGCTCAAAGTCATACCACTCAGCCGTCATGAAATCACTAGTCTTGACCGCCCTCAAACAAATAACCTGTTCATAAGTCCTTCGATCTCCCTGAACCCCGACCGCCTTGACCGGTAAAAGCGCCGCAAACGCCTGAGCAATCTGGTCGTAGATTCCGGCTTTGCGGATCTCTTCAATAAAGATGGCGTCGGCGTGTTGGGCGATCTTGACTTGGGCCGGGGTGATTTCGCCCAGGATTCGGATGGCGAGGCCGGGACCGGGGAAGGGGTGACGGCCGACAAGGTGGGCGGGGATGTTGAGCAGGCGACCGAGGGCGCGAACTTCGTCTGCGGAAGTCCTATTGATCAGTACGGAGAATATTCATCATGAGAAAGAGAAGAAGTGCAAACCCTTGAAGAGCTCTCGCAGCGGCTCAATAAGCTTGAGCTTCATGTTGTCGAGCAGACCACCAACGTTGTGGTGAGTCTTGATGGTCGCCGAAGGTCCCTTGAACGAGATAGACTCGATAACGTCGGGGTAGAGGGTGCCCTGAAGAAGCCACTCAATCTCGCCGTGGTCACCCCCTTGCTTCTTGACCTCGGCGTCAATTTCGGCCGCCTTGGCTTCAAACACCTCGATGAAGGTGTTACCGATGATCTTGCGCTTCTGCTCAGGGTCGGTGACGCCAGCGAGTTTGCCGAGGAAGAGTTCGGAGGCGTCGACCACAGTAAGGTTGACGCCGAGGTCTTCGCAGAGCATCTTGTGCACCTGCTCAGCTTCGTTGAGGCGGAGGACACCGTTGTCGACCATGATGGCGTGGAAGCTGTGATGTAAAGGACATGAGTCGCCTAAGCCATCGACCGAGTCAGAGGAAAAAGCTGCAACACACCGCTCCCCAATAGCCTCATGCATCAACTTTGCCGCCACCGACGAATCCACCCCACCCGAAACGGCACCAATCACCTGACCTTTGGGTCCAACAAGCTTTCGAATCCGCTCAATCTCTTGGTCGATGAAGGCGTCCTGTTGACACGGAAGTACGAGTCAAGTCAGTTCCACTTCAGCCGCGTCGGCCACCAGAGAGAGACAAAGAGAGAAAAGGGGAGTACGTACCATAGTCCAACCCTTCTCACACCCACAAATGTTGACAATAAACCTCTCAAGCACCTCCTTCCCCTTGAGCGAATGCGTAACCTCGGGATGAAACTGAATCCCATAAATCTCCTTCTCATTGTGCGCAATCGCCGCAAACGGTGCACTGTCCGTCGTGGCAATGGTAGTGAACCCCTCGGGGAGCGAGTGAAGCCGGTCCGAGTGTGACATCCAAACGGGGGATTCTTCGGGGAGGCCGGCGAAGAGCTTGGACAGGTGGGCGGGGGCGTTGGCGGGTTGAGAGATGACTTGGATGATGGCTTCGCCGTACTCACGGTGGTCGGAGGCCTCGACGCGGGCGCCGAAGAAGTTGGCGGTTTCCTGGAAAGGGCGAGGTGTGGAAGAAAACGAAAGACGAGTGGGCGTATGGGCGGGAAGAGGCGAAGCAGGGTCGACGAGACAGGAGCAAGCGTGAGCTGTTGACTCGAAACTTGGAGAAGGAGGGCGAGGCACCTGGAGACCGTAGCAGATACCCAGAACGGGCACGCCAGCGTCAAACACAGCCGGGTCAACCCTCGGGGCATCCTTCTCATACACCGAGAAGGGCGAGCCAGAGAGGATGATACCTATTCATGCCCGAAGCAGAGCGGAATCGGAGGCAAGTGATGCGTCAGAGGCAGGCGGAATGGGGAAAAGGAAAGCAGGCAGGAGGGAGAAGAGAGGGAAAACGAACCCTTGGGTTTCCACTTCAACTCGGAGAGTTTCTGGGTGCAGGGGAGCATCTCGCAGTAGACGTTGAATTCACGGCATCGACGGACGATGAGATGCGAGTACTGGGAGCCTGTTTGAGCCGCGAGTTCGAGGTGGTTGAGAGGGTAGCGATGCGGATGCGGGAGCGAGAACAGCCGGAGAGGGCAGCGGGGGAGCGTGAGCGGATGGAAGAGAAGACAAGGATCAGCCCTCTATGCCTCGCGGACAGGCGGAGGGCGAGTAATAGCAGGATGAGGTCGACTTACCAAAGTCCAAGATGAGGATTGAGTCAAACGACTGCACGATCGAGTCGGCGAGCTGGGCGGGAGCTTCTTGAGCCTTGGTAGAGGTGGGAGGAGCGATGGCAGCCATCCTGCAGGAGATCGAGAGTGGTGGGAAGTTGAGGAAGAGTTGGGTGAGATCGAGCGAGAGGAGGGGAACAGCGAGTTGTTTTTAGCTGAACGAGTGTAGAGAGTGTCTGGGTGTGAGTGAAGAGCCTTCTCAGCTGCTACACTATGGTCTCTAGGGGGAATACGACAGCCAAAGCCCAAGGCCAACCTGATCAACTTGCAACTCGAGAGCACCCCAAGCTGAGCTTCCCCCCTGTCACAATCTCGCCTCTCTTCTCCGTCCAGCGCCCAGCTCCGCTTTCCTCTCGATATACACCTTCGTTTCCTACTTCCCTACGCCACCTCCCACACCCCAGTGTACTGACTCGTTATGTAGCATAAACCACGTTCTAACCCCCCTCCCTCTCCCGCCCAACTACCGCTCCCGGCCCTCGAACCGCCACCGTCCCCGTCTTCCACTGCTTCCCCGGGTAAACATCGATCAAGAACCTATTCCACCTTTGGTACGCGACCGGTTCAGGGTCCGAGAAGCGAAAGTGCACAGGGTGGATCACGTCAAAGCCTGTTAGAAAAGGTAGAAAAAGAAAGAAAAAAAAGTAGATGTTAGTTAGAGAGTCAGCAACAGGGCCGTGCAAAGGCGGAAGCGACGCACCCTCTCCCGAACTCGGCTCCTCCCACTCCCTCTCCCACCTCTCCCACGCCTTCTTCTCCCTCAAGCCCTCCCCTCCCTTTGAGCCCTTTCCCCCATCTCCCCCACCTCCACCACCAGCCTCATAAACCGCATTATGTTTCCCCAACTCAGTCGGCGCATCAAAATACACGCAGACGAGTCGACCGGGCGGAGCGGACGCGGAGGAGGAGGAGGAGCGGAAAAGGTGGGTGAGGTGGCTGATGAGGGCTCGGCGGGAAGTGCGGGAAGGGAAGGAGGCTTCGATGACGAGTTTCGGAGGACGATGGAGGGGCGTAGAGGAGGACGAGGACGACGGCGAAGAAGGGTCAATTTGGGAAGAGAGGTCGATGGAGGCGTAGTGACCTTCAAGGTCCGCTTTCAAAGCGTTCAGGATACCTTGAGGCGGTTTCGGAGTGTCGTAAGTCTGTGTGACTGGCAAACCCTGAACCACTGTCCGGAAGGCAGCACAAGAGACTGGCATACGGCCAGAGAAGTAGTGGAGCAACGCACCATCTTCACCCATCCATCTCCCAACTCTCTCTCGGCCCAGGTCGACTTCCCCACTCCAGGCGCACCCACTAGCAATACCGCCTCCGGTCCTGCATATTCCCCAATCTTGATTCCCCTTCCCGGGTCTTTCACCGCAACGCTTCGCGGCGGATCAGGACCTATCGGGTATAAATTGTGAGATGAGCATCACCACATCAGGAGGAAACTAGACTATAGACCGAGATCCACTCACAGGTATGGTCCCATGCCATCGGATTCCAACCCCACAAAGTCCAGTTGTCGTCGCGTGGTTGCGAGAGGAAGAACTCTTCGGGAGTGTGAAAAGGCAGGCCAGTGTTGAGGGCGAACTCTGCAGACAAAAGAGCAGTGAGTTTTTTCCTATTAGGGGGGGGGGGAGACGGTGGGCGGTAGTGAGCAAAGGCGGAAAGAAGCAAACGAATCGGACTGATTGGGAAGGTCGGACAAGGGAGACTCAAGTCTAGCGTACTTCGGTCCGTATCTGCATGGTCTATCGGTCGCCCTGCAGCATCTCCCACGTAGAAGCTCTTCTCATAGTCTGGCAGTGCAGAACTTGAAGTCAGGACAAGGACGAACCGAGCAGGAGAAAACGACTACTCACCAACCTTCACTCCTCCATTGAATCCTTGGACAAAGGCATCCCACATCCCCGTCGCGCTCTTCCTATAACCATCGAACTCCCAGGCTGCGAAAGCTCTCAATGGAACGTTAAGCTTGCGGCAGACAACGGGGAGTTTGATTTGGAAGTCACGGGAAAGTTTCGGGGTCGGAGAGGCTTGGTTCGAGAGGAAGAGGATGGCATAGCTTAGAGTGGTCGAGTTGGCGAGAGAAGGGAAGGGAAGCGAAGGGAAGCGAAGGGAGAAAAGCTGTCAGCGCCAGCGTTCAAGCTAGACCAATAGCTTTCAAGCAGCAGCACAGACTCCGGCACTGACAGCAAAGGCAGCTTGACGCCTGACACGTACCCTTGTCTGTGCACTTCGCGTAAACGTTTGACAACTCCGTCACCTGCCCATTCCCAATCCTTGCTGTTGAGGGGGAAACTTCTCCCCTCGAGCGGCCGGATAACAGTGCCATCCAGATCTGCAAATGCCCGGATAGGTTAGCCTGTACACGAGGATATTGCAGCAGAGGACAAGATGGAAAGGTAGCGTACCAAAGGCAGCGACTTTGGCAGAGGGATTGGGAGAACCCAAGACAAAGTGCCCGCATCCTCGTCCTTCCGTACCTCTGCTTGGGAGGTTCGGCTGCCACGATCCAACGAGTTGTGGTAGTCGCTGTCTTTGACGTTTTGCAGGTTTGTGCGAGAGGTTTGGAGTGGATGAGGAGGTCGAGGTGGGAGGGTGGGAGGAAAGGGAGTGAATGCTTCGGGAGGCAGGCTGCGCGGAGGCAGACATAGAAGGGGACAGTCTCGAGCGAGTGACGAAGAGCAGCAGAGCCAGCGTGAAGAGTAAACCAAGGGAGAGATGATGTCGATGAACAAGAGCAGATCGGCAACCGAGCAAGACGTCGATGGCAGCAGTAGCAGCAAGCCTAGGAAGCTCGGTGTTGCAGATAGATCTATAAGCTGCCCAAGCGTGTCGAGGTGGCTGTCGGTAGTGGTCGAAGAGCCGGACGGGAACAGGGTGGAAATGGCAAAGTCGCTTTTCGTTCGGACCACAGCAAGTTCCGTTGGGCGAATGATGGGGAGTCTTCCTTCAGATCAACATGCGCAGATAGATCCAGGCTATATTTTATGGAGACGAAAGATGTCTCTGCTTTATTCGCCCGCGCGGCATTCGGCGGTTCTTCCGGAATTTGCAGAATTGCTCCATACACCTGCGCTTGCAACGCTGTGGACCACACCTCAAACACCTCGGAGCCTGCAGCCTGACGCTGTCCCCACGCTGCGCCCGCATTCGAACACTGCCGCCTCGCTCGCTGAGCATGTCCGACGCGGGACCTTCAGCCTCAGCCGCGACCTCAACCAGTACACGCTCAGGTGGGTCAGGACAGCAAGGAGCCGGACGAGCAGCCAAACCTGCACGACTAGCCAGGTCGAAAGCTGCCTGCGGAGAATGTCACAAGGCCAAACAGTCAGTCCCACCTTTGGGCTTCACCGCCAAACAAACTGCACTAACCACCCCTGGCCCTGCAGGCGCTGCGACGGTCCACCTGGTCCCTGTCACCGATGCTCCACGTCCGTCACTCCCCTTAAGCAATTCTTGCTTTCCCTCACTGATCTTTTCCTGCTCGTAGCTGGGGAACAGACTGCATCTTCCCGTCTGCCGCCGGCCCTATCGCCTCGACAAAGAGCACAGCCACAGCACGTAGCTCAACGCCACCGACAGGCGGAGGGGGAAGAGGCAGTCGCGCCGCAAGTAATGTCGCTCAGGTGCAAGCTCAGGCTCAGGGACAAATTCAGGCGGCTCAGGCCGTGCAGGCCGTGCAGGCCGTGCAGGCCGCGGTGCAGAGTGCTACCCCTGATGTGGCCGAGCAGTGCGTTCCTCCCCTCCCTTCTTTCGGTTTTGGGCGCGGAGCTAACTTGAAAGTATGACACCAGACTGCGGCTCATGAACGCCCGCCTCGAATCGCTCGAATCCACCCTCTCTCGCGCGATTCCACCAGCGCCCTCGTCCGCCTCCTCCTCGACCCTCTCTCAGCTCCAGCCGCACCCCGGCACTCCTCGTCTCTCCTCACTAAACCCAAATCTGACTACGCATCATCACCCGGTCCGGCGGTCGTCCACTTCGCTGAATGGGTCAGAGTCGTCGCCTCTGACGGGAGGAGCAGGGGTCACGCCAGCTTCGATGCAGGATCACAGGGAGGATGTCGGGGTGAACGCGGTTGAGACGGCTGGAGAAGCGATGGCGGTAGAAGGGTTGGTCGATCTGAGTGGGGAAGGGAGGACGCGGCCTACTTCCGCAAGGCAGGGTGCAGGATTGTCTGGAGAGATGGAACAGCATCAGTATGGAGGGTGGGACTCGGTCAGACCTGATGTGCTAGGAAGGAGTATCATGACACTCGAAGAGTGTGATGCAGCGTTCGATTTGTGAGTTTGCGTGCCGATTCCGGTTCTTCTCCGCGTTTGCCATTCTCCCGAACCCGCGGTCGATGCACAAACAGTCAATGGCGCATGGCACTGATCTTCGATATCCGCTACAGCTACTTCGAACACCTGCAACCCTGGACTTGCCTCCTCTCCACAACCCTCGACCGCCACCCCCTCGTAGTCCGCGAGCGTTCCCCTCTCCTCTTCCACGCCATCCTCCTCATGGTTCTGTATTATCGCCCTCGGATCCCAGCCAACATCATCCTCTACCGTGCCGTCTCTTCCATCCTCGACTCGATTCTCGCCCCGCAAATCCTGTGTCCGCAACCGGATCAACTCTCGTACGACTTCGTCAGGGCGATTCATCTCGTGCTCATGTATAAGCCGCTGCAGTGGGCGGCGCTGAATGCCCAAGGGGTTAGCGATCCGGCTCAGATCGAGAGTAGTTCCAAGATGAATGTCAGGGCGAGTTGGATTCTCCGGTTGCTGGTTAGTCGGGTGTCGGCGTTCATCGGATTGCCTTCCATCGCTACGATGTGCGTTGTCCTGTCTTGGATCATATTCTTCGCATGCTCAATCCCTCACTAACTCGATTCGACTATCGCAGCTTCGCTCAACACTTTGCCTCCCCCCGTCAAACCCCCATCCCTGACTCGGTCGTCTCTCAAACCCGCCTCTTCCTAGCCTGCGTCTTCCACGATTCTCATGGAGCACTCCAATCCGGTAAAGCCGCCAACTTTATCCCCTCAGACGCCTGCAAAGTCACGCGACTCTTCGCCACCTTGAAAAGGCAGTCGTCGGATGTCCGACTCGCCGCGAGCGTTGAACTTGTCGCGCTTGCAAGTCAGGCCTTGTTGGCGAGAAAGGAGGATGGAGTGTTGGAGGAGGAGGATTTGAGACGGTTTGATGACGAGATGGAGTCTTGGTCGGAATATTGGGCACCACTTATGGCTGTTCAAGCCACTCCTGGAGCGGAAGGTGGACAGGATACTCAGACTTGGAGTTTGTTTTATCCTTATGCGTCCTTTTTGAGGTTGACTGTGAGGGGGTATGCGTTCAACAAATGGAGGGCGGAGAGGAAGGAGAGGGCGGCACAGAGGGCTCAGGCGGGAGGGTTCTCGGTTGGGGGTGCTACTCAGTTGGGGTTGGGGGCGGAGGAGAGGGAGAGCATCGCTGGCGCGGTCAAGGTTGCCGAGGAGCAGATGTTGGCGGTAAGTGAGGGGGGTACGGCGCTGAGAAGCGGGAGAGGCGGGACCGAGGAGGATGAGAACGTGTGGAACGCCGCAGGAGTGGGGAGCCTGAGCCCGGACTTGGAGGTGGTCAGGACGCTCAAGTGGGCGAGCGATAGCTTGACTTGCGTGGTCCGTCTTGCGCGATTTTCCTCTTTCCTCTTTCAACTTGCTGATCTCCATCCTTCACGCCAGATGTTCTCTTACCCGCTCATCTTTCTCGCCAAGCTCGCCAACGAAGGCCTTATGCGCTCCGACCTTACCGTGATTCCTGCCGGCTCGCCTCCTCTTCCACCTTCCCCCATGTCTCCCTCCGACAAGCTCTGCCGCCTCTTCCAGCTTGGCGCGGACCTCCTCGACGCCATCGCCCCAAACGAGCATCACCCTTCTGTCAAACAGGCTGCGTTCCTCCGCAAGGTCTGGGATGCGGGGATCTCTGGGCGAAGAAGCGTGACTTCGGCGCCCTCGAGCCCTCACTTCCGCGGTCAGGGGGATCAACACCCTCACATCCCGCCTCATCTTTCTTTGGGTGCCGCTGCGGGGCAACTTGCCTCCGTGCCCTCCCCGGCCGCAATGCCGCCGCCGCATCCTTCCCTCACTCACCAGCATACGCAATCCCACCTACATACCATACCCCGACCGCCGACTCTCCCTCCTTTGCCTTCTTCCACTCCGTTCCCCTCGTCTTCCCTTCACCGCCAACCGCAGTACAACAGCCACAGCGGAGGAGACATTTCCCTCTCGACAACCTACAACCCAACTCCAGTGCATTCTCCAGCTGCAGGAACGCCTCAGGCCCTCTCCCACTCTCAATCCCATTCTCGACCTTTGTCCCATTCCCATCCCTATCCCCGCCCACACTCTGCCTCGTCGTCTTCTTCGGCCGTGCCAGGAAGTTTCCCTGCCACTCACCCCAGTAGCGGTGGAGTGCTCCCATTCGCCGAAGACCCCTTTGCCGCCCTCCTCTCCGGCGTCAGCCCCACTCTCTTCGACGACGCCGGCGGCGTTTCGAGCCTCTTTGCGATGGATGGGATGGGTGGGAGCTCGAGCGTGAGTGGAGCGGGAGCGTTGGGAGGTGTAGGAGCGGGAGGAGCAGGCTTGGACTGGGCGGATTTGGGGAATACCGGGGCGGGCATGGGGATGGGAATGGGAGGTGGGTTTGGTGGATATGGAATGCAGTTCTAGAGGATAAGAAAATTTAGATTTTAGCAGGCTCCGGAGATAATATAGTTATGTTTTTCTTTTCATCCTTTCCTCCTCTCTTCTTCTGGACAGTTGTCGCATAGCGCATGGGGTGGTGCTCGCCATCAAAAGTCCTTTATCTTTAAAAGCTTAGCCCTCCAGGCATGCGCGTCCATCTTGCTCTGTGTCACTCCGCCCCATACCTCGCCTAATAACTCCATGTCGTTCACCCCCTCAAGCGGCAATCATGAACAGGCCGGTCCTTCTGTGCTGTGTGAATATGCGAGAGGTGGGGCATTGAGGCGGCAAAGCGGCGGGAAGGCTTCGAGTGTATTGACTATTCGAAGGCCTCAACGGCATCTTGTAGCTGCATCAGGGAGGTACCCAGAGCTCAGAACGGAGTCGCGCGAGTGGACCATTGGATTGTGAGCAGACAGCGGTGCCCGACTGTAAGCAAGCTGTAAGTGCAAGTTTCGCGGGACCTTCTCAAACACGTTTTTTGTTGCGGCGAGTGTCCAGGGGTGCAAGGTGAAAGCCATTTTGAGCACCTGACCACGTCGTAAGGGGTAGAGACCCTCTGCTTATAGGAAGCTGCTGACGTTGGAGATATTCAGCGGATACGTTACCGTCAACCTCATCTTTTTCGACGATCTGTAGTTCGACACCTTCTTCCTACAACCCCGGCCCACACAGGACGGACGGCCAGCGTTGTGCCTCCTTGACGACGTGGTGAATGCGCCTGCAAACCCAGCCAAAAGCTGCTTCATTCGTCATCCCCACTCTATCACACGGCGTTTCTTGCAGATGAGAGTTGCTGAAGCTACATGCTCAGTCAGGAATGGAGTGTGGTAAATCCGAACGTGTGCAGAACCTACCTATCCTCGGCGGCACAGAGTTCTGAGAGCAGTAGTGCATGACAGAGGCTTGTTGAGGGCAGGGCGCCTCGTTCTTTCTTGCTTCCTTATCACTTCGCCGTCGTGCGTTCTGTCCTCTGTGCAGGTGCGTCTGGACGGCACATAAGACTAGAACGTATTCTCTCCCTTCTCGAGGCAACAAGCTATGGGTGCGATTGCGAAGACTAACCCGAATCTCTGCATTGTCATATTGACTTCTTCCTCGTTGTCCGGACGTGTAAAGCCTCATCTCAACGGGTAGACTGGACTATAAAGCTGCAAGCGCCGACAGTACCGGCAGCCTGAGGCATTGAACTTTGCAACACGGCCAGGGACTAAACCTTCCTTTTCTTGACGGCCTTTTCTATGCCCTTCGTCGTCTTACCACCTCCTTGAGCCTCTCGCGACTCTGTGGGAAGAAAGAAAGTCTGTCTAGAGCGCTCGGCGGCCGCCGCAAGCCTTGTAAGTCGGTGCTGCCGCCTTGGACTGCCACTGTCTTCGTTTTCCGTTTTTCCTGGCTGTGGCAGCTGCTTGGTAGCGCTTTCCTCCTCAGTCAGGGGTAAGTCTGAGTGATGAAGGCTTCACTGATGCGGTCTACTGCGACTGGGGTCACATAAAGCGAGATTGACCTCATCGCCTTCGCCTTTCGCAAAGGAAAATGTCCGTCTGACTTTGCCTCTTACCTCACATCCTCGCGCCATGGCAGAGTCACCCAACCTCGCACCCACGTACGACTACGACCAAGAGGACCCCGCCTTCGCTTCCTTCCTTCCACTCGAAGACGCCCCCGCCCTAGCATTACCCTCCGCTAACAACGGCGACGAACCGACGGCTGTACCTCTAGGCGACTCAGATGACATTTCAACTGGCTTGCAGTCGCCCCAGCTACCGGCTTCAGCAAGCGCAACCTACCCAGTCCCCTCAGTAGCCAATTCAGCTCCATCTCATCTCCCCGCTAAACCTCGCCCGCAACCGCAACAACAGCCAGAGCAACGTTTGATACCGGGCACCAACCTACGCTACAAGCCAGAATTGCATCCGCCGAAACGAGACTTGCCTGTGCCGCAAATCATTCCTGGAGAGCTGGTGCTGGATACGGAAAAGCATTGGGCGTTGAGGAGGCATCTGGCGGATCTGTGCAACTCAGGAGGAACAGCAAGGTGAGTACCTGCGCGCTGGACGACCGCAGGGAGGATGACGCCGAAGGACAGGTCGGCAAAAAAAGCGGTTCTGAGTGCTGTCTGTGTCGTAAGCGCTTGCTGACTCCTCTAACCGTATGCACAGGTTCCCTGGCTCTCAACCGGTGTCTTTTGACCTCGAATCCCTGAGCTTGTTGGAGAAAGAAGAGTGCGTCTGAAAACGTCACCATGCAATCCGTCTACTTATCCAATAAAAGGGTCATTATTTTTCCCTCTACAGCTTCTGGGTATGCGAGAAGAGCGACGGAGTCAGGGTACTTGTGCTCATTGTCGCAACGGGGTTTGGGCAGGAGGTCTACCTTGTACGTTCTTCTGCCCTTCTCTCCCTACACAACTCGACTAGCGTGCTTCGCCTGCGTCCGTCTCTCCCTCAATCAGCAAGCTTTACCTCAACCATGTGGGATGTACTGACCTCTCCCCCGTCCCCTCTCCCTCGTTTTCCTGATTACCCTCTGGTCTCGCATCCTTTCCCGTCTAGATCGACCGAAAAGACGCAATCTACCAGAACTACTACCTCACCTTCCCGCATCAAGACGGCTTCGAGTACAATCACTCCAACACGGTGCTGGATGGTGAATTCGTCATAGACGTAGACCCGGAAACCGGTGCGGTGCGTAAAGGGTTCCCTGCCTCACCTCCCCCGTTCTGTGTAAGCGACCGGGTGAGCTGATTCCATGAACCACGCCTACGTGCAGCATATTCCCCGTTTGTTGGTCTTCGACTTGCTCGTCCTCGACTCGGAAAATCTCATGCAAAAGCCGCTGCTCAAGCGATACGGGGTACATTTGCTTCATGATTATCCTCCCTGCAGCACCAGAGATCGCTGACATTCGTCCCAACCTCGACTCGCTCGTACCTCTGCACTCGGCGTTTGTCTCGCCGGAATCATCTCGACAGCGTTTGAAAGAGTTCGTCATTAAGCCTTACGAGAAGTACCAGAAAACATTACCGCCAGATATCGTCGCTCAGCAGCCTTTTGAGTATGCTCTGTTTTCACATTTTCGTCCTAAGTCTGCCAGACCTGATGTAGCTGTCCCGCAGAGTCATCCTGAAAAAGCAAGAGCTTTCTTACGGCATCGAAGCTGTGTTCCGACAACATGTACCAAAGTTGCTGCATGGCAACGACGGGCTCATCTTTACTAGTGCAGAGGCGCCTTATACGCCCGGGACAGATCCGAAAATGTGGGTACCGACGTTCCGCATACCTCTTATTCGAGCCTCTGCCAGGTGCACGGCACAAGACCCCACGGTTCCTTCATGCTTACGGTTCTCGGCCCTGTAGTCTCAAATGGAAACCGCCGTCGGAGAACTCGATCGACTTCATTTTGCAGCTGAAATTCCCTGCAAAACCCGACGACGACCGTGAACCCGACTTTACCGCAAAGCCCGTCTTTATGCTTCTCATGAGCCACGGTCACGAAGGAAATCACTACTACGATACGATGCAGGTGGATGACGAGACTTGGGAAGAGTAGGTCCTTCCTCTGCTGCCCGACCTGCCCTGCGCTTCATTACCCACACTCGACCCAAGACTCGATTGAGGTGCATCTCAGTCCGAGCACTGACAGGTATTTTGGTCTCCGCAGATGGAAACGCTCGAAAGAGCAATACGACGATCGGGTCGTCGAGGTCGTGTGGGACAAAGCACGCGAAACTTGGAAGCTCCTCCGGTTCCGCGATGACAAGTTTGAGGGAAACTACAAGACGGTCGTCGCGAGCATCATCAAGAGTATCCAGCATGGAGTAGAGGCGGAGCAGGTGCGTCCTTCGCTCGATCATTCAGAGCTAGCTCTGTCGATGCACACTCCGGACGTGGCAGCTTACCTCGGCCCCCCCAATCTTGTGCAGCTCGTCGAACACGCAGGTCGGATTCGACACGCCTGGAAACGCCGCGAAGCAGCTCGACGGGCACCCCCGGTCCCTCCACCAGGTCAACATGCTCAGCTGCAGCAGCAGCAGCACCAAGCCCACAACGGCGGGAATGGCTATCCTCCTCAACAATCTCCGCCTCCTCCAATGGCAGGTGCAGGAGGATATAGTGGAGGAGGAGGCGGACGACCGGCGGTATCGGGCGGGTTGAAGCGATGAGGAGAGAAGAAAACGCCGGGGAGAGAAAGACGAGATACCTTGTTGTTGCTATACCTTACTCCTAGCTGAATGTCGTCACATGGTGCTTTACATCGTACTTTGGCGTGGTGGAAGCGCTTGTCTACCCATCGCATCGCATAGTTTGATTGCCTTGGCCTTGGGCCAACTCGGGCGAAGTTGACCTTTCGTTTTCTGCTTCTTCTCGTCTCGCCTGTTTCGCTTTCACTGCCAGTTCAGGCCTCGCTGGTAAGCTTTGATTGTCCGCTGACGTCGCCTGAAGGCCCCCGCCCCAAGTTAGTGAGGCCAATCGACGACCACCTGCGGAACCAAGCAAGAGCTGCTGATGGCCCTACGACGCGACAGGCGGACTGCAAGGGGCAGCATCTGGCCTCTGCAAAATCTCGTCCTCGTTCCGCGCGCATCACCGCCTTGCAAGTGTCTGTGCGGTCATTTGCGGGAGGAGGAGGGAGGAGGAGGTGAAGGCGACGAGAATGCTCCTAGGCGCCGAAAAGGGCATTGGAAAGAATCGTAGAGTCCCGAGTGACCGTACTGACTACCTTGGCTCGACCTGCAGTCCCCTACTTCGGTTTCACCTCTCGTCCCGCTCTTCACCTCGATTCCCTCACCTCAAACATGTCTGGCATCTGCGAACGTCGCCTGCAGGAAGAGCGCAAACAGTGGCGAAAGGATCACCCTTACGTATGCTTCCTCCTTCCCACCAAGGTCCGCTCGAGGTTAACCGTGTTTTCCTTTTCTTCGTGCAGGGTTTCTGGGCCAAGCCGCAGAAGAACACGGATGGCTCGCTCAACCTCAAGACCTGGGACACTGGTATTCCTGGAAAGGAGGGCGTGCGTGGTCTGCTCTACTGCTAGTCAGGACGGCGTCCTTACTCACCTTGATTTCGCTGGTCAGACCAAGTGGGAGGGCGGTGTTTACCCGCTGACTTTGCAGTTTCCGGATGGTGCGCATCTCTCGCCATTCCGTACTGCGTCCAGTTGATGTTGACCCGATCGGACTTGCCCTGCTACTCGACAGACTACCCCTCCAAGCCGCCCAAGTGCAAATTCCCCGCCGCTTTCTGGCACCCGAACGGTCCGTTCCGACCCTTCACTCCTTCTCGGCTGCCAGCAGGCTAACTCGAGCTGGTGTGCAGTCTACCCCTCTGGTACCGTCTGCTTGTCGATTCTGAACGAGGAGAAGGCGTGGAAGCCCGCTATCACCGTCAAGCAGGTGCGGCTTCTTCTCGCATCGCCTATATTACACAGTTGACCAAGAATCATCGCGCAGATCCTCCTCGGAGTGCAAGAACTGCTTGATGCGCCGAATGCGGATGACCCTGCGCAGTTGGAAGCGTACCAGTCATTCAAGAAGGACAAGGCCGCATACGAGTCCGTCTCTCCCTCACTTCCCTCAGGCCTTCGCAAATTGACGAGATACCCTTTTTTTTCTTTTACCAACAGCAAAAAGGTGGCTTCGCAGCAACGCGACTATGCACCGAAGTAAGCCGTCGCGCTCTCTTGCCCTCTCCCTCCCCTTTCCACTTCACGTGTTCCCATCCCTCCTTTCGTTATTCTTGCTCGCGCCCTCCGCAACAGCAATTGAGCGTGGCTATCCCGCCACGACTCGCATGCATCTCACTTCCTCTCCCTCTCTCTCTTGCTCCTTCTTCGTCACTTGCCTCCTCCTTCTTCGTCATCGTCGTTGTGTCCTCGGTTTTTTCTCTGTTGGGCTGTTGTGCTTTTCTCCCCTCTGCCGAAATCGAGACTTCCTTTCGCAGTCTTCTCCTCCTCGTCTCGTCTCGCTGGTGTGCGAGGACGGAAATGTTACAATGCTATACCCGACCACTACAGGGATGCACAGCACGGCGGAAAGATAAGAAAGTGTCTCTAAGCACCGCAGCAAACTCGGATCAACGGACAACCTACCTACTCATCCTGCAGTACATCTGCCAACTCGGGCCAACCCCCTTCCTCAACCCTAACCACCCTCTCCCCCTCAAACCTACAAACTTGATCGCAGCCGGGCAACACGTCCAATCTGGCACACATGGGGACGTTCATGACGGGATTTGGGAGAGTCCAGTCTCGCCAGTGTTGAAACCCGGGCCAGTCAAAGTTGTAGAGATGGATTCGGGGCGAGGTGAGAAAGGTGGGATCGGTGAGGAGACGGATTAGGAGAGAGGAGAGGGTCGGGGTTTGTCGCATGTCTTGATCACCCGAACGGGAAGAGACAAGAGAGAGAAGAAAAGTCAGCGCGCGCAGGTTGGCAAAGTCGAGCTGACTCCGCGCGTAGAAGACGATTGGAAACCCTACCGAGTTCAGCTACCCTCGTCAGCTCGAGGACTTTACTCTCCCTCCTCTCCCTCTCTAGCTCTCCTAAAGCTTCCCACCACCCCTTCCCCCTCCGTTCCTGCGCATCCAGCACACTAACTCCCATCAAACTCGACATAGCATGTTGTACATACCCCGACTCAAGAATCGTTACGTTCAGCGGAGAGGCGGTTGGTTGGGAAGCGAGTTGGGAGAGGGGAAAGGTTGAGTAGGTTGCGCGGACTGGAGGGGTCGTAGGAGAGAGGGGGAGGTCGAGGATCGTGGCGTGTGAGGGGAGGGTGAGGGCGCGACCGGAGTAGTGGCTGCGTATCCCGCAGGATGTTAGCACGATACGGCACAGCGCAGAAGAGGGAGAGAGAAGAATATTGAAGACGGAAAGGAAATTAACGTACGCGGCTGTGAGGAGGATACGAAAGAGCTGCTGTAGGTCGGATTGGGTGGCTGAGAGATGATCAATGGAGAGGAGTGGAGGAGGTTGGCTGTAGTACGAGTCGAGGTCGTTCCAGAAGCCCTGAAAGGGGGAGGAAGGGCTGAGTACGCTCCGTGATGAATCCCGAATCCAGCCTGAGAAGGCTCATGCTCGGCGTGTGGAACGTCAGCCTTACCTCGGTCTTTGCCACGAACAGCTTCACCCATGCATCGTCGCAGCAAGTGGCATGCTGAATGAGGAGTAAACCAGAAGACATCGCGTCAGTCTTGCCATCGAAGCGAGAACACAACCCAGACGCACGACATAAACACTATCATGCCTCGAAACCCAGGGAGCATCTCGCTGATGGTACGTCCGGAAGAGTCGACTGTCGAGGACGTGCACTCTGAGGCCGTTCTGCGCCGTGAAGTTCGACTTCAGCGGGCGAGCGAAAGGGTCGCCATTGTCGTGTAGGCGGAGTTGACCAGTGCCCAGAACCTATGACAGAGAGTGTTGAGCAAAAGTGGGAAAGAGACCGACAAAGGGAGCTTACGGTGTTGAAGTTGACCTGATCACGACTGGTCTCCTTCATGTCCATCTCCAGGACCTTGGTCCAAGCCTCCGCCACGCGCGCTCCTTTGCGCAACCATAGCCAGCCAGTGTTGAAGCTGGAAGCACATGTCAGAAAGGGACGAGCGGATCGCAAGGGAAATGTACGGACTGCTCGAGGGCGTCGTTTCTGCGAGAAGAGGAGCGTCAGAACGGCTTTGCGGACAAGCGGGAAGGGTGCAGTTACTCTTGCGCCAAGATGTCGTATTCCTCCATCAAGGGCTCCATGTAAGGGTATGGATCCTCTACGAGTAGGCCAAGGATGTATGCAAGGTGAGCTTGCGCAATAAGTTACAGGAAACGCAGAAAACACACGAGCGAAAAAGACATCCGAGTCGACGAAGAAAACGTCGCGGTGTGGGAGAGTCTGGATCAGACCTGCGAGAGAGGAGATGAGCCGGAGGCTGCCAAGGGCAATGCGCGACAGCACGGAAGAGCAAAGGGTGCTTTGCCAAAGCGGACGCTACTTACTTGCTAGCTTTGGCCACGTGGCCTTCAAGATCTGCACAAGGAGCTTTTAAGCGTGCGCACGTGTCTGGACGTTTGGCAGAAGCGAAAAGAAGGACTTACCTGCTCCGGCCTCGTTCTCTCGAATCCTCCATAGGCAAACATTTCTCTTCTCTCGCACTCTTCGACGCACTGCTCATCCAAGCACAAGGTCACCAGCCGTGTCTCCCTCTTCTCCCCTCCATACTTGACCGCCCTCTCCTGATTCAGCTGCTGAACAAAGTGATGCATAACCGCTGCGCCCGTTTTCGCGAACACGACATCGGCCAGGGTGACCCACACATGCGGAGCTTCAGCGATCAAAGTCGAAGGAAAGTGGTAGTCGAGGTACTCGTTAAAGGTGATGTGGTCTCCTCGAACCGCTCGAGGCAGAGGCGGAGGCAACCACTTGGCGAAAAGGGACCTGGAGGTACCGGTGCGGTGCGCGACCCAGGCATCTTCAGGGCTTGTTGAAGGTTCTGGTGGTCGTCGCACCGCGGCGGCGCGAAATAGGAAGAGGAAAGCGACGACGGCAAAGGCTGCGAGAGCTGAGGTTCTTCGTTTCGACCGCTCTGGCGGGCAAAGGGGCTGTAGAGCGGCGCGGGCAGACGTTGGTAGAAGAATGTAGGGGATCTGAACACCGCCCATGGTCGTTTCGGCGGTGGGCGCAAGCAGCCGAGGAACAGGAGGCTACGGCAGCGGCACCGGAGAGAGGTAAAGAAAGAGAGTGGAACCGGTGACCGTGCACGCCCACACCCTCTGCCGCCGCCGCAGACGGATCAGGCCGTGAGGGTTGAACGTTGAACTCTTGGCGTTGTCTTTGAGGCATCTCTCCGCGCTTGAACTGGAGGCAAAAGAGGGGAGCGGGCGGTCCGAGGAGGAAAAGCTTGAGATTGACTTGGCGCGAAGATTGGCAAACTGGACAGCCAAGGGGGTCGCGCATAACGGCTATAGCAAGCCCAGCAGATTGTTGTGGCCGTCTGATGCGAAAAGGGGAGGAGGCAATGAAGAGAGGATTCGATTACAGAAACGAGTTGATCAATTCTTCGCCTGTGCTAGACGTCCAAGTCGCGCCGAAGCCACACATGGGTACGCAACCTGCTAGTACGGGTGATATATATCATCCCGACACCATGCCATCGCTTCCGCCGGTCCTGCTCACGCTCTCCCAATTCTCGACCACCGCATCATTCAATGTCCACATCGAATCTCGACTTTACACCAGCAAGCGACGAGCTGGAAGCGCTGGCACAGGGTACACAAACATGTAGATCTTGCGTCAGAGCCAGCGCTTTCACCTTGAGCGCTGCCCCTGCATCACAAGCAACCTCCCTTTCTTCCGCCCATGCCCCTTCTCGCCTCCGTCGTCGACCTCGCTATAATGCTTTACGGCTGGGCTATATCGTTCCTGTAGTTGGTTTATACGCCTGCGTGAGAACCTACTCGGAACATGATGCAGTGCAGGGCCGCGGTAGGCTCCGTTCTTGCCATTTTTTTCTCTTCAAACCTTCGACCTCGTTCGGTCTGGCCTGGCCTGCTGATTAAGTCGCATCTTCAGCAGCGATGTCAAATTGCTCGTGCTTTCGGGTCCTCACAGATCTGCTCGCCACCCGCACGCGCCGAAGCTACAACGACAGCTCGCAGCCTTGCACTCCGGTCTCACTCGACACCATACACTGCAGGCCTATCCTGCGTATCACCTCGACTTTGCGCCGTCAAGCTCGAGGCTGCGTCCTGCGGGCACATACCGTATAGGCTCGCCGAGACGGCCGTAATTCTCCTCCCAAGCACCGCTCGATGACTTGTACCCTTTCCGAAGGGCTCTCCTGTCTAGTCACACAAACTAAGTTGCGCTATACGTCGGCTCGATGAACCTCATCGCCGTGCTCTGGCGCCTCTCCGAACCTTGGCGGGCGGGAAGTCACTCCTGAGTGCTGTCGCTGTCCCCACCTCCCACCTTGTGCTGCTTCCTTCTCTTCCCTTCTTCTCCGTTGCCTGTCCCCGCAACAAATTTTAGACGTCGCGTCAAGACTCTGGTCACAACGACATGGCAGCGTCGCTCCGTCCTCTCAGCTCGTCAGCGAGTAACGCCTCGGCCGCCTCAACCCTTGTACACGACAACGAAGATGCGAGCCCGACACGGCCCCTATCTGCATTCGCCTCTCTCAGCTCCATCAGCTCGATGGGTTCGACAGACTTTTCTCGCGCAAAGCCACCCAGTCATTCCCAAGGCGCCAAGAACCTCGTACTTTGCCTCGATGGAACGACTAACTCGTGGACGCATAGTGTCACCAATATACCCCAGTTGTACGGGCTACTGTCGCAGAACCCTGCTGCTCAATTGACTTACTACCAGGTACGCTTCCCTTCCTCCCATGATTCGGCTCTGCTCTCGACTAACTGATCCGTTTTTCCCCAGTCCGGAATCGGCACAACCATCTCGACCTTCAACTCCCCCTGGATGCTCTCCATACTCTGGCATAAACTATCGCAAGTCGTCGACTCTGGCGTCGCTTGGTCACTCGAGGAGCACGTCTCGCGGGCGTATACCTTCCTTATGAATTGTACGCCTTGTCTTCCTCTCTCCTCCATTGCCTCATGCAAGTATGTGCTAACCTATCGTTCGTGCACCTACAGATTATACTCCGGGAGATCGCATCTTTCTCTTCGGATTCAGTAGAGGTGCTGTGCGTCTGCCGTGTTGCCGTTTCTCTTTTCTTCGTTATGCCTCCTCCTGATATGGGATTGTGCTCTACAGTTCACCGCCCGTGCATTGGCAGGTATCCTACAGCAAGTCGGCTTACTTCCACCAGGAAACGAAGGTACGTTGCTTTGTTTCTCCTCTGGTCTCCCCCCGGCTTCTTCTTCCTTTCCGTCGACTCGAATCTCTCTTTCGCCCAGTGTGACCGACAGATTGACCATGTCCTCCGTCAGAGTCTATCCCTCTCGCATATAGCATCTACTCTCGAACGCCCGAGCACCGCCCAGGGAGTAGGGAGAACAACCTCGCGGCGGGGTTCAAGCGGACGTTCTCAAGGGAGGTTCAGGTTCACTTCATCGGGGTCTGGGTTTGTCATTCTGCTCTCGAACATCCTTTTGTGTCTTCCTCAACGACCACGGCCTACAGGATACGGTGGCAAGCGTCGGCGCGATTCGGCAGCGCATCCTTCCTTTCGCTCGCGGTTCCTCAACGGTCGGTCACTTCCGTCAAGCGCTCGCTTTGGTAAGCCTCCTTCTCTCTGCTCCCATATGCCCACATCTGGTCTGACCCCGCTTTGTACAGGACGAGTGCCGATCTCGATACCTCCCTCAGCTTTGGATGGGCCAAAAGGCAGACGACCCTGGCGGCATCCCCAACCGTACCGTCAAAGAAGTCTGGTTTGCCGGTTCTCATGCAGGTGTGGGCGGAGGCGAGTACCCGAACGATGGCACGGCGCCCTCGCTCTCAAATCTTTCCCTGCGTTGGATGGTCAGAGAAGCGGTTGAACAAGGTCTTCAACTCGATAACGAGCGAGTAGCCGAACATCCAGCTTTCGCACCATTCTACAAACAAGCAGAAGAACTCCTCGCCTCCCACCCAGAGATGTCCGTCGCAGAACTTTTCTCTAACCACCCAGATGCCGCGTTACAGAAGTTTGTGGCGGGCCCTCCGACTTGTTCTGCCGGTCTTCGACTAGCTATCTACCTCTCCTCCAAGCCCTCTCCTCAATCTACCGCAGACGCCTGCGCTCCAAGGGTCGACCATCTCGGGTTCAGCTTCGAGAACCTCCTTCCCTTCCAGCTCAAGGATTTGAATTGGAAACAGCGTCTCAGGTTGATTTGGAGAAAATCTAAAGCGAGGTGCGGAGCTTGGATGTGGTCCTTATTGGAGGTCTACCCGCAAGTTGGGCGCAGAGAGGAGAAACATAAAGTTGCGCCGTACGTTTCTTTTCTCTCACGTGTTTTCATCATACACACACATCTCTCTCTCTGCTTTGAGTCCCTCTTATCCTGATCCCTCCTTCAACTCTGTACTGAGCGAGACTGACCAGAACCAAGTAACCTGCAGTACCAAATTCGGTCGCGGGCGTTCCCTTCCCTCCTCCCCCCTCTTTCACTTCTCCGTCCGTTCTCGTCTCGAAGCCCAGCCTAACGCTTTTCCCGATCCTTCACCGCATGTGATGAGTGCGAATGATCGGAGTGGGTATAGGATTAACGCGAGTTTTAGGGCGGGGGAGCGGCTGGAGAATGTCGTGTGGGAAGAATGAGGGCTTTTTTTGTACTTATCCTGAGCATTTCATGCTAGGAGTCTACACGCTTTCCTGAACCTACAGGGTGGGAGACATCCTCGCTCTGGTATTTTCCCCAGAGATTGACTTTGTGTGAAGAGAACGACCCACATTGCTCTGAGTCTGCAAAGTGAGCAGCTCAGCCACTCCTTGTATCAATAGAGAAGAAACAGGTGGGACTTACAGAGAGCAGGTAGGTCAAGAAGGAAATGGAAGGAGGGCGAAGGCGGATCGCACAGTGCCAGCTGCAGCAGATCACCAGAGGTCAGCGCCGAAACTCAGCAGCAACTTGAGGAAAGGTATGACTCACAGGTGTAACAATGACCTCGAGCACAATGGAGAGAGGGGGAGACGACTGCACCCAGGGATGACACTACAGAGACAGGAGTCAGGTCAGCAGTCTGTTCATGACAAGGCAGGAAGAGGGAGTGAAGGAAGGAGGAGGAGGAGGGGGAACTTACAGGAGAATTCTGACTCCCTTGGAAGGAGAGCCAGAGGTATGAGGTGCAGTGAAGAGAAGGAAGGAGAGAGAGGAAACCCTGTCGCTCTCGCCTTTATAGCCTACTTTGACCTCCTGTCTCCGGTAACTCCGTGACCTTCTCACTCCCCTCTTCTCGGGTACCTCTTCCGCTCTTGCTCTCAAGATCCGCGATTTTGGGGGATGCGACTTCGGCTAGTTCGCTCGTCCCACTCTGCTCCTCCCCCTCGACCTCTGTCTCTGGTGGGCTGTGTGTACACCGCTGGCGCCGGTGATGAAGACGTGCATGTCGGGAGAGGGTGGGAGCGGGAAGGGAGTGAAGAGCAGCAAGGAAGTGCAGGGAAGCAGAAAGCAGGAGAACAAGCCGGTTTTGTGGGCGAGAGAAACCTCCACTCGGGCGCCGGGCTTCGCAAGGGAGTCGGGGTTGAGGTTGCCCCGACGGACTGGTGGGGGAACGCGCATGCCTCCATCCTGCAGAGTGCTCAAACTCGTCGACGAGTCATCCTGCACGCGCTGTTATACGTATTAACGCCCGTAGGCGAGTTTTTTTCCCTCCACCCGGCCGGCTGGGCCCTCTCCCTGAAAGTCAGCCTGGTGTCTTGCTGTAGGTCCACCGGTCCCGCGGGACAGCCTGTACCAGTCCCTTTCATGCCCAGTCCTCCGGCTCATATTGCACGGCATGATGTTGACTGAACGCTTGAACGGCTGCGGCGAAGATTGAAGTCGAGGTCGAGGAGGCCATGTCGTCGGCGGCTGGCGGGAACGGTGCGTGTGACCTGACGGGCACTTGCAGCCCGTGATGGCTGTGCGTGCATTCAAGAGCTCAGACTTGGGAGCGAGGTGTAGTCAAGGCAGAACCGGTCATACCTCCTCACATGAGCACGCGACGACCTTCTAGTCGACTTGCAGCTACAGCGGGTACTCCTGACGGCCACTAAAGTACTACATAGCTATAGCCGGGCGATACCGCATCTCCTGCGACTGTTCCGCTTTTGTCCGCCTCCCCACTTCCGCTTCAATTCCGCTCCTTCTTCGCTTTAGCCGCTTTTGATCTCTTGCATTGCTCGCTTGCTACTGTACCACCTCGTACCGATAGATGTCCCAAGTACGTATACTCTAGCCATACACCATCACCGAGTGTTGATCGCTGTCCTCACCTGGCAGCCCCCTCCTCAGCCCACTCCCCTCCCTCGCCGCGTTTTCTATGGCACCTGCATACACAGCCGCTCCCTCACCGATTTAGACTACCTCAGCAATGCCCTCCTTGGCGTCGACGAGTCCGGCACCATCGCTTTCGTTGAGGAGGATATAGCGGCGGATCAAGTCGAGGCGAGATTGCGAGAGCTGCAGTGGCCGATTACTGCGGTTGAGCTCGTCAGGCTCAGGGAGGGGGAGTTTCTGATCCCTGGGTCAGTCGCATTCTGTAATCTTGAGCAAGGACGGCCGAGGATAAGCTCATCGACTTCCCCCCCACTTCGCAGATTTATCGACACGCACACCCATGTACGCTCGTCTTTTCGCATTGATCGAAGCAAGGTGTACTGATCCTAGACACTGTATAGGCCCCTCAATACGTCAACCTGTCTTACGGTCAGCAGTTCGAGCTACTTGACTGGCTCAGCAATGTCACTTTTCCTGCTGAGGCCAAGGTGTGCATATCCCTGCCCTCGTGCGGCTTTACAGCTCACTTACCCTCCTACCATCCAGTTTTCGGACCCCGTCTACGCCCGCAGAGCGTATGAAGGTGTCGTGGAAAAGGTCATCAACAGCGGTACAAGTGAGGTTCTTGTCACTCTCCCTCGAGTGTTGGCTCTGACTGGTCGTACTACTTGTAGCGACCTGCTGCTGGTACGGCACACTGCATCAAACTACGAAGATACTGGCTGCGGTCTGTCACCGAAGAGGGCAGCGGGCGTTCGTCGGAAAATGCAACATGGACCGGAATGCAGCGGAATACTATCAAGAAGAATCAGTGCGCCGGTCTATCTGTCCATTCGAGAGTCTCTTACTCATTCTCCACTCTCACAGGCTCGCCAGAGTCTCGCAGACACCGAGGACTTCATCTCCTTCGTCCGCTCCCGTTGCGCCTCTCCTCCACTCGCTTCTACCTCGCTTTCCCCCACCAAGCGAAAACCTCTCAGCTCCTCACTTGTCCAGCCAATTCTGACCCCCCGCTTTGCCATCTCTTGCTCGGATGAGTTGCTAACAGGTCTGGGTCAGATGATGGACCGGGACGAAACCTTGCCTTGCCAAACTCACCTCTGCGAGAACCCCTCCGAGATCGAGTATACCAAGTGTAAGCCTCCTGCTCACTCCAATCTCATGTTGATTTCGAGTTACTGATAGCCTCACCCACGTTATGGCTTTACGCGCAGCCCTCTTCCCCTTCGCCAGCTCATACACCCAAGTCTACGACCACTTCCGACTTCTCCGCCCAAGCACAATCCTAGCCCACTGCGTCCACCTAACCCCTCCCGAACTCTCCCTGATCAAACACCGAAACAGTGGAATCTCTCACTGCCCCAGTAGTAATTTCAACCTGAGATCGGGAACGGCAAAGGTGGCGGAAATGTTGGATCAGGGGATTAAAGTTGGGTTGGGGACGGATGTGAGTGGGGGAGTTTCGTTGGGGATCTTGTCGGCTATGTACGCGCGCACGCCACTGTCCTCTCTGATCTCTTGCTATGAGTTGTCGAAACTCCAAGTTGACCGGACCTTCTCAATGTCCCTCCCTTCAAACTTCGTGCAGTCGCGCCGCCTCGTTCGCCTCGAAAACCATTGTCTTTCAAGCGCGAGACTCGGTCACCCCTTCAACATCAGCACCGGCACCAGCACCATCTTCCTCTTCTCTTCCCACCGGCGAACAAGAAGACCCAGGAGAGGTACTCTCCCCCTCCCCCGACGCTGTCCCCCGTCCCCCAAACTTCTTTTCCCACTCCGGGCACCTCTCGGTACCAACCCTATTTTATCTCGCCACATTGGGGGGAGCTCAAGTTTGTAACCTCGAAGACAAAGTGGGGAATTTTCAAGTGGGCAAGGAGTTTGATGCGGTGCTTGTGAGGACGGGTCAGCGAGAGGTTCGAGGGGAAGAGGAGGGGCGAGGGGTAGGGGCAGGGCAGGGGGAGGTGGAGGCGGAATTGAAGAAAGCTCTTAATGGGGAATGGGAGGAGGACAAGGAGGGTCTGTTTCCCTCATCTTCGGCGGCGAGTGTAAAGCCAGAAGGAGGAAAGGCAAGTCAGGCGATCAACCCAGCTTTGATCATTGAACCGGATGAGGGCATCGAAAAGGTGTTTGAGAAGTTTTTGTTTTCGGTGCGTGATTCCTGTAAAACCTTGTTCCCCCTGTCCTCTCTCTCTCCATTCACGTTTTCTCCTATCTATCTCAACAAGATCAGTCAGAAAGCTGACGAGACCGCGGGAGGACATTGTTTGCAGGGCGATGATCGGAATATCTCGTCTGTATTTGTTAGGGGGAGGTGCATTGGCGGAGCGAACCCATTGACCAAGGTTTAGGTACAAAGCGGGGAGTAGAAGAGTAGAAGTACTGTCTTGGAGCTGTATAGAGCTGTGCAGATTGTCCATACCCTAGACAATCATTCTCCTCTGACTTGGTCCACCTGTAAGATGGGGTCAAGAACGAGCAGACCCCATAATCGATGACCAGGGACCAGAGCGCAGACTGACACAGAAAAGAGGCCGGCGGAGGCGCTCAGCGTCGCACGTGCGTAAGGTTACAGAAAGTCCTACACCCCTCTCCTGCTGCTACCCCTTTTACTCCTCCTCAGTCCCACTCCCACTCCCACTCCCTTCCTCCCCCTCGCTCTCATCCACCAAATCCGCATTCCTGCCCACATCCCCTCTCGTTCGTTCGGCCATGGCTTCCCGGAAGGCTTGGAGGATTTGCGCGTCGGTCGAAGACGAGTCGGGCCGGAGGTAGTCTTGGGGTCGGAGGGAGTGGCGGTCTTTGATGCTGCGTTTCACAGGGGAAGGAGGAGGGAGGTGGGTAAGTAAGCGCACGATGGATGTTGCTCGTTCGACCACGTCGCGACAGAGATATGAGTAGAACGCATTGCGCGTGCAACCGAGCAGACGCGCGCATTGCTCGCCAGCGAGTGACTAGGTAACAGCAGCGAGACGCCTCAAAGAAAGAAAAAAAGCGCGTCTGTCCACAGAAAACAAAAAAAGAAAAAAGGGACTAACCTCGGATCCGCCCCAGCCTCGAGCAACATCTCGACCACGCCTTGCCTCGCCGCCTCATTCTCCAATTTGACGGCAAGGTGCAAAGGGGTTGAACGATCCAATCGGTTTTGGAGGTCGACGTCGGTTGTGTCGGTTTCGAGGAGGAGGTCGAGGGCTGAGGGGGAGGGGGAGGAGGCGCTGTAGGAATCCAGAAGAGGGAAGGACGAAGAGAGGCAGCGGTTAGTTCGAGGCGGGACAAAGAGACGAAGAGGGAGTGAAGGTTCAAGGGAGAGAAAGAAAAGTAGGAGAGAGGAAGGAAGAGGGAGCGTTGGCAGGGCTCGAGGGCGGTGGGGCGCCGTAAAGGGGATGCTGAAGAAGGGTAGAGTTGGGCTTACGCGTAGTGCAGGGCTGCAACGGTGAAGGGCAATGCCCAGAGGCGCAAAGGAAAAGGGAGGCGGAGAAGAGTCAGCGGATCGTGATAGGTATCCTTCGGCTGTTTGGCAGCTTCCGCGTCCTGTACGACCTGGTCTGCTCGATCCATCGGTGTACGGGCAAGGAGTCTAGGTATCGTACCGGTGTTTCCCAAGCCATCTTGCCAGTTGACGTCGAACTCTTCTGTTCCCTCGAGCACCTCGTTCATCACATCTACCGAGTCTGTCTTTGCACCATAGACGAGTCGCTCATCTGTCGGAGTTGAAGAAGGGATGTAGTCGAGGTGGAGAGAGAGGTGGGGGTGACGAGGGAAAGTCAAGGGAACGGGGTCAGCGGGACAGCGGGACAGCAATGCAGCAGCGAGGAGCAGCTCTGACTTGGTGTTGCCATGATGAGCTTATCCTGCGAGCTAGAAACAGCGCAAGATGGGAGGAACTGAAAGCGAGTCTGATTGAATCTGATTGTCCTCGCAACACTCGCGCAACTCTGCACCAGCTGAGAGTACACAGCTGCTGCGCTATGCTGCTACAGCTCAAGATCACCGGCCACCCATCTTTCATCTGGCCGCTTGAGCTTGTTTCCTTCCAGCTCGTCTCCAAGTCGGCCGCCGCGTCGTGCTACTCGGTCCCGGTTACACACTCCCAGTCCCCCAGCCATTCCTACCGTACCGGAGCAGCTCAAATTGGGTACAAGATGCTGTTCGAGCTACATGCCGCCCTCATGTACCCTGCCTCTTGTGCTCAACTTCGCGTCTGCCAGTCGCATGTCCTGCTTCAGCTTGCTCACCTGAGCCGCTCCTCCGTCCTACCCAACACTTTAATGCTCGGCAACCTTCTTACTGGGCCAGACAGGCACACAACGGCGCGGACAAACGGGTCATCGGGAACCAACGTAAGCCTCTACCGTCCCTCCTCCTTTTCCTCACTTACTTTTCCTCGTCGCACCCAATCCATGAACAGCAACAGAACCACCCCGGACCAAGACAACACAGTCTCGCAGCGCTCCCCTTCTCCCATTGCAATAGCCGACGACCTTGCCGCCCAGCCGTCGTCGACTTCTCCGTCTCCACCCCTTGACATCGCCCTCCGGTCTTGCAAGCGCTGCCGCCAGCGCCGGGGTGCGCCGTCTTTCCCTACCTCTCCCCTCGAGTCCTCGCCTCACTGATGCAGTGTTCGGCCACAGTGCGCTGCTCCCGAGAGCTGCCCAAGTGTCGCAACTGTATCCGACGAGAAGAAGAGTGCGACTTTGGCGAGTCGCAGGAAACTCCGGTTCTGCCGCTTAGTCGGACCAAGCGCAGGTCAACTGCTTCTCAATCGTCCACCGACTCGAGGAAGGGGGAACAAGAAGGGAGGAACGACCAGGTGCAGCAAGGAGAAGAACAGCGTGCGCTCTTCCTTCTTTCTCTCCATGGCTGAGCTGACTTGGCATCCCTCGCACAGCTGCCTCTCCGGAGCAATCGCCCCCTCTCGCAGAATCGTCGAAACAGCACGAGCTTTTCACGGACCTCCTCGTTGCCGGACCCGCGCAATCCCTCATCGTGCCACCCGTCGACCTTCCCAACGCCATCCACTTCCCTTTCGCTTTCCCCTCCTTCCCACCCTCTCCTCCTCCGCACCATTTGCTGGAACTGCGTGCAACGAGAGAAGCTCTTACCCGAGCCCTCGTATACGGTGCCGACGCCCCCTTGGCGAAAATAGGGGGTTTAGCGCTAGACGGTGCGAGTTTACTCATCTCGGTTCGCTTGCTTTCGCCTTCTCCCTCTTACTACTCCTCCTAGGCTAACCAGCTCACACTTTCTCCCCGTGTGTGTACTGCAGCTCATCAACTGCGACTCGCTCTACACTCCTCGTCAAGCCCCTCCTCTCCTTTCCCTTTTTCCCCCCTCGAACCTGTCTGTCAATACCACCACTCTTCCACCAACCCTCGAACAAGCCCGCACGTCCCTCTCGACCTACTTCACTCTCTACGAACCCTCCCTCAACCTCTTTCCGGGCACGGCGAATAAACAACGCTTTCAGAGGGAGTGCATCGCGTTTTGGCAGCAACGCGGAGAGGAAGCAGAGCAAGGCAGGGAGAGCGTGAGAGGGTGGAGAGCGGTTTATTTTGCGACGGTCGCGATGGGGATCAGTGGATTAGGAGCTGAGGAGGCGATTCGAGTTGGGGTGTTTGGGAGGACGGGGGAATTGGCGAGAGGGTGGGCGGAGGAAGGTGCGAGAGTGTGGAGAGAAGAAGGTGGGCGCTACGTCTTCCCCCCTTTCCTGCTTCGCTGCACGCGCGCGGGGGCTGACCCAACCTGGAGCGCGCAGGCTTTCCTCAATTACCCACGCTCGATGGTTTGTCCCGAAACGTCAACTTCTATCCTTGTACTAAACTGACTGTCCCAAGCATGTCATTTCCCTCTCTCCCTCGTCCTCGTCGATTTATATAGGTCTTCTCGCCGCCCTCCTCCTCCTTGACTTCACCCTCTCAGGTCTGACTACCAGCTCTAATATCCCTTCAACGATCGCTTTGTTACCTACCCTCGTACAAGCTGCTTTCGAGCTCGACCTGCATCGCGACCCTGCTCCGTCGGTCTTTGCGTCGGAGGCGGAGAGGGAAGAGCGAAGGGGATTGTGGTGGAAGGTCCTGGAGCTCGAAGCGTGAGCGACCGTCCCTCGATTGATCATGCACGATGTTGGCGAGACTAACATTTGAACGAGAACAGGACCTGGGCACCCTTGCTCGACAAGCGTCTCTCGCTCGACCCGTCTTCCTTTTCTACCCGATCCAGCTCGCAGACAGAATTTGTTCAGCCAGGCACTTCTGCCAGTCACAGCGCACTCCACGCTGCCCTTCGCCTCACCGCTACCCTCACTCACTTGCTCAACGCCCCTTCGGCCCCGTCGCCTCTCAACCTGGCCCTTTTCGCGGACAGGATTGACGAGGTCGCCACTCAGGTCGAGGCGAGGCTCGACCGGGAACCGTTGGCGAAGATACTGCTTCTGGCCTGCTTTCTCAGGTGGACCGCTGCGAAAGATGAGGCCGGCTTGGCGAGCAAGGATGAGGAGGCAGAACAGTGGCAGAAGCAGGCGCGTACGCTCCACACTCTACACTCTCTATCTACGCTGGACCGGACGAAGGCTGACGCAAGGTAGAGCCAGAACAGACACGCTTCTCAATTCGATCGATCTCGTCTTGAGCTGCTCGAGGTGGGATCAGCTAGTGGCTTTTACGACTTTTCTGCAGGCTACCGTTCTCGTGGCCCTCCGTTTGCACAGTATGAAACACCTTCCTTCACACTCTCTCTCTCCCATCCTTATACCTGGTATAGCTGAATACAAGACCGCTCGCACAGCCCGTCCCGTCCCGAATTCAACTTTGACTTCGACCTATGAGCTGTATGCCCACCTTTCCAACCTCATATCCTATCTCCGCACGAGTCCGAATCTGTCGCATCTCCATCAGACTATCAACCGAGGGGTAATCGTGTTGGAGCATCTTGTTCTGCCTCTGAGTCCGAGTCGGGTTTCTGCACCTCGCGCACCTGCACCGCTTTATAACCTTGCTCACAACCACGTCGGAGACGGGTATGGGTTTGATTCTGGATGAGTGGGCGTGAGGGAGGCTCGTCAGCGGAACTGTGTAGTGTGCTGCAGGGGCGGGGAGATTGTAATCCTTTTCATGTCGCGCCGTCCGAGGAGAGCGAAGTGAGCTTCGTTTTCGCTCAGATTTGGGGAGACAAGTCCTTGCACCTCTACAGGGCTGGCTGTGCGACGAGGAAGTCGTCTGGAGGGAGGTGAAGATGGCCGAAGTCGACGTCGAATTCGAAGTAGTTGCTCCCCACCTCGCTCTTCTCGATTGCTTGAACGCATCTGCTGAAGTGTGTAGAACGGCGGTGGTCAAGCTTTGACACCATCAGCTATCGACGAGCGCTAGTTCGCCCACCGCGCTACGCCCTCACTGCCTCTAACCACCTTCCCCTCCAGCCTCTCCACTTGCCCCGAGTCTACACACCGTCGTAGATCACTAGACAAGTGTTCAGTCGTGGCAAGAGTCCATCAGACAGTATGGCTTCCTTCCTGACCAAGATTGGTTAGCCCTCGTTTCTCTCTCCGATTGAGATACTTTGGCTGGGCTCATCCTCATCCACTCATGCATAGCCCACAACAACCGCGTCTCGCTCGGTCCACGCGATACGAAACAACTACAAGAAGTCATCTCGAGCGAAAGAAGGCTGGTAGATACGTACGCTTCCCTCTCTCCCAAAAAATCGGCTTCACTCAAGTCGGGGGCGGAAGATGGTCTCTACTGATGTTTGGCCCAGTCCTCTTGCTATCCTTGACTCTCAACAGTGCACAACGGCTGTCAGCGGAGAGGGACAAGGCGAGTGAGGCGTTGAGGCAGTGGGGTCAGGTTGAAGGACCCGATTTAGGGGTACGGTTGGCCCAATCTCTCCTTCCGGCTTCTTCAGGTAACTCAGGGTACTGAGACATATCGACTGTGCAGGACGTCTTGACCAAAGTCTGTACTCTGTATGACTATCTGGGAAAGGCTGAAGTGGCTTTCTGCGAACACAGTTCAAATAGTCGGTGCGGGTTCCCCACTCGCCTCTTCCCATGCCTCGCTTCCTACTGACCCTACTACCCGGATTCACAGGCTCAAGTTCAAGGATATCAGGTCAAAGGAGGAGACTTTGTCGACGTTGAAGAAGACGAGGGATTCGCTCGCAGGACGGATCGAGGCGCAGGAACGAAAGGTGTGACCTTTACCCCCTCCCACTTCTCCCCTCTGTTTGCCTCGTAGCCATGCTCAAGATATTCTCGACCATGTGCAGGTGTCAAAGATGAAGGACGAAAACAAGGACTTGCCGAATGCGAAGCAGCGGTTACGGGATATGCAGCAGGAAATGATCGGGCTTGAGAATAGCGTGTTGACGGAGGAGACTCGGTACGCCCGCCCTCTCTGTCTCTCCCTCTGTCCTCACTGTGAAGCTCATGAATTCTTCCGGACAGACTGGGCGATTTCAAGCGCTCAGCCGTAAGGGCCGCCTTGTCCCTCAAGCTGGGTGCCATGATTGAACTGGCGGAAAAGACGGCTATAGTGGCGGAGATGGGGAAACTTATGATCGATATGTTGCCGACGGAGGAGACGCCTCCTGGCGAACAGAGGGCGTACTATGATGGTGCGTTCTCCCTTTCGTCCTAGTCTTTCCCGCCGCCACCTCTAACCCCTGGTCGGTTGTGCAGGTTACTCTCGAACGGAGGAATTGCTGACGGAGGCACAGCGATGTCTCGAGGACGTCGTTTTCAATCCTGCGCCGATCTCGGAGCCTTTCTCACATCAAGCGTTCCAGGAAGGAAGTGCTCACCCGACGAATCAGTTCGACCAGTCGGGGATCAGTCATCAGCAGCAGTACTCCGACTATCCGTCCGAGCATCAGTACGCCGCGCAGCATCAACAGGACGGTTCGTACCCGCAACAGCAGCAGACGACGCCTCAATCCCAGACTTTCACTTCTCCCGAGACGTCGACCTCCCCTCAGACCTATACCTCCCCGAGCCATCCTCAATCCCCCCCTCACCACGACGGCACCTTCAGACGCAACTCTCAACGGCGCCTCTCGCAATCCCTTCTTCCGGAACAACCTGCCCCTCACTCCGGTCCTCAACTGCAACCTCTCCCCGACTTCCGCCCTCTGAGCGTTCTTAGCCCCCCGCCACCGACCGATACTCCCGCTGGACGGGAACGCGATTTGGCCCCTCTCACCCCGTCGGATGTAGGCGCCACCCCTCTGGTAGACGGTTACTCCTCCCGCCCCATTCCTGTTGCTGCGGGTGCGGCTGGACTCGCTCCTCCCGTCAGCGAGGATGGGTGGGATCAAAACCGCTCTAGTCTTGCTTACATGGGCGAGGCGCCTCACATTCAGGAAGAAACGCAGCCGCAAGAGGAGGAAGAGATGGAAGCGAGGGAAGCTAGGGAAGCGTTTGAGAATGAGGCGAGGGAGAGGGAAGAACAACAGCAGGGGGTTCAATCGGCTTCGACTTGGAGGTATAATAGGCAGGATTATAGCTCGCCTCCTCCGCAGGAGTCCGAGGGAGCATTGGAGAGTTATGCGGGAGGCGGGAAGGGAGGTGGTGGATTGGCGGCACCTTCGACAGGGTATAGCACTCTGAGCCCTATTGTCGAGGTTGCTACGCCGGCGATGACGCACGAGGAACCCTCAACGCCGCTGCCGCTTCACCAGGAGTACGATTACCAGCACCAGCAGTCGCCGCAACAACTTCGTTCCTCCGCCTCCGCCTCCGCCATCGACTACATCCCGCCTCCTTCGGCCGGGGAACGACGGAATCAGTACGGCGAGGAGCATCGCGAACCGTACTCTCCCCCTCCGCAATCCCCCTCGTATAATGACCAAACCTACACCTCGCCTCCTCACTCCGCTACGTACGCGCCCGCATCTTCTCAACCAATCGACCCATCTCCCGCACCTTCCTCGCCAGTCCCTTCCATTCCCGGTCACCCCCCTCCATCCTTCACCACTACCGCTCCCGTCCCACCTCCCATCGCTTCAATCCCGTCAGCCACCGGTGCAACTTCCTTCGAACCTCGACCCCTGACTCCGAAGATCAGCGGCGAACGTCGATCAATCCAGATTCGCTCGCAGACGGGCGAAGCCGCCCTCGGAAGCAAGTATGGCGATATCTACGTACCCAGCGGAGGGGGTGGAGGAGGAGGGGCTTACTCTCCGACTGTGACGAGTCCGTCTTCCGGTGGTCCTTCGGGGTATTTTGGCGCTTCTTCCACGACTTCCCTTGGCAACGGAAATGGGGGCGACGGGAAGCGGACCATGCCAGCTGGGGCATTCCGCCGCGCCGGTGCTCAGCCGGGAGGAGGAAGGTTCGCCCCTTCTGGATATGGAGCTGGAGGCGACCACCCCCAACCACCAGCAGCACTCGAACGAGGTCCGAGCGAATCAGAACGAATCGCCAACGCCTACAGAAACTCTGCCATTCCGCTTTCTCCCGAACCAATGGTGACAAACCAGACGAATCCAGGTGGTGAGGGGGACTTGCAGACGCAGTTTGTTTCGTCCCCAACTAGTATGGCGGCTCCACCTTTCCCAATCCCGATACCGATGTCAGGACCGATGGCGGCTCCGGCGTTCGATGTAAGGCCGCTGAGAGTGGATAAGAGTAGGACTATGGCTCAGGGTGGTGGAGGACCAGGAGGAGGGGGTGGAATGACCGGAGGAGGAGGCTCGAACGTCGGGAGGAGTGGGACGTTGCCGTACGCTTTCTCTTTCTCTCTCTCTCCCTCTCTCTTCCTGGCTCTTCCGATCTCCTGACTTGCCTGGCGTCCTTCCTTCTCTATGTCTCCTCCGGACTGACATGTTTCCCCTCCCTCCCTTGATTCCTGTCGTTCTTACTTATTGCAGTTCCCACCTCAACCTCTCTCGCTCCGGTGGTTCAGAGACTGGGTCAGCTGTCTCGCAGCAGCAACCGCCATCATCGCCTCGAAGATTACCGTACGATCAACAACCTACGAGTCCAGGGTTCGGTTCAAACCGATTCGTCACCAAGCTCGACTAAACGAATAGAAATCCAATGACCAGTCGGGATGGAAGGACAGTTGGTTCATAGCATATAGGAAAAGGATCTGTCTTTCGATACCCCTATTCATTCGTTTCTCTTCACGGCCCACCTTGAGTACTTAGTCTTGTTTCCCTATTTACTTGCGAGCTGGTCCCTGCATTTGTAGCCTCTTTCCGTTACTCACTGGACAGGTCAACGAGCGTCTTTTGGCACGAGGGAGAGAGGGGAAGGAAGGCGTCAGGAGCGAGGCTAGAGGAACGGCAACAGTGTCTATATACGGGAACTGAACATCAACGACAACGAGACACGGGCTAAGCAATCATACCAAAAACAAGCTTAATACACATCGCTCGACGGTCCCGCCGTCGGTTGTTGGATCACATCGGACTGGGAAGCAAACGAGGGAAGTTGAGCGGAAAAAGAGGAGAAAGAGGACGAGGAGGGAGCTTGTGCAGCCGATTCGGAGGCGTGGACAGAGCGTGGGAGAAAAGAGAGAACGAGGATGCCGCGAGAGATGGTTTGATGCAGGTGCACAGGCCAAGGGGCGGCTTTGAGAGCGGGGAGGAGGGAGGAGAGGCGAGTGAGAAGGGACTCGGAGGAGGAAGGGGAGAAACGAGTGTGGGCTACGAAAAATCGGTGGAGTGGTTAGTTGCGAGGGCAAAGCAAGGGGAAAAACGATGCTTACTGCGCAAACGCAAAGAGACGAGGACGACGCTGTGCAGGAAGGTGCATAGAGAGAGAAGTTGGTTGAAGCGCGAGCAGCGAAGGATGAAGTCGACCGAGTCGAGGAGGATGTCTGTTCTCGCGGTACCGTGTCAGCTTCTGTGGGAGGCAGCGAAGGGATATGTAGAGCGCACGCGCCTGCCTCTGCCACTCTTTCTCGCCGTCCTCCTTGTTCACAAACCCTACTTCATCCTTCGCAGCTGTCCACCTGAAGAAGCAAGCCAGCAGTAGAAGCTTCGTTAACGGTTCCTGGTCGGACCTTGCCTCGATCAGAGTGCCGACCTCGTCGATCCTGTCCGCGAACAGGGCAAGGTCGAGCGGAGAGGGCGTTGAAGGAGCGTTGAGCAGGTGTGTGAGGGTAGCGGTAAGGCGAAGGACGGAGTAAAGCGCGCTCGGAACGCTAGGCGCGCCTGGCTGAAGAGATGCTGTCGGTGAGCTGGATCGGGTAGAAAAGGAAGAAGGGTCGAGCGAGAGACGCTTGTCGAGCAGGGGTGCCCATGTCCTGTTCTCGTTCAATAAGTCAGTCTCGCTGCTCAAGTCTGCTAACAAGGAACGCTCTTACACTTCGAGCTCCAAGACCTTCCACCACAATCCCCTTCGCTCCTCCCTCTCCGCCTCCGATGCAAAGACCGACGGAACTGGGTCGCGGTGCAGGTCGAGCTCGAAAGCAGCAAGTACGACATTGGGCATGGTGGCGAGTGTCTTGGGGAGGTCGGAGCTAGTCCCGAGTCCGGACAGACTCAAGTTGATCAGAAATAGCGACGCGCGGAGGCCTACACAGGGAGATATGTCCCGAGTTTAGGAAGGTCAGTCGGGCATGAGCGGGAAGTCAAAGAGCGAACGAACCATCGAGGGTGGGGAGGTGAGGGAAGGCTACGTAGGACAAGAGTCAGCTTACACGCTCAGCGAACCAGGAGAGACCGGTCGTACCTTCATCCACCAATACTTTCGCCGCTTCCTCCGCCCACTCCCTCGCTGCTTTCTCCACCTGTCCCCTTAGCCCCACCTTAGCTACTTCCTCCTCAGTCATTCCCAGTGCTCCCATCGCCACAGTCGCCAGATACAACGCTTTCCACCCCCGCCCTCTCCCCGTAATGCTAGTCTGTTCCTCCCCTGTCATCCGCCAAAACTCGATGCACTGCTCCTGGAAGCGTTGCTTGCATGGCTGACTGGGGAAGAGCTCGAGAGACGGCTCGACGTGGGTGAAGTAGGCTGCAAGGGAAGAGCGAGCTTGCTGAGCGGTTGGAGGGTAGATCGCGGTTGAGAAGGTCAACGAGGGGATTGTAGGTGGTTGTGGATTGAACCGGAGGAACGGCGAGGTGAGGCCGGACGAGAAGGTGGAGTCGACATTGAGGAGCTGCAAGCAGATAGAGGGCATCATGTTCGCGGGTGAAAATAGTCGAGCGGAACAAAGGTACGTACATCGATCAGAAGGCCGGCAGCTTCACCTTCGGCAGCCTTCGTGAACCGTATCTTCTCGACCGGTGCAGCAGCACCGAACGTCAATACCCTGCTCAGGGCACCCCTCGTTTCCCTCTGCCGCTGATATTCTTGACTAGGGGGCGGGGCTGGAAAGGTAGGAAAGTGTGAAGCGAGCGCAGTTGTCGAAAGCCAGGCTGGCAAGTCAGGTAGGGCTGGCAGAGACGCAGAAGTGCTAGGAGCTAGAGGCTGACGGACAGTGACGGGGGAGATCGGCGAGGGTAAGGAAGCTTGCGGCGCAGCCTGCTTGGGAGTCGGGGCGGGCAACGTTGCTTGTGGCGAGTCGACCAGTGGTGGCGTCTCCCCGGCTGCATTGCACGTGTGAGACATGTCGCGTGTCAGAACAGGCGGAATTGCAGACGTACTGTCCCCTCCTTCCTTTTCCTTCTCTTCTTCCGGTTCCTCCTCCTCCTTCTCCTCCTCCTCCTCCTCCTCCTCAGGTTGGTACAGCCCTTGTTTCCCTTTGCCCTTACCTTTACCCTTCCCCTTGCCCTTCCCGCCTCCCTTCTTGCCTGTTCCCGATGAGGACGACGAGAAGCGAATGAGGGCGCGCTTGGTGGCAGCGTCGGATGGATCATAGTTCGGGTATTTGCACGTCTTGCCCTTGGCTGCACACTTCTCGCAAGTCGGGAGAGTACGAGAGCATTTGACTGTGGAGGTGGTGACGAAACAGATCGATACCAGATGACGAGAGTGTAAAAACAGCGAGACGAACCTCGACGGGTTTTGCAAAGCAAGCAAGGGCGATGGGCGAGGGTGGGTTCGTCAGGCGAGGAGGCGCTTGTGCTGAATGGAGCGTCGGCGAGGGCTGTCGTAGAAGCGGGAGTTGGAGGAGCGGGATCGCTTTGCTCAGCAACGGCAGAAGGAGGAGAGGACATCTGGGAGAAGAGCGAGTCAGTAGGCTCGAGACAGTACGATATGAATAGGCGTACCTGGTCAGCACCTGCTTCTATTCTCCGCCAGCCTCGACGTCAGAGCGGCGAGAGTGCCACGCGGAGAGAGCGGAAGAACGCCCGAGAAAAGCTTGCAGAAAAAACAGGAGCTTTGCAGAAACCTTGACGACCATGCACCATGCGGGGGATGTCCACCTGCATCTAAGGCCTAGATACATCCCGTATAGGTTCACATGATCGGACTGCGCATGTCGGCAAGGGAGACCACCGCAAGACGATCAGCCCGAAATGAGGGCATCGGAGTCTGCTGTGAAGAACACGAGCATGCAGGAAAATGGGTGAAAGAGTGAAAGAAAGGTTCGGTCGCCCTGTAGCTAATAGAGAGTATGTGACTTGAAGGGGAACCGCCTAGAAATGCCCCAAGACGATAAGCAGAAGGGAGAGAAGCTATATAGACGCTTGTCCTTCCCATCGTACCGGCCTAGCCTTTGATCCATTCTCCTATATCTGCCCGTGGCTACGCCGTCTTCGTCCAGGTTGGGGCGCTGTCGCCCGTTCGTGATTCAAAGGGAAAGCACGGTCAGAAGTGGATCTCCGTTGAGGCGAGCACGACCTTCCCAAACGACCTTCTCCTCTGGAATCTTGCGAACGCCTCCGGCGGTGTACGACCCGTACCCTTGAGTGTCGTTCCGCAAAGATCGCCGCGCCTGCGTCGGTGAAGTAGTACCCCGGGCCTACAGATGCAAGGGGAGAAAGAAAGAGACAGCAGAAAGCGCTGGCTTTAGACCAACCACAATCGGCGACAAGGCTGATTCAGGGCGTGGCCAACGAAATTGGATGAGACGGGAGGAAAGGCACGTCCCGTCGGCTGTAGTGACAACCAGTGAAAGTGCCATGTTCCGACGCGAAAAGCGCTGGAAACAGACGGCGGATTGTGAGACGCTTGGGCTGCTAAGCAGCGAAACGTGGCGGCATAACTCACAGTAGCGAGCGCTCGTGGCTGAGTATGGGGGCAGTAGGTTGCTCGAGGAGTGTAAGGAGGCCGCGGACAAGCATTTGATTCCGCTGCAAAGTTCAAAAGAGGTCAACCCCATTGACCCCCACCTGCGCTCACACTCGCCCCATAAGGGCTCCTGCTGCCCACCCCAGCAGCCTACTCTGTTCCGTTGACCCAGGCGATTCGGGTCACCCACTGCCCGCTCGTCCTTATCGCCTTCTCCTCCCGCCAACGCTACATGCTTCCGCTTACACGCATTGGATGACTTGGGCTCGCACCTGGGAAGCTCCAGACTGTTCTCGCAACCTCCTAGCCTCGCGCATCGCTCATCGCCAGCTTGTTGTGATGCTCTCTTCGACGAGATCGGACGGGTGAAGCACGGCTAGGATGCGCTGAGCGAGAGTCGCGCAACCGCCATAGCTGTAGTACCAGGCGTTGGCCAACTTCGCAGCACGCGCCTGTTGAAGCATAGCGACGCACGTTTGTGAAACCACCTGCTGCCGATCCCGAACGTCTCGCTGTCCGCCTTAGCTCTGCTACCCGACAGGATGCCTTCAGAAGCACGCTGGCTAGTCGTCTACGGTCCTCACCTCTACCGTGAGTTCTCTCCTCCTCTTCTACGCCGGCTCCTCCCCCGCTCTTACCCCTCTCTCTATGCGAACGCGCCTCCACTCTAACCACTCTCTCTCTATACTGCAGCTCCTCGCCTCGAAGCTCACCTACGGAGCATCCACCCTCTCGTGTCTTCGACCGTCACCGTACAAGATGCCTACCTCTCCTTCGACGTTCCCGGCATTCCTTTTCTCGAACCCGTTTATGCAAACGCCATCGTCAGAGGAGTCAACGATGGCCACGGAGGACGCAAGGAAGGGGGTGAGGAGTACAACAGATGGATCTGGGAGAGGTGTTGTCCAGGAATGACTTTCGAAGGTGAATTGCCGCCCAATCTAGAGGTGCGTTTCCTCCCTCGCCTTCCCTCTTTCCCCTTTCCAGAATCCCTAGAGTCGCTGACTATACTTGATGTGGACCAGTAGGGTATCGCGTACAACCTAAATCCGTCAGACTACGCCGCCCTCCTCTCCTCCCTCCAGTCCGCCTCCCCCTCCGAACCCTCCATGCTCGTTCCCGTTCGCTGCACAAAGTTCGCAGACGGCGACTCTTCCCGCCCTCTCGGCGACATCGAAGCCGACCTCTTCATCCTCAACCCCGGAACAAGACCAGCGGGATTGCAACCTACCCTCGCGTGAGCCGAAGTTTTTGCCCGCCTTTGGCGCTGGCCTTCCTCTCCTTTTTTCTTTTTTTATTTCGCTCCGTGCAGCTTTTCTGACTCTTTATATCTATACCTGATCAGACAACTCTCTCTGATCGTCCGCGGCGCCTTCCTCAACGCCCTTTCGAGACCTTACCTCGCCCACCTAACCTTGATGCGTCCTTACGCCCCTTCGACCCCCTCAAAACTCTACACCCGAACCTTGATTCGACTGATCCTCCTCCCCTCTTTCCTAATTTTCCACCTCCCATCGACACTGTTGGGGTTGCCTATGTGGGCGAGGATTGGAAAGGTGTTGAGCGGGGATGGGTGGGGCAAGATGACCGTGTTGGAGAGGTTGTTTAGAGGGATTGTCGGGAGTGGATGGTTAAATGAGGCCGATCACAAAGCGGCGAAGCAGGTCAAAGGTGTAGCACGTCGGTAGCAAACAGAGGCTTAGCTGATTTTGGAAGGCTTAGATTAGCTTATTCCCAAGCTTCACTCTTTCCGCTGGGGGGAGAAACACACAGTCTTCTGATTTTGCAAGAAGCCTAACCGATGACCCATGAAGACCTTGGAGAGAGAGAGAAAAAAAGGGTCGCTACACGAAAGCTTAGAATATTACTGGGCAGATGAGATGAGGAGGAAGAGAAAGAGGCAGGGGGAAAAGGGCAAGCAGACGGAAAGACGGATACAGCGAAACGGTAGAGACGGTAGGCAGGCAGGCAGGCAGGAGAGAGAGAGAGCGAGAGAGAGAGAAAGCGAGAGAGGCGGGGAGGAGAGGATGGGACTGCTTGAGGGGGAGGGGGGCAAGGGGTATCTCGATGCTAGGATTGGAATGGATGGCGAGTTATCCGTTAAGACTGGATGAATGATGATGCGGTAGGATGATGAATGTTGACAACGGAGGATGTGAACGACGCGGACGAAGCGAAGTGGAAGCGATAGACAGGGGTCGCCTTGAAAGGATGCGAAGGAATTGAAAAGAAAAGGATGCAGAGGCGTTTTGGGGTGTACTCGATGCGATAGGTAGATGAGGAGTGACTCTGTCGATCAAATTCAGGTCAGCTCTCGGAACTTGAGGTGGCCAAGGCGAGAGAAGGGAAAAGAAGACGCACCAGCACAAAAACCTCTCGTTAAGCTTGGCAACCTCCTTGCAAAGGAAAGAGAAGGCGAGGCGGTTGCTCCTCCTGAGACCAGCTTGACCGAGCATCTGCACGTCGGCGTCGTAGTCCTCGTCCTCCTGAGGGTAGCGAGAGGCATCGCTCTCTGCGCCAGTCGAGCGACGAGAATTGCCAGAACCTTGACGCTGGTGAGATTGGGCGAGGCGGCGCTCCTTGGCCTCGATGAGTGAGTTTTCGAAGGCGTGCAGGGTGGCCATGAACGGAAGATTGGGCTATAGGGAGGAGGGAAATAGTCAGCGTCCGGCTCGCCGATGCTGTGCAAGGAGGAGAAAAGGACAAGACGCACCTGGATGAGGATGTTCAGCCTCCTCGACCTCGTGAGCAGGTACGCACTCGCCAAGTCAAGCTCAAGTTCCTTCATGAGGTAGGCGATGACGATGCTCGCACTCCGACTGACGCCCACCTTGCAGTGCACGAGAATCTTGCCACCCTGACGCCTCGCACTCTCGATGAAGGCGAGCGCCTCGTCGATGCAAGGCCTGATCGAGTCAATCCCGTCATCGGCGACGTTCTTCATGTCGAGCACCGAAATATTGCCGAGACGCTCTTCAAGCCAGAGCGAGTTTTCAGGGATCTGCCCGGTCGAAGGGGAGGCGCGGAACGGAGCAGCGAGGGAGGAGAAGCCGGAGGGAGCGCGAGGCGTGTGCAGAGCGGACTCGCCGAGGGAGACAACGTGGGTAATGCCGATCGCTTTGAGCATGAGGGCGTTGGAGGCGTGATTGAGGTTGCCGAGGTACTGCAGAACAAGTGGGGGAGCGTCAGTATCGATGTAACTCTGGGCTGCTGAGCAGGCGCGAGAAGAGGGGACGTACGAGGAAAGGCATAATCTTGCTCGGGAAGTGGCCTTCGAATGTCGAGCCAAAGAACCAAGCATCCGTTACCGGGCTTGACAATCTCATTCGCTGCCTTGGCCTGTTCAACTCCCTCTCAAGCTCGAGCTCGATACTCTTCCTCGTGTTCTCAAGCGTCGCAGTCACTTCCTCGTCGTACGCTCCACAGGCGATGGTGCCGTCCGGATTGATCGAGTCGACGAAACCAGAGTCGCTGCGCTCCATGCCGCTGCTCGTCGCTTCGCACAGCGCGACGGGAGATTCGCCTTCGCCGGCACAGCTCCCTCGAGCGGCCGTAGCAGCGGCGACGACCAACTGTTGCTCGGCATGCCACCTTAACGTTGCGACTTCCTCCTCGTCCTCTCGCGCAAGCACATCGCGGACGCGGCGTTCGAGCTTGAGGATCGTCTCCTTGTCCGAAGGGTAGACGAAGAAGGAGCGCTCGCAATTGAGCTGGAGGAAGATGTAGGCTTCGGCAGCCGGGATACGGCGAGTGACCATGACATAGGCGAGGGCGATGAGTGAGGTCTCCGTGTAGCCATCTCCGCAGTGCAGGAGCACCCGGCGGGGAAGGCGATGGCCCCTGGTGAGAGGAGGAGGCGAGGACTGGTCGCGAATCCAGCAAGCGAGGTCGACGAGCTGGTTGACAAAGGCAGTCTGGGCGCGAGCGGAGTTGCCGAGCGCGGTCGGGGTAGAGAGAGTTTCGAGGTGGATGATGTCGTCGACGTGAGGCCGGAGGACAGTCGTTTTCGCCTCGACGTACTCGTTGTCGTCTCGGAGCAGGCGGCGAACCTCGTCATAAGCCTGACCTTGCGCCTCAAGCATGTTGAGCGCACCATCGGCGAGCGCAAGCGTGTTGGCGGCCATGAGAGGTGAACCATCGTGGGCCTCGACACAGACAGCGAAGGAGTAAGGGTTGCCATCGTCGAGGAGGCTCGACTGCGAGTCAGACGAGAGAGGGCGGTTGTGTGTCTTGGCGAGAGGGACGTCTTGCGTGTTGCCGAGCTGAAGAGACCGTCATCGTCAGTCAGACCGGAAAGAATGCCTTGAATCGCGGTTGAGAAGGTCAAAGCGGGGATGAAAGCGCACCCAGACGTTCTCGCCAATCTCGCTGGCCGCCGTAAGCACTCTCATTTCCTCCTTCTCGCGCTCAAAAAAGTTGAGGCGGTTGCGCGAGAAGCCGAGCGAGTCAATCGAGACGAGGTGGGGGAAGTCGCGCTCAAAAGTGGTGAAGGGGTCTGGGAGGGAGAACGGACCTCCGATTAGTCAACGGAACGTCAATAGCGCAAGGGAAACTTGCGAACGCACCGGACACGATGAAGACGTTGTAGCGAACGCCTGTGCAGCCACGCTTTTCCCATTCGTGATCCATCGCCTCCCTCACCTTGATCGCCGTGTCCACCACCGACTCGTCGACACCGTTTTCGCCGTAAACAACCACGTCGCTGATGGTAGCGTACTTGGCAGCTTGCAGAGCGAAGTGACGCAGGTTCACTGTGCTGAAAGCGGAAGGAGCGGGAAGTGCAAAGGAGGTCGCCCCAGTCGAGGGCGAGGTGGTGATGATGGTCGAAGCTTCGAAAGCCGAGACGAGGCGGCATGTAGGCGTGGCTGGAGGAGGCGGAGACGGCGAGCTGGAAGACGAGCTGGCAGAGGAGGTCGCTTCGGACGAAGCGGAAGAAGAAGTCCACGAGGCGAAAGAAGCGGTGAAGCCCCGACGAAGAAGGCTGCGGGAGTTTGAGCGGCTCGGAGCGGGAGGAAGAGGGGCGTAGATAGTAGTCAATCCTCGGTGACTACAGACAGGGATAGAAGGCGCGGTTAGCAAGCCCTGCAGCGCGAAATGTTGCTGCATCGCTTATCTCGGCGACGCGTGGATTCGAGTGAAAAAGGCCGAGACTGACCTTGGCGCCTGTGCACACTTGCCCCTCGGGAATCCAAAGTACTGGGCAGCAGCAGAGTGAGGCAGATCGGCGCCCCCGTGAGCCCAAGGGAACATTTCCTTCTCGGACATTTTCGAGTGAGAGTAGCGGTCCTGGAGGTCGGCATATTGGGGAGCGGTGAGAATGCGGATCTCTGGTGCATTGGGCGCGAGCGAATAGAGCGGGTAGGTGGACGAGTCGAGGTCTGCAAGGCCGTGCGACGGGGGTTGCGAGTGCTGGAGAGGGGAAGCGCGGGGAGTGGGAGTGTCGGAAGATGACGAGGTTCTGCGCGGAGTGGGGATGCGCGAGGTCGAGGCGTGGACTGGGAGGAGAGAGTCGAGCGAGGGGAAGAATGGAGTCGTTGAGAGGGGAGAGGGAGATTGAGACGAGGAGGATGAGGGTTGAGGGTTGCGGTGAGCTTGAGGGTGTAGCTGTACGGTAGGTGCACGGGATGAGCTGAACATTGGTGACTCGGTATTGAGTGAACGAGTGAGCGAAGAGAGAAGAGAGGGAGCAAGAGAGAGAGAGAGAGAGAGAGAAAGTTGCGTGAAACGGTTGTTCCCCTCCCCCTGTTCAGGCACACGCGCAGGAGTCGAGACGAGACGGGGCGCGTGCATTCTCAACAACCTCAATCTCTACCATCCCTTGCTTTCGGCTTTGACTCTTGCTAGACGCGCTCATCACCTATACAGACACGCTCTGCACTCGCTACTCTGCTCCCTGCCAGTAGTCGTCACCCGCAGTCGCGTCCTCTTTCTCCTCCGTTCGCGTCTTCCTCCCTCCCCGCGACGCGTCATGCGGGCACCTCGGGTCCCGACTCTCACCTTGCGAACACCTCTATGCGCCGACAGCTCCGCAGGCCTTCAACGCAAGACGCTTTTGACGTCCGCCTCGCCGCCCACATGGAGACGAAGAGATCCGCTCGACCCCCATCGTTGAATGATGGCCCATGCAGCGCTTCAGCAGTGCGCCAAGTCGACCAGGGCCGACGCAACTCGGATACGATGATGCGTGCTGGCGCTTGGTTGCGCAGTCGCGTGGAGCAAGGGTGCTGGAATAGCTTGATGGGACGAGGTGCGCTTTTCTGGAGCGCTTTTTTCCAGGTTCCTAGCCCTCGGTGATCTTTGCCCCGGTTGTTCTCCCTGCAGCAAGACTGGCCTCTCTACTGCTGTTCCATGGACATGCGCCGCGCGGTCAGCGATAAAAAAGCTCTCGAGTATCGCTCTCGAGCTGCCACTCGGTTTTCCCCTCGTCTTTGTTTTCTGCACACCCGGACGGCCCTCAAGCGCCAGGCGCCTTCGTTTCCACGACCGCGCGCTACAGTACCACCGTTTCATAATCACCTGACCATCCGCTGGTCTGCGCTCTCAGGCTATCGATACCCCCCAAAACCCGCCATTTGCGCATCTCCCGACATGCTTCCCGACAATCACGTTCCACCTCGCGGCTTTAGGCTCCCTGCTGAAGAATACTTGGGGCTAGGAGCGGTTCCCATGTTGCCTCCGACAGCCTATTGTCAATGCCTTGTTCTCGCCTTCTCGGCTCGTCGCCGACTCGTCTTCTGCTGCCCTGCGCTTCTCGCGCACGCAAGCGGTTACCCCGTCCCCTCGGAGACCTCAGCACTGTTGGCTTCTTCACTGGCCACTCCCCTTCAGACTGCTACAGGCTACTCTTCACCGACTCTTTCCCTCAAATCCGCATGTTGCCTTCTCCCGGAAGTCTCAAAAGCTCGCGGCGGACTCAGAATGTATAGTGGCGATGCGGTGGCTCGATGTAGAAGAATGATACAGACGAGGGAAACTACCTACAGAAGTGCAGGGACCGGACGGACAAAAAGCGACGTAGAGAGAACAAGACCCGATCACGAACGCTGGCAAACCCCTCGCCCAGTCCAGCCTTACTTCCTCTGGTTCCTAAGCGTCCTCTGGCCGTCGCCCTTCTCATGTGGGCGCCTCTCAACCGGGACGTGAGAGGCCGGGTGAGGTCCTTGGCCGGCCTCAGGGTGACCGAAGAATTGGTCCTGTACAGGAAGACCCCGAATTTAGCGCTTCTTCACGAGAGTCGAATAGAGCACAGCGCCGCGAGAGACGTTCGAGAGGACTTGGGGACGTACATATTTCGTCTGCAATATGTATGGCTCAGTTTCTTTGCGTTCCTCTTCAATCATCCCCAAGGCTTTCACAGACCCGTTATAGGAAACTTGGGCCTGAAGGGAATGCAAGTCAAATCAGTTCTGTCGTCATCCTGCAATGCAGCAAAGTGCCGGAACAACTCACCTCTGTGAGCCCTCGTGGCGGAGCACTTTGATTCAATAAGTTCCATAGATATCGCTGTTGTAAGGCAACCTGCAGGCGGAACCAGATTCAGGAAAGTTGCTGCGGGGTTTGGAGAACTCCCGCGACGCACCTTCATATTCTGCAGCCCTGACGCTCGCGCCCTCTGCTTCCAATCGTCATGGTGCTCACCTAGAGGCTGGGCGAGGATCCTCTCGCTGAAGATCAGGCCATAGTACCGGTATGCAGGAGACCTGTCAGGTGCTGGCGCCTTGGCGTCGCACTGCAGAAGCGGCTGAGTCAGACAGTCTGAAAAAAGAGCTGGGTCACCGCAGAAGAGAAATGCAGACGACTGACGAAGGCGCGGATGTATATCTCATTCTGCGATAAAGACACATTAGGATCCAGGGGCCAAAGCGAATACAAGAAAGCTATGTCGTACGAATCTTTGTCCGCGAAGACGGTGCTCTGCCACCTGCACATACAAGTCTTCTAGTCACGTTGGAAGACATGGCGCGAGGCGGAAAGCACCCACTTTCTTGTGAAGGTCATCGGGCAACAGCTTGTTGGCTTTTCGATGTGCTATCTGGTAGGCCATACCGACGTCCGGAAACGGGAGCTACAGTCGCCATCTAGTAGTCAGTATTCAGCACAGATACTGAGGGGGAAAGAATGGGCAAACCGGCTCGTCCACCTTTGACGTCTTCCTTGCTGCGTCTGCCGCCAGTCTGTAGTCCTCCTTCATATGGCTTAGCTCTTCGATGAAGAACATCTGACTAACGAGGACCTGTTGTACATCACTGTCAGCTTGTGTCGGCACTGGGTATTGCAGAATGAACGAACGCGATCCATAGCGGTCTCGATTTTCAGCTGCTTTTGGACATTTTCCAAGGTGTTGGGGAGGCGAGGCTCGCAGGATTCGAGGGCGCTATTGTTGCGTGACGGAGTGACCCTTGGGCTCCAGGGAATGCCGCCATCTCGTAGGACAGCTCTTGCGAGGTCGCGAGCGTGGTCAAGCAGGGCCTGCAGCGAGGGGTAAGTCAACGAGGGCAAGTAACGGTACAGATCGCACACCGACGGACGTGTTCGTATTGCTGCAGCACTCGCAATACTTTAGCACACATGAACGGTGAAAAGCAGAGACGACGCAAACGTACAGTGATCGCCCATTCCTTCTCCTCTTCGCTCACTAACCCTTCGGTTCTCTCCATACGCCCCATTTCAAAGTGTGCGTCCCAGTTGTACTTGCTTTCCTCGTCGGCGTACTTGGGCTGATGTTCCCCGAGATACTTTTTCAATTCGGGCTCCTGAAAGTGCGCCCAGCGCGCGTTTTCCTGGTAATCTTGCGCACTCTGACACAGAGGTCCATAAGGTTAGTGTGCCGGCCTGCGTACAGGAGGAGTTATGCGCGTACATCATGACCTTTATCCTATGGTGGGCAAGATATAAGCCTGAGATCGGGCTGAAGCGCAGCGGAAAACGCACCAGATGCGGGCCGTGAATCCGCGTATGCCGAGCGGCACGCTCGGTCAAATCGGCCTGCGGATCGTCGCAGGAGTTAGTCCAAATATTCCACTGACACAAGAAGAAAGAGCTACTTGATATCTTCCATAACCTTCGCGGGCTCTTTCCGAGTGATGAGCGAAGATTTCGGGCCCTCTGGTTCGGTGTAATTCCTTCTGCTCGAATTCCGTCAGGGGACCTTTGCCCTGTAATGATAACACGATGAGCTCGGCAATGGAAGAGGCGGCGAGCCAAAACGCACCTCCATAACCTTTTTATCCACCTCGTCAAGAGTAGGTAACGGCGGGAACCTCAGACCCTCGGGCTTCTGCAACCGCAAGCAGTCAGCGAGGGTGCTCGTGTGGCTGCACAGGAGGGAGTTTGCGCGCAAAGGCAAATGGGACTGACTGAGCGAGAACGCAGAAAGCTCCGAGACATTTTGTTCTAGGTCTCGAAGGTGTTTGCCAGATCGTGTTTGCTGACGGTCCTCTACCGGTAGCGTGTCTTGTCTTCCGCTGCTTGACCGATAAGAGAAAAGGGGTGAGCCACTGCAAACAAGAGAAGCGGGGCGGAATCGAGACGGGGCATGTACTCACGGTTCCGGCTCAGGTCCGACCTCGTCGTTCCGGGAATGGTGGAAGGAGGGGGGATAGCAGGGAGACGAAGGAGAGCGTGGGCATAGCCAGGCAGGAGGTGAAATGGTCCGCCGTACTCCGCGGAGGGCGCTGCCGAGGCGGTGACACTCAACGAGACTCATGATAAGGCCATCATCGCGTCGGCGTAACTGCACTAGCTGTCTTGAGTGCGTTACAGTGTAGCAGCACGCCACAATTCACCGTGTAGTGTGCGCAAAAGCGAGGGGAAGGGGAGGGAAGGGGGTGCAAGCGTCGGCATGCGGTGGTGAGAGGCTGCGAGGTCTCGGACAGGCGCATGGTGAGTAGCTACAGGAAAGAATGAACAGCAATTGATTTGCAGTAGATCGCTGACAGCCAACGAGGAGGAAACAAAGTCATCGATAAATGGACGCTCCATCTCGTCGACCACAGTACTAGTGTATACATTCGGCCAGAAGACTCGCAGACTCGCCAGCGACAGGACACAGCATCAACATGGTACGCCCGCCCCTTCCATCAAGCTGCAGCATCCGTGATTGACACCGTCGACCTCGACTAGCCGCACTCGAATCTCGAAGGAGTGAGTAAACCCAATGTGGTCAAACGAGTAGATGCACTGGCCACCAGACTGAGGAGAAGGTGAGCAGCTCCTTGCCGTGTCCAATTTCCCCTTTCCGTGCGCCAGCTCACCCCTTCCTTCCCAGGCAACTCATCGGATCCCGTCAAGTTGCGCTCGAAGTCATTCGCCTCCTCCGAGAGGTGGTCGCGCAGGCCAAGTTCAGCTCGTTTGAGCAGCTCACCGCTCACCTGGAAGAAGTCGGCAAAGTGTTGCAAGAAGCGGGCCCCAAAGGTGAGTTGATACTCGTGTAAAGTATCAAGCGGGTCAAAGTACCTCGTTGCGAGTCGTGGCTAACTCATGCTTGCACAGAGCTCGTTGTGACCAATATGACTAGGCGGATATGCATGCTCATCCGCGAAGAATACGCTACCGCTCTCGCCAATCACCTTACCGCCGCCTCTTCTGCCTCTGTCCCGCCGACTCCTGGCGTCCCGCAGACCCCTGCCCTGAATCGCGACATCGGTGGCTCGTTCTTCACCGAGCGCGACCTGCAAGGTCGAACACGAGGAGCTGCCCTGGGTAGCATTTTCGATCTTTTGGGTCACAAGCCTACGCCGGAAGGCACGCCACAGTCTGCTGGCGGTCGCACATCTACCTCTGGTCTCGGCGAGTTGTCCACCGCGTCTACTCCCGCTTCATCGACCACTGGTTCTCCCACTACGTCGCCGTCCTCCTCGCAAATCCTGCAGCGACCGAATCCTCTCATTCAACCCTTCTCCTCTCTCGACATCCATGACTTGACACTCGAAGGCGACTTCTCGAAACGAAGCTTTAACCTCAAACCCGTCTTCATCGACGCCATACAGGAGTTGCTCGACGAGGTCGAACTCACGGACAGAAGCGTGGGCGAACAGTCGTTGGACCATATTCACTCTGGGTACGTAGTATTGCTTTACTGCCCACGGATCCTGCTTTCCTGACTGTTCTACCGGGCTTGCAGCGAGTTCATCTTGACCATCGGCAATTCGAAAACGGTCGAGGCTTTCCTCAAGAACGCGGCTCGAAAACGCAAATTCACGGTCATCGTCGCCGAGACCGCGCCCTCGTGCGTTTCGCAGCCATTCGGGCGCTCGTACTAAGGCTGACCGTCTACCCTTGCAGCTTCTCCGGCCGTGCTACTGCACTCGCACTTTCCTCCGCCGGAATTCCTACTATCCTCATCCCAGACTCCAACATCTTCGCCCTCATACCCCGCTGCTCCAAAGTGCTTCTCGGCCCTCACCTCGTCCTCGCCGACGGCGCCCTTCTCTCCATCGCCGGTTCCCTCCCCCTCTGCCTCGCAGCAAACCGTATGCGAGTGCCCGTGGTTGTGGTTGGTGGCATGTTTAAATTCTCGCCACTGTATCTCGGAGAAGCGGATTGGAGCATGCGAGACTTGGGTAGTCCGGAGGAAGTGCTCAAATCGACTGAGGGAGTGGCGGGAGAAGATGGCGAGGAGGAGACGGAGGTGCTCAACCCTTACTACGATGTGGTGCCAGCTGAGCTGGTTAGTCTGTACATCAGCAATCTGTACGTTCAAACTGTCCTCTTCCATTTCCCCTTGTCCTTCTTTGCTCACTTACCTCACGCTTCAACCTCTCTCTTCTTCGAATCGCAGTGGCGGTCACCCCTCTTCTCTCCTTTACCGATTGCTCAGCGACATGTACGGGTCCTCCTGAGTTTCCGCAATGTTCATACGCTGTCGGAACGCAACCGAAGATGACGCTGTCGAGACAGACAAACCGATCTCCTATTCCTGTTTCTGCTCCTCGGAGCTGTCGCCACCTCATCTTCGGCTGATCCCACCTCGGAACCGTCTTCGTTCCCCCCTTGACGCTTGTCCCGAATCTTGCTTCGCCCACGCCCAGAGCATGATCTGCCATGCCGCCATACCCGGCGCCGCGGGCAGAGGTGGACTGGCAAGGTGTTCCAAGGCGAGAAATCATTGCCGTCATCCTGAGTGACATGGCTCCGTTCTGGTCACTGTGCAGAGCTCGGATGTTGGCAGCTTCGATGCTTCTGGTCAGCAAAGCGGTCAAACAACGCACAGACGAGAAATGCCCGCTTGCCGGTTTAGCTTACCACGGACTGGACTTTGTCGATCAGATTTGGGTTGGTACGTGCCTTCCCTTCCCATCACAGCTGATCATGACCAGATGCTTGATATGATACTGCAGATCACCTGCTTCAACAAGCATATGACTTGGAGCGATCTCGGTCCTCAGCGTGGCTTCGACAATTCCTATTTTATGCCCAAGGGGATTCGATCCAGCCACAGGGCACATCTACAAAGGCCCTTATCCTCCGCCGAGTAACTCGAATGGCGTCCACACGGTTTCATCGTGGAAGCACTCATGGGCCGTACTGCAAGTCTCGAGCAGGAGATTTTCCTTCCGACCCGATTGTGGTACGGGAACCTGCAAGACTCAAGAGCCTTGTCTCGTACAGACTTAATCACCAGTCCGGGGTTGTTCTGCACGTCCATCACCAACTCGTCGACACGAATCCGGTCGTCGCACGCGAGTAAGGTCATTCTCCTCCTCGACATCGCAGTTCCGTTCCTGATCCGTCACCGATGGGGATCAAGCCACACCTTCATTGAGCAGCATTGCCGTACGGGGACTTTGGCAGCGAAGCCCATCGTCCAGACCTTACGGTGAGTGCCTCCTCCTCGTTACAACCCTACATCTTTTCACTCTGCTTTTCGCCATGTATGACAATCTCCCCAAGTTCAGACCGAACGAGGCAGCGAACCAAAGATGGGAACGCTACGCCTCCGACTGGTACGATCCGGTTACCAACAGCTTTCTAACCGAGACTACCGTTTCGCCCCCTCTGATTTACGACTACCTCAAAGCGGGATATCGACCGGAAGCGCGGCCAGTGCCTGTTCTTCATGCGATACGACGAGCCGCACTAACCCGATTAGCCGGTGTTTAGCGGCTCTGGGACTTCCTCTCCACTCGTGATGTACGTTGATTTATATTTTCAGAGGCGACTTTGCCGATATTGCCAGGACATGTCTATTGACTTTTCCTCTTCGATCTGCACAGACATATTACGCCGCGAACTTCATAGTGTTGCTCGTAAGGTTCACTGCCTTACCATCGATCGGCACGAGGTAGAAGGTCAATTCTACCAAGTCACTTCCGTATACTCATGCTCGTCCTGCTTGCTACCCCGTTCTCACCTCTACAACCCCCTTGCCTTTCATCTTTACCCCCTTGTAGACACCATAAGACTCGTTAAGGACCTTCAACGCGTTAACCCTCAATCCTGAAAAACCAGCCGAGGGTGAGTCGAAAGTGAGGGTGAAGGAAGGAGGTTTTCGGGCATTTGGTGCGCTGTATGACCATGGATGAGCCCCGCAGATCGTAAGCATATGCTCTGCGACAAGAGACGTGGAGAAAAGGCGCACCAGTAATACTGTCCACTCAGCACGGCCGGACGATCCGTCGAGACGAGTTGCCCAATAGTCCAGACCAACCACTGCTTCTCCCCCTCGCCCCACTCTCTCGGCGGCTCAACCTGCACATCCCACTGCCCCGCTCCACCCCCCCTACTCCGACCTTCTTCATCTCTCAAGTAAGCTCCTCCTTGCGTTTGAGCGGTTAGGCCGTTTGCACCCGTAGCGAGCGGGAGCCGGATGACGATGTTTGTGAGCGGTCGAGGGGAGGGGGCGCGAGAGGTCAGAGTTATGGTAAAGGCGCCACCTGCGCTGCCGAGGGTGATCGAGGAGGTGATAGAGAAGGGGAGAAGGGCGAGGGCGAGAGCAGGGGTCGTTTTCGGCGGAGTGTGGACGAAAAAAAGGAGCGGAAAAGCACCGTCGGCTGCAGAAAGGTGCATATGAGTTGTGTTTGTCTCTCGGGGCAGTCGGAAGGATGACTTACGAGGAACGAAAGAGACTACTTTGTCCTTGCTCCAACGGTTGTACCTTACGCTCGAGTGAAACGCCGCGCTTTCTTCGAGTATCGAGGGGTCGACAAAGGTGAGAGATAGATCGGGCATGCCGGAAAGGCGAGAGCGGCAGGCCATTTCGCCCGAGATGGACCCGGTAACGGGTTTGCCGGAGGCGTCGAGAAGGAAAGATAGCGTTTCAGTCAGGTCGAGATCTGCACAGATCGGAGTTAGCACGGCTCGTGAAAACATAGAAGAAGACGGGAAAGCTCTGCACAAATTTCGTTCGAGGAATACTTGACGCCTTGTCGTCGCCAAGGAAGCGGCGAGGTAAGAAGAGCGTTTGCCGCTGTCTGGCTCGGCACAGCGAGACTATGCAAATAGAGCGTCAGGACGCTTGCCCTACTACCAGAAGCGAGTGATCAGACGCACCCGGCGACTGATGCAGCATTCAGCGCGACCTTTGTCAGGAGCTCGGAAGGAGGAAGTACGAGATCTCGCAGCTGAGAAGCCTGCGACAGTTGTGGCCTTCCAGATGCAACCATCTCTTGTAAGAGCGCGAGGACGACGTCAAAGTGGTCCTGTGAGGGATAAGCTTTGGTACGTTGGCCAGGAAAGTTGGGAAGGAAAGGGGAGAGGGAGGGGGGGGGGAGAGTAAGCGCACCTTGAGGCTGGCTTCGGTGACCGGTCCCGAAATATAGTTCACCAGCACAGCATATAGCTCCGTCAAAAAGGTAAGCGGGACGAGAGGGTCGGCTGCGAGTAGACAGGTGCAAAAGCAAATTAGGTGGGGTATGTCCGGGAGAACCCAGGGAAGGGCTCACCATCCTTGTTCAGCGGGGCCAGATACCTGACTCCGTTCCTTTCTACCTGGCATACAGCCCGCCCCGCCGGTGCTCCCAGCCCTCCCTTTGCGCAAACCTCCCCCTCCACCTCATCCGCCTCGTCGGTGACATCTGCAAGCCCGTGCACGAGACCAGCTGCACTGGTTCCCGGTACCCATGTTACGGCCTTGTCTGATGCTATCGCAGCGTCAATGGCTTGTCGAAGGGAGGAAGGCGAGGCAAAGTGGGTCGAAAGGATGATGCGACTGTCGATTGTATCGAGTAAGGGCATGAGTTCGCGCGTCAGGGATGGAGCAGTCAGCGTATGCGCACCCGCTGAGATCAGTCAAAGCGATTCCTTCCATGGTCGACAAGAGGTCGAGAAGATGAAAGCTGACGGGCGAGGACTGGCAGGGAACTACATGACAGCGATCTGCCTTGCCAGGGGCACGATCGAACACAGTCGCGAGCAAGGACTGGGGGGCGAACCAGGAAGGCTCCGGCCTCTCACTCTCTCCAGGCTCTTTTCTCGTCTCGCGTTACTCTCGCTCGAATTCCTTCGAGTTGCATTAATGGCTGGCCCAACTGCTTTCCGGTAGTCCTCTCACGCCGTGCATGAGAGGGACCATGCCGAGGCATCAGCTTGCAGCGCTCCGCACCTGTCGCTGCATGAAACGTCGAGAGAATTGCGCTTAATCCACTCAGTCATGGCGCAAAATCTAGACCTGCCTTGTGCCCATCGCACTGCGCCATTCGTAATGCCGGGCTTTCCGTACCACCCGTCTGATGTCCGATGCGCCGGCGTATGCTGAGGCGGCTGGTGAGGCGGAAACCCACAGATGTGAGGCGGAGAGGACGCTAATGTCGGTGCGCGGGGCCTGTTAGGCTACAGTAGCTTATTGGTGTGCTTCTAAGTGGCCTGGTGAATGTAGGTAGCGGCACAAAGTGAGATGAGAGTCGGTTCTCATCAGTTCTCCGCTTCGTGTCGCACCTGCGGCTGTCAGATTAGGCTCATTGGACGGGCTGAGAATGACACAAGACGCACTACAAGATCCATTCCAGCCCCAACCACCTGCATCATCAGACTACGACTCTCCTTCCTCAACTCTCCTCGCCCCCACTCGAACAGGAAACCACAAACCAACTCTCACCACTCTACTGACAACAACAGACCTGTCAGCAGTTACTGAAACCCATCTTGAACTACCGACGGCACCTCCACTCGGTCATGGCGTATTCGAGGGCGAATCCTTCAATCCCAGTGACTTCTTACTCGAACGGAGGCACACCCCGCTGGAGGAGCTCAGGAGCGACGTGAGCCTCGTCTCCTTCCCTCATTCACGAGCAGCTCAATTACCTCGAGCTCATCGCTGAGCGGACGGGCTGATCTTTGTTGAACACCCACCCCACTTCGACCTTTCTCAGCTTCGCGCCTACCTCGCCACCCTCCGTACTTCCCTAGTTGGCGTCATCAACGAAGAGTACGAAGCCTTTATCGGTCTCTCTCTCGGCCTCAAGCACGCCCGGATTTCGACCTCCCTCGCGACGATTCGACGCTCCGTCCTCTCAATTCGAGGTGAGGTCGAGCATGTCAAGCAAGAGCTCGACGAGATGCGAGGCGAGATGAGCGACGTCCTCGAGGAACGTAAGGAGGTCAGGGAAATGAAGGCCATGATGCGGAGACTGCTGGCAACTGAAGAGGCGGTTGAGAAGGTCGAGGGGCTGCTGAAGGTTGGGAAAGGAGGAGAGAAGGCCAGGCCGCTGGACCTGTGCGTGGTTCACCTTGCTCTTGCGCGGGTACAGCTGACTCAACTTCGGCTCACTCCAGTAACGTCGACTCGCCTGCGAAGCGATTGGAACGAATTGCCAGCGAATACACCCACGTGCGCTACCTCGTCGAAAGGGCTGGCGACCTCCCATTCGTCCACTCCTTACAGCCCGTATGTCCGCATCTTTTCGTAGACATGTATATGTGCTGACTCGGCTAGTTGTGCAGCGTATCGACCAAATCACCTCTACATTACATTACGAACTCTCCGATCTTCTTTCCGCTATTCTGGCCTGCGATCCCTCTTCTCCTACGTATCGACCAGAACTCGCCATAACTTTGTCCATCTTCGCCTCCCTCGCGCTCACGGCTCAAGCCGAAGACATTGTCCGATCGAGCGTCCTTAAACCGTTCGTCAAGCGAGCAGTGCATCGCGATGCGCTCACCGGCCAAGCCAACACTTCTGACCACACAACGCGAGCTACTACCCATGTCCCTCCAGCGTACCTTCTTCAGCCCATCGAACCTCCTGCATCCTCTCGGGAAGGCGGGAACGACTCTGTCCCCCTCTGCGCTCTCTACAACCGTATCCTCACCTTCATCTCGTCCGATTGCGGCGTCTTGCTGGATGTAGCTGAGCGGAACATCTCCGTTTCTCCGACACCTTCAGCCGGCGAAAAGAAGCGGAAAGGCAGCAGCGCGCCGTCAACCGAAGACGGTAGCGGTCTCCCTTCCGGCGGATACGAGCTCCTCTCAAACGTCATTCTCGATGAGCTCGTCGCTGCCCTCGTAGGCGAACTCGGTTCCGTCATCTTCGCCGCAGGTCGACCTACCGTCTTCCATCAGCACTACCTCCTCACCGTCTCTTTTATCGCTCGTCTCGAGACCCTCTGCCCCACTCTCGCACACCTCAACTCCCTCCGATCTCATCCAACCTATATTGCTCTCTTCAAGCGGTTCCAGCTGCCTGTGTACTTCCAGCTGAGGTTTAAGGAGGCGGTCTTTGCGGTGGAGAGAGCGCTGGAGGTGGGGAGTGCGAGCGGGGGAGGTAAGGACGGGTGGGTCATGAGCGAGAGTGAAGCAGTGTATAAGGCGCTGAGGCGATGTTGGGATGATGATGTATGGTTGGAGGAGTTGGCGGGGAGGTTCTGGAGGTTAAGCTTGCAGGTGCGCCATCTCGTCTTGCTTCCGCCTTTCTCCAAATATTGCATCGCCTCTCGATTGCGTTAGGGTTGACTCCATGTTCCTTCTTCTTCTTGGCGAGCAGATCATCTCACGATACAGGACATGGCTTAACGACCAAGTACCGAAATATGTCTTCCCGGCGAGCACCTCAAGTGCCAACTTGTCCGCGTTATCGGCAGGACAGCCGTCAAGTCGCTCTTCGTATGATGGCGATCGCACTCGGGTGAGCTCTGCCCTTTCCTCTTGATCCCCACACGCGATTTTAGGCGGATCCTGTTTGGCTCGAGCCCCACAGGGTTCGTTCCGCCCCGTGCCATGGCATTGCTGAGCCCATCTCCCTCGCAGCTAGCACCTTCTGCTGGAAGCACTCGCCCAGGCACTCCCGCCCAATCTGAGGACGTTTCGGAAGAGACCATCCTTCGACAGCTTACCGTGCTCATTGCCGACGCCCGGAGAATGGAGCGGAGAGTGACTGAGCTGTTCGAGGAGCGAATACGGGATAAGCTCGCGGGAGGAGAGTCCGCTAGTGGTACGTCTTTCTCGCTCGTGTCGATTTCGTAGGGGATACTTAGTCGACACACGGTTGCAGAAGTCATCGCCACTTCCCTCTCGAGTATGACCTCCCTCCTCCCGTCGTTGTCGTCTCAAATCGTCACCGTCCTCGTCAAACGCTGCGCCGAACACCTCAAACTCGTCCGTTCAGTCGCTTCGCAAGTACGTGCTTCGACCCGGAGGGGGACAAGCGAGCCAAGTTACTTCGTGCACAACATCCTCAAAGAGCTAAAGACGTACCTCACCGGGCCTGGAAGGGCTGTTAAAGAGGAGCTGCGGAAGGAATGGGCGACGGCAGTGGTAGAGGATATCGCTGGACGGTGCGCTTATCTCACCTTCTGTTTTTACGGCCCCGCTGGGACTGGGATTGACCGATTTCTTCAATACAGCTACGCGGCCATCCTCTCCACTCAGAAGAAAACGGAAGACTCTCTCCGATGGCTTAAGAAAGGTCGTCAAGGCCTGTCCTTCTTCGGTCGCGCCGCCTCCTCTACGACTCAGCCCGACGAGTCCGACGACGACCGGGTCAAGATGCAGATGCAGCTTGATGTTGAGACGCTTGCCCAGGATGCGATTGAGTTGGGCGTGGACGTCGAGGGGAGTGAGGCGTTTGCGGGGCTGAGGAAGGCGACTACGGCGGAGGGGAAGGAGGAAAGCAAGTAGACCGGGAGACACTTCTGTGAGGGCAGTACAGCTGTTGTATAGCAAGCGTGACGACCGACGACTGCACGGAGCAAGTCCAGAGAGAAAAGGTGAAAAAACCGACTATCGCTGCCAATCGCCCGTCCTGCGCGCGGCCGCGGGACGCCAACAAAGACGCTTGAGTACGCGCTGATGCGCTGGTAACGCTGGAACCGATTGGTCGACGTAATCTCGAAGTTCCATCTCGTCGCTGGAGTCGTCCGGCATCCCCTCGGATTATCTCCCTCTCTCACTCTCCCTTATCGTCAGCATGTCACGACGTGCAGCAGGATACAGCTCCCTGCAGCGACATCTAGACTCGGCCTCATCCTACTCGACCCTGTCTTCATCCCTCGCCGCGCAAGAAGCTGCCTCGCTCTCCTCCCAACTCGCAACTTTCCAAGCCGCCCTCTCTTCGTTCAGTAGCCACCACCGTGCCAAGATCCTCTCCTCCCCTTCCTTCCGTACTCACTTCTCCCAACTCTGCGCAGAGCTCGGCGTCGACCCTCTTGGCGGTGGCTCAAAAGGTCTCTGGGACAAGATCGGCGTCGGAGATTGGTACTACGCCTTGGGCGTACAGGTCGTCGACGTTTGTCTTAGGGCTAGGGAACGAGGTGGCGGTCTCGTTGCGCTCGACGAGGTTCTGAGAGAAGTGGGGAAATTGAGAGGAAGTGGGGTAGCCAAGAAAGCGGCGGCGGACGGGACAAAAACACGAGCGACAGCAGCGGGAGGAGCGGCGGCCACGACAGAAGTCACTGAAGCCGATGTGCAGCGCGCGATCGAAACGTTGGAACCCCTCGGATGCGGGTATGCTATCATTCAAGTCGGCGGCAAAAAGGTGGTGCGATGCTCGCCAGGCGGGTTGGACCGCGACTCGTTGGTCGTCGTCGAAGCGGCGGCAGGTACGGGGCGAGGGAGCGTCACTCGGCAAGAAGTCATTGCTTTTTCCGCCAGGGATGGGGCGGCTGGATGGGAAGTGGATCGGGTCGAGCGCGCGCTAGAGAAGGCTCTGCTAGATGATGGATTGGTCTGGGTAGACGAACAGGCTGAAAGACGAGGACACGAGGGAAGAGAATATTGGGCACCCGGGCTGTTTGTGATGGAGTGAGGTTTTTCCTGTTTTGAGGTGAGTAGACTCTCTTCCGCGCCGCGCTCTTCCCAGACATGTGTTGTACCTGACTACTATGCCTCCCACAGTGATTTGCCTTGCCGTACCATGTTGTCGTTATATGCTATCGATGACTTCCAGCAGCAGGCGTTTCTTGCCTGTCTCGCCGACCTGGCACTATCTATGATTTGAGCAGAGACGAGCACGCAATGGAGTTTCGTACTCATTGCTGTACTTTCGACTAGCTGTGACTGGCTATCCCGCCCGCTCGCTGCTCCCTCTCAACAGATCTACTCACGACATGCTGAAGCGGCTCCGGGCCTACACTGGGTATCAGTGCTTTGCAGCTGCGCGAGCGTCAACGAGGGCCTATGTGCTTGACTGGGTGACGCTGCTACCAGTCGGGTGCGTCCGCAGGTAACGCAAAGGTCTGCCGGTTTGAGAAGGTCAACTCGAGCATCGCCGGATTGCTTAACAGATCACGGTAGCTCACTCTGTCGTAGGCAACACGAAAGCGACAGTAGATACGCCTGAGGACGTCACTATAGGTAGATATTGAACTCCTCCCTACACAACCGGATTTCTCACTTTGCTCTAATTCTCACATCACAGTACAAGATACCGGGCTGGGTGCTGACTGCTGGAACTGAGACCTCGAGCTAGGCTGGGAAAAGTGCTCTTGGAAGCGGGCGAGTGCCTTGAACTGTACGGGCAGAAGGTAGACATCAGTGATGAAGTGAGCAGCTTGTGAAACGCGCTGTCCGTACAAGGCGGTCTCTTGTGGCTTCAGATGGCTGCGGCATTGGACAATCAGTCAGCGAGAGGAACCGGGAGACGCCACACTCGGACTTACATTGGGGTCCAGGAAAAGGCTTCTTGTCCACCGTAAAACGTCCCAATAAATGGACGTCAACACCTCGACCTCCACCTTCTCACGAGACGATGGTTGCCACCCTTGGTCTCCGCGCCGCCTAGCATCGACCTCAAGCTTGGCTGCGGCTCTACCCAAGTCCAGCCAGTATTGTCTCGTTTCCTTTGAATCGAGGCGGGAGTGAAGGAGTTGCCAAGCCGGGCCCTTCAGGAGCTGATCCGCCGCGAGTCGAACTGCTGCACAGGTGAGCCCGAGGCCTTCGCTGCTGGGGTTGAACCCGATTGCTTCGGCATGTGCTAGCACGAGGATACGGATCGCGAGGAAGTTGTCCCGAGCGCCAGGATCCGTGACTGTATCGCTGAGGGTGATCTTGTGGACGAACATGACGAGGAAAGCCGGCGCGGAGAAGGTTTGAAGGATTTGGCGGCCTGGAAGAGAGGGTGAAGAAAACCATGCAGCGGCATATGGGGGCGGACATTGCTTATTTGTTGTGTACTTGGCGAGAGGTACGAGCTCCGTGAACAGCTGCTTGGTTGGCTCGCTGTGTGTGGCGGCTGATCAGCTAGAGGCGTGGGCATCAAGGTCACAGGGGAGAAGCGCACTCTCGGTCTGGTGGAAGCCCACTAAATACCAGGTTTGGCTTTGGAGGTTGGACTGGGTCTTGTCCGCGCTTGAGTTGGTCCGGTGCCCATCCGCGCTCGAGGTCGTAGGCCTCCCGTCTGCGGGCAAGTGGGTGGGCCCCTAGAGCGTCGGAACCGCTATAATGTAGCAGCTTCGTGCGCAGGAGGCGCAGCTGCTGCGGGTTGTCGACACCTATATGGACAACGAGCTGGTACTGCGAGAAGTACGTCAGTGGACAGCACAAACATGGACAGAGTGAAACACTCATCAGCTCAGCCCGCTCGGGTCGAAAGCTTCGCAACGGCTCGAGGGTGTCCAGATCGTGGCCGAGAGCTTGCTGCATCGCTTGCAAGCGAGCCGCAGCCCCGATAAAGCCTGCGAGGGGACGATGAGCGACCGTAGCAACGTACCAAACGAAGCAGGTGAGACGAACTTACCATCCAGAACTACCACAGCGTGCGGCACGAGCCTTTTCACACACCGATCTAACTCCACTGCAATGCCCAGCGCATCAAGGCAAGACAGACGGTTCTCACCGTATAAGTATTCCATGTTGTACGGTTTGTTGCTGGGGCGATCTCCGCCCCTTCTGAGTCGCAGGAGGTGGCGGTCCTTCGGGTCGAGGGGAACCTCAAGCTCGCCATCACTTGGGCTCGAGTATCCCAGTTCGTCGTCACGATGGGCCATCCCACTGTTGCGGTCTTGTGGGGCGTAGGGGTCCATGCGCCAATCGGTGAACACGGTGCGGGAATGGGAGAGTAGCAGGATCGAGAAGAGGAAGATGAGGAGGATGAGGAGGATGAGGAGAGCTCCGGAGAGGTAGACAGCCCAGCTCTCCTCATGCTCGATTTGAACACCCGCGGTAGTTCCGCAAAAGGCCTACAAAGCAGTACAGTAGTGGCAGTGCATCAAAACCTCTAAAAGTAACTTGAGAAGGCCAACTTCGCGGAGGTGGCGACGAGCTCCACATGATCAGCCGAACCAGCGTAAGGGCCATCTCAGAGTAGGCTGAGCCTCGTCTACGCGCGTGCCGCGTCCAGTAGAAGAGTGAGAGAGGAGCGGCTCTTTGTCGAGATAGGTTCCGTTCTTCGCACCGTTGATCGATCAATGAGAAGATCAGCCGAGGGCGCAGCGCTTGCTCCAACCCCTGGGTTCCATTCCGAATAGCTAGTAGAGGCTGCACTGGCTGACTCGTGGTCGGTGTTCTCGCCTTGCGCAGAAAACTTTTCGCCGGCTACTCGGGACCCGGCAAAGTTGCCGCCGCCGTCGGTGGTTGTTGTCTTCCGCCACGAGTTTCTTCTTCCTTACCTTCACACACCCTCCCCACAGTACCATGTCTGGTCTCATCACTAGTACACTCGACTCTCTGCGCGCGTCCGGCAAGTCCAAGCTGCTTCGCAAGAGTCCGGACGATGGTCAGTTCACCTCCTCCTCCTCCCTACAGTCGTGCCAGAGACTGACAGATTGCTCATGTGCTTCATTCGCTACAGTAGTGATCACCTTTGCCAAGCGTTCGCCTCTCCAGCGGTCTCGGAAGGGCGGGTTTAAGGACATGGGGGTCCAGGAGCTTCTTATCGAATATTTCAAGGTGCGTGGGTTCCGCCATGCCCGGAAGACGTCCACCGACGTCTTGATCTCTACAGAAAGCTCTACTGGAGATGAAGATTGATCCGGCGTTGATCGGGGACATTTCTGTCGGTTCGTCCTCACCCTCTCCCCAGTTCGTGCCGACGTCTGCACATGCTAATCCCGTTCCGTCGTGTCGCAGGAACCGTTCTTCCTCCGAAAGCACCATACGATGCGCGCGCTGCTGCCTTGGCGGCTGGCATCCCCGACACTGTCCCTCTTCAGATAATCAACCGGTTCGTCCTCTTCTCCCTCAACTGCTCGTCCTTTTCCGGTTTTTGAGCCGAACGCTGACGGCCGCATTCTCCTAGCTTCTGCTCGTCCGGCTTGATGGCCGTCTCGAATGTTGCGAACCAGATCCGAAATGGAGAAATCGAAGTGGGACTTGCTATCGGCTTTGAGAGCATGAGTGCTACGTGCGTCCTTTTCCATCTGCTTCTTGATCATCAGGTGGTATCATAGTCGTTCATCCTCACAACGATACCGCGCCTCTTCCGTTAAGACGCCGAAAGCTGATCCTCCTTCCTGAGCCAACTTCTTACTCGCTTGGCAACACCATTGCAGCCCGGATCGTGGTGCTGAAGACTTCGCGGAAGAGGTCCTGGCGCACCCCGTCGCCAGGGATACACAACACCCGATGGGCTGGACCAGCGAGAACGTTTCGAAAGGTCAGTCTTTTCCTCCCTCTTCCGCACGTTCCGCATGTGAGCCTTGACAGCTGAAACCCCGTTGTGGCTCGCTTCCAGACTTCAATATCACCCGTGAACGTATGGACGAGCTGGCCGCCCTTTCTCAGCAGCGTGCCGCCCAAGCCCAGTCGGCCGGCTATTTCGACAAGGAAATCATCCCTCTCGAAGCGCTTCAACTGCCGCAAACTCCCGCTCAAGCCGGGGCCCCTGCCCCGCAACGGGTCAAGGTTCTCATCTCCAAGGACGACGGCATCCGCCCCGGAACGACCAAGGAAGGCTTGAGCAAAATCCGCGCCGCTTTCCCCAAGTGGGGCAACTCGTGCACGACCGGCGGCAATGCCTCGCAGATCACGGACGGCGTCGCTGGGGTACTCTTGATGACTCGCAGCAAGGCGGAAGAGCTGGGTCTGGAGATTCTTGGCAAGCATGTCTGTACGACCGTGGCGGGACTGCCTCCACGGATTATGGGCATCGGTCCGGCTTACGCTATTCCGAAGGCACTTGACCGCGCGGGCATTTCGAAGGATGACGTCGACCTGTGGGAGGTCAACGAAGGTGCGCTCGCTCTCTTTTTGCTGTCTGTTTTGAAGGTTGACCCTTTTCTGCCCTTTCCCTCTGCTCAGCTTTCGCGTCGATGTACTCCTACATGATCGACCACTTCGGCCTTCCGCTGGACAAGACGAACGTCAACGGTGGTGCTATCGCTCTCGGTCACCCTCTGGGCTGCGTGCGCACTTTTCGTCCTCTCTTCCCATCTTTGCTCGAGGCTGACCTTGTCGGCCTGCTCCCCTTCCTCGTATTGCGCGTAACGGCAGACTGGCGCACGTCAAATCGCTACTGGCTTAAACGAGATCCGTCGCCGGGGCGGCAAGGTCCTCGTCACGTCTATGTGCATCGGTTCGTCCATTTCCACGCCTTTACCCGTCCTTCGCTTGCGCTAATTGACCCTTCCGGACAGGGCTGGGCATGGGCGCCGCGGCTGTCTTCGTCGCGGAGTGAATGTTTCGTGTTGCCGTGATCAGAGTCTGTTGTAGCGATTTTCGGTTTCTCGATCTGTCTTCCTTTGTTTAGTCTTAGTCTCGCCCAGCTGTGACGCAGTGCAAGCCGCCGTTCCGTCCGTGTATGTTTCTGTGTAGACCGTTAATCCGGCAACAGCGCCCAGGCGATGATCAGAATCGCAACGCAGCAGAGGCAGCTTCAAAGGCTTGCTGACCGTTACAAAACGACACACACCAAAAGGGATACGAACTGCACTTCATTTCCATCTGATCAAGCGCTGTGCTCGCGTCTACCGTTGTGATGCTTTGCCCCTCCCTCTCATCCACTAATCCACCTCGGTCCCCCTCAAACCAAGGACCCCTCCTTGCCCTGCGTACCCGGCATCGCCAACGTCGCCTCGTCTTCTTCCTCGTCATCCTCAAGGAGACTTCCACCACCCGCCAACGCAGGGTTGGTCGGCTCCTGGTGGTGCTGTTGACCGAGAGTAGGACTCTTACTAGGCGGCGCGGGCGGAGTCGCCCTCCAAGCATCCGAGGAATAGTCCGGCTGCTGCGCGCCTCCGCCTGCACCGCCGCTGCGGTACGAAGGAGCTTGAGAAGGAACTGCGCCGGAGGCGGCAGGTTGGTAGTTGTTGTAGGAGGGGGCTTGGTAGTTGTAGACGCCGGCGGCGTTAGCTTCTCGGCGGCGTTTGACCATAGAGAAGAGGGTTTGAGCGGTGTCGAGAGCCCACTGCGATCGACGAGGAATCATCAGCAAGCAAGGAAAGGGTTGCACGGGAAGATGTTGAAGGAGCAGCACGACGGCAAAGGTAGAGAACGCAATGACGGCTCTGCGGGTGCAAGCGGTAGGAAGGGGAAGGGCACACGTACAATACCAGCGATAACGACGATGTCCTTCGTCCAGCTGACAGCCTCAACGACCGCGTTGCCGGACGAGTGGCCGCCGCCAAGCGTGTAGTCGCCCTTGTTTCCGAAGAAGCGGTTGTAGAGGAAATAGGCACCCCCGATGACCACGGCGAGCCAGAAGATGCTGCGGCGTTCAAGGAATGAGCGTCAGTGGCGACCGCGTGAGGAGGAAAGAACACGACGCACACGACGATGCAAGCCCAGATGAAGGAGAAGAAGCCGCCGCCCGAGACGGGACAGGCGAGCGGAGACTTGATGGTGAAGAAATAGGTGCAGTCGTCCAGACTGGGACAAGAATGCATGTCAGCAAGGCATGCTGATGACGTAGGCGGACGGAACGCACGAGTCGATGAGGGAGACGCGGTTATCAGACGTCCAGGCATTGTCGCACTGCCTGCAAAGAATGAAGTATCAGCTTGATAGATAGTAGATGTTGACTAAAGCGCGGTCACTGACAGGTAGATGAGACTGGATCGACGAGCGTTGGAATTGGGGCAAGCCGCTCCGTTCTTGTAGGTCAGGGACAGGTGCCCGTTGTGGTACTGAGGGGATGTCGAGTACTCTCTACGCGGCGGAGGTCGTAAGGGGAAGTAGTAGGCGAACGGCATTAGCACGGAGTTCGCGCCGGTACGACACAGAAGAAAAACCCAGAGAGGAGACCTACCCGAGCGAGATACCGCCCCGGCTGTCTTCAATGTAAGCTCCGTATCCCTGTGCACCTGCAAAGGCGAACATGTTCAGTCATGGATGGGGGAGTTGCTTTGCAGCGAGCGCTCATGGGCTCTCGCCCGCAAATCAAATCGCTGGCCCAGTCGGACGCTGTCAAGGTGAATGAGGCTGCCTGCACGTACTCTCGGCCGGAGAAGCCTGATCTGACACAGGTCCGCAGAAGTTGAGGCTAATCGCGCCGCCGTCGGGATTGGTAGCAACATAGTCCTCTGCGAATGCAGTGCACATCACGCAGCGGGAAAACCGTCAGAAAGGCGGTCGACTAGCTTGTTTTGTAATTTGGACAGGACGTACGCTTTGCCTTTCTCAGCCCCTTGATGTCGAACCTGCCAAACGACGAGCTGTGCAGCTGACACGGAGTGGAAGAAGCCGCGTTGACGGCAGATACGGCGAGGGCGAGGGCGGAGGCGAAGACGGTGTAAGAGCGCATGGCGAGGCGTCCGTTTGGTCAGATGTTGACCCTGCGCGTCGATCTAGCAGTATGGACACGAAGTGAGGACGCGAAGGCCAAAGTGGAGCCGCAACTCTTTCGACAACGAACGAAAGACGCGTCGAGCACGCCAGATATGTACATACACAAAGGTAGACTCGCGAAGCTATACTGCATGATACCTTAGTGCGCCAGCAAGTCTTGCTGCATTCTTTGGAGCGTGTTAGCGCCGACAGCGAGTATTGTCGAGGAGGTCTTCAACATCAGACCTCTCAGCGGGCTAGAGACAATCTGAATGAGTACACAAGCCCATATTTACATACAAACACCGGGCTTATGAACGAGCCTGAGCGGAGGACGTCGAGATGTGAATGTAAGAATAGGATGAGGTTACAGTTAGTGCCTTTGAGAACTGGGACGATCCGATTCGCCCTGCTGGCCTCGAATCGCCGTTACCTCACTTCGCTGTTCTCACAGCTTGCTTGAAACCTTGAAAATGCTCTCTCGAGCCGCACACAAGCTTACAAGGCTGCCCGGTCAGAACCCGGCCTTGGTCTCCTCCCTCTCCTCGTTCGCCTCTCGCCCCTCCTCCTTCACTCATCGCCAAGCCGCCACCGGTTCCAGGTCAGCTGGCCTTGCGACTGAAGCTTCCAGGCCACCCTCGGCTACATCCTACACCACCGTCGAGGACCTTCACCACCGGACGGCAGAGTCGATTCTCGCGGAACGCGATGCGGGCAAGGCAGGTGGTGCGTACTCTTTCCGAGTCGATCGCTTTCCAGACTGGACTGACAGGCATCCCGCCCCTCTCATAGCTATGCGCCACTTCACCCTCAACTTCGGTCCTCAGCACCCCGCCGCTCACGGTGTACTCCGTCTCATCCTCGAACTGAACGGCGAGGAAATCCTTCGTGCCGACCCCCACATCGGTCTCCTTCACCGTGGTACCGAGAAGCTCATCGAGTACAAGAACTACACCCAAGCCCTTCCTTACTTCGACCGCCTCGACTATGTTTCCATGATGACCAACGAGCTGTGCTATTCTCGCGCTGTCGAGAACCTCCTCAACATCGGTATGTGCTTTGTCGCCTACTGTTCTGGTATGTACTGACTCTTCCCCTCTGCAGAGGTTCCCGAACGCGCAAAGTGGATTCGTACCCTTTTCGGCGAAATCACCCGTGTCCTCAACCACCTGATGGCCGTCCTTACCCACGCTATGGGTACGTCATCACTCGTCTGTCCTGCTCGAGTGCGTAGGCGATCGGTCCTGATTCGTGATTCACCTTCCGTTTCCCTCGTTTCCCTCTTCGCCTCCCGCAGATGTCGGTGCCCTCACTCCCTTCCTCTGGGGTTTCGAAGAGCGCGAGAAGCTCATGGAGTTCTACGAGCGTGTTTCCGGCGCTCGTCTGCACGCCGCCTACGTCCGCCCCGGCGGTGTCGCCTACGACCTTCCCCACGGCCTCCTCGAGGACATCTACAAATGGGCCACGGCGTTCTCGAACCGCGTTGACGAGATTGAGGAGGTTGTCACGGGTAACCGTATCTGGAAGCAGCGTACGGTAGGTGTCGGACCTGTGACGGCGCAGCAGGCGTTGGATTACTCGTTCTCGGGAGTTATGCTTCGTGGGTCTGGTATCCCTTGGGACATTCGGTACGCTCTTCCCTCTCTTCCGTATGCCCCTTCAAGTCCTCGGCACTTCTGGGCGCCTCCATATTACGACTCGCCCTCAGTGAAAAGCCGGCTTTACGTCGCCAATATCCCCTATGCGCTTCTTATCCCCTCTATGTAACCTCGACTCGACACCGGCCAATCGCCTCCCTCCTCTCCCTCACCGCCACGCCCATCGCTCCTACTCCTCGCCCATTCTCGCACGGAGTCAACCCCTGCTTAACGGATGTTCTCGATTAAATCCTTTTTTCGCTTTTGGCCACACAGCAAAGTCACCCCATACGACGCTTACGATCAGGTCGAGTTCGACGTCCCAGTCGGCAAGAACGGCGACTGCTACGACCGATACCTCTGCCGCGTCGAAGAATTCCGCCAATCCCTCCGAATCATCTATCAATGCCTCGAGAAGATGCCGCCCGGTCAAATCAAGGTCGACGACCACAAGATTGTCCCTCCCCCCCGCGCGTCGATGAAGGAGTCGATGGAGTCGCTCATCCACCACTTTAAGCTCTTCTCGGAAGGCTATCACGTTCCTCCAGGAGAAACCTACGCGGCGATTGAGGCCCCCAAGGGTGAGATGGGTGTCTACTTGGTTTCGGATGGCTCCAACCGCCCCTACAGATGCAAAATTAGGAGTCCTGGTTTTGCTCATCTCGCCGGTTCGGATTTCATGATGCGTGGAGCGTTCCTCCCGGATGCGGTTGCCTTGATCGGAACGATGGACTTGGTGTTCGGTGTACGCCTCCTTCCCCTCCCCCTCGTTGTCTGGGCGCTCAATAACCTCTTTTTTATTCTGCAGGAGGTCGACCGATAGAGGCGATTTGTGTCAGCGTGAAGAGGGAGGGAAGGCGGCGGAGGGAGAGGGAGAGCGGTTCTCTTCTTTCTGATTCCGCAATGTACACCAGCAGTTCCTACGCTTACCGGGAGACTTGGCTCCTAGTGAACAAGCCGACATGCCGGAAATTTGTAAGAAGACGAGACTTTGTGATTATGCCTGTCAGGGACTGTTCCCTGGTTCTTACACTCTTCTTACATTGCCACCGCTCAGGATCCTTGCTTACCTGGCAACCTAAGGGCAGAGACCTTGTACATACAAGTCTGCAAGTCTGGGAGACCATCTCTGTTTCTTTGTCTAGTAGATCTGCGCAACCGGCTAGCTTGGCGGATTGGGCCGGTGTGACACTAGGTACAGCTTCCAGGTACACCCGATACCTGACGGAGCTCACGCTGCAGACTTTGCCAGAGCAATACACCTCGAAAGTAGATTGAGAAGGTCAAGAAAGGGTTTTTCCACATACTTCCGGTACAATTGTCTTGCCCGCCTGTTCTACCCTGCACAGCCCTTGCAGGCAGAAGAGCGCCTAGGTGTTTGCAGGACTCTCAGTCCACTCATGGCGGAGAACCATAACACTGACTCCTGAGGACCTTGAATTTTCCCTGTACTGGCGTTGTTTCGCCACATAACCATCCCCGCGTCGGCTGACAGGGGCTGATCATGTCGCGCTGCCCTTCCGGAGGGGAAAAAATTGGCATGAGTCGTGGTGAGCGAGGAATTGTAAGGGGGTGGAGGGTGAGGGAGGAGCGGGCAGAGCGGGGACAACTTCTTCTTTGTCAATCTCATGTACACTCCAGTCCCTAGGTGTGATCAGCAGACTTGGCTATCAGACACGACATGGGTGAGGCGGGAAAGTGCGAGTGCATGCGAAAAGGAAAGTCATCGACTTCACGGTTTCAGCTTCAACCAAGCTCTCCCTCGTGCTCACACATCGCTTCTTTCGTAATCGCTTAGAGGGTCTGTTTGCGCGGCAGACGCACTGATACTGGTACGTCCCACTATCCTCCATCATGTACAGCGCCCGGAGACGTGGTGGGCGCGAGCACTTTGCCTTCGGAGGAGGAAGGCAGGCCGGATGGTGAACTACAACTCGTATTCAGGAAGTGCCGTACGACGGAGACTTGCATAATGGGTGCAGCGTTCAAACTGCATACAAAGCCCGCGCTTGTCCTCTTGTGAGGTATTCGAGACTTTAAACTGACGGCCCTCAGAAGGAGCAGCAACTTCTTGACGCGATGGAGCAGAACATAGGCTAACCTTTGGTCTTGTTCCGTGCAGCTTTGCGTAGATATGATGTACTGCAATGCCTTGCTACCTTCTTTGTCCACTTTGTGTGCTATACTGAGCGAGAGATCACCTGCGAAAGAAATGTGAGAGCAGATGAGAAACTGGTCACCGTCTTCGTCTCAATCCGCCTCAGTCCGCTCGCCGGTCTGCTGTACTGCTTCAAGACGACGCTGTTATACGTCGCATCTCTTCGTCAAGGCCCAACCACCACCCGCGCCTTCGTCCGACAACTTTCATTCTCCCCTCCGTCCTCAGCCGTTCGTCGCTCTACAAAGATGGCTCCCAAGAGTATGTTCTTTCGTGAAGGGTACACATCGGCCGTCTGAAAGCTGACGTACGAGTCACTTCGCCCGCAGAGGCACCCGTTGCTGAGAAGAAGGCCCTCCTTGGCCGTCCCTCCAACAACCTTCAAATCGGTATTGTTGGCATGCCCAATGTTGGAAAGAGTTCCCTGTTCAACATCATGTCCCGCTGCGGTAAGTCGCCCCTCTCCCTTTGAGGCGAAACCAGGCAGCCGGGTAATGCGAGATGCAGGGACGCAGCGGACTCACCCATACCTACGAGGGGACTGCTACGCCGAGGCCGGACAGTACTGATGCTCATTCTCATGTGCAGATCTCGGCAAGGTCGCCAACTTCCCCTAGTATGCTGCGTGCGACCCGACTTTTCCTCTCCGTCCAGCTCCTCATTCTACTCTTCTTTGCAGCGCTACCATCGAGCCCGAAGAGGCCCGTGTCTCGGTTCCGGATGGTCCGTCGCTTTCCTCTCCTCTAGCCGCAACTCGCTGACCGACTCTTGACCGTGCGCAGAGCGTTTCGACTGGCTTTGCGAAACCTACAAGCCTTCATCGAAGATCCCCGCTTTCCTCACCTGCGTCGACATCGCCGGTCTTACCAAGGGTGCTTCTACTGGTGCTGGTCTCGGTAACAACTTCTTGGCCAATGTTCGCGCTGTCGACGGTATCTTCCAGGTTATCCGTGCGTCTTTGGCTTTCCTTCTGCTATTTGCCTTGTCGCGTTTCTCGTGCTAATTCGAGCTCACGCAGGTGCTTTCGACGACGCCGATGTCATTCACGTCGAGGGAGACGTTGACCCTATCCGTGACATGAGCATTATCTCGACTGAGCTTCGGTTCGTCCTCAACGTCCCACTTCTCCCACACTCCGCTGACCTCGACATCCACGCCAGCCTCAAGGACATTGAATGGGTCGAGAAGAAGCACGATGCTCTCAAGAAGACTCTTCGCGGCGCAACGGGAACTGCGAACCTTCGTGACAAGGCACTCAAGGAGGAGCTTGTCCGCATTCATTCTCATATCCATGTCCTGTGTCTACCTCTGACAGCTTTTTGCTGCATGTAGGACACCGTGGCCAAGGTCCTCGAACTCCTTCGCGACTCGGACAAGGACGTTCGCAAGGGTACCTGGAACAACAAGGAGGTATGCCTTTCCTTGCTGTCGCTCTTCCGGCGGTACCTTGACTCCGCTTCCTGCAGATCGACATCATCAACGACCTCCTCCTCCTTACCGCCAAGCCCGTCACTTACCTTGTCAACCTTTCTGAGCGCGACTACATTCGCAAGAAGAACAAGTGGTGCGCTCTGTCCCGATTTAAGCGTGCAAACTCGCTACATACGCTAAGACCTTTGTGTGCAGGCTTCCCAAGATCAAGGCCTGGATCGACGAGCACAACCCGGGAGACTTGCTCATCCCCTTCTCCGTTGCGTTGGAAGAGCGCCTCGCCATTGAGTACGCCGACAACCCCGAAGGCCTCATTGAGGAGTTGACCAAGATCGGCACCTCGTCGAACATTGGCAAGATCATGAAGATTGGATACCAGAGCTTGAACGTATGTTGCGCCCTTCCTTCGGTTTCTCTTGTTTGAGCACTGCTGAGCGTCCGTTGCTTCTTGCAGCTCATTCACTACTTCACCTGTGGACCTCAAGAAGTTCGCGCATGGACTATCCGTGACGGCACCAAGGCTCCCGCAGCGGCCGGTGTTATCCAGTACGACCTTTTTCTTCCTCCCTCGTAAGCTCGTAACTGGCTCACCGCCTATGGTCATCCCACAGCACCGATTTCGAGAAGCACTTCATCTGCGGTGAAATCATGACCTACGGTGATTTGAAGGAGTTCGGAACGGAATCGGCGGTGAAGGCCGTACGTCGTGCTCCCATTGCTCGTCATCTCCTCGCACATGCTTATGCAAACTTGTCTCGCAGGCTGGAAAGCTTTCTCAAAAGGGCAAGCCGTACGAGATGCAGGATGGCGACATCGCATTGTGGAAGCACAAGTGAGCCTACCCTCTCCCTCTCTTTGTGTTGAAGCGAGCTGACCTCGAATTCCTCCCGCCAGCGCCTAAGCGTCTTCTCTCTCCTTTCGCAATGCAGGCTTAGACATGTATATTCTCCCATATGTCTTCGGACCGACGCTGTGAGAAGGGAGATAAAGCTAGCTTACTCAGGACCACGCGACAAGCTCACCCTGCTACAATTCATCGACAACCCATTCCACCTCGCTTTTCTCGCAAGCCTTCTCAAAGCGCTTGTCCCCCTTACCTTTCTTCGACTCGCCTGCTCCTGCGGCGCCTTTCTTCCTCTTCGTCCCCATGCTGATCACCTTCTCCAGTGTCACCAATTTACCGCCTTCTAGCGCACCCCGCACAGCGCCTCTGAGCCCCGAAGCAGGGCTGTCTTCAATGATGAGCTCTTTGACCTGCGCGAGATGAGGTAGGAGGAGCTCGAAAGATTCAGAGGAAGGTGCACTAGGAAGGACGGATGTCGAGAGGTAGAGGGTGCGTAGCTTCTTGGATCTGGCGAGAAGAGGGAGAAGCGGGGATGGGGGCGACTCGTCAACTTCGAGTTCGTTTTCGAGAATTCCTCCTACTCCGAGGTCGACATCTGCAGCCCTGGTGCCCACTCCGCCTACGGTTTCGACGATCGCCGCCTCGTGCATACCGCCCTCCTCCAATCCCAGTGCTTGCAGCTCTTCCCTGCGTTTCTCCCTGCGCCCTTGCCCCCCTCGCGCCCTCTTCCTCCTCGTCGAAGTCGTTGCCCAACCATCCCATACCTTCAACACCTCGACTGCAGCCATAACCCTCTCGACCGCCTCCCACGCCTTCCTTCCCTCCTCGACCCCGTCCCCAGGAAGCGGCATCTCGACATGCCTCAACGCGGTCTGTCCCTCAAGCAACCAGACTATCATTTCGGTGGTCAGACTAGTCTCTCTGACGATCAAGGTGTGGAGGCGGTGTCTTGCCGCCCAAGGGTCGAGACGGGTATTGCAATCCCCTCGCAAGCTGGCAATTTCGAGGAGCTTGAGGGAGGACCACGTAGCGAGGAGAGTAGCGAGGTCGTGCAGCCAGATCTCGCCTTTGGTCTGAAGGCGGAACTCGCGCAGGGCTGTGAGCGAGTCGAGCGGGGAGGGGAACGAGGGGAAGAGGGCTAGGAAGGGTTGCTTGGCCGTTGGGGCGCCGGATGGGCAGCCGAGGGAGAAAGTGAGTGAAGTGAGAGACTCGGGGAGCAGGAGGAATGTGGTGAGAGAGGTAGTAAGCGTGGTTATCAGAGGCGATTCGGGGTACAGGGTAGGCAGACTGAGAAGGCCGCACAGTAAAAAAGGTTAGCATCGTCACGCCTGCCTCGAGGACGAGGTAGGCAGAGGAATGGCTTCGCCGCACATGATGCTGACCTCCCTGACAAATTGAAACGGACCCGTCTCTCCCCCGATCGTTCGTTTCTTGCTATTCTTCCCTCCCGCTGGCTTGAACAGCCTGACAGCTTCGACGAGTGCTTGTCCCCCGTCGAGGGTAAACTCTCGGAAGATGTGCGGTACAGCGAGCAGGCGGAAGGAACGAGAGATCAGTGAGACGTTCGAGAGCGAAGAGGGCGAATCTTCTCCTGAAATGAAAAGAGCGAGTTAGGCATAGTAGGGCCGAGCAAGGGTTCGAGGCGCACCTTCGTCTACCTCAGGCTCGGCTACGTGGGCTACGATAGGCGACAGGACTTCCTTTGGCAGGTTCGCCAGAGTAAAGCGAGCAGAGGAGGAAGAAGATCTGGACGACAAGGCAGGCGGCACTGTCGTGGTTGCCGTACGCGGCTTCTTGTAAGGCAGGCTAGGCATGGCGTGGAACGGTTGCCGGGCGGATGGAGGAGTTGATGGAACAGGAGAAAGGCAAACTTTCGACGGCCGACATTTCGCTCGCCCCGCTGATAGCTCGGCCTGACGAAGTAGCTACAGCATCTTGCACTGACGGGCCTAGCTAGTAAGGACATGACAGATCGGGCGATTGAACGATATGGGATCAAGCAAGCAACAGAGTGGGGAGAAGAGACACGGAACGAGAAGGGGAACCTGAACAGACACAACCGAGAGAGACCGAGAACCCTATGCACGACACCTTGACCAAACTCAAGCCTCATCGGCCCAGTCATCCTCAGCGCCAGAGAGGACCACAAAGTCTTCATCGTCGCTGTCCTCCTCGCTCGAACTGCTCTCTTCGCTCGAAGTCGACTCTTCACTCGAGGTCGATTCGGTTCCGTCCGCGCTGACATCCTCCTCGTTGTCGGAGAGGTAAACTGCCTCACTCCCAGCGCGAGAAGGGGTTCCGGGCGCGACAGACTCGAACTCGCTCGGGGCGGCGGACGACGGGGCGAGATTGGAGGGGATGGAAAAGGCGGTGCTAGGCGCAGCTGAGGCGGCGGGCGAGAAGACAGTCTCGGTCGCCGCAAGGGAAGTAGCTCGGCCGGAAGCGTTGAGCGAAGGCGTGGCGACGAAAGAAGAAGCGAGAGACGCTGAAGTGGCGGAGACAGCGTCCCCTTCGCTCACGGTAATGTCGACCCAGAGACGCTCGCCGACGAGCTCACCGTCGGGGGTCTGAAGGCGCCAGAAGTCCATGAAGCGACCGCTGTCCTCAGGCGCCTTGACCTCGACCTGAAGCTCGACGATGTCGCCGACGGGGGCAGAGGGGACTTCGTAGGACTTAGCGAGACCGCCCTTGCTCTTTGCCGAGAACCCGCCGACGTGAACGAGGCGACAGCCGACGGGCCAAGCTTCCTTGCCGTCGTTGCGGACGCCCCAGACCTTCGAGAAGAGCGCGCCGGCGGGAACGACTGAGCCGTCAAGAACGGTGATCTGCAGGATGGATATCAGGGTCAGCAAGCTCGACTGCGATGGTGTGATGAGAAGGGAGAGGACGTACGTCGCTGAGGAAAGTACAGCGCAAGGCCTCTTTCTCCGCCTCGGCCTGCTCCTCCTCAACCTCCTCGGCAACCTCAGCCAGAGACTCACGGTCTTCAATTTTCTCTGCCTCTCCTTCGCTCTTCTCCTCAGCCACGCTGTCTTCATCTTCCGCAGCCTTCACCAACTGCTCAACCGAGTACGGTCCCTCCTTATCCTCCGGCGGCTGAAGGTGGCCGCCAAGCTTGATCGGGACGCCGACCTCGCTGGGAAGGTTACGGAGCTGCTCGACAGGGAGGGAGGAGACGTCGACGTCGACAACGACGGTCTTGTCGCCGTTCTGGGACTCGAGGACATCGACAGGAGAGAGGGGAAGAGCGGGCGAAGGAGAGATCGACTGCTCCTCTTCCTTCTCGACACTGGCTGGAGCGGCGGGGGCAGAGCCGGAGGAGACGCCGGGGACATGAACGCCAAGCGAGTTGAGGAGCGAGGCGATAGGGCCGGACGAGAGAGCGGCTGACTCGCCGCGGTGAAGCAGCTGCTGCGCGCGCGCCTTCGCTTGCTGGACGCCAGCAACTCCGAACGGACTGCTCGAGACGGGACTGCGGATCTTGAGGAGCATGTGGTCGGCGGGGTGCACGGAGAGCGGGCTCGCTTCGCAGTTGCCGCAGAGGTCGAAGTCGGGGCAGGACGGGTGCATGCAGCGGTAGCGGACACCACGGATGGGCGAAGCGTCACAGCCGTCGCAGATAACGCCGTGGTGAGCGATACGGGAACTGGGGAGGGTCTTCATGCCGAGGGAGGACGGGTCCGAAATAGCGACGAAGCGATGGTTGGGGTGCGCTTCCTGAAGGAGACTGGCGCATTTGTCGTCAACATCGAAGTCGGGGCAGTCGACGCCTTTACCGTGAGGGAAAGCGATTCAGCTCAAGCAGAGAAAGCAGAAGCAGGAGACAGAACGTACATTTATACCTCGTGCCGATGATGGTCGCATCACACAGGTCGCAGGTAGCAGGGTGCACCTCGAGCTTCTTGCCTTCCGTCTTCTTACTTTCCACCTTTTCAGCCGGAACATCGGTCTGCCCTTTGACAGGCGGCGAGTAAGTATCGACTCCGCCGCGCTTCGACACCACGTCCCAGGCGCCAGGGTGGGCGATCTCGGAGAAGTCGTGTCCAGCCGGGTGAAAGGAGGCGCGCTTGTCGATACAGTTCCTGAACAGAAGAAGCGGAACTCGGTCAGTGTCAAGGGAAACTGCGAAGAAAGGAGGAAAGGGGACGCACTCGCAGAGATCGTAGTTGCTGCAGCCCATACACTTGTAGCGGTACCCTACGATGGTGGCGAGGCAACTGTCGCAGAAGACGTTGGCATGGACGGGCTTGGGCTTCTCGGACTTGACTTCCTCCTCCTTCTCAGCCTTGACCGGCAGTTCAGCCGCGGGCTCCTCTTTCGTGGACACCGACCAGTCGAGAGTAGCGGCCTCGCCGCCGAAGGTGTCCGCGAGGTGGGTGTTTAGTTCCTTGGTGAACTTGTCAAGAAGGCTCTTCACGCCCGCCCACGAGTCAACCTTCTCCTGCTTGACCGGTACAGCGATGACGGACTGTACGGGCGGAAAGGTGCTAGAGACAGCCGGAGCAGCGGCGTACATGGGGTTGTACCCCGAATCCGAAGCAGCAGCCGGCTGCTGAGGCTGCTGCTGATGCTCGCCGCGAAGCTCGAAGCGCTGCGAGAGAGCGACGACCCCTGCTTTACCTCCGACCGCAGGCGACGAGTAGTCGATGCCGCTGGCGGTCTCCACAGGGCCGGCAGCGGGGACATCGATCGGAGCGGCTGGAGGGTTGGGGGAGCGAGGGCGGTGCGCGTGCGGACCGGTGTAGATACGAGTGGGGGGAAGGAGGTCGAGGGTCTGCTTCGCCTTCTTCGGCGAGGTGGCGGCGGCTTTGGGCTGGACGAGGAAGAGGAGAACGATGCGCTTCTTCTCGTCGATCTTGGCGCTTTGCGGCGCGACTTCGAGTGGCTCGCAGATGTGTTTCTTGAAATCGTCGAAGGTGACAAGCTTGACCGTAGGGTTGCCAACGTTGTCGCGAACGGCCAGGACGAACGAGTCCTTCGGGAGCTTGAAGACTTGCGAGGCACGGTCATAAAGGCCCTACAGCAGTAAGGTGTGACTGTCAGTCTCTGTCTAAGCTGTGTGCAGGGAGGCGAGGAGGCAACGCCGCCCAAGCTATCCCAGTCGGAAGTGAAAACCAATGAAAGGAGGCGTACCGCGAAGACCTGAGGCATGGTCAACACACCCTGATAACCGTACCGCCTCGTGGAGTGAATCACTCCGCCATCGTAGTAAAGCTTGAAGACGTAGTTTGTTGCTACTCCGAGAAGAAGACCATGTCGGATACGAGTCGCAAGCGGGGGAGGCGAGGTCGGGGCAAGGTGGCGGAAGAAAGTGTCAGACTGCGTGCAGCTGTGACGTAGATAGACGTGTGTACGTACAACTCATGCTTAAGGTGTACCCTGAAGGCGCTCAAGGGAAGTAGTCGAGCGAGAGAGGCGAAAGTAGATCGAGGAGAAGGAGGCGATCGAGACGAGACGGACGAGTCTAGGCGCGCGGGAGTGTGCGAGTGCGATCTGTGGCACGTAGGTTGTCTGCTTGTGTAGCGTCCTAGTGTGTGAGAAGGTTGCGAGCGGTGGAGAAATCGGGTAGACGTAAGCAAAGGTGGGGAACAGGCATTACAAACTAAGAGTTTTGAGCAAATCTATTCAGCATTACAAACAGCCTTTCGATCTGTTTTGCGCCCTTGCCGCACGGGTGATGTGGAAAAGGCTGTGAGTGGCTTCTACTATCTGCAACGATTAATCTATAAACAGCTAAGCAAGCGAAAGGGAGACAACAGTATCGAGGAAAAAGGGAGAGGAAAGAAAAGAAAAGGTTGTCGCGACGTCTAATCCTCCTTGTGGATCTCGACGCCCTGTCCAGCGCCGCTGTAGAATAGTGAGCTTGTAAGCGGGTCTCCGGCAGGAGTGTGCCAGCCATGGGGGAGGTTCTGGGTGAAAGGAGAAGGAAAACTCACAGCGCCTTCTTGATGATGCCGTAGAGGTAGAACTGAGACGAAACGAGACCGGCAGTCATGATCTACGGAAGGCAGTGAGTGGACAGGGGCAGGGCGAGAGATGACGAGCGGAGTCGGAGAGTAAAGGTGATCGCGAGAGAAGTAGGGCAAGATGGCAAAGAAAGGTCAAGATTCAATGTCGCAAGCCCGAAAGCGCTAGGGCCTGCGCGATAACAAGGAAGACGCGGAGCGGGGCGAACTTACCATCCTCGGTCCCAGCCCAGCAAACAGCCCAACGGGGCCCGCTTGCTTCGCCAGCAAAATTAACTTGGAGGCCGCCGAGCCTGAGCCGCCTTCACCCTTGTTGATTTGGCTGTGAAGGTTGACGGAGCAGATGAGCACTGCGTCTCGCCGCGTGTATAGAAATCGGAAAAAGGCAAAAGACAGTTGAGCGTACCTCAGCAAAGTGTCGGCTGGCTGAGACAGAATGGCGGCGGCGAAACCCTGTGATTTACTGGTGCATCAGCTCCTCCGGTCTCTCAAGCAAGCTTAGTCAGCAGATTGCGTACGGCCGTGATACCGCAGCCGAGAGTGATTGCGGTTTCTTCTCCGGTCGACAGGTTCTCCAGCTTTTCCTTCGATAATCGCTTGTACACCGCCTCGTGCGCTAACTCGTTGACGAGGAATTGACCGACAGCATCTGTAGAGAGTAGCGTAAGTGGCCGGTAAAGGAGAAGGTCAGGGACGCCAAGGCGTACAAGGGATCTGCTTCGCGAGGATCGGCACGAAGCCTGCATAGAGTTCCCTCGCCCCTCCCTCACTTGCCATTCTCTTGAAACCCGTTGCCAAGTTGGTGGCATATTTCCGGTTGCTGACGAGCCGGATACGGACCGCTTCGAGGGGAGTCAAGAGAATGTCGGCAAAGAACTCCGCGATGGCGGCGCCTCCAAGGTAGATCGCCGTGCGGTTGCGGACTGCGTTCTCTCCAGACGCCTCGGCAAGCTTGAGCTTGAAGAACTCGTAGCCTGCGAACTTGGCTCCGCCCTGGAAAAAGTAGCCGACAGCGGTAGAGCCGAAGCCGGTTGCGAGACCTTTGAGGCCCTCTCTGCGAGGTCGTGACAGGAGATTAGCCTTGTGTGCGCTGCGAGTGTACGGACAAGACCGAGAGTAGAGACTGGGGTGGTGCAGGGTCGGGCCGAGATAGAGGACGAAGTCGGTATTGAGGTCGAGGGCGGAGGTGAACGCACTCTGCCACGACATGCCTGGTCGTTCCCACCATTCCCAGCTTCTTCAATTGCGGCTCCAGCTGCATTCTCGTCTTGACGACATCTGCCCGAAGTCCACACAACCCGAGCGCTAAACTCAGCGCTGCTCGCGGAGTAGATTTGGGAGAGAGCGCGCACCGATAGGGACCATGCCACCGTGACTCAGCAAGCAGCATGCTGCTCCCGAGGCGAAGAATTTGGCATAGCTGCGGAGAGGATGGGTGAGCGTGATGTGGGGATGAGGGATGAGGGAGAGGGAGTCTACTCGGGGCCGGTGAGGTTGGGTAGGGCGGGTGCGGAGGGCATAGCTCTTGCGCCGAGTGTCGGGTGTAGGCAGCAACAGAGCTTGTCAGGCAAGGAAACGAAGCCGAAGGATGCATCGTCGGGCATGACGGCACAGACCCTCTCCGGCGAAACGTCGTTTCCTTCGCGACCCAGGGATCTTAGAGCTTAGAAAGAGTCTGCAGAGGTTTCCCACGGCGTCTAGCTACTGGGAGACTCAGCCTTGAGGCATAAAAAGTAACAAAAACATGACCCCTGTTTTTCCGTGCGTCCTCCATCAAGGCCGTGTAGCGTAGTGGCAGCGCGTGAGCCTCCTATTAGGACAGCTTAAGGTCGTAGGTTCGATCCCTACCTCGGTCGTCAATAACGCAGCGCTCCAGAGCGAGCGTTGGAACAATTTTTGCCGGGTTTGGAAAGTACCCCGGACTTGCCCTGTTTTTTCCCCCAGATCCTCTCGGTCTTCTTGTACTCACCCTGGCTCGTGTTATTCGGCGCGTACGAGCGGCATGGTGTCCTCGGCTAATTACTGTGGTTCTGTAGATTGTAGTAATTGTTCATTTCCGATGACCTTCTCAATTCACCTTTCTCATTGTAAACGCAATCACAAGACCAGCTAGCAGGCTACAAAGTGCTGTACGGGATATCACATCGTCACGCGCACCCGCCAGCCTCCTCGGTAAGTCATATTGAGGCGTTGTCGCGCAGAAAAGAGGCGACAATCCGACCGCCGACACGAAAGTCGACGACGGGCTAGCTGGCATGGAGCCTGCCGTTCGCACGAGCACTGTAGGTAGGTATCCGTAAGAGGGCGACCACGTAGAGTACTGGTAAAGCCGAGAGTCCCCGTGCACAGGTGAAGTGGACTTAGCTGTCCTCGGGCCTTTTGTCGACAAAGCAACATCACTTGCCCCTGTGAGCTCTTACGGATCTAGCAAGGCTGGGACAGTCCCCGGAGCCTTCCAGCGGAACTCAAGTCCCTGATAGGCAGCATTACCGGCCAGCTCTACCTCTTCGGAAATGACCACCGCAAATTCTCTTCTGATTGCCCTTAGTATGACCGCACTCAGCCGTTGAGGCTCCTTGGCGCTCGAGATCTTCCGCGAGCAGTCCGCGGAGCCCCTCCCGGTGTAACCTCGGACGATGCACAGGAGGCAGCTCCTTTTTCCCCCGATGAGAAGGACGGTACTGCGCGAGTTCTACGATATCGCGGGGCCGATAAGCCGCGCCGATGTAATACAGCCTCTCAATGGCGCTAGGATGGTGAGAAGGCGGAGATAGCGCGAAAGTCGACCGTTTTACCAGCACCTCTATCCTGTAGAAAAGAAGCGAGAAGAGCACCTCTGATCCCTGCGTCTTCCGTGCATCTTGACAGGTGTCCCTTCGCGTCTACATTTGTCCGAGATCCGGCTCAGCCAACCCTTGCACTGACTAGGCCATCTTATTTTCGCATGTCAGCTTTTTCTTCCTTTCCAGCACCCGAAGCAACGAGCCCCCATTCCCCTAGCAATTTGCCACTTTCCTGATCTCCTGAGTGGTATATCGGCTGTTCCTGCATTGCAATCCGACCCAAGCGACGTCGCCTCCTGGCCAGCACCACGAGCCGTTGCCAATACTCTTTGTGAACCATACATACGGATTGTGCAAGCTGACCTTCTTCAGCGGCGTCTTTTCTTATTTCTGTATCTGGGGCATATTCCTCTATATGATTCTGGGTGGGTGTGAGGGGACTCTCCCGGAAAGGATTACTACCATGACACCAGGCCTAGCAGTAAGACCGGCAACCATGAAAAGCGAAGCCTTACTCTCCAGTGCTCGTGGATGCCATCGAACAGAACGCAAGGGAAGGGGTGGCTGTTACACCAGCAGAAAATGCCCCAAGGGAAAGAGGTGGAAGGGCACTGGCAAGCACTCGAGCAGAGTGAGCTAAAGGTGCTGATTATATAACATATTTTTTGTGTGCCTTCTATAAAGCACTGGTGGTTTAGTGGTAAAATTGGACATTGCCATAACACAATATTGTCTAGCCCTGGGTTCGATTCCCAGTCAGTGCATTTTTGCCTCCGCAAGGCGGCTTCCTCTTTTTGTGTGCATGCCCTTTGTTCCGTTCCTTTCCTGCGTGCGTCCCGTTGACAGTCTCCGGCTACTAGCATAACTTAGGCTGGCAGTTAGTACGCTTGTCGGCCCAGCAGGATAATTCTAGCCTCTTGCTAGTTCCGCCATCATGCTGCCCTACAAGAGTGTACCTTTCTTCTGCATTGACGGTAAGCTGGTTGCCAAGTACCAAGCAGACTTGCTGAGGGCGCTTTCGTGCTTTGCCAAGGATTCGACCGCAAAGGCGATACAGCGCCCATGAGGAAGGTCATGAGCGGACGCTCCCCTGTCTCTGACGGTCAATCTCTGACTATTGTCAAACCCTCCCAGCATCTCTTTCCTCTTTCCGCCGCTTGTGTCTCCCGCCAGGTGACTCCGCCTTTGACCTTCTCAAACCACTTGTTTCCGTTCTCCCTCCTTCTTTTTCGCTCCCCGTGCGCCCCTTCAGCCTTAATAGCATGTCATCGTTTGGTTTAGCGCTCAGTGGGAGAAGTCGGAGCTTACGGTTGCGTAAACGTTCCTCTCAGAAAGTAGTTCAGCCTTTCCTCTCTTCTCTTTCTTTCTCTTTGTGTCGTGATCAAAGAACAAGTCTCAGAGCAGCCTCACAGAAGCCTACTTGGACCGTAAGAAAGCTGGCCCATTCTCCAGGCGCCTTTGCCGTCTAGGTGTCTGTGCCGTCTGCAAAGGCGCCTCCCTCTTCTTTCTCTCCTTTACTCTCTCTCTCTGTCTCTCTCCCTCTTTCAGGGTCCTCTTCTTGGGCATTGGCAGCTCTAGTGGCATCCATGCCATGGGTTCGACTGCTAGTCGGCTTACAAAGGTGGAGTTGAGGGTGAGGGTGTGAAAGGCAAGGACGACGAGCTCTTCGGGGTGCTCGTGATAGGTAGGATGGAAGTATACCGAGCCACAGAGGGTTGCCCTCCTGTGCGGGGTGCAAGACAGGGAGAAATCAGACAGAACCGCGCTGTCACTTCTTTCTCTCCCTTGTTCCTTCTGCGCAAGACGGAGAAGAAGAGCGGCACTTCCACACAAACCCACCGGTGACTGACTGAAGGCAGCTGTGATGCAGCTATTGCTAACACACAGCAAGGCGCAATGGGCGGCCGAGCAGCGGCAAGAAGAGTTCGGGCGAGAAGAGCTGGGACATGCATGCTTGTCGCATCAGAGGAGGGATGAGAGGTGGGAGCAATCCTAACTGCACAACCCTGCAGACAACCCTCTCCTACACCTCGGGCCGCCAGTAGCCAGCACACTAATTCCTCTCCCCGTTGAAAGTGAGCGGGTTAGGGTAGCGAATGCCGTCTATGCTATATAGGGAGCGAGCCTGGGCAACGTAAGGCCCTCTTCCACCTGCCAGGCTGAGCTGCATGGGGCCGGGCTGTACAAAGCTGACGGTGAGCAGGGCAGTGTTTGAAGGGAAAAGGAGGCGGAAAGGAAGGAAAGGTAAGGAAAAGCGGGCTGGAAGCGCACCGGCCAGCTCTCAAAGTAGGGAAGCTGTGCAGGGAACAATCAATCACGCTGCACTGGTGGCTTTACTGAGAGTGGGCGCACCTTGAAAAGTCCTTCCACCCATTTGAAGGCGGTTGCACATTTCTGAACCAGGTCCTCCGAAGCAGACCCCCATATGAAGTCCGCATCCTCCTTGACATCTGCAGGTTCCAAGCGGAGCTCCCAAGCCTTGCGGATACGCTCGTAGCCCTGCTGGCTCACCACGAGTCTGACCTCCGCCGGCCACTGCTCCACAGTGAGGCCTAGGCGGTAACGCTCACTCTCGGCGAGCTCTTGGTAGACCTCGTGGAGCTCAATGATCAGACGGAGTGCCTCGTATCGCTGCGCTGACGTTCTATACGACGCGCGAAGCTCGGCCGCGCCCACAAGCAGTCCGGCACCCTTGAGGACATTGATGTTGTGACTGACGCGCCCGCGCTTGAGGGAACAGATCTGCCATGGGACCCATGCCGGGTACTTCGTTGCGAGGGGCGATTCGAAGTTGCTGTCACGAGGGTGAGCGAGGCGAGCAGCGTGCGGAGGCCGAAGGTAGGGTGAGGCGACAAAGCTGACACGGAAAGGGACAGCGTCTCGCTTCGGATGGAACCAAGGAGTGGCCCAGACAAGAGCGTCCTTCTCTTCGTAGGGCTACAGCGAGCAGGGTAAGCTGAGGTCAGCACAAGACCTACAGTCAGATGTAAACAGAAGGCCAGCTTACCGTTGAGGGACAGAGTGAGAAGAGCAGCGTCTTCACCTTGTGGGCGCTGTCCGCACCGTCCTCGGAGTCACCGGGCGCGAAAATGGCAAATCTCACCAGCTGGAAAGCAGACAAGAGGAGTGAGCTCTGGGTCCTGTTTCAGACGTCAGTGCAACGTGCCGAATGAAAACGATTAGTCTCTGCACGATAAAGCGACGGGCCAATATGGCGAGGCGCAGACTCCAGCTTCTGGCGAAGATCCTGTACCAGGACAGCAAGACCCAGAATGCCTGTCCGGCAAAACGGATCAGCGCTGCCCGCGGCCGAGGTGGAGGGAGGAAGCGCACCGTAAAGGGCGTAGTCAACTGGTTCAAGACGCCCTGATTCGTCCGGGATAGTCGCCTTCTCCAGGCGCTCGGCCACTTTGATGGCGCCGCCCAGGACGTCCATGAAATCAATGAACCCGGACGGCTTGGGCTGCATGGTAGGGACTGGAAGAAGAAGAAGAAGTAACAGAAGAAAGACCGAGTGCAGCGGGCGGTGACGAAGTCGGCGGGAGACCCGCGGCGGCGAGAATCCCGGGGGTCGCTCGTGCACGAGCGCGGCTGAGAAAGACCCAGTGACTCTCGCTGAGGAGGGAAGGAGCAAGGGCAGGTCCGAGCAATGCCAAGGCTGAATGAAGCTGCACCTAGCCAGGTAAGTTATCACGCCGTGCCGAGTTGCGGGTCTTGCGGCGGAGGAGGGCGACACGGCAGTAAGCGGAGCAGTGGACGAGCATCGGTTACTTCCATGTAGTTACTGAGCCAAGGAGTCGACGAGAAGGAATTTAAAGGCATCATGATGTTGAACGTCGCTCGGCGTTCTTTAAACCTCTGTCAACACACTCGCTATCAGCTAGTATCGACAGTGTGGCAGCCTTAGAACTCTTGTACTCGCACTACGCAAACATGGCACCTAAACAAGGTTCGATTCAAGTACGCCCATCCCTCGCTCTCTGTGACCTCATCCTCTAGCCTCCCCACCTTCCCCTCCCCTCCACTCACTCGCTGACTAACTACCACCCGACAGATCGCACCTCCCGAGAAGGAAGGCGAAGGCGGTATCCGTCGCTCCTTCACCAGCCCCGATGCGCTCGTCACCTCGTGTGCCCCCCATGTCAAGGTCCTCGCCGACGTCCTCATCCACGCCTCCAAGGAATTCACCGACGTCGAGGCTCTCGGATGGCGTGATGTGATTGATGTCGTCAAGGAGGACAAGGAGGTCAAGAAGGTGCGCCCAGACTTCCGCTTTTCCTGGTTCCTGCATTACATCGCTGACGTCCTTCCGCTTGCCACATGCTCCTACTGCCGCCCGGAACCGCTTGTCGCGACTTGCGTGCTCGCCTCGTCCTCGAAACGCCGAACTCCGTCCCGCGCGCCCATTCTCCCTCGCCTCTCCGCTTTCCGCTCTCTGTGCGGGCATTGCTCTAAAAAAGGTGGTCAGCGGCAAGGAGACGACGGAGAAGAAGACGTGGAGCTACTTCCACCTCAGTGACTACAAGTGGTGGACGTACAAGCAGTTCAGCGACATTGTTGGCGAGGTCGGAAGTGCGCTTGTCAAGGTCGGCTGCTCGAAGGACACCATCTTCAACATTTACAGCGCGACTTCGCCCAGGTGGCAGGTTCTGGCTAATGGTGCGTGTCTTCTCCTGTAATGTCCAGCTACCTCACGCCTTCTCACCTGGTTCTTCGTCGCAGCCTGCGCTTCCCAAGGTGTCACCTTCGCTACTGCCTATGATTCGCTAGGCGAGGAGGGTCTCCGTCACTCGATCAACGAGCCGTCATGCTACGGTGTCTTCACCAACGCAGCCCTCCTCGGTACTCTTTCCTCTGTCGTCTCGTCCACTCCCTCGCTCAAAGTCGTGGTTTACGACGGTGACAAGAAGGACATCCCCGCCGGCGCACTCGACACGCTCAATGCTGCTCGCCAAGGTCAGCCGGCGCTCGAGATCTACACCTTTGACGAGTTCGTCAAGCTCGGCAAGGAGAACCCCGCTAAGCCGAACCACCCGCAACCGGAGGACGTCGCGTGCTTGATGTACACGTCTGGGTCGACTGGCGCGCCGAAGGGTGTGCAGATCACCAACGCCAACATCGTCGCGACTCTGGGTGCTGTGCAGAAGCTCATCGGGCACGTCGTCAAAAAGGGCGAGACCTACATTGCCTACCTCCCGCTTGCTCACATCATGGAGTTCACCGTCGAAATGTGCTTCATGTTCGTCGGTGCCCGTATGGGGTACGGTAACGTCAAAACCCTGACCGACACGTCTGTCCGCAACTGCCTTGGCGACATCCGCACCCTCCAACCTACGGTCATGGTCGGTGTTCCCGCCGTCTGGGAGACCATCCGCAAGGGAATCGTCTCCAAAGTGCGCTCGGCCGGCAACCTCAAGTCCAAGATCTTCGACGTCGCCGTTTCGGCCAAGCGGATCGGTGGACGTGGGTCTTTCATCGGCAACGCGGCGGATTCGATTGTGTTCAACGCGGTCAAGCAAGGCACGGGTGGTAAGCTCAAGTACGCGCTTTCGGGCGGCGCGCCGATCAGCAAGGAGACGCAGGAGTTCTTGACTATCGCGTTGGTCATGATCATTCAAGGGTGCGTTTTCTCTCGACTATCTTGCTCTCCCAAGAAGCAGCACTGACCTTAGCCATCGCCTTCAACAGCTACGGCATGACCGAGTCTACTGCGTAAGCTCAACGTTGCGGGTTCCCGTGGCGGCAGCTCACCTTTCATCCCTGCAGGATGTGCTGCCTTCTCCCTCCCGAGTTCCACCAGTACGGCACCGTCGGTTGCCCCGTGCCTTCTTGCGAGATCAAGCTCGTCGACGGTACGCTGGCACGACTATACCTTCTCCGTTACCGAGGTACTGACCTTGTCACTTCGCACAGTGGAGGAAGCTGGCTACAAGTCGACCAACACCCCTCCGCAGGGTGAGATCTGGATCCGCGGGCCGTCAGTCACGAAGGGCTACTGTGCGTTCTTCAGCTCGCTTCCGACGAACCCTAGTTGATCGCGTCCTATGTCATCGCAGACAAGCGCGAGGACCTAACCAAGGAGGCTTGGACTGAGGATGGGTGGTTCCAGACTGGTGATGTTGGTCAGTGGAACAAGGTGCGGCTCGCATCTCGTCTCGCCCTCACACTGCCGCAGTGCGCAAAGCAGATCTTGCAGTTTTGACTTATTGACCCTTTCCTCATTCTTGCTAATCGACCCATCTTCTCTCGCGTATGAACGCCATCGCTTCGTACTCGCAGGATGGCACTCTTAGCGTTATCGACCGTAAGAAGAACCTCGTCAAGCTCGCTGGTGGCGAGTACATTGCGCTCGAACGCCTCGAGTTAGTCCCGCTGTTCGACCTTGAGCCCTGACCCGTCGGAACTGACCTACCTCAATGTACAGATCGACCTACCGCTCATGTGAACACGTCGCTGCGATCATGGTGCATGCTGACAGCAACGCCAACCGTCCTATGGCTGTTCGTCTATTTCCTCCTCTCGCTTACCGCTCGTCTCGGGCACCATCTCACTCACGTGCTTCGACCTCGCAGGTCATCTTCCCCCATGAAGCCAACCTGAAGAAGCTCGCCTCGGAACAAGGCGTCTCTTCGACCGAGCTCTCGTCCCTCGCTCAAGATCAGAAGATCCATGATGCGGTTCTCAAATCGCTCAATGCGGTCGGGAAGAAGGCTGGCTTCAAGCCGCTGGAAATCTTATCCACCGTGGTCATCACGACCGAAGAGTGGACGCCGCAGAATGGGTTGTTGACGGCGGCGCAGAAGTTGAACAGGAAGGAGATCTTGAAGAAGTTCCAGAAGGAGGTTGATGTGCGATTTTTCTTGGTCCTCTTCCCGTCTTCCTTGCCCTTGCACTTGAGCGAGAGTGACGCTGACATTGCTTTGCTTGTATGGACGCACAGGCTCACTACCCGTAATCGCCTACTTTCCATATCTCCTCTCCGCATCTTGCTTTTACTTGTGCTTTAGTCCGCTTTTACTCGCCTCCTCGTACCCGCCTAATACATACCTCTCGAGTCCCCTACGTCAATTGCTTTACTTCATGCCGCGACGTGCTTGTTCTACCCTGCGCCGCTTGCTGTCTCGATTTCGAATGATGTACAAGTCGACTTTGCAATGCTCTTCTGCTTCTTTCTTGTCTCCTTCAGCGGCGACAGCTGTGAGCCATAGCGAGCTAGCTGATTTACGGCAAAGTGGAAGGCACGGGAGAAAGAAAAAAAAAAGTACACGCGACTGATCAGAAGAAAGTCGAAATATTCACTCGAAAGCCCCCACACTTCAAACCACCCAACATCCCTTGAACCCCCACTCGACGAAGCTTACTTGCTCTTGTTGATGGCACCAAAAAGCAATTTGAACCATTCAGGCGAACGCTCCGCGTCGAACCTGGCCAAAAGCGTAACAACGAACAAAGTCAGCTATCGTGTTCTCCTCTCTCTCTCCCAAGACATCGCAGTACACGAGGTCGAAGGGACGGTAGGCCATGACGTACCGCATGTACTTCTGCAGGTGCTCTGGTAGGCGAGAGAGGAGGGCTTCGTCTCTTCCGGCTTCGACGTCTGGCTTGTAGCCTACTGTCGAGTCGGCGTGGAAGGTGAGCTTGAAGTTAAGGCCTAGGGGCATGAGAGTAGAGCGTCAGTGCGAGGGTCAAGACTCAGAGCTCAAACCCCGGGGGAAACGGTTCCCAAGTCCGAGAGGAAAAGGTGAACGAGCGGGAAAACGGGGATGAGACGTACCTCCAGTCTGTCCTGCTGCATCGTTCAGCATACATGTATAGACGGACCCTGAATCGTCCTCCTTGAGCGAGGCCACTACAAAGCCCGTCAAGTCCTCATTCAGGTTAAGCTTCGATATTAGCCTGTCGATCTCTTCTTGTAGTTTCGCGGCGGCGGTGTTGGCAGATGAGGAGGAAGTGGAAGTAGGGTTGACGACGGAGGAGGAGGAAGAGGTAGCGGCGAGGCTAGGGGCCGATTTGAGCTTTGCTTGGAGCTCTTTCGAATGAGCGACTTCGGCATCGAGTTCGGTGCGAAGGGCATTGACTGCGAAACACGAATGCCTGTCAGCTGCCGGGTCTGTGATGGAGGAGGAGGAAAGGAATGGAAACGCACGCTCTTCTTTGGCCTCTCTCGCCTCCTTCCCGACCCTAGCTTCAACATCCTTAACCTGCCTAGCCAGTTCCCTCTCCCACTTCTCCTCCCGCGCCCGTGCTACTTCTTCGCTAGCCAGCCTCTCCTCCTCTCCTACCCTCTCGAGCTCCTCCACCCTCGCTGCAAGCTCCGCCTTTTCGTCTTCCAGCTCCCGCACTCGGGCCGACTCCAGCCGCGCGGCTTTCGATCGGGGGGAGGCAAAGGCTGTTTCTTGCAATGAGGCAATTTCTGAGCGAAGTGCGTCGGATTCAGCTTTGTAGGTGGTGATGGTGTTACCGGCAGCTGCACGAGGTGATACAAAACGGAGTCAGTCGGGGGCACAGAGTACGAAACGCGAATAAGGAAAGCGTGGCACCCTGTTGTCGCTCGTCGGCAATTTCTCGTAGCCGTAGTTCGGCTTCTTCAGCCCGAGTTGTGCGCAGACCAGACAGCTTTTCGAAAGAGGCTTGCAGAGCGGAGTAGGCTTTCTTGCTCTGCGAGAAACAATGGAACAGCACAGGACGGGTCAGCTGTTGCATGCTTCGAGGGCGAAGCTCATGCACGCGAAGAGGGAATACGTACCGCATCCAACTGGGCCTGCAGCTTCTTCTCCCTCGCTGACTGCTTGACCTCCGTCGAATTCTCCCCCAGATCGTCCTCAGTAGGCGATCCCTCCTGCGCCTGTAGCTTGACAGCTTTCTTTGCAGCAGCCGGCTTCTTCGCGGCAGCCTTCTTCGGTGGGGCCTTCCTGCCACCTTTCCCCTTCACTGGCGGCACCTCCTCTTCTTCCTCCTCCTCCTCCCGGTCGAGTAACGTCTCCGCAACGAGGACCGTCTCTCCCTCTCCTCCCGCTGCTAGTTCGTCGTCGTCGTCGTCGTCGTCGTTAGCCTCGTCGTCGTCACCAGCCTGTTCTTCCGAGCCCTCCATGAGGTCGTCCTCGCTGACATCTTCTACCTGCGCCACCTTCTTGCCCTTCCCAGTCGCTGCGCGTTTGCCCTTGCCCGTTGTCGTAGCCTTGCCTTTGTTAGCGGCAGGTTTACGAGCTCGTGACGAGGTCTTGGTCGAGGCTGCTGAGGTTGTTTCGGAAGTGAGAAGGTCAACATGGGGGGGTGAGGTCACGAGAAGAGGGGAGGATTACGCACCGCCAGAGGCGCTGGAATCGGCTGTCAAGGCAAAGGCCCGGTTCTCCTTGTCCACCATGAGTCCGCTAGATGAAGTGTTACTTGACGAAATGTTGAACGACGTTAGGGATCTTGCTGGGCCAAGTGGCGCGGGTGAGGTACGTCAAGACTGTTGCAGTGGTGAATAGCTAGCTGATGTTACGGTTGAAGCGCTTGAGGTCACTGAACGCGGTCTTAGAGTCGCGTCGAGGTGAGGTCGATCAACTGTATGCGGTCTAGAAAAAGTGAGGAAGAGGAAACATACAAAATTTCCTATTGACCGACTATAAGTTGAGCTTGCCTTTGTCTGCTGCTCTCTCTTCTCCTCCAGTTCCCTTACCTTGCTTCACCCGCTCCGTCAACAACAACCACTTCCTACGCTCATCCTTCAATTCGCCCGCTATCCCTTCGCCCTCGCCCTCGCCCTCGCTGTCGCGTGTTCTCCCTTCGCCTTCGCTCTCAGGTCTTGCTCTCCTCAACAACGCAACCCTCGATTACGTGCAGCCGCTTGACTTGCTTGGTGAGTTCTACTGTTCCTGCTTCTACCCTCTAAGCGCCCTCGCTCGGCCTCCGGGACATGATGCCTTCAATTTGTTTTCTCTTCCCCATCCTATCGACCCTGACGAGGACCTGAAGAGCGCTGAGTTGCACATACGTTGGTCCTCACTCTGCTGCCTACGGCGCGGGTCTGGTCAACAGCGGCTCAGTGTTTTATATTTAATACTAGCCAGTAGCCCTTGTCTGATCCCTTTACCCGAGCGGGACGAGCAGCGACCATCACCGTGTGTGCGATGAGCTTCACCTGACCCCACTTCGTCGTCGTTGCTCTACTGCAGATTCTTATCCTTGTTGCCCCAACTCGATCTTTAATTCCTGCTTTTTCTCGTAGGTCTCCTCGCTTTCTCGACTACAAGCTCGGTGGGGCGCTTCATCTCAAGGGATGAACATCATACGACCATCTATTCGCAGTTTTCTGTCTACGGCGTTACCAACGAGCGTCTATCTAGCTGCCTCTGAGCAGCAAACCCGTCAACCCACTCCCTCCTTCAACGATCACCTCGCTCAAACGATTACCCGTTCTCTCTCGAGGACGGCGAAAGGGAAAGCGGGTTGCTGGACGTTGTCGCAGGGAGTAAGTGGTGGTGGGCGCTCGTGCCGGTGGGGCATATAGAAACGTCTGATTCGAGATGAAGCGCTCGCCTTGTGCACAGCATTTGGGGCTGTCGAGCTGGACGCTGACCTTGCTCTTTCCTCTTGCAGACGTTTCGATATCATGTTTGTAGCTGCTGCCCTTTCTGCCAATTTGCAATTGCTATTTCTGCCCAGTCTATCCCGTGCAAGTCAAAAGGAACCAGTCGTATTCCCACCTGGCAGAGCTTCTCAGCTTCGCAGGAGAGGAGGCCGACAGGCGAAGACTTCGGACTGCCGACCCGCTGCGAGACGATGCTCCGATCGCTAAACGGCTTCACGGCAAATTGTTGATTGTGAAGAACTGATGTTACAGCGCCTAGCCCACCTGTTCACAAGCGAGGCAGACGGGATCCATGGATGAAATGATACAGCCAGCAGGTGAAGAGGACGGTGAAAAGTACGGGAGTAACGAGTACGGGGAATAAGGTGGTGCGGGAGTGGGGAGATATAGAATTCTGCGCGACAATTTCGCATGAGCACGGTACTTCTGAAGTGGGAGGGAGCAGGAACACGTACACATGGACGAGACCAATGCTGATAGCAAAGCTGCGACGCCCGGTGATTACTTGGACAGTTGCTTCTCTGCGAGAGGGGGGGAAGAGGCGAGAATCAGCACCTGATCAAGAGCACTTGAAAGGTGAGATTTTGGCCGTACCGAGGAGATCCTGTTACAAGGTCAAGGTTAGCGAGCTGTAAGCGAAGGGAGAGGTGCATGTGAAGGCAGGGCTTACCTTGGCTTCGTTCACCTTACTGGCAATGTACGGGCTACCTCCTCGATCCGGGTGGTTGCTGTAGGCCAGAGACAGCACGGGGTATATCAGCTCTGTACTCGGAAGTGAACAACAGAGCAAAGAAAACAAGAAAACAAAAAAACGGGAAAGAACAAGAAATGGGATGGGAGACGCACGCAAGCATGATTCGGCGGTGCGCGTCCTTCAGGCGGGTCATGGTCATGTGTGATTCTCTGTTACAACCATGAAGCGGACGTAAGCGTCGCCCGTGACGAAGACATGGGATAATTTCCCGGTCGGTGGCGGCTTGGGGTTCTCCCGCTGCGGCAGAGCCCAAGTAGCGCGCAAGTCTACTTCCCCTCGCCCCGGTATCTAACAGCTTGCCTGTCACTCGCTCCTGCACGTGCAGTGTTGGAGGAAAGAAGTCTGGCGCACCTGAGTCCAAGAATGTTGATGGCCTCGCCTCGATCCATCTTGGGTGCGAAACCGCCCTTGACCCATTCCTCCTTTCCAGTCGGGTTCTGACCTGCAATGGCGGCGAGTAAAGGATTGAGACGAGCTCCATTGCGGGCAGCGGATCGGAGGGAATAGCGGAGGGCGACGCCAGTGCCGGCGACGGCTGCGGTTGCTGCTAGTAAAGTGGCCATTGAGCTACGTGGAAGCTGCTGGTGAGGGTGATGTAGCACTCTATTGAGCCGGTGACGAGATTGGCGTCAAGATTCTTGTCAGGAAGAAAGAAGGAATGCAACTTCTCGCTCTTCTCTCATCAGCTGAGACTGCCAAACAGCCCTTGAACAGTTACAGAACAATGGCAACCAACGCCAAACCTTCACACATCCCTGTTCCCTCGTCTCACTTCCCGGCTCCCTCGCCAACTCCTCCTTCTCCTTCCGCTTTCCCTTCTCTGGGCGGTATCCCTTCAAGTCCTTCTTCTCCGACTCTGCCACCAACGGGTATCACCTCTTACGCTCAGCACGCGCGCAAAACCCTACCGCCCTCCAAGCTACCCGAAGGTCTCTCCTTACCTGCTTCCGCCCTACCCAAATCCGAACAACCCAAGGAACGTCTTCAGCCATCGCAGAACGGCAAGGACTCGCCTTATGCCCGCCCTGGTCAGTCGGCGGCGCGAGGAGGAATCAAGGGGAAAAAGCCCATCTCGAGTCGGGCAGGAGGGGTGAGGGCTGTCAGCTCATCCAGCAGTCGGGCTGCGGCCAGCCAGAGCAGCGCTGAAGAGTCGTCGGGAACGGAGAAGAAGGAGCCCGCGAGGAGAACGGTACCGGGTATGCCGGCAAGTATGCTCCCTCCGCCTGTCCCGAAAAAGAAAAACTCGCACGGCAGGAAACCGTCAGATGCCTCCTCTACCACGGGCAAGTCCGGCGGCATGACTTCGTCGCAGTCTATGGGCGCTCTCGCGTCCTCCTCTTCATCCTCCTCAGATGCGCCTGCGCTCGGCAAGAAACGCCGCGCCTCCCTTCGCAAGGTTCTTCCCCCAAACACCTCCAAGCTTTCCGCACTCGCACCCTCCTTCGACTTCATGCCCCGCAGCGCGACCTCGCCAAACCTGTCTTCCGCCGTCTCCTCGTCCTCTGCGGGCGAGGACAGTGCCCTTTCAGCGGACGAGTCTACGACTGACTCGCCGGCGGCAGAGCTTGAGGCGAAGCAAGCCGTCACACCGACAACGAACCAGCTCACTCCTTCATTCAAGGAGCTCTCCCTTTCGGCCGATGCAGAACTCGAGGAAGGCGAGATTAAGGAGGAGGCACCTCCCGCCTCTTCCGCCGCGCCGTCCTCAGCTGCCCCGGCCTCGCCAGTCTTGCTCAGCGAGAAAGAGAAGCAGGACATCAAGGAGACTGTCTCTTCTGCCGGTGCGCAAGGCGACGAGTTCCGGGCCGAATCCTTCACGGCTGCGGACCAGGAGGGCGAGGCGCAGGCGCAAGGGACCTCCGCAGAGCAGAGCGCGACGCCGGACAAGCCCGTTGCTGCTGGCTCTGCTGAGGAGCCCGAAGCCAAGAAGGACGAGCAGAAAATCGTCCTCGAGGCGGAGGAGGAGCGAACGGACCGCTCGCTCGCTTCTTTCTTGGGGTCTGCGTTCGAGCTGCCACACGAGGGTCAGTTCGCTCCTCTCGACCTGCCGGGCGAGGTGGCGTCGCAGGAAGAGGAGCCCGTGCAGGAGCAAACTGCCGAGGAAGAGATTCCGGGAGCAGTCAACGAGTCTCCAATCACCGACCTCGCATATGTCGAAAAGAAGGGATGGTGGAGCGAGGACTACCAGGTTACCTACACTGGCCCCCTCTCTTTGAGCTCTGCCTCTCCCGCCCCGAACCCAGAAGACGCCGGCCCCGCCGCAATTGAGCCCGCCAACGCCGAAGAAAACCTCGTTCTCCTCCAGTACCCCGCTTGGTCGCCTGAAGCCACGGAGAAGGACGACGCCACCCTCGTCAAGGATGCGGCCGACCCTTCTCTCGAAGCTCCCGCCAAACTCGCTTCCTACCTCGCTACTTCGTTCACTACCGGCACCTCGCCGCCCATTTCTGCTGAGGAGGTCGCTGCATCTTCCCTCCCTCCCGTCGCGCCTACCTCTAGCCCCGTCGCCGAACCCTCCCCTGCCCTCTCTTCCTACCTCTCCTCCTCCTTCGCTCCTCTCGCCGCTTCCGGTTACGCTCCTCTCGAAGAGATCAGGGCCGAGGCTCTCGCGAACGGCGAGCATGTCGAGACTGACTTGCCCACCAGTGCCGAAGAGGTTGCGAACCAGCCCTCGCTGGAAGAGACGCTCGACATTGACGCGATCGAGGGTGGCAAGCCCGTAGTCAAGGAACAGGAGGAAAAGAAGGGGTGGTGGTCGGACGACTATGCGCCTGTTTCGGCGGAGGAACAGAAGAAGATTGACGAGACGGTGCAGAGTGCTGGAGCTCAGGCAGATGGGTTTAAGGCCAAGGGCTTTGAGGAGGCGGATCGGATTGGAGAGGATGCGGCGCAGCCTACGAAGGCGAGTGAGCAGAGTTTGACGCCGGGGGAGAAGAAGGAAGCGGAGCGTATCCAGAAGGATGAGGTGCGTCTGTTTCATGATCGTGCTTTACCAGTAATAGTCGCTCATCCCCGGTCTTGTCTCTCCCCACTAGCCCGCCGCTGCTCCGGCGTCCACCTCCTCTGCATCTGAATCGGCCGCCCCTCTCGGTTCCTACCTCTCCACCTCCTTCACCACTTCATCCCTTCCTTCGCCCTCAACCGCCGGATTCCCCTCCGACTCTTCCCTCGAAACCGCCGATCAGCTCGTCAACACCAAGCTCACCTCCGGAACCGTCCGTTCCGCTGGTGCCCAAGGTGACGCTTTCGTCGGTAAGAGCTACACCGAAGCCGACAAGTCAGGTGTCGTCCCTGAAGACAAGATTGAGGAGACCAAGACGCACGGTAATAACGCCTTGGGAACGTACTTGACGACCCACTTTGCTGCTGCTGGGGCGGGGGCTGAGTCGGCTGATGCGTCTGAGGGGAGGGTATCGTCGCAGGAGGGGTCGAAGGATGCAGCACCGTCGTCTTCCTCCCCCAATGGCGCCGCCAAGAAATCGACGCAAGAGAGCGAGGAAGAGATTGAGGAGATCCCTCGGGCCGATGCGAAGAAGGATGGCGACGAGGGGGACAAGCAGGAGGAGAAGGATGCGCCGTCGCTCACGCTCTCGATCTTTTCGGCTTGGCATTCTGCGCCGTGGAGTAGGAAGATTTGGGCTGTCTTGGCGAGTGTGGCGATCAACGTTGGCTTGCCGTTCGTGAATGGGGTCATGCTTGGTGCGTTTTCTTTCTTTCTTCGCACGAGTATTGTTTCCATCGGGTATATGCTGACCTTGCCTGCACCCACGCTCTGCTATCAATCTTTGCACTCGCTCCACGCCTGTCCATCAACGCACTTCGTCCGATCCTCGCAACTTCTCGTGGCTGGCTTGTCGACCTTCTCAACCCTCCTCCCAGGTTTCGGCGAGCTCTTTGCCCGCAACGTTCTCGGCGTCCGCCTCGGCTGGCCTCTCCACTCTTCCTCGCCCACGGTCCCAGCTTCAGGTCGCGCCAACACTGCCGGAGTCGGTCTTCGTTCCGCCGGCGTCGCTCCTTCTTCTTCTTCTCCTAGTGGTAGGATCGGTACCGAAACTCCGGGGTATGCTGGTGCCAAGACGGCGCTCGAAGCTGTGGTGGAAGGAGCGGCTCAGGCTTAACCCATCTTTCTCAAGCGTCTTCTCCTTTCTTTGATCCAGTTCTTCCTCTCGCATGCAGTTGGTCCACACTTTGCATTCCTCTCGTAATTTCAGTATCTTACGAACACTCTTTCCGCCTCGCATCTTGTCTCTCTTTCTCCTTAGCACCCACCCTCTTTTGTTCCTTGTCGACTTTGCGCTCGCTGTAAGAAGTTGAGCTGCATTGTCTACTCTGATCCTTGTGTCTACGGTAGAAGTACAGCAGGGTCAGAAGATGTGAACGACATCGAGGGCGACAGCAACGAAGGGTGCAGAGAGGGTATGGCTGTCATGAACGCTCTCGATGCTACCGCATTGCCTTTCCCCACTCGTCTTGGTAAGACGTAGTGGGCGAGTCCGCTGTAGACGATGCTGGACTTTCTCTGGGCGTGGGGAGCAAAGGCGGAGACCTAAAGATTGTGTGCCTTGAGAACCTCTCACTGTGTACGCGCAAGACAGCGGATCAGCTGAGTACAAGGTAAACAGCAAGAACTCGAGCACGTACCTCATGCTTCGCTTGAACGGGGTGAACACGGACCGGGCAGAGCTGTTTGTGCTGCCCGTACTACGCCGTATTGCTGAAGCGGGGACGTCTTGCTCGTTGTCGACGTTGGTGAGAATGGTTGGCGGATGGATCATAGCGTATCGACTACATGATGCACAAGATATCAGTAAGGTTCAATATGACGGAAAGGGCGACAGTGTGACGTACTTGGAGAGACCACTAACTTCCATCCAGTCGCACGTTGTCGCTTTCGCGGCATCCACGAAGGGGCGCTCGCTCCAGAGCTTCAGTCCCTCATCCTCCAAACGTCTGAGCTGCTTCTCTTTGGCTCCCAGCGCGGTCTTGATCCGCCGGTCAAACTCCAGCTTCCCCGACTTCCATTCTTCAAATAATCGCATCCACAGCGCAAATGGTGTGGAGTGCCTGCCTTCGGCGTATGCGACGAGCGCCGAGAGCTCTTCCCATGACGTCTCGAGAGGGAATGTCCGGAGTTGTCGGCAAACGGAGCGGACGAGGTACTGATTGACAGAGTCAAAGCTTCCATTGCTTTTGGCTTCTTGCCAAGCGGAAAGGACGGTTCCGTATGGGAGTAAGATTGGCCAGTTGCTGAAGCGGAAACATTCGTCAGTAAGCTTGAGTATAGGCACAGGTAGCATGGACTCACAGCAGGAGGACCGTAAACTTGGTGAGAAGGCCCGTATAGACGCCGGGTTTCAACCACGAGTAAGACTTTCGTAGCTTATCCTCTTCAGTACCCCCAGTCGCTCTCGTCGCTTTCCACGCCTGCTGCATAAGCGCACTGTGAAATCAAAGGTAGGTAAGTAGTCGGAAACGATCAGGAGTGCAAAACCTCAGAAGTCTCACCTGCGCTGCGCCAGAGTCCGCTGTTCCTGACTCCTTGAAAGCCATTCCTTCTCCTCCTCCCAGTTCACGTCCTTCACTACCATTGCCTTGTCGTGGTCGTACCCAAAGTACGACGCTGATACGCCCTTGAGCCATTTGTCGATGAGGCAATAGTCGGGTGACCGGTGCATCTCAGCCGTGTGTCGGCTCGTAGCGTGCTGTCAAGAGAGCAGGGGAGGATGGAGCGAGAAGGCGACGTCGGGAGACGTTGCGAAAAGGAGAGAGAAGCCCTCCGTGGCGGCCGGCGGACCTCGCCGACCTCGCGCCCGTTGCGGACTGCACCGCCGGGTCACCTTCCCAATCCAGATGTAGTCTTACATAGCCCGAAATTGCAAGATTAGAAGGGGTGCTAATGCAGCCTTTGTAATGCTGCAATTGTTGTCCTCGAACGGCGGCGCTTGCCGCCCGACGTCGCTCCCTTCTCAGCCCGCTCTCGCTCTTTCTACCGCATCGCCCACGCCTCGTCCGATGTCGTCTGACACGTCTGAAGACAGCTCTACAACGTCGTCTCGCCCTCATCAACGCCGGCGCTATGCTTCCCCATCTAGCTCCACCGCCTCCTCACTCAGCGGTAATGCTAGCCAGCACTCCTCCCGCCTCAGTACTGCGTCGAATGCCTCCGAGCCACCCTTGAACCCTTCACATAACGTCCCAGCAGCCTCCCTCGCCAATCTACGTCGCGGTGGGCGAGCGCTCGTCCCCGCGCCAGCTCCTCCTTCCCTCGATTCCCTTTCTCTCGCACCCTCACAAAGCGACGTCGCATCCGTGCAGGCGGACGAGGCTCCGAATGGCGACCCCGCGCCGCCTTCCCCGAACGCGGGCGTCGACGTAGATAGCCTCGGCGGGATGGATCAGCAGGATTTTGACCTCGCCGATCCGCTTCCCGCTTCCGGTCTGGCGCAAAGGGACGCCAGTGACGACGGAGAGAATCCAGACATCAGCGACAGCGAGGAGGAGGACGTTGATGATGATGAAGCGGAACCGTGGGAAGAATACTCGTGGGCGGCAGAATTCGGGCAGGTCCTCCTCCGGCGCGTAGGGCGAGCAGTTTGGGTTGTACAAGGCTGGGACATGCAGAAGAGCCGACCAACTGTACGTTGTTTTACTCTCTCAACTGGAAGTTCGCTGACAGGGCTTTTTCTGCAGCGTCGCTTCCACCACCTTTCCGTTCTTGATGACGAAACTACTTGCGACTGCCCTACTGATGGCGCCTGCATACACACCAATGTCTACGACCTTGTACCATCCGTCTTCACCAATGCCGCCGTCCTTTCCGACCTTGATCCCGTTCCGACAGCCCTTCCCTTCTCCCTCGCTCCGCCTTATCTCGCCTCGTTCTCGGTTCTCCAGAACCTCGGCGCTCTCGACTCAGGCAAGCGATGTGTGGTTCATCTGGATCACCGTCTAGGCTTCCTCTGCGCCAGCGGTTGCCGGTCCGGATCTAGCCTTGGGTCAAAACTCCCGTTGTCCTCAAGTTGTAGCCTAACATTCCCGATGAAAAGTATTGACTTAGTGTCCTGTGTGTGGTAAAAGCACATGCTAGTCCGCTTATTAGGAAAGCAGAAGGTGGTCGCAAGTCTTGACCAGAAGAAGGAAGAAAGGAAGACGATACAAGGCAGACAATGGTTGGACACACACTCGATAGTATCTCTACCCTACCTCCTACCTTTAATATCTATCTCTTTCCTCCTGTCACCCCTTCAGCAACCCCCCTAGCCTGCCCCAATCCTTCCTCCTCCTTTCCAACTCAGCTCCCCGCAGTCAACACACCCTCCATACCTCCGGTCACTTCTGCTCATGGGCTGTTACACTCCGTATTCTCGGCCCTCCGCAGAGTTATGGTCCGAGAAGCGGTGGTGTCACACCCGCTCTGAGCAGACACGCCGAGGAAGAGGGGGTTGAGGTGAGAGAGATGGGGGTTGGGAAGGATGGGTCGGAGGGGCAGGGAAGGGAGTCACAGACGTACGTCAAAGCCATCAGTCCGTGACCTGTCACTATCGGCTATGGTGAGCAGCTTCCGCCAGAGACAAGAAGGGGACCGAAATGAGAAGGTCAAGGTCAGCACAACGGCGACGGTGACGAGGGACAGGAAGGCAAGGAAAGGGTGAAAGCATAGGTCAGGGCTCACCTGTGATGCTCGCCACCCCATCATAGCTTTCCTCCGCCTCTTCATTACCCTAACTCCCCTCACCTTGCCCTCCCTCCCTCCTTTCTCTCCGCTATCTCAGCAGTCAACCCACCCCCTGTAGTCCTCGTCGCTCATACCCAGGGGCTGTTACGCTCCGTATTCTCAGCCCTCCGCAGAGTGATGGTCCGAGAAGCGGTGGCGCCACACCCGCTCTGAGCAGAAGCACCGAGGTAGAAGGGGGTTGAGGCAGAGAGAGGGCTGGGGTCTAGGAGGTTGGAATGGTGGGGAAGGGGAACAAGACTGACTCTGGTGTTCACCAACGTGCTTCCTAACATAAGAGAGCAAATTAAGTGAGCAGAAAGAAGGAAAGAAGAAAGAGGAGGTCACTCTCGGCTGACTGCGCAACTCAATCCAGCTGTTTTGCAGCTTCTCACTGCTGTACTTGGTCCCAAGTTCGCCTACTGTAGCCCTCTTGTAGCCCAGTAGCCATTCCCGTCCCCCTTTCTACCTCGGGTAAAGCCTTCTCCGGGTTCATCCGTCGCTGTTCTCACGGGCCTGTGATGACCAAGTCGAGACAACCTGGAGAGCGCAGGACACCATGGATGCGCCAGGACTAGTCTCGAGACAGCAAGTCTGCGGCGACATGAAAGCCGCAGACCCGAACAGAGGAGGGAGAAAAAACTCTTGCATTGGAAGCCAATACAGAGTCACGATGGACAAACTCGTTGGTCAGTTGGATGGCTACCTAGTCGAGATCGTCGTCGGTCCCTGGCTCCGCATCGCTCCCCTCGTCGGAAGAAGGCTGGTCTTGTTCTTCAGCAGAGGAATGGTCTTCCCCCGCATCCCGCTCACGCTGTTTCCCCTTACCCTTGGCTGTCCCCGCAGCCCCAGCAGCAGGCTCCGGTGACATACTTGCACCATTGAGCTGAGCCTCCAATGCCGCCACCTTGGCCTCCAGGTCATCATTCTTTTTCCTCAAGGCAACTACATCGGCACCAGCACGTCCGGCCTCCTTCTCCTGAACGTCGAGCACAACCCGCGAGAACAGCTCCTTCATCCCACGCAGGATCGCGCGGTAGGACATGTCGGACCGCTTGTTTTTCTTGTCCTGCGTAAACGGTACCGAACGAGATGAGAAGTGGAAAGATTTGGCGGGGATCTTGCCGGGAAAGTCGCTGTTGAAATGGCGGCTGTGGAAGACTCGGTAGAAGGGAAGGGGTCGCTTCTTCCGGCCGCCGAAGTCGCTAGCACTGTCGGAGATATAGGGAAGAAAAAGAAGATTAGCACACGGGCGATCTAGCGGAGGCGGAGGAGGAGCGACGGCGGGAGACTTGCTGCGGGATCGTGTCGTTGCAGCTTTAGTCGGGGGTGCTAAGCCTGCGGTTGGCGCGACGGGTGTCAGCTTGGTAAAGGTCAGGCAGCGAAGAGAAGATCACCCACCACCTGCCACGGACGCTTCGCGAAACGGGTGGACTGGGTGTGCACCCTGTATATTGCACAGATGAGACGTGCAGTTCCGAGGCATTGTAGCCGCGTGGACGTCGCAGCTAGCTGACGGAGAGCGACGGGACAGCTCACGCTCTCAAAGACGACAGGTGCAGTCTTCGCAAGGCTGCAATTGCGACTGTAGCAAAGCAGCAATTGTAATCTAGTCTAGCTGCAATTACAACACGTTCAAATTGGCAATCTCGGGCGAGACAAGACGACATTGGACCTGGCCGTTACCCGGCACCGCCTGTTTTTGTCGCATTCTCGTGCGTGATCAGCTCTGTAACTATGGCTTGTAGCAGTCGACGATGATCCTGCCCGTGGGTGCAGGTAAGCCTCAGCCTGTCGCGCGCGTAAAGGTATTGCGCCACGGATCGCCGAATCCGGCGTGCAGTTCAGGAAGAAACCTTAGCTTCCGCGCTAGATCGTTCATAGAGCTGTACATTCAAGCTCCGGTTGTGCTGCCCTAGGCCTCTCGAGAGGCGCTGAATCCGAGCGGAGTCTGAGTTAAGGCGGTGAGGCGGGTTGGCGGAAAACGCTTCGAAAGAGTCTGCAAGCGCGGCTTCAGTCGCCCGTCTAGCACCGAGTCAGAAAACCTGGCGTACCCATGCAGACGTCTCGTGGGCACATGAGGAGCGGGACGCGAGGGAGTGGATGGTACGCCTGGAGCAGTGGACACGGCCGATGGCGAAGGTAGCGCGCGGCGAAAATTGTGGTGCAGGTAGCACGGGCTGCCCCTGTACTTGGCAGTGTGGGCTCTGCGTGCATACGACGGTGAGCTCGCGGCAAGGAATTGAGGAGGGAGAGGCAATGTACCTTGAGTACCCGCAGATCCTCATCAAGTCCACCATAGTCGAGAGTTGCGGGTTGACCAGCGTTGCCCTCCACAGTCCCGGCCTCAGACTGACCACCTGACGCCGGCGCTCCTCATCCCTCAGCTCCATCTTGCTTCCCGTCAGCGTGAGCTTTCCCCTTTTCCACTCGTTGAACATAGCCTTCCAGAGCGCAAACGGTGTCGAGCAAGTGCTTCGGAAGTATCGTACTAGGGGCCGGAGGTTGCTCGACGTGACATCACTCGGGTAGTCTAGCAGGCATCGGCAAACCAGCCGGACGAGGTCGACAGGACGAGGCGAGCGCCGGCGCAGGTCGAAGAAGGTTTGCCAAGTAGACATTATAGCTTCGAGCGCAGGATAGCGCAGGTCTCGCAGCTGAGGAGGTCAAGCAGGTAAGCAGCCGCAGGGATAGGGGAAGAAAGAGAGAAAATGGCGAAAGCGAAAACTCCAGCAAGGAGGCGGCCATTGGAACGAACAACCTCCCCTCCCCTCTCATCGCGGCCGAACGCTGGTGTTCCCGTCTTCTGCAGTGTTACAAAAATGACACAAAGGATCCGAAAGCATGGAAAAGTTACCCGAAGCCCGTCTATCACCTGACTTTCGCCGACGAACAACCGTGCTTCCTTCCTCTAGACCGACAACTCCGCCGCGACGGCACCCTCAACCTGTTGCCTATACGGGGCAATAGCCGGCTGAACGTGTTCCTTGATAAACTTGACCGTCTGCTCCGGAGCGCGGCCGACAAACGTGCTCGGGTCGAGAAGCTTGTCCAAGTCGGCCCAAATGGGCTCAAAGAACGAGTCCTTGCGGACACGCTCAATCAGGTCGTTTTCGCCACCTTCTTGCTTGACGACGGCACCGGCTTCGTGCGACAAGACCCGGATCTTTTCGTGGCAGACTTGGCGGTCGCCGCCCTTCTTGACGATAGCCATGATGATGTTCTGCGCGAAGAACACGGGTCAGGAGAGTCGGTATGGAAGTGGGCCGATGTAGCTCACCTCGGTAGCCATGAAGGGGAGCTCCTGTCGGACGCGGCGGGCAATGATGGCGGGGTAGACGACGAGCCCTTCAGTGACGTTTTGCAGGGTGGTGAGGATGATGTCGGCGGTAAGGAAAGCTTCGGGGATGGTGACACGACGGTTGGCACTGCGCAAGGAGACCGGTAAGCCTGCGTGTGGTGAAGGACACAAATGAGGGGAATGTACGAGTCGTCGAGAGTGCGCTCGAACCACTGAACTGAGGCAGTCATGAGGGCGTTCTGCTGAATGACCATGAGATGACGAGCGAGGGAGCAGATACGCTCCGATCGCATAGGGTTGCGCTTGTAAGCCATCGCGGAGGAACCGATCTGGTCCTTCTCGAAAGGCTCTTCGACTTCCTTCAAGTTGGCAAGGAGCCGGATGTCGGTTGCGATCTTGTGCGCGGTCGCGCCGAGCGAGGCAAGCGGGCCGAGGACATCAATGTCGATCTTGCGGGAGTAGGTCTGCCCAGTGACGGGGTAGGCGTGCTTGAAGCCAGAAAGCTCGGTGACGAGGCGGTCGAGCTCTTCAACCTGTGGGTGGGAGCTGTAAGCATGAGCAGCGGATCTTGAAGATTCGAAGCAGACTCGCCTTGTCGTGGTCGCCCTCGAAAAGAGCGAGGAAAGAGGCCTGAGTACCGGTAGTACCCTTGACACCACGGAAACCGATGTCATCACGAGCACGCTGGATGTTGCGAAGGTCCCAGAGAAGTTCCTGCAGATGCAAAGTTCGCAATACGGTCAGTGGACTGGCGGGAGGCGGTCAAGAAGGAAGAGAAAGACGGACCTGGATCCAGAGGGTAGCGCGCTTGCCGACAGTGGTGAGCTGAGCCGGCTGGAAGTGAGTCCATCCGAGAGTAGGGAGGTCCTTGTACTGCTCAGCAAAGCGAGAGAGACGCTCAATGACGACGGCGAGCTTGGGAAGGATAATGTCGCAGGCGTCCCGGAGGAAGATGAGGTCGGCGTTGTCGGTAACGTAGCAAGAGGTAGCGCCGAGGTGGATGATACCGGCAGCGGCAGGGGCGTGGAGACCGAAGACGTGAACGTGAGCCATAACGTCGTGACGGCGCTTCTTCTCCTCGACGGCGGCCTCAGCCATTTGAGCATCGTCCAGGTCCTACAGCACAGCGGAGGTCAGCTTTGCATCTCGTGATATACTCGCATCGAGGGAGAAAGGCGGCGTCGCCGAGGAAAACGCACGAGGTTAGCCTTCATCTGCTCGAGGGCTTCATCCGGGATGTTGAGGCCAAGCTGCTTCTCAGCGGTCGCAAGGCTGAGCCAGAGCTTGCGCCAGGTGCCGAAGCGAGTCTACAACAATTGAACATGGTCAGCTAGACAGCCTCACGCACACAAGAGATTGGGATAGCAGGAAGGTCCAGTAGCGTACCGACGACGAGAAGAGCTTGCTCATCTCCTTTGACGCATAGCGAGAGGAGAGGCTGTTACGTGTGGTCCGCGTGCATCAGATTCGAATTGCAGACGACGGAGTCGGGTGCATCAGGCGAGTTGATCGAGGTTGAGAGGAATGGAGATGAGAGCCAGGGTCAGCTCGAATGGAGCAAGCAGATGAGCAGTACGAGTAGGGCGTACGGAGTCTGATAGGAGTCAATCGACGACATTCTGGCTGGTTGTGCGTGGGGAATCAGTCGACGTGAGGAGCACCGTGAGGAGCACGAATTTATGTATGTACGCGAGTCTGAGACGAAAACAAAAAATTGACCGTCACTCTATTACAGTAGCCAGCCAACTCATACACATACGCTCGTTGTTCTCACATTACCCACGCTCGTTCACCCCATCCTGCCTTGAACGGCTCGCTTCCCCACCGCCGTCGCTGTTCTCGGCGCACTTTTCACACTCAGCAGCGTTCAGGCCATTTCTACAGAGATACCTCTGCCCATCTCGTTGAGTCTCGAGATTAGCGCCACCACGTCCGGCGACCCCGTCCTTCTTGTTGCGACAACTCGACCCCTATCGACTACTTCACCTGCTTCCAACTCCGCCTCTGTCTCTTCCACTTCCGCCTCGTCACCCGCCTTCACGACGACGACAGCTACTCCATCTACTACTGATGATGCCGCCCCGACGATCCCGGTGAACAAGCAGTATGTGAAGGTTCACCACACCAACATTGTGAGCCGTTTTTCTGTCTTGCCTAGTGGGGAGTTCGAGGCTGACGCTTGCTGAATGTTTGGATCGCAGACAAGGACACCGAGGCGTTCTGGTAAGCCCAGCTCCCCCTCTCCTCGCAAGGACCGTGGGTCGCTTTCGACGAGCTTGCGAGGAGTAAGCGTTACAGGTCGGGTGTACAACGGGAGAGCGGTTAGCACGCTCGTCGCACGCCTGAAGAAAGAGGAGCTAACCTGGGAAACCGGTTTGCTTCGACAGGCACGTCGACGAGCGGCGGGAAAGGTGGAGGTCGCGCCCCACTGCTCGATTCCGCCACTTCACTACACCTTGCTGCGCTCGCTACGTACGTTCTCGGGCTCACTTCAGGGGGCATAACGAGAACTTAAGGTGCTTACTCGAGTCGCTCCTGCAGGGCTACGAGCAGAACTCGAGAAGTTGAGTGTTTGATCGAAGTCGAGTGGAAGCATCAAGTGGGTCCCTTTCCCTGCTCTGCTGCCAGCCAGGGGAGAAGGAGACTTAGTACCAGTCGTGCTACAAGGCCGGCGGGTCACACTTGGCTATCCCTCGCACCGAGCTGGTCACGATTGCTTCCATCGAAGCAACGCTGACTTGTTGGTAAAACTTGCTTCCCCGTCTACAGGATTATCCTCACTGGACGAACATCTTCCGAGCCTGAGAAGCTAGCGCTGCCCTCCCAAGTAAGCGCTCACCTCGGGAAGGTTGAGGGAAGTGAGGAATGGTAGTTGAACCTGATTCACACAGAAAAACAAAACTCGCTTTCGTTTTCCCTTCCCTTTTCAATACCCACCCGCCTCCCTTCATACTGTAGATAAACATAGCTTGGCCTTCAGTTGTGGAGAAATACGAGGGTGCGTTTGCCAGCCACTTGCTCGAGAGTACCCGGCTTTCATTGAACGTGTGCTTCTTTTGCTCTTCACCGTCTTGTTATTTTTTACAGCGCCGACTGGTAAGCATCGCCCCTCGTATTCTTGTATCGGGTCCACGCCGGTCGGCTGACATGCCTGCGTACTCAGGGACTCGTCCTGCGTGGAATACCTCTCGAGCTTCTCCGACATTCATCAAGTCGTTTGCGATGCTAGTGCTGCGGGACGTGAGTCGCTTTCTCACACATCAGCTTCGAGACAGCAAGCGGTCGAACGGCCCGTCCCGCCGAGGGCTGCCGATTCGGTGTTTCTTTGGCTGCTTCCCCGCTGGAAAGCCTACAAGCGGTGCAAAGCCAGTGCATAGACTTGAACTAGATCGGCACAGGCAAAGATCAGATAGCACAATCGGCACAAAAGCTGGACACAACGAAACGAAAAAAAAAAATGCTACAACGAGATTGTCCGTCTCCTCCTCCCGCCTCGCCTCCCCTTATGCGACAAGCCTATCTCCCTTCTCCTACCTCCTAGCTCGTACCTAGACCCTCCCCTCGCCCCCCCTACCCCCAAGGGTAACCGTCTCAGTCGACTCCCCCATCCCCATCCCCCTTCTCCTCTCCTGTTCAAGATCATACTCATGCTGCCTCAACTCAAACTCCTCAGCCGCTTCACCTTCTCGTCTCTGTAGCGTATGTTGCTGTTGCTGTTGCTGATGCTGAGGAAGGTGTTGTACCGAGTCCTCAAACGGGTTACTCGCCGGCGCAGGATAAACTCCTCCTCCTCCAGCTCCAGCTCCAGGACTCTTGTCATCGCTGACTTGCGTCCCATACGGGTTATCATACCCCGGCAGACTTGTTCCAGGTCCGTAGCCAGGTGGAGGAGGTCCTACTCCGTAGGGTGCTACGTGAGGGTACATGGGGGCGCCGGTGGGGCCATAGGGTTGGAGAGGGTAGGCGTATTGGTTCGAGGCGGCGGCGTTTTGAGGGGGGGCTTGGGTCCGCAGAAGGTGGGGCTGCAGAGGTGGGAATTTAGACAGAGGACGGAGAGTAAAGAGTGCAGTGTGAGGGAGAGGGGAAGGCCAAGTCAGTAGGAAGTTGGAAAGCACATGGCATGGAATGTGGGATTGAGTTACGTTTTGGAGTTGGTGAAGGTAGCTGGCGGCGAGGGAAGCGAAGAAAAAGGAGACAAAGAAGGAGAAGAGGAGGAGACCGATATCGACCTGTAACACGTACGGACAAAGAATAAGCGGAAAGCCTGCAAATAGATCACAAGGTTAGACTAACGTAGGACTGGCTGCGCCAGTTGTCTGAGCAGGCAGCGTCAACGGCAGACTGGGTGTAGTTGCCGTTGGCTACATCCTCGGTGAAGGACTTCTTGCACGCGTCGATGATGGCGGACTTGTCGGAAAAGTGGACCTGCAGAGTAACCAAACGTAAGTCGGCGTCTGCAATCTCTGCTCAGATCTAGAGCTCGAACGGTGACTCACGACAGTCCTCATGAGCTCCCCCGCCGTGACGATCAAGGCGATCGAGGCTGACGCCCAGAAGTAGCTCCGGACTAGTTTGATGGACGACCTCCAGGCAGCGAAGAACCCGAAGGCTTCGAGACCGCTGCAGATGAAATACAGTATAGCAAGGACGAGGTAGATAGTGTCGACCTTGGCGGGAACTGCGGGGTTAAAGGTCATGTCGAAACAAGAGGTCTGGAAGGGGAAACAAAGGCAGGGAAAAAAGAGGAGAGGGAACACGAGGAAGGGGAAGCTCACGGTCACCTCCCCTTCTGCGTAAGATGGCAGCGGCAGATATGATACCCCAGACTGTACAAGCCAGTCAAGAACAAGGTTAGCAGTGTTGGATCTAAGGGCAACAGAGGGCGACACCGCCCCACTTGTGTATTGGCGGGCGTCCAGCCTCCGTCATGCCGAGCCGACAGAGGATCAGTCGGACCCCTGTAGCTTGTGCATAGCTCTGTGCATGCCGTGACCTTTGCCGTGCTGGCTGCATCCTTATTGCTCCCTGCGTAATCGCCGCCCCGTCTGACGACCTGCCTCCTCTCCCATCACACCACACCCCGAGAGAAAGAGAGACAGCGTACTGCATGAGAAGAAGGACACGAGTAAGACTGCTGGTCTCAGGTTCTGCCTACGGACTACGCGAGCGGGAAGGGAGTAGGCGGGTGGTGCCTCTCGAGGTGGTTCTCGTTCCCTACAAGCAGTGATACAGGGTCAGTCGGTCTAGAACTAGCTGCGCTGCGCTGAATGTCCGGTGTACTCACATAGTTCGTGTGCGAGGAGTGTGGTGAAGGGAAAGCAAAGTTACAATTAGTTGCGGAGGACGACGTCGACCGTTAACCTGTTCCTCAACACCACTAGCTGGATTGGATAGGGGCTGGACTGGCTCAGCACGGTGAACGCTACACCCTCACACTTATGGCGGCTTCATCCAGCGAGGTTACATCCTCGTCAACTTCGTCCAACTCGTCTCGATTGTACGCAGTCTCTCCTTTTCTATACTAGCCTGAAGGGTACACTGACAGCTCCAATACCCTATACAGAACATGGTCAACCGTCCTCATCCTCCTTGAAGCATCTCACCACTCCTCATCCCTCTCACCTTCCCTCGCTCCCTTCCTCGAGTCCAACTTAGCAGCTCTCAAACAACCCCACGACCCCTTCCCTCGCTCGACCGCTTCCAAGACTGCCCTTCAAAGCGGCAATCTCGAGCTCGTACCCAAAGCAAAGGCTGTCGAGGTGGTCAAGGACGACCAAACCGCCGCTCTGGAGGTTGCAGACCGCTTCGGGGTCGACGAGGTCTTCGCGTATAAGGCACTCAGTAGTGCACGGAGAGCGATTGAAAAGGATGGGCGAGGCAAGAAGAAGGAAGACCAGGGGAAAGTTGGCGAGGAAGAATGGGACCGGATCACGGCCTGGCTGTTCGAGGAGAGAATGGCTGTCATTGGCGTGGTCGGACTGCTGTTACGAACCTGTGCGTCTTTCAAGCCACTTCCTCGGCGAAGCGAGTCTCACTTTGCGCCCGCAGACGACGACCCCTCGCATCCTCTCAACGAGCTCTCTACATCGCTCCTTCCTTCCGTCCTTACCGATACCTTCGCCCCCTCCCTTCTGACCGCCTTCACCTCTCGAACCAATCAGCCCCTCCCCGACGCCGTTCGCTCTTCCCCGACGCACTCGCCCTTCTGGACTAAGCAGCTGATCCGGGAGCAGAAAGCCCTTCTCGAACTCGTCTTCCTTGCTTTCTACTCCCCTCGCCCCGCCGACGGCTCAGACCTTTCCTGTGTCCTCTCTTCCATCTCATCCACCGACTTTGGCGCCCGGCAAGAGAATTTTGGGTACTTTGATGCGGAAACGCAGAGCGTGGTCAAGGAGATTGGCGAGCTGCTTACGCTCATTGCGCTCGAAGCGATGAACCTCGAAAATGCGATGGAGGTCGAGTACCCCATAAGTGCACCTGGAGAGCAGGATGCTGGGGCGGGAGTCGACCCGAGAAGCGTGTTCAGCCCAGAGAACCTCGTTCGGTTGAACGAAGCGGTTGAAGCCGTGGTGAGGGTGGAAGGGGAGAGGAGCAGTCCCATCGTGCTTGGGTGGGCTTTCCTCCTCAGCAAGGTGACGCATTCGCTGCTGGAGCGGGGAGTGCCGGACGCGTATCATGCGTGGGCGGAGAAATCCCTTCGATCCGAAGGGAGCGGTTCCTCCCCTCAGCCTTTGTTCCAGCTCTACGCCGCCCATGCCCTCTCGCCTACATCTTCTCTCTTTCCCATCCTCCTCTCCATCCTGCAGTCACCCTTACTCGGCGCTCCCACCCTCACTTCCTCCTCTTCCTCCTCTTCCTCCTCTTCCACCGCCGACCCAAACGCAGTAGGCTACCTCTCCGTCCTCCGCGGTCTCCTCACCTCCCTCCCTCTTTTGGTCCGACTTCCCTACCTCTCCGCCATCCAGCTCGACGGTCTCACCTCAACCTTCTCAGCCCTGTACGGCAACCCCTCCTCCGCCCTCCTCGGCGCCCAATTCTGGGAGGACCAAGCCGTCGTCGCTGCTGCTCAAGTCGCTGCCGCTAGCGCCGCAGAAGATGAAGAAGACGGTGCAATGGAGTTCTCGCTCGATCGGACGGCCCAATCCGCTGGCGAGGCAGAGATTGTTGAATTGGCGAGGTCGAGGTTCCCGGTCCAATTCGGTGGATTGGTGCACCTGGTCCGCGCGTTGTGCGCGGGTGTGGCCGGGCTCTTGCCCGTCGAGCATGCGGCGGAAGAGCATCAGTCAGCGGGAGCAACGGGGAGCGACGATGAACTATTGGCGCAGAGATGCGCACAGAGCACGTTTGCGTACCTCGCCACCCTCCCTTCGCTTACGGCGGTTCTTCCTCCTTCCGCTTCGTCTGCGAACGGGGGCGTTGAAGCGTCCTCTTACCCGGATGCTGAGACGGGCTACTCATTTCGCATCACGCGCGCGGTTGCCGTCTCGCCGAGCGTCGTCCTCTCGCCCGGTACGCAGGGACGCCTCGTCAGTCAACAAGGCAGGAAACCGGTCGTCGTCGCTTGGGACTGCGAGTGGAGCGCGTGGAAGCTCTTCAGGGACGTGCTTGAGGAGTTTGCGGGATTGGCAGGGAGGAAGGTCCAGAAGGATGTGTTTGGAGGTGAAGGCGGAAAGGAGGGCGAGACGCTCCCGATTGAGTGGGATAGTGAGGAGGAGAAGGAAAGGGATGTTACGGCTGTGCTTGACATCCTGCGGATGACGCTGAGGAATGACCCGGCACTGGGCCCGGCCTTGGTACAGCATCTCTCTTCGCCCTCTACTCCTTCTTCGGCATCTGCGCCCTCTCGACCTCGACACGAATTCATCGAGGTGCTCTTCCGCATTCTCGAGCGTGCACTCGCTGCCGCTCCGTCGGCATCCGCCTCCCGTACCGGTTCAGCTACCGCCCTGGTCTCTTCCCTTCTCGGCCTCATCTCCGCCCTCCTCCCCTCCTTCCCCGGCGTAGTATGGACCTTCCTCCGAGGCTCGACGCTACTCTTCCCTTCACCTCGTACCGCCTCCGCCCTGTCCTCTCGCTCTTCCCGTGCCGCCTCTTCTGCAACCTCGACCCCAGTTCTCGCTGCCGAAAAGCTCGCGGGCCAGTACCCGGTCACGCTCTCCCTCCTCTCGCTCACGCACGCCCTCGTTCTGGAGGAACAGGTCGCGAGTTGCACCTCTTCGGCTGAGTATAAGGAGATGAAGCACGGCGTGCTCACCCGCGCGTTGAACTGGATCAGGGAGGAGATTTGGCCTCAATTCGGGAGTTGGAGGTTCGTAAGCTTGGCGGAGAAGTATGAGGTTGGTAGGCGGTGCCTCGGAGTGTTCAGGCTCGTCGTCGAGGAGGCGGAGCTCGTGTCGGATTCTACGTTTGCCACTTCGCCATCCTCCGGGCCAGCGCAAGTCGTCCTCTCCTCCTTCCTCCACCACCCCACCGCCTCTCTTGCCCAACTCGCCCCACTCCTCACCCCCCTCGCCCAGGGGCCCGATGCCATCCTCCTCCTACGCAAAGCTGGGCGCTACGCCGACGCCCAAGCTCTTGAAGACCTCTCCGACGCATCCCTCTTCTTCCTCCTGCAGCTCCTGCGTTACCGCCGTCGAACCTCGCCGTCGACATCGTCGTTGTTGGAGAAGATCTGCCTCTCCTCAACTGCGGGTTCTTCCTTCGCCTCGTCTGCCTTTGCCGGGATTGGAGCACTGCCGCTCCTCGCTGCTCTGAACGGTGACGCTTCGGCTGCACCTCGACGACCTGAGCTGCTTGAAGCCCTCTCCAAGTTCGTCCTCGCCCCCACACTCGAAGCTCACATCGGTGTCCACGCTGCAAAAATCGTCACCCTCCTTACTTTGGCGACCGCGAACGACGGGGAGCAGAGGAAGCAGCAGCAACAACCGAGTTTGAGTGCGTTACTGGGCGGCAGCGAAGGGGCTGAGAAGGTTTTGGTCGGGTTATTGGGGGTGGTGGAGGATCCGGGAGCGAGTGAGGCCTTGCAGGTTGCGGTCTGGGATTCGGTGAGTCTTCTTCCCTCTACTTACATCGCTGGTTTAGGTGGGGCTTACTGATTGTCGGCTTGGATCAGATCTCTGCCATCGTTGACTCGCAACCGGGCCTTGCGTTATTGCTCGTCACGGGGCGGCACTACCCCTTCTCCACCGCTACCGACCTCGTCCCCGCAACCAACGCTGCCAAATACGACAAGGGCAAAGGCAAAGAACTCACTCCAGCGGAAGAGTCTGCGCAAACCCTCGCCAAATCGATCGCGCCTCCGTCTCTCCGTCCCCTCCCTCGCACCGCACTCGGCGTTGCCCTCGAAACGGTCGGAATCTGGACTGAAGCTTGGAAGGAACGTCCCGCACTCCTCGCTGCCGTCCTCCGTTTCTTCGACTTTACCTTCCAACACCTCGACGACTACGGCGCCTCGCTCGATGATTTCCGAAAGAAACCCGCTGCGTGGGACGCGTTCGTCAAGATTGCGTCGGAGAACCCAGGCGCTGAACCCGAGGACGAAGAGGGCGTCGCGGCGTATTGCCATCGGGCTGTTTCCAAGGCCCATGCGGTTCGGATCCTTGCGCTCGACATGCAGGCCGCTCTCAAGAAACCCAAAGCGGAAGAAGCGACGAGTGTGAAAGCGTTCCTTACTGCTCTCAAGGACGCCAAACGACTCAACGCAGCCCTCTCTTCCGCAATCTCGACTTCCTGCTCCCCCGACCTTCACCAGGGAATTTTCTCCCTCATCCGGTCTACGTTCCCCGAGTTGGATCTCGACTTACTCCGCCATCCTGCATCCACTCATCCACTCGACGAAGCTCGCCAGTTCGGCTCAGGGTACTTGTACTCGCTCTCGCTTGTACGGAGGAAACTCGACGGATTCCGAGCCGATTCGGAGGAGGGTGGGATGATTGGCGCCGAGAGTCTCGACGATGTTATCGAGCAAACGGCACGGTTGAACCTCAACTTCTCCTTGCTCGAGGCGCAGATCTTGGAAACAAGATCCTGGAGGCAGGTCTTGGAGATTGTTCTGCCAGTAGGGAGGAAAGACCAGGCAGTGGCGGAAACGGTGTTGGGTGCAGCTGGAGTGGTGGCCAAGGAGATTGCGCAGGAAAAGCGGGTGGGAGCGGTTATGACGACCGTGCAGGCGGAGAGGTTGTCTATCCTTCTTACGCTGGTACAGGTGCTCGATGCGGTGCCGGCCGAAAAGGGCAAGACGGCGCTGATCGACCTGGTTGGCGAGTTGAGCACCATATTCTCCAGCGAGGCGTTGGAGCCGCTCGAGTCGGTGGCGAGGCGCGCGACACCAGCCTACCACGCTACCCTTTTCCGCATCGCCTTCTTCGCCTTCCGTCAGCTCAATACCTACTTGCCCGCCGACTCTCCTTCCTCTTCTACCTCTCTCTCCACCGAGCAGCGTACCAAGCTCACCTCCGCTGCCGAAGCCATCCTTCGCATCATGCTCACCGCCACTCGCGACGTCCTCGTTCTCGCACGCGCGTCCAAGGACCTCGAGCTGGAGCAGGACCTCTCCCTCGCCGTCGCCGTTGTCTCGCAGCTGCTCAAGTCCGCCTTCGCCCCCTCGGCTGCGATTTGGCTCGCTCACGCCAACGTCCTCGATCTTCATCGCTGCGCCTTTGAAGTCTTCGTCCACATGGAACAACTCGAGCCAGGACGACCGCTTTACGCTCAGCACGTCCTCGACCTTTGCCTCGCCTTTGCGACTTCCTCACCTCGAGCCGCGGAGCAACTCGCCCTCGACGGTGTCATGACCGCCTTGACCAATAACGCGCTCACCTCTGCAGCCGAGTCGGGCGCCATCGCCCTCGTTTCGCCCGTCGATGGTTCTCGCACGCCTCAACACGAGCTCTGGACCGGGATGTTGGCACTTGTCGTCGCGCTCGTTGCCGCACTCGGCGACTCGACCCGGTTTGTCGAGCAGGACGTGACCGGTTTCGTGCGCCTATACGGAGCGCAAATCGTCCTCGCCCTGAGCTGGACTTCCGATGCCGCCGTCACTGCTGCAGGGTTAGAGGAGCTTACAGCCACTGTGGCGTTAATGCACGGGATTGCCCGGAGCAGTACCAGTTCTGCCGTCTCGACTTCGGGTAGTAGCAGCGGCAACTCGCCTGTCGTTGTCGTCGCGAGCGTCTTCGTTGAGCAGAGTCTCCACCTCCTCCAACATCTCGTCTACGCCCTCCTGCATCCTAATCACCTCGCCGCGCTCGTCGAAGGCTTGACACCAGAAGAACGAGGCTGGCTCGAGAAAGAAGGAGGAGAAGCAGACTTGGAGCAGAAGCCCGTGGCGAGTGCGGTGAGGCTCAAAATGGTGGAGCTGGCGAGGGATGTCGTCGGTGGGCTGGTCGAATTCTCTGATTGTTGGACGACGTTGCTCAAGGATCCGACAGAGTGGAGGAGCGATCGGGCGGTGGTTCTTCCCGTACGTCGTCTGCTCCTTCTATGCTGTTCCTTCTCCCACACTCATCCCTTCATATTTTATTACACAGACCGCTACAGTCACCGCCTCCGAAAAAGCCTCTTTGGGCACTCTCTTCGACCTCTCTTCCTATTGCATCGACACGCTCCGTTCTACCTCCACCGCTACCCTGCCCTCCTTCCCATCGCCATCACCCTTCCCTTCACTACCTCAACCCTCTTCGGCTGTCCTCCGAGTCACCTGTGCAGAAACGCTCGAGGCCTGTCTCCTACTTTCCGCAGCACAATTGGGGTTGCACGCCAAAGCCAGCGCGAGCGGACAGGGCAGCGCCACGTCGACGCGGACGCTGAATGAGCTTGGGAGCGAAACGGTTGATTTGGTGGACAAGGCTATCGGAACTTCGGTTTCCACTGCGGGAGGGAAGGCGGAGCCGAACCAGGAGCGGAATCGGAAGGCCCTGTTGGAAATCATCAAGGTGAAGCTGGGATTGTGGGTATAAATCAGGATGAAGTGGAAAAGCAGGATTTTAGCCGCCCATCCCCCACGCGAGCGCGAACGAGATGAGCATCGCTAGCCCGGAGAAAAGTTGCGTGAATGCAAGAACGGCTGAGATAACAAGGGCGGGCAAAGATAACAAGGTACTAACAGACTGTCAACAAGATGAACCGTGTATGCGAGGAACAGAGAGGGAAGAACAGGCAGGGGCGACTATACACGGTCAGGGAACCAACGAGATCCGACTTTTCCATCCACCTCACAGTTGCGGCATATACCTCAGATTGCTCTGCGTACTCGTTCTCACCTGCCTCGGCCTCTGTGCTTCCGCCACAGTCGAGCCCAGCTGCTCCTCCCTACTCTCGTTCTCGTGAAACTCCTCCGCAGGCGATGCTTCCTCCTGCCACTCCAAGTTGGACCTGATCGTCTGCGCCGCCAAGACCCTCTCGCTCCTCGCAACCGGCTGCGTACGAGGCGGGCGCGGGGGCTTGACGAGCTTGCTCCCTCGACGTACGGCTCCACCGTTCGCACCGGCGGGAAGAGGCGCCGCCGTTCCCGGTGAATTATTCTCGTTCCCATCGTTGTGGCGTTTCAGCCGCTTCAAACGATCTTTGAGGCGATCGACCAGACGCTGAGTCTGCTCCTCCGCCGGTGGAGACGCCATGTCACCCCTCCTCACTCCTCCTCCCGATTCGTTCGTCATTCCGACATTGGCTCTGGGCGTTTTCGCGCCTCCGCTATCACTCCCACTGCCAATCCTCGACGACTCTCGCTCGTACGCCGCCTTAGCGAGCGCAGAGATCGAATCTGCCAACTCTCTCAAAGCGAGGTATCCCTCTGCGTATCCCTCTGCGCCTGACCCGCTTTGGGACCCGAATCCCGACGACAGAGCGGGGGGTGACCTAGCCGGCTGAGTAGCCCTCGCGATAGAAGCGAGATGACGAAGGGTGTATAGCTGGATTGCGAGTGAGGAAAGACGGGTGGGGAGGTGCAGAACGTCGGGGAGGGTAAAGGTTGCGAGGAGGGTATTTGGACGATTACGGCGGGATTGGGAGGTGGCGCGTTGTTTGCCTTTCCCAGGTGGAGTCGTCGCCCGTATTTGAGGCTGAGAGACGGAAATTTCGCGGTGCATGGGGAGGTGAGAAGCTGGGTCTGATGGCGGGAGGAGGGAAAGAACAAGACGGAGGATCGGGAGACCTTCGTCGTCTGGGCGAAATTCGAGAGAGGCAGTAGCGGCGCAGCGGCCAGAAGGCGAGGATGAGGTATCGTGAGAAGAGGCGACGACCCTCGTATCGCCAAACCACATCAAGAATCGCAGAAGTGCAACCCAACTCCTCGCTTCGACAGCCCACTTGTCCCGTTCTGCCGCTTGTCCGCCAGTACCGTCCTCGAGATTTGCGACCGACGAGATGGATAGCTCGATGACCGAAGGGACTGAAGTCGAGGGAGAAAGACCATCGTCTGGACACGCATGACCAATCTGTCGAGCGCATGAAGCGGGGTATCCGAAGCGAAGCCCGTCCTCCGGTGCCAGAGGTGGCGTACCGAGGGGAGCAGCGGCGCAATCAAGCGAGCTGCGGTTGCTGCCGCTGGGCGCAAAGGAGGTCGGCGGGAGAGGGAGAGCGCCAAGCGATCCTGGTGTCGGCGAGGCCGCCACGGCGGCAGCAGGAATGGAAGTGGAGATTGTAGAAGGATGTGCGGCAGAATGTTGATCAACTCGCTCCCGAGGCTGAGGTGGCGAGTAATCGGCGAGAGAAGGGGAAGAAGGCGGCCAGACATGCGCGGCCCTACTCGCCGAAGCGGCGGATGAGCCCGACGACCCTCGACGCGTATGCGTGGGGCGAGAGAAGCCCATAATGAACGACGTAGGCGAAGACGAAGGGAAAGGAACCCCTGCATCGCCGCCGCTTCCATCTCTCCCTCCACCACCCATCCACTTTGACTCAGCCAAAACCGGCGGGGGCGGGCTGTTGTGACTATTCTCGACCGCTCCTGCTCCGAGAGTAGATGGGAAACTCCCTTGCCTAGACCCTTCTCCAGCCCCGGCGCCATGGTCAATCCCAATAACGCTCGAAGCCGGCTCCGTCGTCTCGTCTATGGCAGACATGGATCGACCGGCGTACGCCGACTCGAACATCGGGTACCCAGGATGACCGGGTAGAGCGGTCTCGTCGTGCTGATACAGATGCTCGAGCGTGTTGCTGCCGTCCTCCGAGCTAGACGAGGGGTGGGGGCGCTCGCCGCTTCCGCTGAAGCATGAGTGTGCGGAGGTGGAGGACCGCGTGGAGTCCGGCGTGGCAGAAGCGGCGCGGTCATCAGGGTTCCGAACTGCAAGGACGCTCGCTCGCTCGTCAGCGTCGGCGGCTTCGTCGCTTGCGAGCAGCATATCCAAATCGACGGACGACCTCGACCCCGAAGGTTGGGAGATAATGGTCGCCCCGCTGAACGTCCTCGCTCTGCTCCCCCTACCCCCGTTCGCGCTCGTTCCACCGCTACCCGAACCGCTTGGGAGGCGGTCGTACTCTTCAGCGGCGAACACGCTCGCCAGCCCAGGGCGGGCCCAGCTCGAGTGGCGTGAGCCGGACGGGCCCGATGACCGGAGAGAGGTGCTGGGCGAGAGGGTGGGCATCTCGAAAGGCGAGCCGTCGTTCTCTTCTCGGAAATGGTCTTGGTCTTGATCTAAAGTCGAGGGAGAGGAAGCGAATGCAGACGAGCTAGTCGGCGGTACGACTGGCGAGGGAAAAGCGGAGTTCGGGACGTGAGGCGTCTCTGGTGGTGACGGGGGAAGCCTCGAGGGATGCTGGGGGGGACGCGGCGGAACAGCGCGGGAAGGACGAGAATCGGTAGTTTGAGAAGGTCCCGCTGCTTCCACCCAGTCGAGGTTGGAGAAGGGCAGTCCCTCCGGCGCCGTGCGGAACGTCTGCACTGTTGCGCCAGAGGTCGCTGCAGGCTGAAGGGATGGGCGAGGAGGTGGAGCAGGAGGAAGAGGCGCCGAAGAAGGCTCAGCCGAGAGTTTCGAGGTAATGGGCGGGCGGAACCAGGACGACCGCTTCTTCTCCTTCGATGTTTTCTCGGCAGAGGCGATCGGAGGAGATGTGGTTGCCGGCGCATTCGCCGTCTTGAACGAGGTCGACGAGTCCGGACTTATCATCCCGCTGCTTGCCTCCCTGGGGCCGGCGCCGGGTGGCAGCATCCCTCTTCCCTGCAGTACCGCCGCCTCAGCCCACCGCACCTGATCAAGCACCATCTTCTCCTCCTTCTCCTCAAGCATCTTCCTCTCTCGCTCCTCCTCCTCGCTGATCCGAATCGCCAACGCCAACATTTCCATCTCACGAGACTCGTCGTCCCATGCTCCGGCGGCGCCAGGTGGTAGAGTAGGTCGACCTTCAGGAAAAATGCGAGATTTCTCGCTGGGATACGCAGCGGAGTGCGCGAGGTCGGAAGGCGAGAAGGAGGGTAGGGACGAAGCCGAGTGAGAGCGGTACAGCCGAGATGAGCCGGAAGGGAAGCGGATGGGCGTTTCGGGAGTCTTGGTCTGCTGCGACGCGCGGAGCGCCGCTTCGAGGTCGGTTTGCTCCTGGGCCTCGTAGGTCGAACGACGCTGTAGGCGGACCGACTCGAGCGCACGAGACTCTGCAAGCGCCTTCTCGAGATCTTCGTCGGCACCCTGTGTGATGAGACGGTTAGGCATGACTACGGGTGCAGAGAAGGGAAAGGACGCACCTCTTGCGTCTGCATCGACTTTATCGACTCGTCTCGCAAGCTGTGCTGCAACGCAAGCCAGAGCTGATCTTGTTCCTCCTTCTCCGCTGCAGCCAACCCACTTCCCTCTGGGGTGTTGCCCACAATGGTCTGGGGTTTCTCGTCTGCCACATCAAGAGAATGTGGTGGCGACGGCGGGAAGATTGGGCGGGGAGGCGGGGGCACCTTGCGAGTGCGGAAGGCGGCCTGGGTCGGGGGAGGAGGAGAAGGTGTGACGGATGGGGCGGAGCATGTCCGGTGATGCGGTTGTGGGTGAGGACGGGAGAAAGTGGGTTTCTGCGGCTGCCGGTGCGAAGGTGGGGGAAGTAAAGGTCAATGCTGGCTCAGCTAGGTGAGCTTGCGAGCGGGTCTCTATGGATTTGACATACTTGCTGACCCTGTAACTCTGCCCTTCTTTGCTTTGCCTCGTCTTTGACAGTGCGAGAAATGGATGAGGCGGTGTCGAGAGCGGGTCTTGCCAACGCTGCCGTATGCGATGTTGAAGCTGGGTCAGAACGATGATAGCCATTCACCAAGCCCGTAGATGCTGTCATGGCATCCGATAAAGCAGCAGTAAGCAAGATACGAGGGTGGAGGCAGAAGTTGGCGATGAGGTCGACACGAGAAAAATCTGAGATCACCGGAAACCACTCCTCCTCTGTCTGAGTACCGAAGAGTGCGATAATATGTAGTAGAGACTCATGAGTATTCAAGCTACTAGAGATCCTTGGCTGAGTTGTTCTGAGCAAGTTGAATTCGCCTCGTCTCCCCGCCTCTGAGCTTTTTTCCACCTCGTCCGTGTCAGCTCTCGAGCGTCGTCTCTCGTGCTTTCTCCGACTTTCCCAGACCGACAAGAATGAGCTCAAGAGGTACCTTCCGTGGTGGACGTGGCGGAGGAGGTGATCGAGGAGGAAGGGGAGGTGGGTTTAGGGGAGGAGCCGGTAAGTCGCATCTCTCCCGTTTCTGCTCACAGCTGGAGGTACGATAGCGGGCGACATTGCGCCAGCAAGCGAATCCGTGGAGGCTCGCCTAGCCCACCAGCTGTCTCGGGTTGCCTGGGATAAGACTTGTAGGCCGGGAAAGGCTGGCGAAGATGGGCGCCCGACACGCTTCCGACCACGCAAAGTGCTGTTACGCGCCGCTCAACCTTACTAACACTTGCTATGCTGCGCATAGGTGGTCGCGGCGGCCGCGGTGGAGGTCGTGGAGGATACGGCGGTGGCTTTAACGATGGCCCCCCCGCCGAGGTTGTCGGTTCGTACCATCCCGATCGCCTTCTCCCGTCAGCCCCAGCTGACGTTTACACGTATTTCTGTAGAGATCGGTACCTTCATGCACGCTGTTGAGGGCGAGATGCTCTGCGCCTCAACTCTTCCTTCCAAGGTTTGCTGCATTCTTGCTTCCTGACCGTCCAGCTCTGACATCTTCAGTGCTTTGCAGGTTCCCTACTTCAACGCTCCCATTTACCTGCCAACAAAGGCGGCAATTGGTAAGGTTGACGAGATCCTTGGTCCAATCAGTGCGTCGCTTTTCCTTTTGCATCTCCCACGCAAATGAATCTAGCTGACACATACGCCTGCGTCTCCTTCCCTCCTCGTTTCCTACAACCCTCCTCCTCCCGCCGCCGAACCCTGACCTGTGTGCCAATCGCGTCGATAACCGCGCCTGCCTTTCTTTCCGTCCCCGGCCACCCATTGTCCTCATTCCTGAACCTTCCGACTCCCAGACGAAGTCTACTTCACTATCAAGCCTTCAGCTGGCATCGTCGCCACCTCCTTCACCGCCGGCGACAAAGTGTGCATCTCGACCGACAAGCTCCTCCCTATTGAACGTTTCCTCCCTCAACCGAAACAACCCGCTGGGCCGAAGAAGAAGCGCGGTGGCGCAGCCGGTGGACGTGGTGCCGGTGGCTTTGGTGGAAGGGGACGAGGTGCACCGGGAGGAAGGGGCCGAGGTGCGCCCCGAGGTCGTGGTGGACCGGGAGGTGGCAGGGGTTCCTTCGGCGGCGGCTTCTCGGGCGGCAGGGGTGGAGGCGGTCGCGGAGGAGGCAGGGGTGGTAGGGGCCGCGGTGGCTACTAGAGGGAGCATCGTTGCGCTGTGTTCTTCAGACCTTGTAGGAGCTCTTTTCGTGTCTCCACCCCGTGTACTGTATCTCTTGCCCTCTGCCTGCGCCTCTGTGTGCCGTGCAGATCCGCGTGGTGAGAGAGCCGCGCTCATTAAAGCGAGTACCTGGCCCGTAGGCCGCACCGGGCGTGGCGGTAACAGCCTATAGATGTGCTTTCCGCCTCCTCCGGGGTCTGCCGGCGCGACGCTTCGAGTCCTGAGGCGGCGCTACTCGTTCTCAGCGAGACGAGAGTAGTGCACCCGCGGACACGAGCTCCTGCCCGACCAGCGACCTGCATAGATCAGGCTGCAACAGACGGGGCAGTTGGAAAAGAAAACTGCAAATTTGCGACCACTTCGCTGATGTGCAACGCGCCCGTGACGTCCTTGTCGAGTAGCCAAAAGCCCTACCAGCCATCTGTCAGCAGTTGGCGCGTGTAGGAAGCCACTTTGTGTAGACTGCCATCTGCTTGACGCGCCGGTCTGTCGTTCAACACTTGCTTCGTTCGCTTCATCTACTCGCTCAGCACTGCAGCTGGTTATTACACCGTGTTGTACCACACTGTCTAGACATCCTCCAGACAATCACACTCCTTCACCGCATGACGCGGACTTTCCCTTCCCTCCTCCTCGCGGCTGCAGCAGCAGCATCAATCGCCTACGTCAATGCACAACACGCTGGCGCACACCACGTCGGAGTAGGATCAGCACACCATGCCGTCCGGGACGCGGTCTACTCAGCACAACAACAACCCGGAGCAACCGCAGGAGGGCAGGGCCGGAGTCTGCTTGTTGAACGAGCCGCCGAACTCGCATTGGACGCCGACGAGTGCGATCCCGAGGGAGGGGGTTGTTATGCTGAAGATGATGAGGGACAAGAATGGTTCGGGGGAAACGAATATGAGGCGATGAGAAAGTTGCAGGAACGGGCAGAGGGATGGGAGGGTTCGACGACCCAGGTTCTCGAGGAGAGGAAGATCAAGAACCCAAAGTACATCATCAACCCCAAGTGGGCATTGCTGGGCGGTGGGCTGTCCTCGGCGAGCACTTCCGCATCCACGTCCTCGGCCTCGACGAAGAAGCAGGCGGCTACGACCGAAATCATCGTTGGCTCGCCTACGCCCATCCTGACTGTCGATATCTCCATCGGTCTCGGCCTCGGCGGCTCTTCTTCTTCGTCGACCACCTCCCGACCTACCTCGACATCCTCCTCAAAATCCACCTCGACAACCTCCCCAAAAACCTCTTCCACCACGCAATACACGCTTCCTACCGCGTCGTCTGGCTGCTACCAGATGTACACCAAGACCTCTGGAGGAGCGGTGTATGGACCCCAGATGGCCAGCGGAGCCCCGGCGAAGGCTTTCATGCCGAAACCGAGTACCTTCGTAACGAGGAAAAAGAACAAGCTCTACCTCGACGGAAGCGAGTTCCGTATCACAGGACCTAGTACGTCCTTCTTCTCTCCGTCCTCTGTGAAACGAGTTGCACTGACCTGCAGACCTTGTGCAGATATCTACTGGCTAGGCCTCGACGAGAACGTCAATTCGCAGGTTTCTTACCCTGGCAAATCCCGGATTCGGGAAGCAATGGCGATGACGGTCGCTATGGGAGGGAATACCATCCGCTCGCACAGTCTGGGTGTCAGGTACGAACCCTGTCTCTGCTCGCGACGTAGAGATTGGAGAAAAGCTGACAATACCGGGGTAATAGCACTGGGCATAGTATGACGCTCTGGCCCAAAGCGTGGCAGACAAATGAGGCTGCCGTAGGTTTTTCTCGCGATCTTAGCTCTCAGGCTCCCGCGTTGCTGACACATAGGCGCTGTAGTGGGACACCATCGACTACTCGATCTACGCTGCCCGAGAATACGGATTGCGCCTCATCATCCCTCTGACTGGTGAGCCTTATCCTTCACCTCACATCCTCAATAGACCGAGCGCTGACTGTCTTAACCATTGCAGACAACTACGCCTACTGTGAGCCCTCTCCTCGCACAGCAAGGTTCTCGAGTTGACCTTCCTAATCCACCTTTACTCGATGTCCTGTTGCGCAGACCACGGCGGCAAGTATGACTTCATCGGGTGCGTCATCCTTCTCAAAGACCGTGTTGGCTAGGACTGACCTCAGCCTCACATGTATGCAGATGGGGCGGAGGCGACACTTCGGACGCGAGCGAGTTCTACGAAAACGACAACGTGGTCAACATTTTCAAGGGCTACATCGCTATGCTGCTCAACCACACCAACACGTACACTGGCGTACGCTCGGTTCAGCTTCTATCGTTCAAGGGTATCCGTTTAACGTTGGTTCTCTATACAGGTCAAGCTGAAAGACGATCCGACTATTCTCGGTAGGCTTCATCCTCTTCTGCTCCTGACGCAGCCGCTGACAGTGCTCTCTACTGCAGCATGGGAGACCGGCAACGAACTTGGTGGTTATATGCTCGGTGGTGGCGCGCCTCCCGCTTACTGGACGCAAGACATCGCTTCATACATCAAGTCCCTCGCGCCTTCTCACCTCGTCGCCGACGGAACGGACGGTCTCACTGACTACAGCGGCAGCCTGGCTAACACTGGCATCAGCGTGGATGAGGTTGACCTGGTGTACGCTCTTCTCCCTCTCTCTCCTTGTGGCTTAAAAGGAAGCGCTTCGTGCTGACCTACTCTCGCCCATACAGCACCGACCACTTCTACCCCGCTCTGCAGTGGCTCCTCGCAAAGGACCAAGGGTGGATGAACAGCCATACAGACAAGGTTTTCTTCGTCGGCGAGAACGACTGGACTGGGCAGGTTCGTCGTTCCCTCCCTTATGACCCACCGAGCTTAGCTGAATCATTACTCCGATGTGTAGAAGGGCGGGTCCGATCTGGATACATTCTATTCTTATATCAAGGACAGCATGCCCGGCTCGGGGTCGATGATGTGGAGTATGTTTGGGCGAGGTGCGTTTCCTTCCCCTTCGTCGGCCAACGAACACCGTACTGATCGCTTCTCCTCTTGCAGATGATCAATGCTGTGACTGGATCAAGCACGTACGTTGCGGCGGATCCTGCCTCTCTCGAACCGTTTCAAGCTGACACTCTTCCTCCTGGACAAACCCCCTTGTGCAAAAATTGGCGCGACAGAACGACGGCTACTCGCTGTACTACCCCAACGGCATGACTTCGACCGTCGAGTCATACGCTGGCAAGCTGATGGCGGTACGTCCCGTCTTCTACCGTCCGATCTTCGTCATCTCGCCAAATTCGTTTACCACGGGGGGTGAACTGACGCTTCCTCTCTTACTAAAGCACTGGTACGCTATGCGCGGTCTGACCGCCCCAAGTGTCCTCCCCGCCGTCGCCTGCCCGCAACAAGAACTTTCCTGATCGCCCTGAAGTTGCCCTCAAGGCCGTTCGACGAGCTTCATGAACGCAATTTTTTCGCCTTTTCCCCGTCCTAGAGTCGTGTCCCATCGCATTCTTGCTCGAGCTCCCTCTTTCCTCCCGAAATTGCCTGGCTCGCGCTCGCCTACTTTCGGGCTTGAGCGCGGGTTTCTCGCCTTCTTGTCGTTTTCTTCGGGGTTTTTTCCCCTCCGTTCTTTCACTTCACTGTCTCTCGCTCTCGCTTAGCTCGTGCCCTCTCTATCGTTATTCCACCACCCATCTCATCGCTTTCGTACCGGAACCGCATCTTGACTACGTCAAGCTTTGCAAAGACACTTACTTGGACCACTCTTGTCGAACAGATCTTGTGGACTAGCTCTGACATCGCTCGGGACCTCCCTCATAGCTAAGCAACCGCCTGAACTCGACCGGATCGCCTATGAGTCAAGCCCTTTCAGCGCGTCGACTAGGTCGTCTTTCTCTCCCTGCCTGTCCGTCAGCACAGGTTCGGGCTTTTGCCGTGTTGCGGTCTCCTGCGCCCCCCGCTGCTATGTACCGCTTGACCCGCTGCCAAACCACTGCTTCCGTGCTCCCGTCTCCCAGTCTCGTGCAATGCCAGTTCGTCACCTGGACGAATTGAGTAAAGGAAAAAGTCCAGTCATGTTTACACCCTTCCTTCCTGCCCACGTCGGACAATCTACAGCCCAACTCCCGCTTTCCCGCTCTAGTCGGTCGCCGACCCGAAGATGGCAAACCGACGAACGAGAGACGGACCTGCGCCGAGACCGAAAGAAGCAGCGTTAGGCTTGACATACATTGCGCAGTTCCACTTTCCTCGTGCGGCCGCGCACTGAGCTCGAGAAAGGACAGGGGCAGCAGCGGCGGCGGCGAGAGACTTGGGAACGTACCGTACTCCTGATACGCGGTCCGGTCATGGCAGTACGAGTAAAACTCGGGCGTCGAGGCAAGGAGGGAACCGCCGAACCAGACGGCGTAGCGTTGCTTCTTGTGCGAGATGACGTTGACGTCGACGCCCGAGGACTGTGGATTAGAGGTTAGGGAGTCAGTCAGTGTCGCGTGCGCAAGTGTCCGTGGCGCCGTGTGGCAGGATCGAGTTGAAAGTCGTGTAGTGCCGGGTAAAGGGGACGTGCAAACAGGGCGAAGGAGAGCAACCCCAACAAAGGAAAAAAAGAACAGAACGCACCCTCATCAGACTCCCACTACTCAACTCACTCGCCGCAATCCTCTGATCGACGATCCCCTTCAAATCCCTCTGCAACCTCCTCCCAAAGTGATCAAACATGGTTGACCCTCCCGACAAGACAATGTTGCTGTACAATCCACGACGAACGTCGATCGGTGAGGTTTGAATCACTTGGTCTACTACATCCGGGAGCGGAGTGAGGAAGTCGGACGAGTAGATTTCTGGGTTGAAAAAGATTTCGGGGGCGAGGAAACGCTCGTAGCCGACGTCGACCGAATATTTCTGCGGATTGGTTCGGGACGATGTCCGATTCGAGTCAGCGACGTCTCTCGAGTAGGGGGCGAAGAGAGAGGCAAGGCTGACCCTTCCAGTCACATTGTGTTCACCGTCATACTTGGCAAAGAACTTCTCCGGCTCCCGGTCGTACTTTCCAAACTCCTTGACCATGTCGCCGCAGACATAGCTGTAGTCCTCCTTGATTTTCTCTGCCACGCGGAGGGAATCTTCCGGAGGAATGCCCGCCTCGTTGCGGTCGCGGAGGAGTTGCTGCACGAAGGAACTAATGTCGCGACCGGCGATGGGGATGTGACGAATCGCAGAACCGATAACGTAGCCTTCAGCCTGCATCCTCAAAAGATTGTGAGCCAACTAGACTGCCTTGGGAGTTCGAGATACAGAACATACGACGGGGATCACGTGCGTGACACCGTCTCCCGAGTCGATCACAGTACCCGTCAGCGTTCGGTGCTGCACGTTCTTGCTCGTCCATGACGCAGCAAGGGCGAGGACAGCTTGGACGGCGATGTAGAGACCCTGAACGTTGAACGACTCGAACATGATTTCTGCCGTCGCTTCACGGTTCTCGGGCGGGTTGAGAGGGGGCTCGGTCTGATTTAGCGCTGTATACGATCAGTAGCTGAGTGGAATAGGGGAGAAGGAGGAGAACGTACGAGAAGAAAGTGGTGATCTTCAGGCTCTGCTCGGAGGTACTTGAAGATGCACTGCTCCCAGTACCGTTCCATTTGGTCCCAATCGTCGATCATGCCATGCTTGATCGGGTAGTTGACCTGGTACGTCTTGGAGTTGGCGAGGGCCTCGTCTCCGATGAAAAAGTCGAGGTCCTCGATGCCTCTCTTCGAGGCGAGGTGACCCGAGGAGGAGCCGAGTCCGGAGGGTTTCGAGGGAACGGCGGGACCGCGCGAGCCAGAGGCGGGAGAGCCGCGAGTGGCGATGCAGGTGGGGATGACGAAGGAGGGGTCCGAGTTACCGGCGAACCTGGGGCAGACGAGATGAAGAAAAGGGTGAGCCGGGATGGCACGAGACGAGACGAGAGGAAGGGGAGGTAGCGAACGTACCCCATCTTTGTGTAACCTGTACCATTGTCGAGGACGACGGGTGCGAGACGAGACATGGTTGGTCAGGTTGATGCGAGTGTGGAGGAAGTGGTAGTCTGCGCAAGAGGAGGGTCAGTGAGCATCATCTGGGGGTACAGGTGACAGTGTGGTTCACTGACCTGTATCTCTAGGGTCTCGGTTGTCGGCCTCGGATGCTGCCCGACGAGAACGAGTAGGTGATCAAGTGGGGGGGGGGGATGACGAGGAGATGGGCGACGAGGGAGGAGCGAGAGCAAATGCTGACTAGGTCGAGTCAGGTTGCCGAGTCTGTTGCCGTAGTCTGCTGGTCTCTGTGTCCAAGCCTAGCTGGTGTAAAGCGGTCGTTGTGATCAACGTCGTTCTCTGAACGTTGTCCTCCTCGTCGACCTTCGCCAAACCTGGCTCTTACCCGACACCAATCCCGTGCAAGCGACTCCTCACCTGTGTCAGCTCATTCACCTCGTCCGCCCCGTCTCTCTCCCTCCCCGCCTCTCCCCTCACCATGTCGACCCTCTCCTGGGTACTTAACAAAGCCATCCTCGTCTCAACCTCGTTCCTCGTTGGTTCCTTCTACGTACACTGGCTAGCAGATCACCCCCTCATCTGGCAAGGTCCATCGGTACCCCCACCCGCCGTCGCAGCCTCGCTCCGTCCGTTCACAGTCCTTTTTCTTCCCTCTTACCTCCCCCACTGATGTCCCTCGATTCACTCTGCAGGATACTACTCGCATATCTACCACGCTCCCCCGCTCTATGTCACAACACTCACCAGCACCGCCGGGGTCGCACTCGCCTCGGCAGGAATCAAACTCATCCTCAACCCCGTTTCCGGCTTGCTCTTTGATGGAGCAACCCTACGTGCGTCCGCCCCTGTCTTCTCATACACCGCCTCGTCGACACTCCTCGACGTGCTGGCTTGGTTAAGACCCACCACTCCCGCCGCATTCTCCCCCGTTTCTTCTCGGCCTAACCTTTTTTTCTTCTTCTCCTTCAACCCTCTCGCAGTTCTCCTCATCTCCGCCCTCTCCGTCTACTCTGCCAACGTCCTCGCCGCACTCCGCTACCTCCCCCTAGATCACCTCAAACCCGGTTCCCCCGCGCTCGAAGCTCTCGAAAAAACCTCGGGAGGACTCGGTAGCGCCCTCGACAATCTCGGTGAAGTCAGGTTGGTAGAGGCGTTGCAGAGTGTTGCGGCCAGTCATATGATCATTGCTGTACGTGGTCTCTTTTTCGTCTCTCGCCTGGGTTTCCTCCACCGCCCACCTTTCCATGTTGGCCTTCTCTCGCTCTCCCAAGTCTTCAAAAATGACTTTGTTCCTCCCGTACAGGTCTCCCTCACCGGCGTCCTCGCCCTTCAGGGCGCCCAAGGCTGGGCCGACCGCGTCTCTCCCAGCTCTTCCGATCCAGTGTCCACCACCCCGCCGAACACGTCGGCGTTTGCACCGGTGACTAAGGAAAAGGTACTCGAGAAGAAGAGCCTCTGAGAACCAAGAACCCGGCGTCGGTTCCGTCTTTTGAACTGTAAGGTGTAGATAGAAAGGGGAATTCTAGGGTAAAAAGCGGGAAAAAAAGGGTATTCAACCGCGGAAATGCAGGTTTTCATTCGTTCAACGGATACCTTTCCTCCAGCCGCTATGCATCTCGGCTGTGGCTGGCACCTGATGCATTGGACCTGTCGAGGCAGCGAAAGGCACTGCGTTTGACGCTGAAATGACGAAGCACGATTGAGAAGGTCATGGTTCCCCATCGCATCGCTGGGAGCAGGACGCGGCAACTCACTGGGATTGCCCATAGTGCTCGAAGGCGGTTATTACGCAGAAATTTCATGGAGTAGAACGGGAAAGGGGGGGTGGATAAGTACGAGAGGACGAAATCTAAGCAAGACCTGCAAGGTAAAAGGAACGACTGAGGGGTAGGTGCGGGCTGCTCAAATGTGCTGGAGAGTGAAAAGCGACTAACCGGGGAATAACCAGAGTGCGAGGGTATACTGAGAAGCGCTGAAATACAAAACAAGAGTGAAAGCGAAACTTGCTCGACAGAGACCTAACCTAGTGTTCAATCCTCGTCCTGCGCTTCTCATGTCCTCCCATCCCCTTCCTGTGCTGCTCATACTTGTGCTCACCTAGAAGCTCCTCCACCTCCCTCTCAACCTCCTTCTCGATCCACCGATTCAACCACTTGAACTCGGTAATCCCAAACGCATCTTCCAATTTCTCCTCAAGAGTGCGGTACGTCTCGTCCGCATCGGTCTTTGCCTTTGTCGCCGTTGCTGTTTTGTGCTTCGGCTTGTGCGACAAAGGGACCTTGGCGATTCTCGTCGATTTCGCCTTTGCCGCTTTTTCCAATGCCTTGCCAGCCTTGTCCCTAGCCTTCTTCGCCTTCTCGAAGGCCTTACTCTTCTCCTCCCTCGCCGCCGCCCGCACCTGCCTCTTCCTCTTCTCCGCCAACTGCTTGAGCTCCTCCTTCTTCCTGTCGCCGAGCCGCTGGGCTCGTTGAGCTGCCAGAGCTTTGTTCGCTTCGAGGTGGGCGAGGGCTTTTTCCCGAGCGGCAGAGGCGGAAGCGATGGCGTCTTTGGTGGACTGGGAGAGGGCCGGAGTGGAGAGAGGGGCCGAGGAGGTCGTGGTCGTGGTCGAAGAGACTTCGGAGGGAACGCTAGAGAAAGAGGTCGATGCATCGGTGATGACGGCGCTAGTGGAAGGGCTAGCACTCGAGTCAGTCGTGCTAAGAGTTGAGAAGCTTCCGGAGGAGGGGGATGCCAGGATTAAAGATCCGCTGGCGAGGGTGCTGTTGTTCGACGCAGAGAGGGAACTCGAAGAGCCGCTCGTCGTAGCGGAGGATGACTGGGACGACGAGGACACAGAAGTGAGCAGGGTGGTCGAGGACGAAGAGGTCGGCGTCGAGGAGGGCGCCACCGAGGAAGTCGTGGTTGCAATTTCCGCATCGTCCTCCGGTCCAGAAATCAGCGAGGCAGAGACGAAGCGTCTGTCGCTAGATATTCAGCCCCAGGGCACGTGAGCGAGCTGAGGAAGACTGGCGTACTGGTTGTTCGAGGTGTAATCGAAAAACTCCTTGGGACGGTAGACGGTGTTGCCGCCGCAGTACACGTGGACGTTAGCTGAGAAGATCGCCATTCATCAGCTATTTCGCTCGGATCTTGCCTGCACCAAGAAAAAAGGGCAGGGAGGTTAAAGCGACTCGCGTCCCGCAGCACTAGCATCGCAAACGACTTGATGAATGTCGGAGAAACTCGAGAGGTAGTCCACGCAGGACGAGTCCCTGCGCACACACTCCTGTGAGCTAGATGCGTGTCTTCTGGAAGGGGCAGGGGGGCGGTGCTTACCAGTCGGCGCTGTGATGATGACGAGAAGATCCCGAAGAAGAGAAAAAGAAGCCGACGGTCAGCGGAAGTCCTTGCGAGGAGAGGGGGAGCTGGGCTTACCAGAACGCCTCGGTGTCCTTGTCTGCGATCCAAACATTCAGCAAGCGTCAGCCTCGGACTCCCCACAAGGCAAGACAGAAGAACGGCTTACAAACGTTGGTGTGGTAAGCCATCACATACTGCTTGTTCACCGGGATCGTCGGAGCCGCACCAACATCAGCAGACGGAGTAGCTGTCGTCGTCGTGAAGGCGGGTGACGAGGCGGAAGTGGAAGTGGGAGAGGCGGAGTTGGAAGCAGGTGAAGTAGTCGATAGGGGTCGAGTCGTCGCAACAAGAAGGACGGGGTCGCCCGATGTGGTGGCGCTAATCTCGAGACTCAACGAGATGGGCAGAGGTATCTCCTTAGAAATGGCCTGAATGCTGCCGAGTGAGAGAAGTGCGCCGAGAACAGCGACGGCGGTGGGGAAACGACCCATTCAAGGCAGGATGTTGTAAACGAGTGTGAGCTGTGCGAGAACGAAGAGCGTGGGAGTACAAGGTGGCTGATCAGAGTGAACGAGCAGAGGGAAACTAGCGAGAAGACTTGCGCACGACGCTTGCGCAGGACAAGCCGGGACGGAAGAGGCTCGAGCGGGCCGGGGAACATTGAGCGCACCATGGGTTCGGTGCAAGTGAATGGCCCGGCTGAATGCATGGCAGGGCACAAGCAGCTGCACCCCGAGAGAGTCCGCCCAAGCCGCGCTAGACAAGCTGGTGACAAGGAGCAAAGCAGACTTGAGAAGGTCAAGGGAAAATGCGGAACTCTCCGTTCAGCCCAGACGCAGGCTTCGAGCAAGCGTTGCAGCATTATTGCACAACAGTACGACAACGAGAGAAAAGGACAGGAGAGTACGACCAGGATGAAAGCGGGTTCGGATTTTGGACAGGACTTGGCGAGGAGGGGAAGAGGCTAGGAGAGACAGCCGTCAATACTTTTGCTTCTTGCTGGGACCCCCAACGGCGAACGAGCTGGCGCGCTTGGTTTGTTTTTGAGACTCTAGTGACAGGCAGGTAAGATGGGACAGTCAGCATGCGGAAGTGAACAGCAGGAAGGGAGAGCCGCACCCGTCTTGATCCTCAGCATTCCCTTTTTAAACTTCTCACTCAACTCCTTGGCCGAATAAGAAACATGACTCTCAGTCCCATTAAACGTATAACAATTGTTGATCATCAACTCGAAATCGGCCTCGAGCGCCTCGGTCGTCTGGTACTTGTCGTTTTCGAGGTTGCGTCGTAGCATGCCCATGTCGCGGGCGTTTTCGGGAGGAATGAATTGGTAGTAGGTGGGGACCATTTGGACGAGTTCGGCGACGGGGACGTTGAAGGGTTGGGAGCTGTGGTCACGGAAGCGCCGAGTCAATTCCGTTACTCCATCTTGACTCAAGAGGGAAGGAAACGCACACTCCCTCGTCCATCAACCTCTTCATAAAAGCGCTCAAGCTCCTCTTGGTATTATAGCTCAACTTGCTCGCCTTCTCCCACTCGGTCCTCCAAGCCCGATCGAGCAAGTGGACATGCCAAATCGGTTCCGTGTTGGGCGTGTTAAACCGCTCGCAGTTCGAGATGATGAGGTCAAAGTCGGCGAAGAGGGCACCGTAATTGGGGTAGCGACCGGACTCGAGACGTTTCGAAAGAGTGTCGAGGTCCATCGGATGAGGGATTTCATCGTAGTAACTGCAGGTCCAGCCGGGCATCAGCTCGATGCACTCATTCAGAGAGAGAGAAAGGCGTCGGGCACGTACGTCGCAAGAGGACCAACAGCCTCTACCGGATACTGGAAGAAGAACGCCTCCCTAATCCCCCTGACCTTACTCAAAATCGCCCTCGCCTTCGGAATATCCACCTTCTCGTCCCCCTTGACCCACTTACTCGGCGCAGATGGAGCCGGAGAGTTTAGCGCTTCCGGCCTCTGCGGCACCGCAAAGTTGAAGGCCGGAACGGGTGCAGCCGCAACGGGGACGGACGCTCCCGTTTCGTCAAACTCGTCCTCAGTCGGTTCGGCATAGTTGACCATTTTCTTGCCGCTGTTGGCGGTGATAGGCGGAAGTGGAGCGGTAGGAGGGACGTAAGGTCGCTCTTTGTCTTTGTCCTTCTCTTTCTTCTTCTTTGGCTTGGGTGTAGGAACCGGTGTTCCACCTGCAGCCCAAGCGGCTGGTGAGTATGGATTGTAGTCGACACTCGCGGACGAGAGAGTGGGAGAAGGCGCCGGGGCGTGAGAGGGAACCGGGGTAGGTGCGGGAGGAGTAGGTTGATAGGCGGCGGGAGTAGGGGGCTGAGCGGGTGCCGAGGGACTGAACGACACTTCGGGTGAGAAGGAGGCCTGCTTCGGGACTTTCGGAGTGGTCGAAACCGAAGCACCACCGAGCTTGATCTTGAAGGATGGCTTGGGTAGTGGAGGGGGCGGAGGCGGAGGAGAACCGCTCGTAGAGGCGACGGGTGGGGGTTGCGGTGCGGGGGAGCTGGCTACGGAAGCAGCCGAAGCCGCTGCGACTGCGGCCGGAGGGATAGAGGGAAGAGAGGGAAGAGCGGGAGGTGGGGCAGGGGTAGTTCGGGAAGGAATCGGCGCGGCACTGTTGCCACCCAGCTGGATGGAGAGGGATTGCTTTGGAACAGGAGGAGGTGGTGGTGCGGAGTAGGGCGTCTCGACTGCCGGTGAAGGTGCAGGGAAGCCGTAAGACTGCTGCTCAACAAGGGCAGGCAACTTTGGTGCGGGGAAACCGTACGACTGGTGTTCGACGAGAGCGGGTGGAGGAGGAGGAGCTGAATATGCCGGCGCGACCGGCGGAAGAGGAGGAAGCGCTCCATTCATCGCTCCAACCGACTCGAGCTGCTGCAGCGTCGCCTGCACCCTCATCCAGTGCTTCTCGAAGATCTGATCAAGGTCGTTGGCGAGCTCGCCGATGGGAGAATGCGATCCATTGTAGAGTTTCGCGTTCGAGATGATCAGCTTGAAGTCGTCTCGGAAGGCATAACGGTCTTCGTAGACGCCGGCCTGGAGCTTAGCGTTCATCGTACCGAGGTCCATCGGATTGACAATCTTGTTGAAGTAGCTACATCCGACAGAAAGTGAGCGAAGTCAAAGCGAGCCGGAGGAAAGGCAACGCACTCAGGAGCCCCCGCCTTGATCGGATCCACCGGTGCCCTGAAGATGAACGACTTCTTGTCCTTCAACAACTTCTTGATCAAACTCTTACAAGCCGTTACATCCGCCACGCTCATGCCCGACGCCTGGGCAGGAACAGCTTTCGGCAGTTTGGGTGGCCGGTTCGGATCCTTCTCTTTGCGTGGTTTCGGAGGCTTGATGATCGGGGCAGGGGCACCGTAGCCCTGGTCGTAAAGGTAAGGATCGGGTTCAGGTGCGGCAGGGGGGTAGGAAGGAGCAGGCATCGAATAGTCGGGATAGTCGAGGGCGGGAGCGGCAGGAAGGGCGACTTTCGGAGTTGACAGGGAACCGCTGAGTTTGATTTTCGGAAGAGGGGCGGGCTCAAGGGGTTCTTCGGGGATGGGAGCAGGCGCGGGAGTAGGAGGCAGGCGGAAGCGCATCTTCGGTAGCGGCTCGCCTTCAGGTCGAACAGTCGCTTCGCAGATCTTGAGGCAACAGAGTCGGACTTCGGGGTCGACATCGGGGTGGCTGCGGAGAAGATGAGAGAGTCAGTCGGCCACCATACGAAAACCCGGAGAGAACCAGCAACGCACGTCAAAGTCTGCAACAACGCCGTCCTATAGTTCATCGACCTCCCCGGTTTCTTCCTCAAACTCTTCAACACATTCGCCAACTCGTCCCTTTTCTCGTCGGCCGCCGGATCGGGCGGAGCCAAATCCTGAATAGCTGCGAGTACAGGCAAAGACTCGAGCACACTCTCGGCCAGTCGTCTTCGAACGAGCCGGGACGAGTCTTCGCGCATGACGGCGAAGAGGTAGCGGACTAAGGGCATGACGTCCTGTAGAGGGTTGAGGAGGAGGAGGGCGTCGAAGGCAGCGATGCGAACCATAGGGTAATTTCCGTCGCTGCAACAAGGTCGAGTCAGCTTACAGTAGGCGAGCTAGGCGGCAGGTATGCGCACCGAGTGTAGACGAAAAAGCGCATGCGGTCTTCTGGAATGAGCGACGCGAGGGTGAGTTTGAGCATAAACTGTGCGTCACGGTTCAACGAGCGTCAGCAGCCCCTTCCTTCTTAGGCTTGACAAACTTGACAGCAACCTGAACGTGGTGACATACCTCAATTCCCGCCACAGTCACCACGTTATGCCAACTCGGCACCAACCGATCCGCGCTCAAATACCGCTCAACTTCAGCCACCGCTGGGGCGAGGTTCTCGTTTGCATCAATCTCGTGCTGTTGCTCTTCTTGCTGCGAAGCAAACATGGGTTGCTCGCGCGGGAGGACTTTGACGAGAGCGTGGGACAGGGAGTGCATGACGGTGGTGATGTAGGTCGCATCCGAGTACTGCGCGGGGAGAATCCGAAAGGTCAGAAGGAATAGGAGACGAGTGGGGAAACAATCGAACCTTGTTTCCCAAGTTGTCATTGTAAGCCAGAAGGTCGACGAGGAACTGCTGAATAACCGGTGGAGTCTGACCCCGTTCGTCTCGCACCATCGAGACGGCAGTAATGAGGGTCTGTAAAATCGAGATCTCTCATCAGTTATCTTCCTTCACCTTGATGCAGTCCAGACAAGAGGACAAGCGGGCGTCAAGCGCACCTTCTTCAGGAAATACATGGTAAAATCAGCAAAATCGTTCGTTCTGGGGATGCACCTAAACCCGAACGGATCCTGCGTCTCCACGTCGGGCTCGAAGCAGTACCACGTCTGAAAGAGCTTGAAGAGGTGGAACAGGCCGAGGTATTGCTGGTCGATCGTGGCGCACTGTGAGGAGGACGCAGAGCCAAAGTGAGGAAGTGAGCGACGGACGACGTTGAGCGATGGATTTGTGTGATACGAGGGAGAGGGCGGGAGCGTACCGAGATGAGTGCCAAGGCCGCTTCCATCCGAATTCGAACAAAGTAGTTATTGACGAGAACGGTCTTGCACAGATTCGAAGAGACGACGGGAGAAGGCGTTCCTGAGAGGGCGTGGATGGCCTGTAAAGTCGCTCACGTCAGACATCGACTCTTTTCGGCAACGGAGAGCCGAGAGACCAAGCAGAAAACTCAAGGGGCGAAAAGGAAGAAAGAACAACGCACCTCCAACTGGGCCACGACATCCCTGTCCCTCTGCAACTGACTGATCCACATAAAATCCGGTTGATTGAACCTAACCACCGCAATCCACTCCAAATCAGCATCGATCCTGATCCACTCATAAGTCGCCTGACTCATAACCGCATCGTCCTCCTCCGTCCAATCCGCCACCCTCCACCTCTCACGTTCTTGCTCATCTTCCCACATCCCGAGACTGAACCCCACATCAATGAGTCCAAGATCTTCCTGCGCGTCGGCATCGCCCAAAGCCGCCGCCGTAGCCGCCGCCTGCCTAGCCTGATACCGTTTCGTATTCCTCCTAACCCGCTTATACTTGGTATTGAACGGAACTTCATGCCGTTTAAAACTGTCTCCTATACTGAGAACGTGCTCGTAGGGCGTTCCATCGGCTTCGTGAATTCGAATCGTCATCTGCCCATCAAACAACGAAATGGGTCGAAGGTGACCTTGCGCGTCCCAGGGGGCCTTTTGAGACCACGCATACGCATAACATCGCTGCGTGACGTTGAGTTCAACGGCCATTTTTTTCCGATTAAAGTTGGCCGTGACTTCAAAGGTCGGACAACCGGATCCGTACACCCATTGATCGAAGAAGGCTTTGAGAGCGTCGGTCGAGCCACCGCAGGACTTTCGGCAGGTGCGCATGAAGGAGGTTGTCGAGAGCGTGTTGGAAGACGAGGCGAGTTCACCGGTCATGGCGTCGAGGAAGAGTTTTGGGAGGACCTTGTCGAGCCCGAGCGAGGTGCCCGATTTCCGAAGGTGCTTGTCGAGGATGTGGAGGACCAGAGGGGATTTGAGAGCGATGAACTGCATCTGGGCGGGTTCGGGAAGAGTGAGACGAGCGGGAACGCAGATCGGTTCGAACTGAATGTCCTGTTCCACACAACGGTTCATGTCCTTTTTGAGTCGGAAGCGGTACTCGTTGTTGCCCCACAGGTGTTTGACGAAGAGCGAAGTCATGTGCAGGGCGATGCCGATGACGAGCCAGCTGTCGCTTGCAGTGCGGGGGACGAGGTTAACCCCGCTCCACTGAACGGCGAGAGCGTGAGCGAGGAGATGGCGAGTCTCGTAGGCTTGGTCGATGACGGAGGGAGGATGCAGAAGATCGGAGGAGAGCAGGGTGAGGCCGGCAGAATGGAAGGTAGGAGAGCCTGAGGCGAGCGAGTCGAGAAAGGCGACGGTGTAGGTGACGAAGGGATACGAGCCAAAAGTCGCCGTGTAGTAATCCATCGCCTGCCGGATGACTCCGACCGAATACTCCATCTCGGCTTCCCTCCCAGGCAAGCACAGCGCATGCAAAGAGGGCCCATCATCCCTGCCCTCCCCATCTTCTTCTTCATCCTCCTCTCCCTCCCTCCTCCCTACTCCACCCGCCTTCTTCGCCCCCTTGATCTCGGTCACCACAAACGGTCCCACCGCCCACGCAACCTGCTGCACACTGACCGGTGCGACCTGAACAAAGTGCCAGATGACCCGATCCGACCGATCCGGGTGCACGACCTGCTCTACCAGTTCTCCCGAAGCAGCGACCGCAATCGGCCACTCTGCATCCACATCCTCGTCCTCCTCGTCTTCGTCTTCCTCCTCCTCCAGCCGTCCACCTGTAGCGCCATTCGCGGGCGCAGCGGACCCATCTCTGGCTTTTCGGCTGGCGGCCGCAGCGGCGGACGAAGACGCAGAGGCGGAGGAGAGGACGCGGGGGACGACGAGCTCGAGATCCCAGGAGCAGCGTTCTCGCGGGTGGTCGATACAGGGAACCCAGGTGCGAGCGCCAACGTCGGAGATGGCGGAGGTGAAGACTTGGGGGAAGCGCTGCGAGGGGGACAACGTCAAGCCTTTAGCGCTCAGGAGGTGCGGAAACAGCGGTACGTACAGAGGGGTTGGCCTCGTCTGGTCCGACCACCACCACTCCGATGCCAGGTTTGGTCACCTCGTACTCGACCGCAATCGTGAACGGCTCATACTCGTCTCTCGGCGGTTCGACTCCTTTACCCGCAGCAGGCGTGGCCGGTGCCGGTGTCCTCGCGCCGGCCGCGCCCCCGATCTTGACAATGCATCCCTGGGGGATCGCGATTCCCAGTTCGCCCTCTTCAGCCTCGTTGTCGGCGCGCCAGATTTGGCGTTTCATCTCGGGATAGGTGTGGATGTTTTCCGGTTGGGTCAGGGCGGGTTTGGACGGGGGCAGGTGGGAGAAGGCGAGGGGGACGACGGTGGGGATTCGGAGGGAGCAGTGGTGGATGGTGAGGGTGCGGTCGGCGTTGAGCCATACGGTTCGGAGATCGGGGAGGGTTGGGGTGATGGTGAGTTCGGTGTAGCCCTGTGAGAGTGCAAGGTCAGGCTGATCGAGTAGAAGATGAGGAGAGAGAGACGGACCCTGATGCGTCCATTCAGCCCGATTGAAATGGAGACTTTTTGGTTCGAGATGAGGAAGCCCTTTCCCATGGTAGCTCAGTCGGTCAAGTAGTCAGAGTGAGGTGAAGGGGAGGATGAGTTGAGGCGGCGGAGGTGGTGAGGAGGGAGAGAGAAGGAGGGAGTAAGCAAGTGAATGCTTCTCTGGGTGTGGGTATCTAGTGGGTGTGTATGTGCTCAATCAGTTGACTGTACGAGACGAGTTGACAGAAGAGTGTGTGTAGCAGGACACAGATTCGAACATGAAAGAGGGGGAATTACGGCAAAGTCAAACTGCCTCTCGGAAGGAGCATAGCTAGACTAGTTGCTCTTGATCTGCATTCATACATCTAGACGCACCAAGCTCTAGATCGTGCAGCCAGTTGTGGTCAAGTAAGTTGTCCTCGTCCTCATGAATCATGATCCTTTTTTATTGGTTCCTCTTGGTTCTTGTTGCACTTGTCAAGTCTCGCTCACTCCCTCGAGCCGACACGCTTCAGCAGTCCGTATGGCAGGTACGCCGTGGCTACGCCTGGACATCTCTACCTCGCTCTGTCGCTGATGCTCTTTCGTTTCCCCCACCCACCCTCATCGTTCATCGTCTGGTACAGCTCCACTCTACACTACTGACTCCGGTCGACTCTGGCACGGTATGCCTCTCTCCTTCTTGCCTGCCCTGCCCGGTCCTGTCTCAGCTCCAGCGCCAGCTCCAGCCCATCTCGACTGCTTTGCTTCACAGTTCACACTGTTCCCTCTGACTCTCGCTTCCCACAACAGCCGGTCAAATCTTGCTCGTCTTTGTCGGCTTACCAGGCTCGTCTTCTTCTCCCACCTCGCTCCCCTAGTCACTCTCGACTGACCCTGCGCCTACGACTCACAGCCAGGGGGAAAACGTCCGTCTCGTCTCAGCCTTTTCTTTCTCCCTCGTCTCGTCTCGTCTCGCCCTGGTCCCCGAGCACGTCGAGCCATCGCTGACTGAGTTTCGGCAACGCTCAGGCATGTCTCTCGGAGCGTCGAACGCTACTTGCGCTGGCTTGGTGTCAGGACCGAAGGTGCGCCGTCGTTCTCGCTCGACTCTGAACCCCCCCTCGGGGGCAGAGATAGCTTCTTGCGCCCGCAGGAACCCGCTCACCCATCTTTGTCTCGCAGTCTTCTCCCTCGGCGACCACCGCCGTCGAGTTCTCGGGCCCTCCTCAAAACTCCCTCCAGACTACTTCAACCCCGTCAATCGCTCTCCCGAGACGGACGAGTTGAGGCTCAGAGTCAGGGTCACGCTCGAAGAGGAAGTGGCGAGGTACTTCAAGGATAACGTCGGGCAGGTGGCGATCTACGATGCGAACGTGAGTAAGAAGGTTCTCCTCCTTGCCTTTGTCCCCTTCCTTCGGGCTGCAACGCAAGTCGGCCTGTGTGCATGCGCAGCGCGCTTTGCAGGTGCAGGTGCAACACGCGCGCTGGGCTGGTACCACCCGATCTTGGATCACTGACGGATATTGCGCGCGCAGAACGGTACCAAAGCGGCGCGGATAGCGCTCCGGCAGAAGTTCGAAGCTCAGGGCGTCAACGTCTTCTTCATCGGTTCGTCACAGTCCAGTCCTACTTCGAACTTCCCCTGAAGCGAAGCTGTCGAGGGCATCCCCGATTCTGACTTCGGATCTGTTGCGACCATCTTGGGGCCTTGATGTCGCCATGCAGAAAATATATGCGATCGCGAAGACATTGTGGAGGCTAACATCAGGAGTGTCAAGATCAGCTCACCGGACGTGCGTTCGCTCACTTCCACCAATTTCTTCTTTGCTTCGCTGACCCTCCCCACCATCCACCATGCCACCTGGCCATCCTCAATACCCCGGCCCCTCCTCTCGTTCCCCGTTGGAACGGTCTCCAACGATCGACAACGAGAGCAGTACGCCGGCTGGGCCCCCGATCTCGCCGTCAAAGACTACATGCTCCGCATCGCGGCCCACGCCAAACGTTACGAAACCATGGAAACCTCTGGCGGTCCCTTCGTCAAGATCTACAACATTGGTGAACGGCTCGTCGTCAACAATATCAGAGGGTACTTGCAAAGTCGGATTGTGTTTTTCTTGATGAATGTGCATCACAAGAAGAGGACGATTTGGTTCGCTAGAGTGAGCTTTTCTCTTTCTCTCTCTCTTTCTCTCTCTCCACTTTATTGTCTGTCGTAGCGCGGCTCATCTCGCCTCTGCGCGTTTTCTCTTGTCCTTCCTTTGCATACTCGTGCTTGAACCCCATCCCTCCTCTCCCTCCTCTCTTCCCCTCACCCTGCCTACCCCCCTTCCCTACGTCGTCCCCACTCCACACAGTCCGGTCAATCCCTCATCGAGCACTCGTTCAAAGCCGACTCTGATCTCTCAAACCAAGGCGTCGAGTATGCGAAAAAGTTGAAAGACTTTATCGTGGCTAAACGGAAGGAATTGAGGGATGAACGGGTTAGGAAGGGGGAGGTTCAGGGGAGTGGGCAGAGGAGGTTGACGGTGCGTTTATTGCTTTCTATGAGGTTTCCTCCATACTTCCCATGGTCTTCTTCTGGCCCAGTCCTCCCTTTTTCACTTGCACTGTGGAGTGGGTGCTCGCTGAAGAGGTTTCAGGACTCGGAGGATCAGGAAACTCGCTCATCTCTCTTTCCTTCATTCTCCCTCTCTCTCCAAATCTCTCCCCGCCTATTTTGCCATGACTCCACGATCGCAGGTCTGGACCTCAGCCCGCCGACGCTGCATCTCAACCGCCCGACCCATGTCCGAACTAGGTTACAAAGTAGTCCAACGTCAACAAATGTACGAACTCAACCCGGGAGACGTGGATGGCTTGACTTTGGAGGAGGTTAGGGAGAAGTATCCGGATGAGTATGAGAGAGCGGAGAGGGACCCTTATGCTCATAGGTATCCGAGGGCGGAGAGTTATCATGATTTGAGTGTTCGGTAAGCTTTAGTTTCCATACCTACCTCCCTCCCTTCTTCCTTCCTCTCTCGCTCTCCACATCAACACTCTGAACTACTAGAGAGAGAGAGAAATTCAAAGACTGATCTCCTGTGAGGATGCTTTTTTCATATTCGACAAACAGCCTCGAACCCGTCATCCTGGAACTGGAACGCGAACCGGCCGACATCCTCTTCATCGGTCACGGTAGCGTCATTCGGTGCATCATGGCGTACTTGCAGGTGCGTTTTCCATCTGTCCATTCCTGCGCGTGCCTTCTCCCCCGCCCCCAATTCTTTCGCTACCGCTCTTCCTCTTGACGATGGATGGATGGGGGGAAAACAGGGGGTATGTGAAAACAAAGAGGAAGCTGACTTGCCTCCTGACGTTGCGCGCGCAGGGCTTGTCACCGCATGAGATTCCCAAGGTAGAATTGAGGAGGGGAGACGTGATTCAAGTCACTCCGAGCGCTTGTACGTTCCTATTTGCCTTGCCTCTCCGCTCCGTCAGTCTCAGCGAGGGAGACTTGTCTCGCGCCCCGCCGCGCGACAAGTCGTATTGGTTCGTGGGTTCAGACTGTCGCCGAGTCTGGTAGACTGATCTGCATTTGGGTCGCTTCTTGCAGACGGCGTCAAGTTTATCAATCACTTCTTCTGGCAATAAAGGCCGTATCCGGTGGTAGCGTTCTTTTTGACCTGACTCGCTCAGACTGTGCACAGATTTTACTGCTATCGTTCCCTCTTGCGTCACACAACATGTTTCGTTGCCAATTGTGGCCGTTTCTCGCAAGAGACGAGCCGCTCAATTCGCTGGCGAGAGACACAGGGGATAGGTTCATCAAACGAAGATGTGCTGAGTATCTAACGCGGATCATCGCTCGGTGACACGAGGAAGCGGGATGATTGATAAACGGGAAAAGACACGAGGGACGGGTCTACGGATCTCTGAACCGGGAAGAGGCGCAGTGGGTCCTCCTCAACATCACGAAGTGAGGTCCTACCTACCAGCGGAACGGTGCAAACCTCCTCCTCGCCCCACTGCTAGCCCCAACGCCACCAGCGCTTGTGGAAGCCGCATTGACCGCTCCCGAAGCCGTCTTTTGCGCACTCGTCGCCGTGATGGACGTGGCGGTACTAGAGAGGTACTCAAGCAACCCATTGGCGGCGAATGCAGAGGCTTGAACCTGCTCGTTGATCGAGGTGAGGTAGTTGGTCGTGGTGAGGGAGGTTGAGGCGTTCGTGTCGATGCCGATGGTAATGTACGCGCTGGGTCAAAGTCACGAAAGTCAGTCTCTGAGGCAAGGTGAACCGCAGAAGATAGATAGGGGAAGCGTGTAGCGTACTAGATACCCTCTTCGAGCGTGTCCCCCACGAGCTGGGCATCAACCAAAGGCCAATCCCCGGCCGACAGATCCTGCTGTAAGATGGAATCGTCGTCGTTGTAGGTACGAGACTGAGTAGAGGCGCTGTAGGTAGACGTGTTGAAGATGCGGTTGTTGAGGGTTTCTGTGCACGATGAAAGGAAGCGTATGAGAGATGAGGTTTGCGAGAGATGCTGCGGCGTAGGAGTGAGAAGAGGCTATCTGTGGACGTACCATCAAAGAAGAGCTGGCCGATGTGCTCGACCGTGCCAGCGCCCGCGACGACGGTCCTATAAGCCAGTAGTATGAACAATCAGTGTCAAGTTTTGACCTTCTCAATCGTCAGACCGGTCCGAGAAAGGTACAGTACGAAGGTGGACCGAAACGTACCCATTGTCCGCGATCTCATAGTCCTTGCGAACGGCCATATGGATGTGAGCGGTGCGGCCAGTATAGTAGCTGGAGAGGGGGAAAGTCAGCATGACGAGCTTGTTTCAAGACTAAGGGCGCAAGACCGGTTTCGACGGCTCACCCGGGGTAGATAGTCTGCATGAATTGGAACAAATCAGTACGAGATGAAGCGCTCGAGCAGAACAAGAGCACTCACGGTGAACTCGACGATACCCTCATCGTTCGTCGGGTAGCCCCCGCGAAGGAACGTGCCATCGTCGTCAGTGTCAGTGTCAGACCTCTTGACCCGAGCCGAGGCAGCGGTGCTCGAAGCAGCCGCTCCAGAGGCGGGAGCCGATCCGGAAGGTGGACTACCCATCGAGCCGCTCATGCCGCCGCCTCCGCCCGTGGTATCGTTGCCACCGCCCATACCCCCACCCATGCCACCACCGCCGCCGCCGCCGAGGGAGGCAGTCGAGAAGACTGAGAAGCACGAGAATCGTCAGCCGGAAAGGTCCACAAGCACGGAACGCCATCGGAAGACGGTCAGACATACACGAGTAGCTACCCGTAGCGTTTGCAGACCAGATCTCGACGAGGTTGTTCGAGAGAGGCTCGCAGGTGTTGATGTCGATGAGGCCGATGTCGAGGGCTGACAAAAGGTAGAGGGAAAGTCAGCTCATCAAAGATGCGATGAATGCGAACTCTTCAATCTCAGGCCTTACTCAGCGGGATTCCGCCTTGCGTCTCGGCGATGTCGCTGCGGACCAGAGAGTTCTTCAGGAAGTAAGGACCCTCGGTAGCCTCGGGGGTGGTCAGGCAAGTGGTGTTGAGTAGGCTGCAACGGGAAGAAAGCGATGTACGACAACCCGAAAGTAGTCAGCCACGCGTCTCTAGTCTCCCAGCCATTAAGCGATGACAAACCCCGTCGCCTGAGCAGTCGCGGCAGAGAGCGCTGAAGTCGGAACGTTGCGCTTTGCGAGAATGCCGGAGGAGCGTTTCGCGAGACGGCGAGCTTTGAGGTTGCTGACGTGAGAGGCGCAGTTTGAAGCCTTCCTGGCACGAAGGGCGTGGGCCTCAAACTCGACAGGAGTACGGGGGAGGTGCTCCTCGCCGGGATGAGCTGCACAAAACGACGCAAATCAGTTGCGGCCAGTCAAGGAGCAGAATGGGTATGAACGGAGGCGCACCCGAAACGACTCCCGCTAGGGCTGCAGCGGTCGCGATAGCGGTGTAGAGCTTCATGCTTCGTTGAAAAGCTGGGATGCGGTGTGAGGGTAGAGAAGAGTGCGGGAGAAAAAAGAAAGCAAGCCAATCTGAATCGAGTCGTTCGCCATCCTTCTTCGCGCAGTTGGTTGCGGCCATCACCTAGCTCTGCCAAGCATTTACTTCGCGAACTGCGTACTGCTGGACGGAGAGGTCGAGACAGGTCTAGTCCGAATTGTACAGTTCCTCATTTGGCGGAGGCGGGGGAGAAGGTGCTGCGCGAAATCATGCTGCAGCGGGGAGAAGCCGGTCAGACAGCAGATGTATCCTTCGGCCAATCACAGTGCTCACAATCACCGTAGAAAAGCTGCGTCGACGCTTGCAGGTGGAGAGAAGCCAGAGAGTAAGGTTGGGTTGCCAGAACGATGACGGCTTGCGCGGGCGAACGGAGTCTTGCCTGGTCGTTCTTGTGAGAAGTCTGGCAGCTGCACGGTTTCTGCTGGTGACAGAACGCAAGTCGACGACGTGGGAATGATCCGGCGGAGGAGACGACGGGACGAGGATCCAGCGACGGCTCCCAAACGATTTGAATCCCAGGCGCACACCTGCACGCTGAGGTACAAGCAGGCAGGTATCACAGTCGAGCCCTGATGCTGGGCTTCCAACGGGCCGGCATCGTGAAATGCGCGCACAGACGAGTTCGCTCGCTCGCTCAGCCCTTGCAAGAAACCTGGCACAGTAGAAAATGGTGAAGCATAGTCTGTTACAAATCACTGCGAAGCAAAGTGATACGGCAGGAAAGAGCGAGAAAGAAAAAGTCAAAAAGCAGAAGAAAGAGAACAGCTGCAAATCCTCCTTTTATGGGCATCCGTCCGCCAGCGCCGGGACTGCCAGCGAGTTCCGGGGGAAATCTAGTTGCCGGTGAAGGCAGTGATGTCGATGCGCATGTCAGCGCAGACTGCGAGAGGAGATGGGGGAGAAGGCGTTAGCGCGGGTTGAAGCAAGGTTTTGAATCGAAGGCTGCGAGAGGCAGAAAAGGGAAGGACGAAAACAAAAGAACGCAGACGTACTGCGGACGGCGTTGAGGAGGTAAGCGTTACGCTCGTTGGTGGAGTGTTCGTCGTCCGACATCCAAATCTGCTCCTTGTTCCATTCCATCTGCGAGATGTGGTAGGCGAAGTTGGACTCGGTCTCGCAGTCCTTGAGGACCGCAATCATGAGGAGAAGGAACTGGTCATCGCGAGGGCGGGTGGTGGACTTGTAGTCGAGGCGAGGGACGAGGAGGAAGTTGGCGGGTTGTTTCTTGTAGTAACCGGGGTAGTCGGTCATGACCAGGGTGTCTTCCGGACCCCAACGGACGCCCTCTTCGTCTTCGAGCTTGTCCCACATCTCTTCGAGGTCCTTGAGCTCGAGTTCGCCGCCGTTCCAGCCTCTACTAGGAAGACGATACATCAGGATGAGGACAGTCGGCGAGGCAATATCGAATAGCACTATGTTGACTTACCGCATGTCGTCGCGAGCGAACAGTCCGACCACACCGTCGCGCTCGTCTCGTTCGGGTCCACCGGTAGGGAGCTTGAGCGACTTCATCGTCTTGAGAGCCTTTTTGCGGGAGAGGGAAGTGAAGAAGACGATCGACCATGGTGATGCTTGCTTGAGAAGGTAGTCCTGTTACAGCGAAGACAAGTCAGCATATTTGGTGTTGACTCTGGCATAAGTCGAGACTCACCATGAAAGTCTTGAGGTAAGGGCGAGCGAGAACGTCGGTCCAACCGCCGGAAAGGTGATAAGGAAGACGGGCGTCGAGGACACCGTCGAGACTGATGACGAGGAGAGGGTGGTCCGAAGGGACGGGCTTTGACGGCTTGGCAACGCGAGCGAGGTACTCCGCCGAGGGCGTGCCATCGCCGGCTCCGGGCTGAAGGTCGTAGTGGCGGAGGGACTTGCTGTCACGGCGACGGCGACGGCGGCGGGCACGGCACTCGGGGCAGTCACCACAGTCGCAGTTTTCCTGCGGCAGGAGGAGGGAAGAGGCAGATAGGAGAGGAATCAGCGTCAGTACAGTGGCTCGAAAGGACGGAGGAGGCGTACCGGGCAGCAGAGAACGTCGCAGGAAAGCGGCGCCTTCTTCGGCTGCCTGTCGCGGTCCGTTGTCGCCGTTCCTCGACAGCGTCCAAGAAGACTTACGGGCATCCCAAGACCTCCGAGTCCACCTGCACCGCCCAAGGAGGATCCGCCCATCATCTTCTGAAGAGCAGCGATCTCTGATGGGAGGCCAGTCATCTGCCTGCCCGACGAGCGGACGGGAGGCGCGTCGTCGTCCGAGTCGGTGTCGGCATCAATGGGGAAGGAAGGACGGGCAGAAGAGCGAGAGTTGGCGCGAGAAAGACCGCGGAGGATGGCTGCTGGGAGCTGGTTCTGGAAGACGATGGGAGTCTCCATGTCGAGAGATGAGGTAGTAGACGGAGGGTGGGTAGGTGCGTAGGGAGGAAGGGGAAGGAAGGAAAGGTGGGAGAGAAGGACAAGACGGGAGGGCAGCTTCGGACAGTCCACGGAGGAGCTCAACTTTTCCTCCACGGAGCTGAAGAGGAGCCAAAGCAGTTTTGGATTGGGCGGTGCAACCGGCGAGGAAAACAGCACAGCGCAAAGGGCTTCCCGGCAGCGGGGAAGCTTGTCGCAAGGGGAAGCAAGTCAGGAGAGGGAGTTTGTAGGCCAAGATCCCTGGTGCGGTCTTTTTCTGCAGCCGCGTTCAGCTGTGTGTCGCGTCAGCAGCCAGACGTAAGCAACGTGTGTATAGAGGCCAAGGTAGAGCTTGGGGTCGATGCGAGATAGGCAGAAGTAGGAGTAGAAGAGGGTGAAATAGAGGGAATGGGGAGAAAAGCGGAAGCGAGGAGGGGCGGTATGTCCGGCTCTGTGGCGGACAGAGCGATCGCATCGATGGTAACCTCCGTTCGTCCTAACCATCGAGCGTACGAGGGGGGGGGGGGGGGGGGGGGGGGCACGCTCGCTCGCGACCCTTGAGCCGGAAAAGGCGTCGGTGTCTTCGTCCACGGAAAATAGGCTGGGAAGCAACGGTAGCTGTCAAGGGGCAAGCGCCCGTGAGCTCGCTCCAGTTGAGAGAATAGGGAAGAAACAATGCTCACTGGTACTTTGTCTGCTTGAAGGCGGTCCTGCCCAGCCGCGCTCACCCGCAATCTGGACGTCCGCAAAACGACGCCGCTCGCAGGTAGAGGCGAGCCGGTTCTGCTCACATCGTCTATAAGCTCCTGCGACGGACTGCGTACCCTCCCGTCGCACGCGAGGCCTGTGTAGTCTAGGTCGGCGGTCATGTATTGAGATGAGACACTTCGATGTTGACGAGAGTAGGCAACGCGGGACAGTCTGCGAGGGTGTAGTCTGGCGCAGGAAGCATAGACTAGCAGGCTAAAATCTGTGCAGGTTCACCAGCGGGATAGCAATGATTGACGGATGCAACCATTCACTGTCCACTTCTCTGCTCATCATTACAGTCTGCCCACCTTCACCGGCTGCCTTCTCCATTCAAATCGGACTACAGACCCCCCATAGGTACGTCACAGCTTGAAGCGAATCAAAGTCCCGCCGTTTCGACCACCCTCGCGCCCTCCTTTTTCAGTAATGGACACGGTAAGCTCCTTCTTTTCGCTTGAGACTCACCTACCCTGACCTCGCGACCTCACAGGTCGACCCCGCCTTCCTGCCTCTCTCCTTCTCCTCGTGCTCCCCTTCCGGTGCACCCCCACTTCTCCTCAAACTCCTTTACAAACCCGACAAGAAGGCCTTGTCCGTCCTCGCAACCGACCTCGTCTCCGTCTATCTCGAAGACCTCAACCGTCGACAGTTACAGGCGCGCTTGGCCGATGCTCTCGCGGATGAAGGAGGAGAGGACAGTCAGAGCCAGTCGATCGGGATTGGCGAAGAAGGGGAGAAGCTGCTTGGAGATAATCTCGAGACGCTGCTCACAGCAGTAAACACTGGGTCGGCAAGGGCAGAGCTCGTAGAGGCCGGTTTCGAAGTGCGTGACCCTCTTCAAATTGCAATGCAGTTCGTTTGTCCCAGCTTTTCGTCGTGTACAGTATCACCTGTCAATCTCGACGGGGCGCTTCACCTTCCGCTTTCGTACGACGTCACTGGAGCAGCAGTCTGCACCGGTCATTGCGGCCCACCTCATCCGCCCTCTTCTCGCTGTGTCCGCAAGCCTTCTTGCGCTCCTCCAGCCGGATGGAGGGGACAAGGACGGGCTGCTCGATCGTGTGTCCGCATCGGTAGACGATTCGGCGAAGGTCTGCGGAGAACACGAGGGTGAGGGTGCCAGGCTGTTCTCCGAGTCGGGAGGAAGCGGTCTAGTCGCTAGATGGCTACAACGTGGACTCGACTGGAAAGCGTCGGAACTCCGTTAGTTCTCTTTCCTCCTTGAACGCCCACTCTCACTTATCAACAGATACTCTGCGTAGAACCCGTCACTCTCTCGCGACCCCAGCCTTGCCTCTCCCGTCCTCGACCACCCTCACAAGTTCCTTCCCGATCGCCCACGAAGCGCAAACCCACCGCGTCCCCCTCAGCAGCCTCTCCCCCACCTCGCAAGCAGTTTACGCAACCTTCTCCATCTCCCTCGCGCCCCGTCCCTAGTTTGGCGCAGCGCATGCTAAATCACCAAAGCTCAGACAAGGGTGAGAAGGTTGATTGGGAGAGTCAACCTGTCGTCGAGTCTTCGCGGGCGCGGCGAAGCACTATACCTCCGAATTCGACAGCAGAGAACCCCGACCCTGTCGATCCAGCGCTGCAAGATCGGACCATCGAAGAGGAGGACGAACCTGCGACCGAGGACGAGGACGACTTACCTAGCGGCTTTTCTTTACCTCGCGCTCAGCAACTGTCGCAAACGCCTGCTCTAGGAGCTGGTGACAATTACTCTCTCTCTCTCGCACCCGGATTATACGGAACCGGCTCTTTCCGCTCTCCTTCAGCTTTGCCTTCCCAATCTCAACTTTCTTTTCCTGAGCCAACTTCGACACCGACTCCTCGTGTTCAAGCTGGAGAAGATGACGAACCAGCAGATGATGAGGCGATGGAAGAAGAAGATCCAGAGGAGAAGAAGCGCAAGGCGAAAGAGGCCAAAAAGAGAGAGAAAGAAGTCGAGGCAGAGGAAGAGTTGGCGAGGAGAAAGGCGAGGTTGTCTAAGCTTGCGAAGACGGGAGGAGGAGGGGCTAAGAAGAAGGCGGTCAAGAAGTTGTAGCTGCGAGGAGGTTACTTGCTCGTAACTCTCGAGAATGGTAAACCTAGTCTACGATGGAAGCGTTTTACAACAATCAAGGCGTCGACCCCACAAGGTGACAATATACGAATACAGTCTATGTCTATGACCCATCTTGAGCTTACTTGGTATCGGCATCGTTAGCAGCCGGAATCTGGCCTTTCTCAGCTTCGTCCACATCTCCCTTCTTTCCCTTCTTCTTCTCCTTCTGCCGGTCGACCCAGTCTTTGCCGCGTTGTTTCCTGGAGGCGCAGAAGGTGAAGTATACTTAGTATCAGTCAGAGGAATCTGGAACCAGTGAGTACGGGAGGAAGCAGAGAGGGAAAGCGAGAGAAAAGAGCTCGAGCGACTTACAGAGCCTCCTCATCCTTCCTCCTCAAATCATGCCTCTCAATCAACGTCACCGCAACCACAAAATTCACCGCAATAAACCCAGTCAGCATCCAAAACAGGATATGAAACCCTCTAACATAACCCGCGATGATTTGGTCTTTTTGGGATTGAGGGAGGTTGAGGAGAGACACAGAGGAAGAGGCGGAGGAGGTAGAAGAGGAAGTACGCCAGATTCCGGTGGGGTCGTCGATGAGGGCGTCGATGAGGGTCGGAGAGAAACCGAGGGGGTTGAGGCGGGAACGGAGGGTGTTGTTGCTGCGAGGCGAGATGCGAGGAAAGTCAGACAGTGTAGGCTGGGGAAGGCACAAGGGAGCAAACATGATGGCACTCGCGATAACGAGGAAGACTGTCCCACCGAGAGCTGCAGACGAGGACGTAGTCAGCGGATTGCCGATGGAAACATGAGAGTTGTGGAGAGGATTGGAGGGCTCACATCGCATGAAGTTGCGGACCGAGGTGACCACACTCATCTCACTTCGGGCGACAGCAGCCTGAGCAGCGACCATACTCCTGTAGGACAGGTACAAGCATAAGTCAAGCTATCGGCAGATGAGAAGAAATGGAACGTGTACGTCTGCAGGGTCTGACCCTGACCCGCTCCATTGAGCAACTGATACCCCACCACCTTAGCCGTGGAAGTATTCTCATCCAGGGTCGACAACAATCCCAACCCGATTGCCCAAACGGCATACCCTACGCAAATCGAAGGTTTGTACTCGCCCGTCCTGGCCACGAGTTGACCAGAGATGAAGACGAACACGGTGGTGGTGACGAGTTGAGGGATGATGAGAACACCGGAACGGATGGCACTGTCGCCGCGGCAAACTTGGAAATACTGGGGGAGGTAGTAGAGTTGGCAGAGGATGGTGGCACCCGAGAAGAAGGTGGAGGCGAAGATAGCTGCGACTGTTCGTTGCTTGAAGATGAAGGCTGTATCGTGGGCGATGATAGTGCGTAAACGTGGTGCAAAACTTGTCAGTATCAAAACGCGCGCGGGTGAATGGACTATATGATGTGTAAAGAAGCGCACGGGGCACAACCGGAATCTTGGCGACTTTCCACTCCCAGAGCATGAAGAGTGCGAACGTGAAGACGCCTGCAAGAAGACACCCGAGTACGGGTCCGCTGACCCAGGGGAAGGAGGTACCACCCCAATTGAGCGGGAGAATGACAAGTACACTGTAGGGCAGAAGCTCCAGTGAATTGATGGACACAAGGTATGCGCAATAGACAGACGTACGTTGCGGCAATGGTGAGTAGAGCGCCACCATAGTCGATCTTCAGGAGTTTTCTGCGACGGTGAAAACGGTCGGACTCGCGTTGACAGCAAGCAGAGGGAAGGACTAACTCCTTCGTGCTACCCGTAACCTTCTTCAGAGGGAGGAATAGGGCGATGACGACGATACTGGCGCCTGCAATCTGCGGCACAGAGTACGACGGACAAAGAAGCTGAGTTTTGGGAAGGTCGAGCGGGAAGAGGCCATTGCGTACGGGCAGGTTGATCCAGAAGCACCTGAAAATTCTGAAGCGTCAGCGGGAGATCTTGCGTTGGGGACAACGATGCTAGGGAGGAGCATGGCGACGAGTGCGCCAGGTCTGCGATGTGGAGATGACTTACCATCGCCATGTCAGCTTCTGAGCCATCACACCTCCAATGATAGGCCCGACACCGTTACCGATGGCGATAGTGATCTCGGTGACACCTGATAGACACGGTAACGTCAGGATCACTATACACGGTAAGGAGCCAATACGTGACCCTACCCTGGTATTTGCCTCGGTCCTTCAGAGAGACGATATCAGACACAATCTGCTCGGCACTACGTGTCAGTATCGCCGACGGACCGTACCTCGCGTAAAAGTCACATACGATGAGCACCAAGGTAAGAAGGCCACCACCTCCGAACCCTTGCATTCCGCGGAAGATGATGAGTTGCAACATTGACTGGGCAAGTGCACAAGCTAGTGATCCGATAGTGAAGATGACGACCTGTCTTCCGAAGAGAAAGTCAGTGAAAGAAAGACGACGCATCGTCAGAACAGTGGTGAGGAGGTGGAAATGGAGGGGCGCAGGAAGAAAGGGCGTACGCAGCAGATCAAAGTGATCTTTCGTCCAAAGACGTCACTGAGTCGTCCCCATACGGGTTGCATAGCCGTCTGGGTGAGTAGATAAGCAGCCGCGACGAAGGACGATGATCGTCCTGCATTGAAGGCTGCTGAAATGTTGGGAAGAGATGTTCTGTAAGAATCGGCATTAGTGCTGTACGGACTTCATGAAAGAGCAGGCATGCGCACGATACGATCGTCTGGTCCAGGAAAGACAGAAGAACAGCGAGCTGCATAGAAAGGAAGACGACGAGAATTTGTCGGACGGGCCTGTGGCGCCAGCATCAGTCCGCCGCGCATGCACGGGATAAGTGGCGCCTCTCAAGCTCACATGTAGTTTGTCTGATCCTGCAGGCCATTCGCGTGGTGCGTAGCGAGTTGATCCGGCTTTTTTCCATTCTGTGCCCGGAGAAAATGGTCAATCGACATCGTCCCGACGACGCTCACTGCTTAGATCCCTCAGTCACGTAGAAGCTCGTGCTGCCTGTCTGGGAATCAGCATCTAGAGAGAGGTGAGCGTACCTCTTCCGTCTCGCCATCATTTCCGACTTTTCCTTCTCCCGCCCCTACACGCTCTTCACTGATCGGCTCTGCTGACTCGACCGCCGTCTTCTGGCTGCCCGCCTCTCCTTCGCGCTCCCTTTCCTCGATCTCGTCAGCCACTCGAGCGAGGTCGCCGCGGCCCGCTGCCGCCTCAAGCGGAGCATCGAGCGTTTTCTGGATAGGTTGAGGGACGTCGGTAGGGTCGGGCGGTCTGCTTGTCGGCGGATCTGGTGCCATGTTCGATGTAGAGCGTACGCGCGTACGGCAGAGAGCAGAGTCGCGTGAGGTGCTCTCGCCCTCCAAATTCGATTCTTGCCGAACTGTCGGCCGCTGTTCCCTCGTTGCGAGAATATTCCCTTATAGTATTGCTCGATCGGTCTTGTTAACACCGACTGCACCCGGCTACTCCGAAGCGCCTCTGAAGCGGAAGAACTGCGAGTGACCCCCCTTTTCTTTCCTTGTTCCCTTTCTTCGCCCCAGACATTCCGCTTGACAACCACATTACATTCACTGCTTCTTTGCTCGCTCTATCGCTACGAAAAGGTCTCTGTGTACTGCTACCAGCGGCCCCAAGTCTCTCGTGCCGACCGACAGCCGCTCTTCCCTCCCTCGACTCGCTCAACCTTCGAACCCAAGGCAGCCGCTCATCTCCAGCACTAGCGGCTCAGGAGACTTCAGCAGCCTTTCAGAACCAGTAGACGTGGCTAGAGTTGGTCCGGACCTCCGGCGCAGGGAACAGGTGCGTGAACTCCTATTTTCTCTTGCTCCTCTGCTTCGAGTTCCCCTTCCGTCCTTGCCCTTTGTCCGGCGAGTGGGTGCACCCCGAGAGCTGCAGCTGACCTCGCAGCGCCACCACGCTTCACCTTTCTCCTCCCTCTTCCCCTCCTCCCCTCGTCCCTTCCCCGTCATGCCAAGTGCAGGGTCATCCTCGCTATCCACACATACGGGCGGCAGCGCCCGCACTCAACTGCTCGACGCAGCAGAGTCTGTTGAAACCGTACCGACCACCGGGCGTGGTGGACTGGTCCTTCCACCGTCTCTCCAGCCTTTGCAAGGCGAAATCCATACCTTTGCCGGTCGCGACTCTGTCTCTTCCCGTCCAGTTTCCCTTCGCTCGCGGTCTCCTTCCCCACCTTCGGCTGTGCCACTGCGTCTTCCGACTCCCGCTGCGTCGCCTTCCTCGGATCAACCGCCTGAACCCCATTCCCGCCGCCGGTCTTTCGACCGCCGTTCGACCGGGTTCAGTGTTCGTGGCCTGTTCAACAGAGGAGCCTTGACGTCTGCCAACTCGACATACGCTGCTCTAGACGAGTGGCTTACCTCGCCTGACTTGCACTCTTCCTCTTCCCCCCAGCAGCCCTGCCCCAGACCCCCTCGTCCGCCTCCCACCCGATCCTTCTCGTCTCCTCCGTCCTCGCCCCTTGCTCGCTCACCTCCTACGGTACCATCTGCCCTCGCTGCCCAGGAACGTGATCAGAGCTTGACGGACTTCGGACAAGCACATACCGCGTTTCGCCCTGCAACGAGACGAAGTGAGTACTGCCCATGCTCTTTTCGCTCTAGACGGAGCTGATCCACCAACGCTTCCTAGCGTCGTCGACTTCGCTGAGCGAACAGCTTCTATCTTCAGCGGAGCAACCACGAACAGCGCACCAGCCTCACGGTGCATTGACCTCTGGGCACGGTCCGTTTCTCCATATACTCGCCATTCTCCCTGCCTTCTGTTCAGATGCTCAGCTCTTGCTTGTTACAGCTGCCGCCCGCTCACCTCGAACCGGCACCACTCGCTCAAACTTGTACTCTAGCACTGTAGCTCCGCCTTCCATGTCCGCCCTCTTCTCCCCCGCTCGACCCTCCAATCTTCCCCCACCCGTCTCGTCTACTTCATCATCTCCGTCACGTCAGCGTATTCGTTCCACCAACCTTCTGCATAACTCGACCAAGCTGGTCAGGCGAGCGAACCCGAACCGGCAGAGCCGTTTTGGCCTGCACGGGTTAGGGATGGAGAGTATGGAGGGACAAGCAGGCTTGCTTGAAGAGGGACTGGAGTCAAAGGAGAGCTTGAGGGATGGAGAGAGCCTGCAGAAGCATGAGAAGGAGACGGAAACCTCTTTTTATGAGGAGATTTTCCCGAAAGGAGGGTTCGAGGTGCAGCCTTATGCGAGAGATCTGCCCTATGTCGTGTCTTATGCTCATTCGTCGTCGAACTGGTGCGTCTTGTTTCATCCCCATCTTGCTTGCTCCACGTTACTGACAGTTTTTCGCCGTGCAGGGACTCGCTCCGGACCTCTTCTCTCTTCCTAGGCTCCCTTCATGGATCAACCGCCTACCCAGTCGCGACAGAGAACCCTCAGACGCCGCCGCAGCGGGTACTCGATATCGGGTGCGGGCCCTGCCCACACTGGATCTTGAAGATGGGGAATGCATGGAAGAATACCGCATTCGTCGGTGCGCTCCGGGCCTCCCAGCGCATTGCTCTCTCCTCTTGTATCGGCCCACATCGCGATGAAGAAGCCAGACTAACGTTCACCCGTCCTTCGACTGTGCAGGTCTGGACGCCGCCCCCACCGCCGTCACCACCGGTATACTCCCGCCAGAGCTCGAGTCACGACTCTCGCTCGTCCAGCACGACTTTCGGCAATCCCTTCCCTTCGTGGACGGCGAGTTCGACTTTGTTCGCATTGGATTCGTCAACCTTGCGTTTGGAGGTATGTACTTTCCTTCTTGCGGCCTCTAGCTCGTCTCGAAATCAGACGCGAAGCTGACTCGTCACCCTCCTTTCCGGTAGAGCCCGACTGGGCAACCCTCATTGAAGAAGCCATGCGAGTCCTCAAGGCGGGTGGTGCGTCTCTTTCTCGCGCTCTCGCTTCCTTAGGCTGACCTCGTTCCCCAATAGGCCTTCTCGAGGTCCTCGAGCAAGACTTCGGCGTCTGGCGGAAGCGAGCGTCCAACGTAACTATGCCCATGACAACTCGCTCATCCATGGATCCGATCGACGGCGTATTCGATGACATCCTCAACGACCGGTTCATCAACCCTTCGGTGCTCACCGTTATTCCCGCTAGTCTCGCGATGAACGGTACCGGTCTTCGCTCGACGGGCCGCATCACATTCCCCATCTCGGCAAACCCTCCTTCTTACGATGCCTCGTGCATTCCGCCTTCTCTACCCGAAGTCGCCAACGACCCCGACATGGCTTCTTTCACCATGCCCCTCGAGAAGTACTCGGTCGGGTCTACTGCAGGCGAGCAATTGCTCAAGCTAAACGAGACCAGAGTCGTTCTCGCCGCCTATGCAGACTGTTGGGCCGGCTCGTCCTACGGTGTCGCACACGCGGCCGTCTCGGCCCGATCCCGCAAGCGCTCCACGTCTCGCCGCTCTCGCACCTCTTCCGGACCCGAGGACCTTCTCTCGCAAGCATCGACGACCTCTCCCGCCTTCCTGAAAGAAGTACAAGACGTGGAAGACGCGGTTCAAGCCTGGTCCGACGACCTGCGCCAACGTTCCGGAATCTCTCAACTGCTCGCCTCTCGCTTCGGATGGGAACCAAAAATGGACAAACAGATGCTGGCTTGTTTGGACGAAACCATCCTTCTGCAAGAATCCAAACTTGGAGAATTGAGCGCCAAGAAGGAGATTCAGGAAACGATTCTGGCAGAGTCGGATTTGGAATTGGATGCGAGGTTGGCCCAGTTGGAGTTTGCGCAGAGAGAGGCGGTGGGGGAGAGGAAGGCGGTGAGGGAGAGGTTGTTTGGGCCGAGGAGGAGGTGGGGGAATGGAGGGGAGGGGGAGGAGGAAGGGGAAGGGGAGGGGGAGGAGGATCGATTGGGTGTGATGGATATGCAGGCGTTTGTGGTCATGGCTTGTTGAGGGGATGGCGGGGTGCGTCGATGGGTGAGGAGGTGCACACCTGACAGCTGGTGTCTTTTCGTTCTTTTCTCGTCCTTCTTTACTTCCGCCTCGTTCCCATCGCTCGCAGGTTTGGCAGTCGTTTTGTGTTGCGTATAGCGTGTCAGTATGCTTGTCGTAATCTAGTCGCATTGCAGCAGCAGCACGAGGCAGTCGCGAGTTAACTTCGCAGAAAGCTGTTCGTCGCTAACTTCACTTGTCTTCGTCCGCCTCGATCAGCACCTGGCTGATTGCTGTAACCTACCTTGCGCCTCTCACGCAGCTCATCCTAAGCACCGCCCTCTACGTCGCGCTCACCGAACGCCTGTCTCGCCGTTCCCGCTTGCTTAATTTCCTCAACCTCGTCACAGCAACAGCAACCCTCGTTCTCGTCAAGGTAAGTCAGTACATTGCCAAATATGTCGCAGGTTGTCTACTCGTCCGGCTGGCAGCTCGTATGAGGTCCAGCGCGAAGGGTCGAGTGACGAGGAGGGAGGGAGCGAGTGGGGGCTGTTGCGTTCACTCGACTAAAAGCGGTGAAGGGACCACACCGGCTGACGGGAGACCAGTCTCGACAAGATATGCGGGGATTCACCAACCTAAGGCTCGCGAGATCCGCATCGAACTCCCACCTATGTACAAGCGGCCTCACCACTTGGCGGCGCATGAGCGCGCTGGAGGAGAAGCCTGAGTCGACGTTCAGCAGCGAAAGGAGACGCGAGATTGTAGTCGGGGCCAAAGCAGGGCTTGACTGACTTACCTGTGCATCTTCCCCTCAGCCCGCTTTTCCTCTGGTCCTTCAGTCCCCGTCTACCTCGCCATGGTGTTCGAGCAGGACATCGGCGGTCTCATCAAGGCCTTGCGGGCGAACAAGAACGACGAGGCTGGAGTCGTGCAGCGTGCACTGGACGAATGTCGGAAGGAGATTCAGAGCAAGGACATGGACATCAAGTCGGCAGCTGTCCTTAAGCTGGTCTACGTGCGTGCTCTTTACCTGTCACAGAGGTGCTCTGTCTTCTGCCTGGGCTGACGCGCCCGCAAGTTACAGCTAGAAATGCTAGGCTATTCAATATCTTTCGCCGCCTTCGCAATCGTTGAGTGCATGACAAGCACAAAGTTCCACATCAAGTTCATCGGTTATCTTGCAGCGTCCCAATGTTTTGATCGAGAGACGGAGGTGGCCGTGCTCGTGGTGAACCTGGTGAAGAAGGTGCGGAATTCCTCGCCCGTTTGGTCTTTTACCTCTGACTAATCTCGCCGTCTGCTTTGGACAGGACCTTCTCACTCCACCTACACCCGTCTTCTCGTCTTCGCCCTCTTCACTCACCGTCGCGCATCTCACCTCCACTTTGTCTTCCGTCGCCCTCCTTCTCACCCCACCTCTCGCTCGCGACCTCGCACCGGACCTTCTGTCCCTTCTCACCCACACCCGTCCGCTCGTCCGCCGTCAAGCGGTGCTCAATCTCTGGAGGATCCTCCGAGGATGGCCCGGAGTGCAGGAACTCAGCACCGGGCGGGAGGAACGAGGCGACGATCCATGGATCGAACGGCTGCGCGAGCGGCTGAATGACGACGATATGGGTGTGGTAGGAGCGGCAGTGAACGTGATCTGCGAGGCGGCGAGGAAGGATCCGAGGAAATACCTACCTCTCGCCCCGGAGCTGTTCGGGTTGATCGAGGCCAGCACCAATAACTGGATGCTCATTAAGATCATCAAACTGGTTCGTCCGTGTCTGCTACCACTTCGGCCAACTTGCTGATGAGCCTCTCTCGCAGTTCGCCGTCCTGACCCCCGAAGAACCCCGACTCGTCAAGAAACTCCTCCCTTCCTTGACCGTTTTGATCGAGACTACCACTGCCATGTCGCTTCTGTACGAATGCATCCAGACTTCGATCATCGGCGGTATGCTGAATGGGCCGGAGGGAGAAGTGCTTGCCGCAACCTGTGTTGAGAAGCTGGGAGGTTTCCTGGAGGACGTTGACCAAAACCGTTCGTTTCCAGCCCTCTATCCGTTAGAATGCTGCTGATTGAAGCTGTACTGAGCAGTTCGGTACATCGCCTTGGTCGCTCTCGTCAAGATCGCGCCCACACATCCTCACCTCATACAGACCCATCACGACACGATCCTGAAGTGTATCGATGACCCTGATATGTCGATCCGTTTGCGAGCTCTCGACCTGGTCGAAGTCATGGTAAGAGGTTCCCGTCACTGTCGCTGGAAGTGCGGCTTATCCTCTCACTGTCCTAGGTCACCCGACAGAACCTTCAGCCAATCGTGAAGCGCCTCCTCACCCACCTCCGTCCTTCCGCTTCAACCACCTCCGCTGCCGCATCTCTCCTTCGTGCTCAACAGGCCGCCTCAACAGGCGCTTTAGTTGCGCCGTCTACCCCAACCCTGACCACCTCCTACCGCACCTCCCTCATTTCCCTCATTCTCCGCATGACCTCGAACGGTACCTACGCCAACATCTCCAACTTCGCCTGGCTCGTTGACACCCTCGTCGAGCTCACCTACATCGCCTTGACCCTCCAGCCTGACCCTGCCGCTCGTCCTGCAGCGTCCGCTCCCTCCGTTGGTGCTGAACTGCGAGATCAGCTCATCGACATTGCTGCTCGCGTCAAGGCTATCAGGCCGTATGCAGCGAAGAAGATGGCTGCGCTGGTGCAAGATGAGGAGTTCTTAGAGAATGGAGATGGGGCGGATGCGGCTGAAGTGCTTGGAGCGGCGGCTTGGATCTGTGGGGAATACTGCCGGTACGTCGCTTGCCCTTACGCCCTGATCCTTTCTTTGCCGCTCATCTACACACTTGGCACATGAACAGAGACCTCGAAGACCCTCGACCTGTCATCGCCTCCCTCTTCGGTTCAAGCACAACCTCCTCCCTACCGCCCTCCATTCTCGCCCTCTACATCCATAACGGCGTCAAGATCTACGCTTCCTGGCTCTCTGCCCTGGCGGAAAACTGGGACGAATCCTCGCTCGAACAAATCAGGTCCATCTCGACCGCGCTGGAGAATCAGTTGAGGGAGAGCGCAAGAAGTGGGAATATCGAATTGCAGGAGCGGGCGGCCGAATTGCATGGGTTGCTGGAGCTTGTGCGAGAAGGTCTTGACGCCCCACGACCACTCGTTAACATAGAGGAGAAGACTGCCGGATCGGAAGGTTTACTCGACGACGACGAGGAAGGGAACGGGTTCGCCTCGTCCTCTCGAGCGCCGCCTACCTCCCTCAATCTCCTGCACCCGCTGTTCTTCTCTCACGAACTCAATCCTGTCAATTCGAAAGCTCAGGGAATGGTCGTCCTCCCCAGCGGGTTGGATCTCGACGTCTCTCTTGGAACTTTCGACGTTGAGGGGCTCGAGATGAATGAGCACAAGGCGGTGGATGAGTTTGGCCGACCGTTACGAAGCTTGGGAGTGAGTGTGGAGGAGGCTGAGGGTGGGAAGGTCAAGAAGAAGAAGGGCAAGATGGTCGGGAAGAAGGGGAAACGAAGAGAGGTTGATGACGATCCGGAAGAGATGGAACGAGTGCGTCTTCTCTTTCTCTCTGTGCTCACCCCTCGTCGTGCTACAGCTCACACAACCCGCCCTCCGACGCAGCTTCGCGAAGAAAGACTAGATCGACAACGAGAAGATCCTTACTACATCGGCAAATCCCCTGCTGTAGCACGACTTCACGAAGACGACGAGGACGACGTCGACTCTATTCCGATTGTCAAACTCTCTCTAGACCTTCCTCGAGCACCTTCACCTCCTCCACGCGAACCAACCCCTCCACCCATGCTCGTCGACGTGGAGGGGGAGATGCCAACCGATTCCATCACCTCAGCTGCGCCAGCCCCCCGAGCGCCTGTCAAGCCTCCGCTAGTAGACACGCGAGATCCAACGCCAGAGAAGGTCGAACGAGCTCAAGAAGGGGCGGCGGTCAAGATTGTCAAGAAGAAGAAAAAGAAGGAGAAGGATGGGTCAGAGGGGGCGACGAAGATTAAGAAGAAAAAGGCACCGGCGGCAGCCCCGGCGCCGGCGCTTGTAGATTAAGTAGCGAGTAAGTATACTGCTCTGTGTGCTCGCTCCGCCTTGGCCGCGTGGGATCTGGTGCGGTGCTTCCGTCCTTCTCCGATGCTGAGTTTGGCTGTTCTTCCCATGTTGCTTCTTCCCGCTAGGCGGTATATCCCGTCAGCCTTTCTGGTCAGCGGGTGTGCTTGAGACTGGATCAGGATCGTAAGGAGGCGATGCAGTGCAGTGCGAGGGGGGGGAAGAAAATAAAAGCCGATACAACAAAAACCCGTTGCTCCTTGCAGACACGTCCGACTTCAGTCCTTCTTCTTCTTGTCGTCCTTGCCTCCTTTCCGCTTGACCTCCTGTCCCCCAAGGACGGAGAAGAACGCTTCAGTTGGGATGGTGACACGGCCGCTGTGTAGGCGGAGTAGAGGCAAAGGGACGGTGACAGGGACAGAAAAACGGATAGCGAAGCGGAGGGGTCAGCGCGAGCTACAATGCAGAGCGAGAGACCGAGACAGAGAGAGAGAGAAACATGGAGAAGACGCACATGCTTCGTTCTTTTAGTAGTGCTTTGCCCTTCTTCTGCTTGGCTAGCAGTTTCATCTGCGAGCGCCAAGACGAGGGTTTTCGTCAGCCTTGAGGCCATTATAAAATGGAAGGTCATGAAGCACCTTGCGAGTTACATCGCCACCGTACAGCTTGGCGGTGACATCCTTTCGGAAGGGCGCTATCCGTTCACGAGCCAGGATTGTTGATCCCACCGCAGCTTGAATGACGACCTGCCGAAGGCCACATCAAATACCGTCAGCGGATGTCACGATGAGTCTGGAAAAAAGGTGTGCAACAGCTCACCTCATGCTGCTGCCTGGGTATAACCTCCCTCAACCTCCTCGCCCATTCCCTTCCCTCCTTCTCAACCCCGCTCCTGTGAACCACCGTACAAAGCGCATCAATCTTCTGACCGTTGACCAAAATATTCATCCTACACAGATCGCTCTCTTCATAGGGAGCTTCTTCGTAATCGAACGAGGCGAACCCAGAGGAAATGGATTTTAGGGAGGAGTGGAATGAGGTGATGATGCTGGAGAGGGGGAGGGAGTAGGTCATGGTGACGCGGGGTTTCAGTGCTGTAGAAGAGGAAGAGGAGGAAGAGGTCGAGGAAAGGTAAGTGGTCGAGATGGGGACCCCCCGGTGAGAGGTACAGAGATTGATGATAGCCCCAGTGTATCTGCGTACGCTAATCGTCAATATAATGCGAGCCTACCGGCGATGATGCAGCAAGACGCACTCGTCCGGCGCGACAATCGTCGCTCGGATCATAGGTTCCATGACGCTGGCAACCTTGAGCAGGCCACCGGGGTCCGGGAAGTCAGCCGGGTTGTCGATGGTCTTTTCCCTTCCGTTCTTGAACATCACTGTAGGAGAAACCTTCCGTCAGCAGCGGAACGACTGACTGACTGACGAGGCAGATTGCGGATGCCGGAAGATGACAGGGCGAGCACAAGCAGTACAAGAGAAGAGAAAAACGCACGCTTGACCGGCACCAATGGCCTGGTGACAATGACTTCCTCTCCATACTCATCTTCAAGCCGTTGTCGGAACACGTCCATGTGCAAGCTACCGTTGAACCCGAGGCGGAACCCTTGTCCGAGGAAGGTCGACGACTCGCGATTCGAGGTAACGGAGCGGTCGGTCAGAGTAAGCTGTACGCGACTGAGCATCAGGGCTGTCTGACAAAGAAGGAAGGAGCGACGAGGGAGCGCTTACGCGTCGAATGCCCTCCTCCAGCTTGCCGAAACCGCCGGGGTCGAGCGGGTAGATGCCAGCGAAGACCATGCTCTTCAGGGGCTTGAACGACTCGAGAGGCGGGGTGGGGTGGGCCGTAAGGTGAAACGTATCGCCTAGGAAAGCTACGAGTGTAGCGGCCGAATAATTAGCCAGAGACCAAAGAATGGCTGGGTGGACCGAGGGAAAAGGCTGACGCGTACCTTCCTTGGGGTCCTTCATACCGCACACGATCCAACCTACCATGCCCTTCCGTAGCACTCGACTGTCAGCATCAGGACTGTCCGCAATGCTAATCTCCTTTGGGCTCATGATTCCCAGGTCGAGCACAGGGTAAGATTTGCCCGTCGTGGTCGAGGTGATGGAATCGCCTAAATGGTCGCAAGGCGCTCAGTCAGCTGAATCCTTGGAAGTAAGTGGACGAGGGCCAAGATAGCAGGGCAAAGCCGAACCCTTTTTCAGTTCGCCCTCAAACACGGCCACCAAACTGACCACTCCTCGAAAACTATCATACCACGAATCAAAAGCCAGAGACCTAAGTTTCTCTCCCTTCGTTGCCGGAGGGGGCGGAGGCATCCGTTTCACGACCGCCTCGAGAACGGTTTCGACCCCCATTCCGGTTTTGGCGCTGATGCGGAGGATTTCGGACGGATCGCAGCCGAGGAGGTCGGACAATTCGGAGACGGCGGCTTCGCCTCGTCCATCGTGAGCTACTAGATCCCACTTGTTGACTGCGGCGGAACGGATGGGGAACGGGCAAGTCAGCGGTGGCAAAGTCGGGCAACTGGAAGGGCAGAAAGACAGACCTGCGCCGACGACAGTCAACCCTCGAGCAAGTGCTTCATCTAGCACGCTCAGCGTCTGCGCCTGCACTCCCTGAGCAGCATCGACTAATAGCACGGCACCTTGTGAGGCCAAGAGCGAGCGCAGGACTTCGGAAGAAAAGTCGACGTGACCTGGGGTGTCGATCAGATTGATCATGTAGCGCGTGTTGTCTGTTGGGGACGTGTGGAACATGGTAGCGGACTGGGCTCGAACCTGGCACAAATGAGAAATGGGTGAGTAACGACTTTCGAAATGGCGAAGGATCAAGAGCGGGTTTTGAACGGGGGCCCAGATTGCGCGGAGCGACAAGCAGTGTCATCTTACCGTGATACCTCGTTCCTTCTCGACCTTGAGCGTATCCAACACCTGCTCGTTCTTGGCTTCTCCCTCGGGCAGGTCGAGAGCTTTCTGCTTGAGCGGGATGGTACCCGTCAGTTCGAGCATGCGGTCGGCCAGAGTACCTGTGCGCAAACAGATGGAGTAGAGTAAGAGCGTCGTCGAGTCAGATGGTCGAAGCTGAAGCAGGCCAGAGCTCTGTAGCGAAGTTGGGAAAAAGACGGACTCTTGCCCTGCAATAAGGTGTTTGATGAGATCAGCAGATACTCCCTCGGTACGGAAAGCGGGGGGAGCGCGTACATGGTCGACATGTGCTAGGATTGCAAAGTTGCGTATCAACCCTGGAGGGTAATCGCCGAGATTTGGGGGTTTCTGGGGGAATAGAGGTCAGCGAAGGCATCGGAACAGGCGTCGATTCGTGCTTACCGTAGTCTTTCCCCCTGCGGTCTGACTTAACCGTGATGCTGATGCGAATGAGCGTGTGCAGTGGACGCTCGGGGGTTGTGGTCGGCTAAGCGAAGGAGTTTGAGATGAAAAAGAGAGGGCGAAAGGAAAGAAGGAGACGGCTGTGTAGCGGGCTGGCAGAAGTGAGGAAGCTACTGAAGGGGCATATCTAGGTCTCGGTAGCCGTTTCAGGACAGCAGGTAGCATCAGTCGTGAACTGTAAAGCGGAACCCTTTCGAGGAATCTCTCTTGACTTGTCAACGCTCGTCCTTCGACTCTGGCAAACTGCTACACCAGTCATGAGCACTCTACAACCGACTACAGAACCCCTCGCACCTTCAGTACCGTCATCAGATGTTATCGACGGCTCCTCTTCAGCACCACCTCCGACTGACGGCACAACAACGTCAACTCGACAACAAGACAACCAAGACGACGACTCTGAATTCGAGGGAGGCAACGTATCAGATGGAGGAACCAAGGAACCCTTCTCAAACCTCAAACTCGACGAACGACACTTTGAAGATGAGAAAGCCAGGTTGGCAAAGTCATCCAGAAAGGCTGAACTCGTCATGGGTTCACCTCTCGGAGGTACCGGATCAGACACGGTACACGAGGGAGAGCAGATCGCCGAGAACGAGGACATTCTCGCAGACTTGGACGACGACGCTACCGACCTCGAATTGACCCACTTGAGGTTGAGGACGCTCAGGGGGCTCGGCATTGAGAGGTTCAGAAAGGTCGAGGTACGTTCGTACCGCTTCTCACCAGTCCCCGCGAGAAGCCGTGGTCGCCTCTGGCTGGTCAAGCTCGTCACGTCGCTCATGTTCCCTTTTCTGCAGCGCATCTCCCTCCGCCAGAATCTTCTCACCTCCCTCTTCTACCACCCTCTGCCCTCTACTGCATCATCCTCAGCAGGACAGGCGATTTCCTCTTCAACTCAGCCCGTCGTCTCCGATGCTCCTGACGAAGATCCCCACGACGACGAAGACGCGGCCAAGAAGGAAGCCGAGTACCCGTACGACGAACAGCGACGGGCAGAGACCGAGGAGCCGGTGTGGCCGCTGAGAGATTTGAAGATGGTGGAAGAGCTGGATCTGTATGACAACAGCTTGAAGGGAGTGAAAGGGTTGGAGGGACTGAACAGCATAACGTGCGTTGGTAGTCCTTACCAGCCTGCTCACTACGCGCCAGGCGTATTCAGGCTGATTCCGAGCCTGGACCTCTGCACAGATCCCTCGACCTGTCTTTCAACCTCCTGCGCTCCATCTCGCCATTTAACGACCCTTCCCCTTCTTCACCTTACGCCTACCCCAACCTGACACACCTCTACCTTATTCAAAACAAGCTGTCCAAGATCGAAGGAGTAGTTCACCGAACAGGGTTGTCGTACCTCGAATATGGTGGAAACCGAATCAGGGTACGTTCCGCCTCCTTACTCGCACTCTCTTCCTGATTAAGGCGCACGCTGATATGCTTGACTTGCTTCCGGCTAGACGATTGAGAACCTTCCAACCTCCGCCAACCTCCGATCGCTTTTCCTCGGCAAGAACAAGATTACGAAGATCGAAGGCTTGGAAGGGCTCACCGGTTTACAAACGCTTTCCATCCAGAGTGTGTCGGCCAGCACTCTTCAAAGTCACTTCCGCCTCGGCTTGCACGGACTAATTCGCTGTATATCCTACGCTTGCAGGCAATCGCCTGACGAAGATTGAAGGATTGGATAGCTTGACCAATCTCGAGGAGCTATACCTGTCCCACAACGGTCTCACCAAGGTTGAGGGCTTACGGAACTTGGTGCGCCGCCTTCCTCTGCTTACATTCCTTCGCCTCTCTGTGTGCCGGGTCTCGAAGAGAAGAAACTGATGAGAAAAAGAACTCTTTTTGCGAGAGTACAGACCAGTCTCACGACACTTGATATTGGACACAACAAGATCAGCGAGTGTGACAAGGAAGAGCTCGAACCGTTGAGGGAGTTGGAGGAGTTCTGGGTGCGCGCGAACCTTCCTCCTCTCGAGATTTCCTGCTATCCAATTCCTCGCACCCTGCCCACCTCGATCCAAACCCTCAAGTACTCGATTCGTACTGACCCACTCTACATCCGTACTCCACAGGCCAACGACAACCTCCTCACCGCCCTCCCTATCCTACCCCCCTCGACGCACCCCAACCTAACCACCATTTACCTCGAACACAACCCCCTTCAGAAGACGTTTGCGACGGCGTATCGCAGGAAAATCATGTTGGAGTGTCCGCAGGTTAGACAGATTGATGCGACGTTTGTGAGGCAGGGATAGGATAGGTTAGGATCGATGATCAACAGGGATGAGCGTCTGAGGGGCCGGCGTTGGGACAAGGATGCGATGGGTGCACTTGTTAGTGTACTCCAAAGAATGAGAATGGGCTGTAAGCAGTGCCGTTGTCCAGTTTGGAGCGCGGGCGAGGGTCGAGGTCAGAAAGAAGAAACAAGTGGCGGTTCTTCAATCTTGCTATCAGCTAACGTCAGATTCTTCGAGTGTGTTCAGCGTTTGCTCTGCTCGGTGCGGTACGCTGTCCAGCTGTCGGTGGAGGCACGCGGCGCTGGCCAAATGAGCACTCAAAGCCGGATTGAGAAGGTTGGGCAGAGATCGCGTTGTGACTCTCGCTGTTCCTGTCGTGTCCACTGAAGAGACCCATGGTCGATACACAGCAAGCCGGGGTAGACCTGCTACCACGGCGGCTCGAGCTTGAAGCGAACCAAACGGGCAACCTCTGGGTGCTTTCTGCAGCACGACATCATGTTTAGGTTCAAGCCAAAGATCGTGCAAGCCTGGCTTCGTTGGCGAGTCTCGTTGCGTAGCTCTGCTCGCTTCGCTTTGCCAAGTGACCCGCGTTGGAAAGCGGGCGGACGGCGGGCGGGCACCAGCGACTCCAAGGTGAAGTTCGAACGCACAAAGTCGTCTGCCGGCAAGCCCGTCCGTGGCGTCTTGTTCCAGCGCCTACCCGTCTGAACCAAGTGCTCCTCAGTACACACTAGCGACGCAAGGCAGCCCTCGTTCGAGCGAGGGTTGCGACCCAAGTCGAGTGGGCAGTGTCGAATCGTCAAAGCCGACGCGAGTGGGCCACTTCAAACTGCGATACAGGTTGCTGTAATGAGCACAAGCTGGATGCGACCGATAGAGACATGCGTTCAGCGGGGAGAGTGTGAAGTGGTATAGCAGTTTGACAAATTTGGAGGAAGCTGCAACAGGGACTACTTTATAAACGATACGGCGGCAGTGCATAAGGATCGACAGCAAAAGTGCGACCAGCTAGGCCCTGATCCAGTTTCGGTCAGGCCAACTTCGTGGAGAATGCCAGCTGTGGATGGAGGATAGGAAATTGTCGAGAAAGTCAAGGAAGACATTGGCAACCTTACCCAGCAGTAGCGGGGATCTAATGGAGAACCGATCCAGCGGCACAGTCGTTGTCTTCAGTACCCCACGGTAAGAGGAGCTTGCCTGAACACGGGCAAGATTGGGCTGCCGAGAGTCGCGTCACGGTGCACTGAGGAGGGCAGAAGAGAGCTGCGACCGTGCGTCCACCACGCTATTCCCGTCGGGCAAGTCCTCGCACCGCATTCGCAGACCTGCTAGCGCCACATGCCATGATGCGAGTCCTCAGTGCGTGGCACAGGGGCCGCACGCGCCTGGCGAGGTGGTGTCGATGAGGAAGTCGGGGAATCGAAAGGGCGAGGAAGCGGTTCGAGCCGAGTGTTATGACCTGAGGACACTGCTGGATAGCGATTGACGTGGATCACAAGCGTAAGCAGTGTTCAGTGCAAGGCAGACGAGGACAACCGGCCGGACAATCTTGGCCTCGCTTGTTGTTTTGACAGCTAACCTCGATTACTTCCAGCCGAGCTCACAATGCCACCACCGTCCTTTTCGCCACTCCATACACGCCACTCTGCCAGCGCAACCCCCCCACCGGTCGCATCCACTTCGACCTCTTTCCCTCAACCTCTCCCCACTTCAACCTCGAATCCTCTACTCGCAGCCGCTGGGAGATACCCAAAGAGCTCAAGCAAGAACAACCTATACTCTGACCTGTCAGCCACAGGCGCAAACCTCAGCACAGAGCATCTCGAAAGCCTCAGACGCCAGTCAAACTTCTCGACCCTCTCCCTCTCACCCCGCCGTCCGTCACTCGCCCCTTCTGGCTCAACCGCAACCCAACGACCACGACCACGCGGGACACCCCTTCAGTTCCACCACACTGCCGCCGCTGCAGGAGAGGATTGCAGCTTTCTCGGGGCCAGGGTCGTTGACGAGCTGCAAGAGGAAGAGTGGACCATGGTAGACAGGATGAGGTGCTGGAGAAACGATGCCATGACTCAGCACTTGTACGAGGGAGCCAGATTCTGGGGAGGAAAGGTGCTAGGCATGACAGGTCCGTAATTCCAGCTTGCCTCCGTCCCGCTCAAGCAGGCCTAACAGCTTTCACGCGTGTCCCTGCTCCTATACAGGCAACCCGGACGATGCCTTCTGGCTCGCTCAATGTCACTTCCTCACTCACCAATACTCGCACGCCCTGCGAATTCTCACTTCTCCACGCCCTTCCTCTTCGCAAAACCCTTCCTCTGGCTCCCGTCTGACCGAAGTATCCCTTGCATGTCGGTACCTCGCGGCACAATGTCTCGTCAGGCTCGGAAGATGGGAAGAGGGACTAGAGATGCTCGGCGGACGGAGCGGATGGGGCGGGGCAGCTGAGGCGGAAGGAAGAGGAGACGGGGGGATCAAGGTGCTCTCACGTTCTCATGACTCTCCTGCATTGCTGATCGTGTAAGCTGAACCTGGCTTTCGTTTACCACAGCTGACTGCATCAGCCGCCCATCTTCGCGGCCTTATCCACCTCCACCTCAAAGCAACCGATTTGGCCAAATCCGCCTTCAAGGAAGCCCTCGAGCGAGACGTCAAGTGCTTCGAGGCATTCGAGATGCTCGTTGGAGGGGAGATGATGACTACTGAAGAAGGTACGCGGGTTCAAGAATGCTTCGGCCCCCCAGTCTCGCAGAATGTGGTGACTGATCGAAGCATTTGTTGTCCTTTGCGCAGAGTGGGAGTTTGTGCAAGGGCTACCGTTCCATGCGCAGACAGAGGACGATGCGGAGTTCATTCGCATGATGTACACTGTTAGGCTGAAAAAGGTGCGCTGAATCCGGCCCCTCTTGTATACCCTGGACTGACTTCATCGCGTTCCTTGCACTCCTCGACAGCTGTCCAATTCCTCCGATCACTTGATAGCGCGTCAGCGACTGACGGATGATTTCGGACTGGGCAATGACCCCGATGTCTTGTTCAGTAAAGCGGACGAGCTGTTTAGCGGAATGCGGTGGGCAGAATGCTACAAGCTCACGACTCGGTGCGCGGCGCTTCTTGTGACTACCGCACCTGACCTGACCGACCGACCGCGATGGCGCCTCTGCAGCATACTCACCTCACATCCCTCCCATCGCCCAACTCTCCCTCTCCACCTTTCTTGCATGCATCACCTGCCTCAACAACGCTCGAAGCTCTTCCTCCTCGCGCACGAGATGGTCGACAACGAGCCAGACGACGCAATCAGCTGGTATGCGGTCGGGTTGTGGTACTTTGCGGGGAAGAGATGGGAGGAAGCGCGACGGTTCTTCGGGTGCGTGGTCGTCAGCTCTTGCTCGCGCATCTGATCCTACCGGAGGGAAGGAGGAGGTTGTCTGATGCACCCAGAGCTCGTGGGCACACAGGAAATCCGTTCTGCTCGACCCTCGTTTCGGACCCGCCTGGCTTGCCTACGCCCATTCCTTCGCCCACGAAGGAGAACACGACCAAGCCATCACCGCCTACTCGACCGCACAACGTCACCTTCCCGGCTCGCATCTCCCTCTGCTCTTCATTGGAATGCAACACCTCGGACTTGGGAACGCCACGTTGGCAGAGGAGTATGTTACTGCTGCGGCGCAGGTTTGCTCCGAAGACCCGGCGGTGAGAAACGAGATGGGCGTGGTCGCTATGATGAACCAGCAGTACGTGGCCCTTTTCCCCCTTTCCCCCCTTTCCCTCCGCCTCATCTTGCTGTCGAAGGCTGACTTGACATTCGAGAGGAGGTACCACCGTGCTGTGCAACTGTTCCGGGAGGCACTTGTCATTGCAAGAAATATGCAGAGCTCACCACGAGGTTGGGCGTCGACGCACCTCAATTTAGGTCACGCTTATCGAAAACTCGGGTACATTTGGCTTCTTCCCTTCTACTCCTGCGTGCGGTTTTCCTACGTGGGGATTTCTTTCGAGTAAGCTGACCATGTCTGTCTATCGAGCAGAGACAACGACCAAGCCTACATTTCGTTCCGAAGGGTTGTCGAGCTTGACCCGAGGAATGCGGGCGCGTACAGCGGGATGGGCATCGTAGAGCATAGGAGAGGCAGGATGCAGGAAGCCATTGCGCGGTATCACGAGGTACGTTCGCTACTGTTTCGAGTTTCTTCTCCACTTCCTCGGGGCGACTCCCCCTCACAGAGCCTATCTTCTCCACGCCTGCGTCACTTCGCGGTATGCTGATTGCATCCACTTAATGTAGGCTCTCGCTATCGCGCCCTCAGATCCCGTCACATGTGATCTTCTCCGACTCGCACTGGACGACGTCTCTTCGCAGATTTCCTCCCGAGCCTTCCTTTTCCCCGGTCTACCTCCTACCACGCTAATCAATATCGACGAGCAAGTGGCCGCTCTCGACGCTGAGATTCGAGCGGGCGTTGACTTGCCCCCCGATCCTCGAGACGATGGTAGAGCGGGGACTGCGAGCCTGATGGAGCAAAGTGCGGACCGGAGCGCGGCGATGAGTGTCGGCGGTGGGGATGAGGAAATTAGTGCGAGTATGGCTATGGATGACGGGGATAGCTTGTTGGAGGATGGTGAGACGATGGATATAGCAGACTGATTCCGGATGCAGTCAAGTTCGGAGACTACAAGCTGCCATGGTTCGTAATTCTTGGTGTGTAACGTCTAGACTCGGGAGCTGGTCCGCGAACTAAGCCATTTGAAGGGGGGCAAGTACGACCATGACGGTTCGAAAAAGCAGACTGACGCACGTTATTTTCTTCCCAGAAGGGTCCGCCCGTGAGCACTTCCTGCAGAGCACCGCTAGTCCTGTCGCATCTCCTGCCCATCCATCGCTGTGTACCCGTTGCGGCGATGAAGCTGATCAGGCTGGTGCATCGAGGGAGACGAGAGACGGACAACTTGTCCGGTTGTCCGCGGCTCGTTGCTCAGCAGGAAAGGACGAGCGCCGTTGTCAGCAGGTGCTGTTCTCCTTGCATCATTCCGAGCGGTCTGTGCCGCCGTTCGTTTCCCGCCGATATTTGCCGAGAGCAACCTCTTCCGTCGGAGTTGCATCGTTGAGCGGCCCACTTTCCGAAGCCTTGGTCAGCAGTTTGCAGCCGCATGGCTCTGAGCTTTCCTTGCCACGGGTCGACAAGTGATCAGGCTTACTCCGAGATCTTCGGACAAGTCACCAGGGCTTCGCTAGCGTGCAGGAAAGCGATGAGACACTTTTCGGAAGGTGGCAAATCAGGCTGGAATCAAGCTTGGGAGAGGACGTCGGGAGGAGGTAGGGGTGTCGCTGGCAACGCTTTCAGCACGTTAGGATGACAGCCACGTACGCCAGCAGCCTGAGCAGAACCCATCGACGGACGAGCTGTGGCAAAAAGCGGTGCCGGCAAGGCAGAAAGGAGGACAGAGGGAGGTGGATCGGGAGGCGGTCGTGGTGAAGAGGATGAGAGGGGAGGACAGGCGTTGCGGGTTGTCAACGGACGTGGGAGGTCTACAGACGATGAAGCCAGAGCAGGAATGTCGGGAGTGATGGCATCGGTTGTAAGCACGAACCGTAAGAAGGGGGAAAAAGAAATCATCATGACCTTCCCAATCGCTCGTTCCGAACGAGATGCGGGATTTTGAAAGTCCCGTTCTCATCTCGACCTTTCGGAACGGCTCGTTGGTTCCGTCTTGCACTCTTAGTTGCTCGCTCTGCTCTCTGCTTCCTTCTCTACACTCTCACCATCAAAGCAACCTCCCACCTGCCTGGCCTCGTCTCCACTCTTGATCCACTCGCAAGCCGCCGCATGCTCACTCGATCCATCTCACCTCTCCCGTCGCTCTCACGACACTTTGCCAACTCGCACGCTCGCGCCGCCCCTTTCCATTTGATGCACGACCAGTCCGGTCTCGCTCCGCCTACGTCTCCTTACGCCAACATGAACATCCCCGTCTTTGACCGCCTCGAATCCTCCGAACTGTCGTCGTTGGCTCAGCGCGAGTACGACTCGATGATCACCTCGGACAGCGACGCGGGACTGGTGCTCGCTACTAGGGAGGCGGACAAGGCGTTCCAGTCCAAGGCGGCGACGGGCAAGACGAACGAAATGGCGGTGAATGCGTGAGTCCTTTTTGGGAGATCGCTTTACGAACGAGCCCTCGCTGACCCTTTCCGCTGCCTCTCCAGCACATGAGCACGTCGTACACACCCTCTCGTCCAGTCTCCACTATACAAACATCCCTAGATGACGGCCACGAACCGCCATTCACCAAAAAGGGAAAAACGGGTTACCCTCTACCGCTGTGTCGACCTCGTACCGCATCCGAGCCGGTCTCTCTCCTCCCCTCAGCCGCTCGACAGCGCTTTCTCTCGCCCGGACGACGACGCTTCCTACCATAGGCGCATCAAATACACGGTCTTCGTCTGGCCTTCTTTCCTCCTCGTCTTCAGCCTCTCAATTCTCCCTTCAATCTTCCGCTTATCCTCGCATCGCACCAAAACCCCGCCGCCTCGACTCTGTATCATTTCTCGTCCTCCCTCTCTTGGGCGCATCACCACCCCCTTCCTCGCATCTTTTGGGTCTTTCTTCGTTCTGGGTCGTTCTCAAGGTTGGTTTGGTTACTCTGGGTCTAGATGTCATTCTGTTGTCATTCGTCGTTGTCGTATGCGGTCATATGTACCGTTCATCTGCAACTCTTGGGTCTTCGTCGTCACAACACTGGTCTGACAGGAAGGAGAGCCAGAGGAGAAGCTGAACGGAGTGATCCAGACAGCAAGGCGCAACGCACCAACGCGGCTCAAAGGCAGCAAAAACAAGGGAGGATTCGGATGCATTCTGATGCTTTACATGTTCCGACTCGAAAAAAAGACGCTCCTCCGAGTCGAATCCAGCTTGCTGAGTATCGCCTGATCCTATCTCACCCTGCATTACCACCGGCCAGTCTGCTGACCCCGTCCCGTTGAGCTCCGTCGCTTCCTCCCCAATTCCATCTGTTCCGCCGTCGGCACCGCATTACTCGCCGCCAGCGGTCTCTTCTCCTCATCGCTGCTCATCTCATCTCCGCTACTCATCGGATCGGGCACAACGCCCTTCTTCTGGCTCAACTTCTTCGCCGTCGTGGACGTTGGTGGTTTAAGCCAATCCGGGACGATGGGCTCGCCGTCGGGTCCGAGGGGCATGGGTTTACCCGTTTCAGGGTCTTGTGGGACGGGCATGCCGTGCTCGTCGAGAGGTGGGTTGATGATCGGGTTCTTGTACAGGAGGATGGTAAGAACGAGTTGGACGCAGCCGAAGAGGAAGGAGGTGCAGGCGAGCTATGGGATCCAAGGACAGTGAAAGGTCAACCAACCTGCGGGACTGCTTGGTACGCTCAGGCTCCAACGTACGACGATAGGACTGATCTTGACGAAGTTGAGCTTGCCGGTGCACCCTGAAGAGCTGCGGGTGTGGTGAATCAGCTCTTCGTTTTCCGCATGAGCTATAAAAAAGAAACAATGCAGACTTACCACGCTACCTCAAAGACGTCGAGCACGCCATACGTCCTCATCTTGCGGAAGATATACAGCAGGAAGCAGACGTTGAAGCCGTCCGCGAACTATGAAGGCCAAAAGAAGGTTATTGCGAATTCACGCTGAAGCACACAGCAAGACCAACCATCATCCAGCCGATGTCGATCTGCAGCTGATCAGGCCACCTACAATGAGACGGTAGTCAGCATGATCGAAGGCTGGGTGCGCTGCAGGAATACAGGAGCAAAGATGAGAGAACTAGAAAAAGTAAAACGCACCCGAGGTACTTGATGTCCCGCATGAAAATGTAAGAGTAGACTGCCCACATCAAGGAGAGTGTACAGGCGACCGTGTAGTGAAAGATGAACCACCGGTCGGTTTGAAGGATATGCCGCGCCCACACCGCCCCGAGGATCAAGGTCGCAAGGTTGGCTATGGGACCGAGTAGGCCGAGCGCCATGACAATGTAGGTCTGGTGCTTGATTCGCTTGTGTATGGGCGAGGTGAGGATCCGGTGCTTTTGCTCCTCCGTAAGAGGCGGCGGATCGGACGAAGCCATGGTTGAGGTGAAAAACGGCGAGGTTCGGGTGGTAGTTGGCGACGGGGCTGTGTAGATGCTGCCGTAGCGGGAAAGACGCGCTGAGAAAGAGGGTGTCGGCTCAGCCCGGTCAAGCAGCAGACGAGAGAAGCAAGGAAGCGGAGGCAAAGGAGAAGGAAGAGGGAAGCGGCATGTCCGAGGACTGCTGGACGGGCGGTGAGAGACGTGACAATAGACGAGCCAGATGCATTGCTCATGCTCGCCAGCGAAGTGTCTGGATCACGCATAGGGGCACGACTTTGCGCAGAGCTGCGTCAGCGGTCCCACCGAAACAACCGGATAAAAGAGAAACAGGAATTTCCTTCTCGCGGGAGGGCTTCGGTCAGCTATACCTGCTGAGCAGTACTGCTTTGCGCGTAAAGATATGTACTTGAACCTGATCAAGAGTGAAGACTGCTGATGAGCCAAAATTAAGCTGCCCCACGTTGCCCCCGTCACCTCCGAGTCCTTCTCGGTCCGCCTTCCTCTCGCTTCTCACACTCCGCTGCTCTTGCTTGTACAGCCTACGACGTCCCCATGAGCTCGCCCGGTACTCTCCTCGACGACCAGGTCTACCTTGGCCAATATCTGCTCGACCGCTTCGCTCAACTCGGGGTCAAGCAGTTCTTCGGCGTACCAGGTTAGCCACTCTCTCTCTTTCCCAATCCACCCCTTGCCCTGTCCTTATCCCAGTGAAACAACTCTTCTGACGCCTCGTGTGTGCTACAGGCGATTTCAATCTGACTTTCCTCGACCTCGTGGAAGACCACGAAAAAGTTCAATGGGTCGGGTGCTGTAACGAACTGTGCGTGCTCTTATCCCGTGCCGTAGGGGGACAAGCTGATGTAGTGGACGTGCAGTAACGCTGCCTACGCTGCTGACGGTTACGCTCGCGTCAAGCAAGCTCAGCTCAATGCAAAAAACGAAGGCAAGGAAGACAACGCCGAGGCGGGCCAAGCGCAGGGCGACGCAGGGAAGGACAAGACTCAGGGTGGGGTGAGGGGTCTCGCTCCTCTGCTGACGACCTATGGTGTCGGAGAGCTGTCTGCGGTCAACGGTATCGGTCAATCATCCTTTCCTGCGCTTCCTGCCTTCAGGGCTCAATCCGCTTGCTGCGTACAGCCGGCGCTTACTCTGAGCGCGTCCCGATCATCCACGTCGTCGGTGCGCCCTCGACCAAGCTTCAGAAGAACAAGGCTCTCCTTCACCACACCCTCGGCGACACCGGCGACTTTACCGTGTTCGAGCAGGCGTCGCGCGGCATCACCTGCGCTCAAGCCTTCCTCTCTTCCGCCGACAATGCCGCTCAGGAGATTGACCGCATTCTCCTCGCCGCCCTTACCACTGCTCGCCCCGCGTACCTCACCCTGCCTACCGATCTCGTCTTCGCGCCCGTAGACAAGAAGAGGCTGGACACCCCGATCATCCCGTCGCTCGTCAGCTTTGAAGAGAAGGATGTTCTGCCAACAGGTAAGAAGGTGGAAGCTGAGGAAAAGAAGCGGCTGGAGTTCGTGGTGAAAGAAATTGAACGGATCTGGGATGGTGCGAAGGATCCGATCATCATCGTGCGCTTCCCGTCCACTTTCGTTCCTCCGTCGCCGTCCCCATTGCCCTGCTCTGCGCTGCGAACTAAACAGGTTCTGTGGCTAACATCGCGAAACAAACAGATCGATGCGTGCGCAATCCGCTATGGCGTCGGTCACCTCGCTCGGGACCTCATCAAGGCAACTGGTGTCAGGGTCAGTTTGCAGTTGCTCTCGCGTTCTGACTGTATACTGACCCCTTGCGAACGCAGTTCTACACGAGTACGCGATTTCTCCCCTGCTGAACCTTCTCAACTTTGATGTCGCAAGCCCTCAACGTTGTGTGCTGACTCTGCCTTCTCCATAGCGCCGATGGGTCGTACAGCGATCGACGAGCTGCCCGAGAACGGCTTCGGCGGAGTCTACGTTGGCGAGGTCACCGCGCCCGAGGTGAAGGAAGGTGTGGAGAAGTCGGACCTCGCCATCATGGTACGTAGGCTCGTGCCCATGCTCGTCCTCACGCTGATCAACCCTTGACGGACAGGTTGGCAGCCTCAAGTCTGACTTTAACACTGGCGAGTTCAGCTACAAGTTCGAAGACGTGAACGTCATCGAGCTTCACTCGGATCACACCCAAGTCCAGTATGCTCGCTACGAGAATGTCTCCTTCCACACCCTTCTCCCTGCGCTCTCCAAGACGCTTAAGGCAAAGAAGCAGACGGAGCAGCATCCTGCGGATCTGGGCTTGAAGAAAGAGATCCCTGCTGGCCCGAAGGATGAGATGGTCAAGCACGAGGCTTTCTGGCCGATGATGGGTATGCTCCACTGTATTTCCAGCGTATGCCTTGTCGAACTCACCCCTTGCCCCTTATAGGCGAGTTTTTCCAGGAGAACGACATCGTTATCTCCGAGACCGGTACTTCAAGCTTCGGCATGGTCTCCACGCCTCTACCGAAAGGCGCCACGAATGTTTCTCAGGTATACCTGTCGCTCGCTTCGTCTCCGTCGTCGCACTGTTGACGCCGCATTTCCAAATCCGCCTCGCAACAGGTTCTCTGGGGTAGCATCGGCTGGGCGGGAGGAAGCACTCTCGGCGCCTTGCTCGCTGCAGAGGAGTTCCACCTGCCGCGCAGGGTCATCTTGTTTATTGGCGACGGCTCGCTGCAGCTCACCGTTCAGGAGATTGCGACGATGATCCGCCTCAACCTCAAGCCTATTATTGTTCTGCTCAACAACAATGGTTGTAAGTACTCCTCTCCCTTCCCGTATCGTGGCAGAGTTAACGCCACGTATACCTTCGCAGACACGATCGAGAAGCTTATCCACGGCGAGACCGCCAAGTACAATGACATTGCGACCTGGAAGTGGCAGTCCCTCCTTTCCTTCTTCAACGGCTACGAGCAGCCTTTCCCGACCAAGTCTTGGTTGGCCAATACGCGCGGGGAGTTGGAGAAGATCCTCGCGGACGAGGATTTCAAGAAGGCCGACAAGATCCAGCTGCTCGAGGTCAAGATGGGTCTGCTCGATGCGCCGGAGGCTTTGAAGAAGCAGGGCAAGCTCGTACGTTTTCTGTTCTCAATTGTGTCGAACGTGCGACAGATATGTCGCCGGCTCGGTCTATGCTGATCGCCTTCCTTTGCAGAGCGCCCAGCTGAACGCCGCTTAAACCTTGATTGTCACTCGACCCTTCTCTTCGCGCACCTCGATGCCCGCCCGCAATATCCCACCTCTCGCTTGTCCTTTCTTAGCTTGTTGTTCGCCCATTCGTTCCTCTACTCCCCGTCACGGAAAAGTCAAAAGTCAAAAGTCGTACCTTACCTTAGAAGCACATCGAGTGCAATCAGTTTCCCAACTTTTTCCGTCAAAGCATTACTCTGTCGCATCTTTGAGCGTCGGCGAAGACGCTCATTCCTTCGTAACGCTGCTATGGAAAAAGGCGCGAGGCGGCTTCTGTTTCTTACCGCAGCGCCTGCGGGGTTGTCCGATACGCAACGAGGAACAATCGGTTACAGCGACCACACTACGTTACGCCACTACTTCACGAACATGCAAGCGGGGAAAAAGGGGATATCACAAAACCCAGGACTGCACAATCAACTTCTTTCCCTCTCCCCACTCAAAGCTTGGCCTTCGCCTCTCCCTCTGCACCGGCCGACAGCTGTCCTTCCTCGCACACCTTCCTCATCTCGCGCATCGCTTCGACGAGGTTTGTACGGAAGGTTTCGGTCGATGTTTCGGGACAAGATACCTTGGACTCGATGCCAAACTTGATGATCTTGTCACCGGCCAAGTCTGCACGCCGTACAGAGCCGGTGATGAGTATACGACCATGCGGATGAGACGAGAAAGCGAGAGATGCAAAGGACCACGCACAGTTAATCCCGTACCCGTTGGGGTAGACCGCTCCGAAACCGGTGCCGAAGAATCGATCGCCCGCGCTCAACCCGCTGGTCGAGAGTACCCATTCCTGACTCTTTCCGAAGAGCTCGTCGTCAAAGAGGGGATGCGACTCGCCCTCGCGAAGGAGGAGGCGCAGGCCGAGGAAGTGACGGTCGATGCCTTTGCCGGTGGACGACTCGCGGGTGAAGGTGTTGTGGGCTTTGATGGCGGTAGATAGTAGTGCGTAGAGGGCGTTCGACTGCATTGCATGGTATTTGTGCTCGAGTTCCGGAGTCTCCAGCTGGAACGCAGAGGGGAAGGGACGCACGTCGCTCTTGCCCTCCCGCATCGCCTTGACCCACCTCCAGCTGTCTTCGCTGAAAGTCCGGATGACGTCCGTCCTTCCCCGGGCAAACAAGCGCGTCGAAGCCGTTTCGTAAGTTGCTGTCAGTTGATCATGCGTCTTGTGGTAGGCGAGCTGCAGAGCCATCTGGATGTAGGCATCGGGAGATTGCTTACCTGTGCAGTGCGGGCGGGTGATTAGCGGCAGGACTCGGGAGCCCGAGCTTCGACGAACCGGAAGTCTCCAAAGCTGGGATAACGACCGGGAAGAAGCAGCAAGAACGCACCGACGCTCTTGATCCACCCGGCGCCGTACTCGTCGTACCACAGCATCCTACCCTCACTGTCCTTCGCAATATCCTCCACCGTCTTGACGGCCTTTGCGATACTTTCCCTCGTCTGCTCATCGATCACCCATTCCAGCCGTTCCTCCACTCCAACCTTCGCCGTCCCCCTCTGGCTCGTCCCAGTCAGGTCAAGATCTTCCGCCAGCGCATAGTCACAGACGATACTCGGGATGAGAGCATCGCACGGCGAGTGCTCCCCGACCATGCTCGCGCGGCCGTTACTCTCGACATGTATCCCGACCGCCTTGTCCCACCATCTATTGCGACCGTTCCCTCCCGCGGAACATGCATTGCGGACGTGGGCATCAAGATCTGGCGTTGAGGTTGTAGGGGAAGATGAGGTGTACGTAGAGGATTTGAGGGTATAGGCGTCCAGGGAGAGGACGAAAAGGCTGTCCTCAATTTGGGTTACCGAGTCCCGGTTGACAGGAGAGATCGCGAGGAGGTGCTCCCTCGCCTTGGACCAACTGTCGCGATCGTCCCCCGAGAGTGCCCCTACAGACTCAGCTTCGCCGCGAGACTTGGCGTCGTCGGCGATGGCCCACAAACCGGCTTCAAGGGTAGAGGCCGGAATCGGGTTGCCCGAGCTAGGGTTGACGACAGGAAGCGTGTAGAAACGGTCGAGGGCCATGACGACAATACGGCGGGCCGGATGGGGATGTGGTGAGTGGACGAGCGAATCGGCGGGGATTTGAGGCGTGCGAGTGACACCGAACACCCTGTTTGCGAACCAGAAGCGTTGGGCACGACCTGAGGGAGTCAGTTTCGCAACACAGGCAGCCAAGGCAAGTTGAAGCGAAACCGGGTAGGGGTGGTGGACAAGGCGAAGTCGAGCGAAGGAAAGGTCAACCTAGAGAGCTCGAGAAAAAAGGAGTTTACCTCGCGTATTGGTTCATGTCAAACGGACCTGCGCGAGACGAGTCGGGGAGGATCTCTTGCCTGCATGGGCCGAGAACATGTTCAATCGACTAACAGCTGAAAGGGAGGGAAGAAAAAAGCGTACCTGTCGAGACGGACCTTGAAGTCGATGAGGCGCTCAGTGAGCTTGGCGGCGCGCTTGACCTGCCACTCGGTGAAGTCGCCTACCCCAGGGAATATGACAGTCAGCTCCCGAAAGGCGGCGGGTAGGAAACAAGAAGGGTAAGAAAAGAGGTGCAAACACACCCTTTTCCGGCACGCTCGCCCTGAACTCCTCCGGAATTCCCTGATCATCCTTCATCAACAGCCACCAGTTGCTGTTAACAGGCAGCGGTACACGCCAAGAATGGTAGGCCACCTTAATCCAGAAATGGTCGTCGAGCCAGTTATTGGGGGTTGAGCGGTCGACATCTGCGGACCGTAAATGAGGCGATACATCCCTGAGGATGAGATGGTGGAACAAGAGAGATGTGGAACTACAACGTACCTTTGAGCCTTTCCTGAAGTAGCCTTCCCAATCCTCCATCCTTTTCAAAGTCGGCAGCCCATGTCCTCCTCTTGTCCAGTTCCTGCTCGACCCACTCGTCGCCATGTCCTTCCTTGAGTGCTTGCTGAAGCAAGAATGGCTTCAAGGTCTGAATGTACTTGTCGAGAGAAGCGGTGAGAGTGGGGATGGGAAGACGAGGGAGCGACTTCTGCTGGCTGAAAGTCTTTGGCTGCTGAGCGCGGTACGGGGTGAGGGCGAACATGCGAGTATGTGTAGACTTGAACGGTCCAGAGATGTAAGCGAGTCTACTCGAGGTGTGCGAGGTGGGGGAGATGAGACGAGCAGAGTGGACTAGAGAATGACGAGCGAGCTGGATGATAGGTAGACGAGGCAGTAGCATCTATTCGGCTGATCTAGTGTTGCGTCCACATTGATCCGAATGCGAGAAGACAGCGAGTAACAGAGGCAGTTCCGGTTACTTTGACACTCGACTTTGTCCGTTTCACGCTCAACTCTGCTCACCCGTGGACGTGGTCAAACAGTCAATAAGGATGCACGCATACAAGTACAGTACTGAACGGCAGCAAATATACTCAAGAAAGAGGATTGATACGCTAAGATAATCGAAAAAAACCCTAAGGTAAAAAATCCGACGTCTCCCTCACCCGGTCCCTAGCTTACGCTCCTCCCATCGGGGTATTGCCTAGGAGAATATGGACACTCGCTTCTTTCCTCCCAGGCCTCCCAGTAGAGAAACCTTCTTGGGCGCTGCGAGCTTGATCGGAGACAAGTCGATCGGGATCCCCGAGTCGAGGTTGGCGTTCTGCGGCGTGACAGATTGGTACAGTCAGTTGTGAAGCAACAGCGAGGGGATGAGTTGTTTGAGCCTTCTAGGAAAATGATGACATGGAAGGGGTAAAAGTGGAGGAGCAGCAGGAGGAGAACGGGAAACGCGACGCACCTCGACCCCAGTCCACTCAAACTTCTTCTTCGCCCCACCAAACAGCTTGATCTTCTGCTTCTTCTTCGCCGCCATCACTGGAGCGGTATCACCTTCGTCCTCATCCTCCGACAAGACTAGCTTCTTCTTCTTCTCTGCTGGCTTCTTCTTGACCTTAAGTTGGCCTCCGACGGCACCTTCGCCACCAGCAGACGTGGAGAGGGCGAGAGATTCGCGAGAGGCATTGGCGCATTTGTCGCCAAGGACGGAGGCTTTGCGCTTCTTGGAGGCGGGCTTGTCTTGTTCCTCGACGGCGACGACGACGGGCTTCTCCTTGACCTTCTCCTGTTTCTCCTTCGCGGCTGCTGCCTTGGACTTCGTCGGTCGCGGAGTACGCTCCTCCTCGCCCTGCTCTTCCACCTCTTCCTCCTCCTCCTCCTCCTCCTCCTCCAACGCTGCCTTAGCCTTCTTCCCTCCAGCAGCCTTCACCGGCGCATCCTTCTTCACCTTAAGCTTGTTGCTCGGCACCGGTGCAGAGCGAGATTTGCTCTTCACCGGCTTGTAAGTTTCCTCCTCGTCCTCGACGACAACGGGAGTTGCCTCCAGCTCCCGCTCCACCTCGGCATCGGAAGCAGAGGCCTCCTCATCGACAGGCTCAGGCTCGGCGACGACCTTCTTCGGCGCACGAGGCTTTCTCGCCTTGACCGCAGCTTGTTTGACAGGCGCCGGGGACGCGGTGGCGTACGGGTGCTCTTCCGCTTCTTCCGGCTCATGGGCCTCGTCATCTTCATCGACGGGCGCAGGCCGTTTGCGCGAGCCCGAGGACGCCGAGGTCGAGGTGCCTGCCTTGACGGTGCTGCTACTGCGAGCTAGAAGCTCGCGGTCTTTCTGCGCAGCGGCGGTGGCCGAGGCTTGCAGTGCGGCGAGGGCGGATTGCGCTTCTTCGGCGGTAGCGGACGAGGCGGAGGCGGCTTCCTCGGCGGCCTTGAGGGATGTTGCGACAGTCTTAAGCTGGGCCTGTCGGAATGAAGCGTGATGAGTAGAGCTCAAGTGGGGGCGAAGGGAATGAGGACGAACCTTGAGCTCCTTGATTTCGCCTTCGAGCTTCTCTCGCTTCGTCTTCTCCTTCTCAGCCTCCTTGTTCTTTGCCTCCTCGCTCTTCTTGTCCCCCTTCTCAAGCCGCAATACCGCGGCCTTGCCGTTTTCCAGCTCGCTCTTGAGCTGCAAAATCTCCTGCTGCAACGCCTGGGCGGTACCAACGGCCTCGTCGAGTTCTCGGCGCGAGGCGGCAAGGTCGGATCGAAGGCTGGAGATGGTGCGTTCGGAGGTTGCGAAAGAATCGAGCAGCATCTTGCGGGCGGCAGCAAGGCTAGAGATGCGCTTGTTAGCCACCTCGAGGGTTTCCTGGTGGACTCACTTGTCAGCTCTAAGTTGACGATTGTAGACAGGGAAAACAGCGTACTTGCAGCTCCTCCCTCTCCGCCTTCTCACACTCCATCTGCCATCTTACCGTCGTCAACTCGGCCTCCGCCTCGACAACCTTGATTTCCCACCGCCTCTCCTCCCGCTCAAGCAGCTCAACCTCCCACTTCTCCTTCCATCTGCGGTTCACCAGCTCGCACCGCAGCTTAGCCTGCATCTCCTTTGCCCTCCTGCGCTTCGCCGACTCGGCCATCAGCTGACGTTCGAGAAGCGAGACGCGCGCAGTCAGATCTGCTTCGCGCTCAGCTGCGGCGGGGTCTGTTCGAGCGGCACCAGGCGCAGGAAGAGCCTCGGTTGAGGCGGCGGCGAGTTCAGCGGCGAGCCGTTGAGCCTCTGCTTCCCATCCCTCAGCATCTGTCTTGCCCTCGACCTGCTGCTCTTCGAGTTGCTTGATCCGTTCCGCCGCATTCGCCAGTTTCAGGTTGGCGTCGGCTTGTTGCGCGGCGAGGGACTTGCTCAGAGAGGCGTTGCGAGTCTTGAGCTCGTGCAGCTGCTTAGCTAGCGGGAGGGCGAGGAGGGTTCCATCGCGAGCGGCGGTAGAAGAAGAGGCAGGAAGAGAAGAAGAGAGGACGCGGCGGCCGGTGGCATGCGAGGGAGAGGTAGACTTGCGAGATGAAGTTTGCGAGAGGGAGCCGCTAGACGACGCACTGGGGAGTGAGGTGCGCTTGGTGTGGAGGGAGGAGGAAGAGGCGAACGAGAACGAAGAGACAGAGGAGCCAGAAGAAATGGTCGAAGGAAGGGGAAGGGATTGGCGTTTATAGTGGGGACTGCCTTGTGCTGAGACAGAAGGCTGGTTCGAGCGAGACTCTGCTATGGCAATATGCTGTGAGAGGCAATACACAGAGATAGGAGGATGAGCAGACGCACGAGGCGGGAAGAGGGCGCGTCCGATCAAGCTACTCCTTGATCGACTAGGACCGGCTGCTGGAGCTACTGAGACATTCACTGACGAGCTGGCTTCTCCCTGCTGGGCAGCGCCATCTGCAGCCTCCTGCTGGGTTCCGATAAGGGTGACATCGCCTTCCTCCTCTTCGACTACCGCGGGCCTCTCCTCTTCCAGGAGCGTATCTCTCTCTAGACCGCTAAGGTGGTCGCTCGAAGGTGCGGGCGCACGTAGCTCGAGCGGGATGTGTCGCCCCGTGGGATGAGGTCGTTCCGGTGCGGAGGGAGAGGATAGGCGTTGCTGTTCGATTTGGTGCGAGGTGAGGTAAGAGCGGTTGAGCATCGTATCTGTACAGTTGTATGGTGTACTCTGGTAGCGGGGTAAGGGTTGTTGTGAAGGTTGCAAGACTGTAAAGGAGGTTTCGAGAGTCAGTTGAATGACCTACGTCGAACCTCATCTCTGCGCACACAGCGCGCTGATCTGAGATGTTCTTCCAGCAGCCGCCGGGTGCACAATAAGAGTGCTGAGTATCGTCCGATCACCCTCCTGCTGTGCGGCTCGCCGCTTTGATCGTCTCCAAACAAGGGGAAGGGAGCGAGGTCGGGACGCACATTAAAGGCCTATGGGTATCCTACGACGTCGTTGATAGGTTCAAGAGGTAGTCAGGAGCAGCCCAGTGTCGCCAATCAAACCAGGCAAGCGAGTCGACCACAGTGACGACTTCCAGACAGTGTCTCCTCAGCATATGCGGGAGCAAACCTAATGGCATTACAAAGGGTTTCCTATGTCAACAACGCAAATTGAAGCGTGAGTTTCCGGTGTAAGTAGCATTCCTGCTTCGGCGGAGACTGGGCCGCACACTTTGACGAGGCGACGTTCACGAACAGGCGTCGCAGTGAAAGTTCCTCTCAGCTTCCCACGCCTTTGCGAGCGCGATTGTGGTAAGACAAAGACTCAAGAGTTGCAGATGAACGGCACATATGACCACATACGACAACGACGAATGACAACAGAATGACATCTAGACCCAGAGGAACCAAACCAACCTTGAGAACGACCCAGAACGAAGAAAGACCCAAAAGATGCGAGGAAGGGGGTGGTGATGCGCCCAAGAGAGGGAGGACGAGAAATGATACAGAGTCGAGGCGGCGGGGTTTTGGTGCGATGCGAGGATAAGCGGAAGATTGAAGGGAGAATTGAGAGGCTGAAGACGAGGAGGAAAGAAGTCCAGACGAAGATCGTGTATCTGATGCGCCTATGGTAGGAAGCGTCGTCGTCCGGCGAGAGAAAGCGCTGTCGAGCGGCTGAGGGGAGGAGAGAGACCGGCTCGGATGCGGTACGAGGTCGACACAGCGGTAGAGGGTAACCCGTTTTTCCCTTTTTGGTGAATGGCGGTTCGTGGCCGTCATCTAGGGATGTTTGTATAGTGGAGACTGGACGAGAGGGTGTGTGCGACGTGCTCATGTGCTGGAGAGGCAGCGGAAAGGGTCAGCGAGGGCTCGTTCGTAAAGCGATCTCCCAAAAAGGACTCACGCATTCACCGCCATTTCGTTCGTCTTGCCCGTCGCCGCCTTGGACTGGAACGCCTTGTCCGCCTCCCTAGTAGCGAGCACCAGTCCCGCGTCGCTGTCCGAGGTGATCATCGAGTCGTACTCGCGCTGAGCCAACGACGACAGTTCGGAGGATTCGAGGCGGTCAAAGACGGGGATGTTCATGTTGGCGTAAAGAGACGTAGGCGGAGCGAGACCGGACTGGTCGTGCATCAAATGGAAAGGGGCGGCGCGAGCGTGCGAGTTGGCAAAGTGTCGTGAGAGCGACGGGAGAGGTGAGATGGATCGAGTGAGCATGCGGCGGCTTGCGAGTGGATCAAGAGTGGAGACGAGGCCAGGCAGGTGGGAGGTTGCTTTGATGGTGAGAGTGTAGAGAAGGAAGCAGAGAGCAGAGCGAGCAACTAAGAGTGCAAGACGGAACCAACGAGCCGTTCCGAAAGGTCGAGATGAGAACGGGACTTTCAAAATCCCGCATCTCGTTCGGAACGAGCGATTGGGAAGGTCATGATGATTTCTTTTTCCCCTTTCTTACGGTTCGTGCTTACAACCGATGCCATCACTCCCGACATTCCTGCTCTGGCTTCATCGTCTGTAGACCTCCCACGTCCGTTGACAACCCGCAACGCCTGTCCTCCCCTCTCATCCTCTTCACCGCGACCGCCTCCCGATCCACCTCCCTCTGTCCTCCTTTCTGCCTTGCCGGCACCGCTTTTTGCCACAGCTCGTCCGTCGATGGGTTCTGCTCAGGCTGCTGGCGTACGCGGCTGTCATCCCAACGTGCTGAGGGCGTTGCCAGCGACACCCTTACCTCCTCCCGACGTCCTCTCCCAAGCTTGATTTCAGCCTGATTTGCCACCTTCCGAAAAGTGTCTCATCGCCTTCCCGCACGCTAGCGAAGCCCTGCTGACTTGTCCGAAGATCTTGGAGTAAGCCTGATCACTTGTCGACCCGTGGTAAGGAAAGCTCAGAGCCATGCGGCTGCAAGCTGCTGACCAAGGCTTCGGAAAAAGGGCCGCTCGACGATGCAACTCCGACGGAAGAGGTTGCTCTCGGCAACATCGGCGAGAAACGAACGGCGGCACAGACCGCTCGGGATGATGCAAGGAGAACAGCACCTGCTGACAACGGCGCTCGGCGTCCTTTCCTGCTGAGCGACGAGCCGCGGACAACCGGACAAGTTGTCCGTCTCTCGTCTCCCTCGATGCACCAGCCTGATCAGCTTCATCGCCGCAGCGGGAACACAGCGATGGATGGGCAGGAGATGCGACAGGACTAGCGGTGCTCTGCAGGAAGTGCTCACGGGCGGACCCTTCTTGGAAGAAAATAACGTGCGTCAGTCTTTGCTTTTTAGAGCCGTCCGCGTCATGCTCGGACTTGCCCCCTTCGAAACCCTGGAGATTCCTCCGAAAATCTCGGAATGGCCCTGGAGAGTTCTCCGAAGATCTCGGAGTAAGCATGATCTCCTGCCGAGCCATGGCGAGGTTAGCTCAGAGCCATGCGACCGCAAACCGCTGACCAAGGTTACAGAAGGCGGTCCGCTCGACGATACAACTCCGACAGGAGTTCCTCGTGACAATCGGGGAGAAACGAACGGCGGCACCGACGGCTAGACGATGCCAGGAGAACGGCAACTGCTAACGACGGGTGTTCTCCAAGCCATTTCCAACAGCTGACGAACAAGGCTCTTCCCCTTTTGCCTCTCTCGACGATCCATCTTTATCAGCTTCATCGAGTTTTGGCTGGAGGGCGGCTGGAGGGCGGCTGGAGGGCGGCTGAAGGGCGGCTGAATAGCTGCAGGATGCGAAGAGACCGTGGTGCACTGCATCATTCCAGTACCGACAACATCGTGACTAGGAGAACAAGCCTTGATCTGCGATTGCGTCGGATGAGGTCAGCTGTGTTTGCAGGGAGCATCCGGAGAGTACTACCTACATGACAATGTACAATTCTATGCAAGAGATGGAGTCCACTCTTCGACGCCACCGTTCCAACTGCAAAAAAAAAAGAAAAAAAGGGCAAGATCGGTCATGCATGACTAGTCATGCATCGTCAGTAAGGGCAGGTCGTGGCGGCATACTACTTTACACGTAGGCCAGCAAGGTAAGAGAACGTCGACCACTCGGTACCTGCAGTGAGCGGCCAATTAGCCAGAAGAGGCGAAATATGTGACAGGGAAAAGAACCTTGCCCACAAATCCCGCTCCTCGCGCCAACACTGCTGCATCAATCATGGCAGGGTACCATTTATCAAACTCCTTCGCTGTCTCCATAGCTTCATGGTCGAGCACCTTCCAGCCGAGTTCCTCCTTGAGCTGCTTCACGAACGGACTGTTCGGTTTTTCGTCCGTTGTCGCGACCTGAATAAGGCGGCAGGCATGAGCGCATTGCGAGTCGTAAGTCAGGGAAAGAGGACGCACAATAGCGTATTGCTCCGCTCTGAGCCCAGCAATATACTTCTCCCTTCCCTTACCCGCTCCGGTCCAGCCGTTCGGGTTATCCATCCGCCAGTTCAGCATCTTCCGCACCCTCGCAACAGCATCCGTATACTTGTCGAGTGAGGTGAGACCACGTGCACTCTTGAAGTCGCCTCGACGGATGTGAACGGTGATGAAAGGCGGAATGTTCCTCAGCGAGGTGGTTTCGAAAAGATCGAGAAGGTAGATATCGGCAAGCTGTTCGAGTTCGTTTGTAAAGCGGAGATGCTGTCCAGCATCGAGCCAGCCGTGCCCTTCGTATGATCGCAGGGGCTCGAGGGGAACCTTGGGCGGGTAGGCGGGAGGGAAGAGGCGTGAACCGAGGAATAACGCATTGTCCAGGCAGAAGACGTCGTCTCGTGGTGGATCTGAGCGTCCGGGGTCGAAGCCAGGCTTCAGGTTGGCGTGCCGATTGACCGGGACTACGGCAGACTTGGCACCTTTGGGTTGTTGTTGTTGCGGAAGTAGCTCTATTCGAACTCGGTTGAGCCACTTCCGTCGGCTTTCCCAGTCAAAGTCAAACTATGGGCGTGAAGAGCATTAGCCTGCTTCTGGCGCCGTGATAGGAGGAAGCGCCGGCCGAAGAAAAGCCGTACATCCTTGATCGCCTCGAACCAAATATTGAAGCCCTCCGACCCGCGTCCCATCTTTGGCAAGGGGAAGTACTTGACGTCGATATGACTGTCGGACTCGGAGATTGTCAGGGGTAGCGCAAAATAGCGCGAGCCAAGGACTGGAAGGAGGTGCGTACTGAACGGCCATCGATCCATCATTCACATTCCGCCCATCCGCTGTTTGCTCGAGTACGGACCAGCAGCTCATTGTTTCCAGCGGTGGAGGGTATGTGAAGTTCCACCATTTGAGCTGAGAGAGTTCGACGGCGGCGATTTGCGTTTCATGGTAGAAACGGTCGAGATCGTAGAATTGGCTGAAATCGCGTGGTGTTTCTTCGAAGTGAAGTGGGGTGAGAGTAGGGCTGAGAAGCGCTGTGTGAGCTAAGGCAATGTCAAGGAGGAGTTGCGGCACGTACATGATGACGACCCGGTGTAGCAGCTTGCCCAGGTAGAGCAAATTCTGAATTGCCATGAACTGATTCGCTGTCCAAGGACAAGAGCCACTGCGTCAGCATCGCATGTGCAATGAGGTTCATCTGAACGCGACAGCATCGTAGCATGTTCCGAGGCGGCAGCGGAGCAGGCAAGGAAACAGCTAGTAGCGCACCGTGTCCACCGTAGCTTAGGGTACTCCCATAACGAACTCCCGGCTTGATCTGACTCTCAAGATTTTCCTGGGGTGCTGGAAATCTGAGAACCTGGACGGACGCAAAGCTGTTTGAACATGGGAAGGCAAAGCAGATGTCGAGCAAGGTACGCACAAGAGAGGAGTCAAAGCGCTGTACAGGCTCGCTCGTCATGTCATGCAAGGTATGTACAGCGCTATGCAGCTGTTCTCGTATCCGTCCTGCCGGAACCACAAATGAACGGACCTCGGTCAAGAAAAGTGTTTGGCCGGAAGGCAAGCGAGACGGGTGGCTCACCTCGAGCATTTGTCGTCCGGTCCGCGAGCATTGTCCACAGTACCAACGTAGCACCCAGGACAGACAGGAGGAGCGCCTTCCTTCTCCCGCTCCACCAACTCGCAACGCTTGGCGACCTCCGCCGTCCCATCTCCCGCTTGTCAACCCGTTCCATCGGCTCAAAGCCCTCGTTCTCCGGCCATGGTGAAGCTGGCGCAGTGTATCGTGAGCGGCTTGGTGTTGCCGGCACATGCATATCGCCAGACCCGGAAGAGTGGGCGGAGGGTATGGAAGCAATACACCGCTCGGGCAGGTAGGAGGCTGGGGCGGCCAGCGCTGTAGGAGCTCTTCGGAGGTGCTCAGCGGCAGCAGTCACTGAGCACGATGAAACGACGGATGATGTTGGGCTCCGAATGTCGTCGCGCGTTGTGCTGTGGGTCTTACTTTTTCGCGAGGCCAGAGCATGCCCCGCTGTATTGTTGTGAGAATGCAGTTCGATGAGAGTCTCGAAAGAGTGAGGGTGATAGGTGTTCTTGTCTTTTCTTGTCGCGCCTGTTTTCTTTTCTCGTCTCTCGCTTGACCGGTACGGCCGGACACGCTCAACGCTCTGTACGAGGTGGCGAAAGACGGAGGCATAGCACGAGCGAAGGAGAGACAACAGACAGTCTGGCGGCAGAATTGATGGCGCGGACTCAGGAGGAGTCTTTGGCGAAAAGGGCGATGTGCTTGAGCTCTTCCTGCACATCGACAGAGAGAGTGACAGGCAAAGTGTTCAGCAAAGCAACCCGAAAACGTGTACGGCGTAGGTATGGGCGAACGTACCTGCACCAGCGTCCCAACTTTCATTCCCTCCTCATACTTGCTCACGTCCCACCCCTCCCCATGCGTTTCCAACCGAGCCACCTCCCGCTTGACAATGTCATTCTGTTCCGTCGCCTCGTGAAAGGTCGTTGGTGAGAGGGTGTAGTCGCTTGAGAGATGGTAGAAAAAGGTGGACGAAATGCGGTACTGAGGTCGGGAAGATGTAGCTGGATCGGCAAGTCGAGCAGAGAGAGCAGCGACCGTTGCGTCGGTACATACGACCTCGTGATAGCCTAGAGAGAGTAGTACCAGTGAATTTAGCTACTAAGCGCTAATGAAGAAGCAAAGTGACGGCGTCTCCGATGAGAGAGGCGAGCATACCGGCGAGAATCAGACCACCAGTGAAGTGCCTGCGAGAAGGAGGAAGCGAGGGGCGACGCAGATTCATTAGCGTACTCGAGCAGTGTAGGTAGAAACGGTATGCGTCGGGACAGGGAGCAAACTTACTCAAGTTGCTTCCCCGCTTGCACAAGCAGGTGACCTAGAGGAAGCTTGACGGTGATCCGCTTCCCGGAATTTCGAGCCCAGACGTGCAGACCCGGGAAACGGGAACGGCCATGTATGGTTAGGAAGTTGAGGTCTGCGTTGTGCACGAGACGTAGAAACAGAGACTGTAGAGAGCCATAGATCGAGGCTGACCTGTATGAAAGCCGGCGAAGACTATGCCAGGTAGGAAGTAGGTGAGATCAGCGATGGGGTCCAGTAGAAAGCCAAGGCAGAGTGCAGAGCAACGTACTTTCGCCTACCTTGCCGTACTTGACGAGGTCGGTCGAGGTCGGCGCCAACAGGTGTGAGCCATACTCGCCGGCATCGGTGAACGTCTCCTTCGGCAGGCCAAGCCCCTGTGCTACCATCTGACTGACACCCTCGACCGCAGTCTTGATCTGTGTCCCCCATTCAGCCATCCCGCTTTCCCATCTGTCAGCGAAAGCGCGAGGACTGACGTTCTCCATGCGGAGGGAGGGAAAGTCAGTCTGAGGCGGGGTGCGTCCCATCCGGTGGAAGAAGCTGTAAGCAAGTACAGAGTCAGCAGGTATGCCAGGCTAATGAAGGTAGACGAGACATACCGGCATTTGGGGTCAGCTTTGCCGCCTTCAAGGTCAAGCGGTCGCTGGCAAGGGTCAAGTGCTGCGATCACGGCCTTGCAGGGACCGAAAGAGTGGCATTTGGGCTATGGAAAGGGACCTTTCAGCGACGAGACAAAGTGAATGAAGGGGGAGCTAGCCGACCTTTTCCGTATTCTCGAGGGTGATACCGACTGCAGACGCCCAGTTTTAATGGAGTGGAGCTTGGGAAAGACGGAGAGAGAGTGGCGGACCTTGATAGTGGACTTCCGGCCGGAGATCCTCCTCCAGGGCGGCCTGAGGTTGAGCGAAGTAGTCCTCGAGCAGATCCAGAAAGGCCTGATTGGCGTCCTCGGATACTCTTGTGTCCTTGACGATGAGCGCGCCGTATTCTATTAGGGCGATAGCTGCCTGTGGAGGAAGAGATGAGGAAGGTTGGTTGAAAGTGGGGGAAGGGGAGACGCACCTGTTCGGCTTGAGCGCGTCCATGAGGAGACTCTGGATCGCCCAGATATACGTCTAGATCTACTATAGGCAGCGGGCAGGTCATTGTAGCGCAATGGAGAGGTTCAAAAGTCGCGTTTGGCTCTCTCCTCCTTTGGCATCTCTCGTACGCCGCATGAAGCCATGAGAATGCCCTTGCTAACACCATGTTAGTCTATTGCACTCGCCCGAGCCAACTTACGCCGCTTCAGCTCCTCTCCGCGTGCCGGAACCTCGCTCAAGTTACTCGTATTTTTCCACCCGCAACAGCTCAACGCGCAGAGTGCAAAGACGTTCTGAGTAGCTGACTGACGCGGACACGCTGCCTGTCGAGGTTGTCGAGGGTTGGAACAGCTTCTTGAATCGATATGTCGAGTTGAGCAAGACGAAGTCGCCGACTGTGCAGCAGACGCCCAGTCGATCCTACTATCTTCGCGCCCTCGAAGCTCCACGGCGCTGTAGCTGGAGGCAATCGAGCCGCAAAGCCACCAGGTTATGCAGATCAACCCCCTGCACCTACGCTTTTCTCTCTACTTGCTCCTGCACGGTCACTGCTTCACGCACACCTTTCAATGACAGATGCGGTCGGCGGTACTGAAGCTCGTCCAACGTGCTCTGTCCCTGTCCCCTCAGGACGAGACCTGCAACGGCAGAGCGCTGGGGAAAAGTCTCGAGGGGTCGGGGCCTTGCGCGTTGCGAGTTTCCTGTACGTCTGAGGCTGTCTTCTGTCCGCGAGACCGTCCCTTGTTGGGCGGTGGCGGTGGCAGGGGCAAGCTGGCGAAAGAGGCTTTGGTACGGTTGTTGCCGACCTTCTCAACCTGGTTTGCCTTGCGAGGGCGGGCCAGCGCTGCTTCCGAACGGCCCCTCGAGCTCGCCAGCGGCGCAGTGACTGCCTTACTCTAGCGGACGACGAATGTCTTCCTCGCCTCGCCCAGCACGCGCTTCCGACGTTGTCCGGGTCTTGCGGCGCTTCGAGTCATCGACCCGTTCGCCGACCTGTATACCTTGGCGCCGCCGCCTAGCGATAAAGAAAGCGTCCCATGCTGCCGATGTATGCTACAGGTCTGCCTTCTACTGTCCGTAACGACGACGGGTACAGCTCGCGGCGATGGCACGAACCATGCGGGCCCTCTTTTTCAGATTCACAAGCTCGGACTCACCGCAAGTTTCGCCGTACGCTATGCTCCCTTTCGGATTCCGTCTCTGAAGCTCATAGATCGTGCCCCCCCTGCTAGTGCAGTAGACCCGTTTCGCCGTCTCTCAGCTTGCGCCGATTCTGAAGCCTTGGATGCTCTTTTCACACAGCTTCACCTAGCGCACACCCTGCGCGATGCCGGTCAGCGTCACATTGTGAAGGGTGCAAGCCACGGCGAAAGGCAGCTTCAGCTCTCTGCTAGAACCGAAGTTCGTGCCGGCGACTCGGTTGCAATGAAGTTGCACGCCACCGCTGAAATTTGGACGATCTACCCTGCTCAGCCACAACGAATCCCTCGATCATGACGCGACAACTCCGCCCGCGGGTGGCTGCAGACCCTACACTCTGTCGCGTAGGTGCTCCTGCTTGATCTTCAAGGATCCTTTTTTCCCGCTTGCAGCCGACGTGTCTATGTGCTGTTCAGCCTCCGCACAAGTCGTCAGAGATCTGGAGCCCACAGGTTACGGCGAGCGTGGATTCCAGGGAAAGGCTGACGACAAGCACGCCGCTCAGCGGAAGAAGCGAATACGGTCGCGATGAAATGACGGAGTCATGCACAGCAAAGTCTGATATCGTCCGTTACAATCACCACTTCCCGATACGATGTTAACCCATTCTCTACTCTACCAATCATCATCTTCATCCTGCGGTTTCCTGCCCGCCCTTTTCGCCAGTGCACTGGCCAAATCATTGGCGGAAGGTTTGACGAGTCCACCCATGGCAGGTGGCGCTCCTGCTGCTGCGCCAGGGCGAGAAGGTGCAGGAGGTGCGGGAGGAGGCGCAGGCGCACGGCCCGCCGCAGCAGGAACACCGGGGCGAGGAGGAGCGGGAGGAGGCGGGGCGCGGCCGGCGGCGGTTGGTGCGGGCGGCGGGGGTGGAGGAGTGGGGCGGCCATTCGGAATAGAGGGTTTGGCTCCGATGGACGGCTTGCTGGGAATGGCGGGCTTGGGCTTGGCGGCGATGGGCGGTTTTGGCGCAGCGGGCTTTCCGAGCGCGGAAGCTGGTCGCGAGCTGGCGGGTGTCGAGCCATTGCTGGAGGGTGCAGCACTACTGCCGTTCGACTCATCGGCCGCCGCCCGTTTCGCCGCGAGGATGGCAGCTAGACCGCCGCTGTTGCCCATTCCAGGCATGACTGAGACGGGAGCGGCGCTGCCTTCACCCGAGCGTGCTCCGAGACCGATGGTAGGAGCCTTCGGAGCCGCAGGGGCAGACGGGGCTTTCGGTGCTGCAGGAATGGAAAGGGCTTTATGGGCGGCAGGTGCTGACGGGGCGGAGGGTGCGGCGGGAGGAGCACGGCGCGCAGGAGGGGGAGGTGCCGGCGCAGGTTTGGGCTTCTGCGGAACGAGCTGTAGGTAATTCGACGGCGCCCATCCCTCTTGCGATCCCCTCTTCACAAGCCACCACCCGCCGTCGTCCTGAGTAACCACCTCGAGGAGCTCGTCCTTGGTAAGCGAAAGTTCGCCAGGCTGGTCGGTCTCGAAGGTGAACAGTCTGCAAACGGTGAGGAGGGGCTGTGAGTTAGCGTTTGCGGCGACGCCGGAAAAAAAGCAGAATGGCAGCTCACGCCTTGTACTTCTCCACTTCAGGCTCTGACGGTGGTGGCGGGGCAGCAGCACGGACCGGAGGTGGCGGAGCAGTTCTGCCGGCGGAGACAGTCTTCGTAGCGGAAGGAGCTGCCGGTGCTCGGGGAATACCAGCAGGAGCGGCGGGAACGGCGCCGAAACCGCCCGAGCCAGGAAGCTGCTGCGCTCGCGGCCGAGATGCGGGAGTTGATCGCTGTGAAGAAAGAGGTATTCAGCTGAGCATGCCCAAGTAAGACGGGTGAAATACCCACGCTAGTTGATTGCTTGGGGACCTTCTTCGGTTTAGGCTTGCGAGCGGCCGGGGGATCGGACACGCTCGTTGGTGATTCGCCAGACGGTACGCTGACTGCCGAAGATTTGTACACGTCGCCTCGGGGAATAGTCTCGTCCTTCTTGAAGGTGATGGCCGCCTGCTTGCCCTTCTTCTTAGAATAGTTAATGCTGTCGTGGCCGGAAGAAAGGTCAGCATAGAGCACGCGAACAATGAGGGAGCTACAGTCTATAGCTCACCTTGGCCCGATGTTGACCTGCACAGCGCCGTTTGTTCGCTGCTGAAGGTGAACGAGGAACTCGGTCTTAAAGACACACGAGATGAGCGGGTCTCCCTCCTCCTGGCTGGTGGTGTTGAGCGCCATCCAGTCATCTCGGAGGTTGGAGAGACCGACGGCGCGGATCGTGACGAGGGCAATCTTGCGATCGACTGAGGTTTGGGCTTGTCCGTTAACGGCTTGCGAGATGAGAATGTAGACAGCCTTATCGGTCTACAGGCGTTGCGACCGGTTAGTGCGTTGCGGACGTGGATGGAGAACTCTAGGTACGCACAAGAACGAGGAAACGCGGACTGGGCTTGGAAGATCGACCGAGCTTGGAGACGAGAAGCTCAGCACGAGCGCTGAACGCTACGGTCTCGTTGGCTATACGTGGGGTCGAGCTCAGTGCCATCTCCACGTGCAGGATTTCTAGGGGAAAAACTCACAAGCAATACCAGCGGCGTTCCGCAACCGAGTCCCCTCAATACTGTCCCGCGCCCCAACGTCAAGATAATCGCCCATAAACTTCCGCATACTGACAAGTGAGAACCGCCTGCGTTCCTTCCTTCCGCCGAGGATCTGATGCCCGTAATCCCTCAACTGAGCATAAACGATCCCTTCCTTCTTATCCATCCAAAAGCGCTGAATCGTCCTCGCCGCCTCATGCTTCCTCCGCAAGTACGCCCTCCAGGAGCGTTGAATCCGACCCGCCATGTTGTGCCAGTACTTGTCTCGCATCGACTCGAGCGCGAAGAGGGTTTCGGGATTCTTGATGAAGGCTTTGGTCACGCCCATTTGCCATTCTTCTTTGGCGATGCCAGTGTCTCTGAGGATTTGCTCGCAGCCGGTACGAGCGTCGCCCTGCCAGATGTAGTCGCCGGCGTACGAGGTGGCAGGAGAAAGGAGGTAGAAGCTGCAGAAATGCAATGCGGGCGTTAGCGGCAGTATGGGAGTATGGAACAGCCAATATCACGTACCGCTCGACCATCTTCTCGAAAGTATTGCGATACGCAAACCCAGCACGACGAACGCGAATGTTCTCCTGCAATCCGAGGTACTTGATCTGGTGCAGAATCGCCTTGGTGTCGTACTCCGTCGGCGACCGATTCTGATTCGGCTTGATCGTGCGGATGTAGCTAGGCTGGGAGCGCATAAGCTTCTCGACCAGAGCATTGGCGGAGGCCTTGATCTTGTCGCCTGCCGTAGGCGGGCGCTTCTTGCTGTTGGGGTCGGGTCGGTCGGGGAAGAGAGTCTGGAGGAACTGGTTGCCGCTGCCCGCGACGAGGTCGAGGAGATCTTTGGAAAGGACGTCCTTGTTCTTGTCCGTCATTCCTGCCACTGTATACATGACCTCGCCTGCGTAATGCTTGATGAGAAACTTGCTGCCGCGAGTCTCGAATTGCGGGTTCGAAACGCCGCCCAGACGCTGCGAGAACGAGCTATCGGCGGCGAGAGGATCGGCGTGGGCTGTAGCGCAGGCGTCGTTCAGAGCAGCGAAGACACCAGGTGGACGCTTCTCCTCGATGAGGTCGCAGACGATCTTGTTGTTAAAGTATTCGATAGGCGTCCACTACAGAGAGCGAAGGTATCAGTAAGCCGAACGGAAGAGAGTAGGGGGAGATCGACGCACCTTGATTTGCTCGCGAACGTATTCTTCTTGCTCCGTCTTGAGCGTAAGCTGAATGAAGATCTGCTGAAGCTTCTCGTTGACGTAGTTGATGCAAAGCTGCTCGAACTGGTTGGTCTGTGTGCGCGCGAGGCCGACTAAGCATCATCGGCGTAGCAAGAAAGGAGGGCAGGTACAGCTTACATCGAAAATCTCGAAACCGTAAATATCGAGCACGCCGACAATATTCGCGCTAGGTTGCTTGCTCTTCATGGACACGTTTACGCGCTGAACGATCCATTCGAACAAGTTGTTGTAGATGGCTTGCGAGAGAGCGTCGCGAACAGAGGAAGCCTGTGCTCGGTTGAGGGGGACTTCGTAGACCGATCCTGTGGTATACAAGCGTCTCAGCTTCAGGTGATGCAGATAAGCCGTAGGAAGAGAGGCAGGGAGAAGGTTCACGCACCTCGCCTTCCTCCCCTCTGCGTCTCCATCACTCGACTCGTCAACGCCTTCGACACCCTGTCCGCGTCGACCTCGAGCAGGTACGCCACGAACTCCGGCACGCTCTGATCCTTGACGTACGCATTCCCTTCCTCGTTCTGCATAAACTCGACATTACCGAGCCACAGGATGGACGCGAGCATGCGCAGGATGTCGTCCTGTTCCCCTTGGCTGAGCCCGACGATCCCCATAGCTTTGAGCGTTTCAGTCCAGTCGGCGTTGTCGTCGATCCCGGGGACTTCGAGGCAGCCGGATTTGGAGATGTAGGCGTAGGCTTCCGGACCTTGCAGACCGTATGCGTCGCGTTGAGCGGAAGAGGCGCCCTTGGTAAGCTGGTAGAAGATGTGGAAGTTACGCTCTGACTTGATCTGACCGGTTACACGGTTCTGCAATGTCAAAACGGCGTGAGCTGAGTTCCAGACCAAGGGATGGCAGCAGGGAAGAAAGCCTTACCTTCTCAAGCAGGTAGTTGGTAATCATCGCTCCAACGGGTGCACCTTGTGCATCGAATTCAATCTCGAGGTATTTGCCCTGCAGAGCAGAACGATTTGTGAGCCAGACGAAACGAAAAGGATACAGCCCGAGGAAGCTGCACGTACGTGCCGCGAAGAGTTGTTGTTCCTCAGCGTCTTGGCGCATCCGAAACTTTCGAGCAGAGGATTGGTTGCGAGCACCATCTCCTTGACGTCCTCAATCCCACTCTTGCCCCCTCCGCCTCCCGATACCGCCGCGATGTACTGCATGATCCGTTTGGCAGCCTCCGTTTTTCCCGCTCCCGACTCGCCCGAAATGATGACACATTGGTTCTCCTTGTAGGCAAGCATATTGTAGTAGGCTCCTTCGGCGATGGCGTAGACGTGGGGAACCATTTCGAGACGGTTCTTGCCGCGGTAGGAACGAAGGGTCGTCTCGTCGTAAATGGGGAGCATGCGGAAAGGGTTGACGGAGATGAGGACATGGCCGATGTAGGTCTGGGGATGTTGGGGATTAGCGGTGGTGCAGCAAGCGAAGAAGAGAGAGGACTGCGCACATAGATTTCTGCGTTCTCGAAGCTAGAACGGCGGGACCAGGTCAGTCTGGCGCGCAATGATAAGGGCAGGGGAAGGTGTGGCGCACCGCTTTTTTAAGTTGTCGTTGATACTCTCGTTGGAGATGGTGGACAAGAGGGTCATGTCGCTCACGCCGGCCTGCTTTTTCTTGAACCCCTCTTTCCAATCGGCCTGTTGCGTATCTCCAGACGTTTAGCATGTCCTCGGGAGCCGAGGCGGAAGAGCCAGGCTGACCTTTGCGAAACCTCGAGCGCCGGCTGCCTTGCGAGATGACGCGGGTGCACCGGCTCCTGCGGCAGCGGCGGCCTTCTTGCCCTTGCGGGTGGGCGCCTGTGGTGCGATGGAATCAGTGGACTATCGAACAGGCCGCTTAGGTGGTCAGTTGAACTTGCCATTACTGTTCAAGAGGTGCGGGTGATGAAGAGGAGTGGGGGAGTGAACGGATTGACGAGAGACTGAGGGAGGTATTGGGGTATGCGTAGTGGCAATTGCTACTCTTGACCGTCGATATATCCCCTGAGCAAGCGCCGTGGATGAACAGCGGCAGTGACTGTGAGCGGGTTGAAGCGGTGTTGCCCTCGGGCTGCGATCACAGACTTGTGGGCCCCCCCTTGTCCTCATTCACCTCGCTGCCAATTGACCCGTGATCCGACAGCGTACTGCACTGTGTGCGCCTCCCTGATCCCAGCTCCTTTCACCTCCGCGTCCCGCTTCTTCTTTCCTCTTCGATCACCTGCATGGCACCGTCGACAAAGCATCAATGCATCACTCTCGGTACCACTTACGATAGCACGACTAACCTGCAGCGGGCAGTCGCGCAGGCCACGCAGGCCGAATACAGGCCCGAAGTCCGGCTTCGAGTGGAGAACAGCCTCAAGCGACCTTGAACCCGCGGCGCCTGTCACTTTTCCCTGCTCACGTCAACTTTGTGCCCCTGCAGCGGCGCTGAAAGTCGTGCCCCTAGGGACATAGGGACTATATTGCTCCACTGCCCTCATCACCTCGTCGCTTCGTCGCTAGATGCAAAACGCTCGAGGTGGTCAAGCACCTCGAAACCTTGCAGCAGCGTCCCGCTCCGTGATGGCCAGGATTACCAGCCGGCTGCTGTCCGCGCGATGCAGCAATACCCCGTTGTCGTCGCGTCCTTACCCCTTCCTTTCCCTTCGCCGTCTCCCTGCACCAAACCTGCGGTTCATGTGCCAGTCAACGACGTGTATTACAAATTGACATCCACAGCTGCGACACCTGCATGGAAGAGGGCGGTTGAGCCAGGGCGGCAGAAGAAAGCAGAAAAACAGCTTGCGGAAGTACATGCTAAGCTGGCCTTTCGCTGTAGACCTCCTATCTCTGTAACCAAGTCTTGTGACTCGAAGCGCTTGAAACTTCTCCACGAAGATCTTGCAACACCTGTCGAGAGAGGATGCTGGCTGATTTTGCATGTGTGGATTACCGACGATTTTCGGGGGCGAAGGCGAAAGCGCTCGGCTCGGCTCAGCCTTGTGAATCCGATCGAGCTCCTACGCTTCGCTTTTGCGCTCTGGATTCGAGACAACGGAGAGCAAGAGGTCGTTCAACTGTTCCTGACAAGGTCAGTTCAAGACTGTTCACCTCGAACTCAGCTAGCAGCCACTGAACCATTACGCAGCGGACCCTGACAGCTGCGTCATACCGTACGTACTGTCCCTTGCCTCGCCCCGCCGACGTCGCTAATCTCTCGATGCTCATCAGTACACTCGCTTGCGCCAGTCTAGGTCCTCGTCCGCACCCCAGACTTTCGCACGCTCGAGCCCAAAGACTACCAAAGCCTCTCGACTGCTGCCTCGACCGAACCTCAAGCCATGGCGACGAAACGGAAGCAAGGACAAACCCTCAGTCTCAAAGGGAGCACCAAGATTGTCACTGAGTTCTTCGAGTACTCCGTCAACTCGTACGTCCCCCTGTCCATCAGATACCAGACTATCCGGAGCGCAATTGTTTGACGAGCCACAATCTGATTTGGCCTCGCTTTTTCTCGTTCACTCCCTGAAGGATCCTATATCAACGAGGCATTTACCCTCCAGACGACTTTAAGCAGGTCAAGAAGTATGGGTTGACGCTCTTTACGAGCGTAGACGAGGCACTAGAGCGGTATGTGTCGAGTGTGATGAAGCAGGTGCAGAGTAAGTTGTCGCCCATCCGTCTTCCCGATTTTAAGCTTCGTATCCATCCTGTCGGGTCTCAAACGGCTGACAGGCCCGGCAAAACGTTCGGCTCCGCATAGTATGCTCGCTAATAACCCTTGAGACCGGACTAACTTTTTCTCTCTGCGCTGCTTCTACCCCTTTCGCCGCAAACAGCATGGATTCTCGCAGGAAAGCTAGATTCTCTGGCGCTCATCATCATGAACCGAGATACGCGAGAGGTGGTCGAACGGTGGCAGTTTGACATTCAGGTGGAGGAGACGTCAGCAGAAACGGGGCAAGACAACGAGGGGTGCGTAAAGCTTTTCGTAGTGTGTGCGTGCCGCGCAGCCGCTCTGCGAAGGGGCGAACGTTCGGCATGCAAATTCCGGTGGACTGACACCTCCGTGCTATACCCTTCTCAGGTCTTCAGCCGGCGCCCCGCTGAAAGCCAAGACGGAGAAAACACCCGAGCAAGTTCAGAAGGACATTCAAGATATCATGCGACAGATCACGTCCTCTGTTACCTTCTTGCCGTCTCTAGAGGAGAAATGTGCGCTACCTTACGTTCTTACCTCGCATTCACCTCTTCCTCGACTGATTGCCAGGATGTCTGTCCCGTTCGACACGGACGGCTCTCGCTGATGCTACCCGCCCCGCCCACCGGTACTCGCAGATGTCTTCACCATCCTCACATACGCGAAAAAGGACACGGAAGTGCCCAAGGAATGGATTGACAGTGACCCGCACATGATCCTTGGAAACGCTGAGCAGGTTTGTCTCATTTCCGCCTTGGGTCGACGCTCCCGACCTCGCTGATACCTTTCTGCTGTCACATAGGTCAAGCTCAGGTCATTTTCGACAAACAGGCACAAGGTGCAGGGACTGGTTGCGTATCGACTTGGACAGGACATCATTTGATCGCATCTTTCTTTCTGCCGCTTTCCTTTCATTCCCCTATCCAGCTACCTATCCGCTTTCGTCTTTCTTCGTATCGGCAGTCTGCTGTTCGACCGCTCTTATGCACTTTTCGCTGAACCAGCGCAGCTGAAAGGGAGAAAAGTTACTATTGCCGTCATCCGTCGCGTGGTCCGGGTCGGCTCTCGAGAGTAGACACGGCCTTCGCGAGAGCTGTGCTTGACTAGGAATGTAGTGGATCAAGCCGTGCCAGTGCTGCTTGCGAGAATTATTCGCTTTCCTCGCGAGGTCGGTTGTCTTCATCTCGCTTCCCTTTCGCTAGATCAAGAGCCTTGTCGCTCGCCGATCATGTTTGTCAGAGCGCGAGGCGCTACTGCGCTGTCCGGCTTCACCGTCGTCGAGCATCGTTCCGCTTCTCTCACTCGGCAACAATTCCGCTCTGCCTCCCCCTTCAGCACTTCCACGCGGCAACACGATGCACCAAAGCCCCGACTTAGCAAAGTGAAACGAGCCGAGCGGGTCGACAAGCTCGCGCAGAAACGGAATGTTAGGGCAATCAGGCGAGAGAGGGATGACAAGAAGTTGGAACTCGCTCGGATGGCAGAGCATAGAAGGGTTGAAGAGCTACACGAGAAGCGTCAAGTCGCACAGGTGCGCTCTCGCTCCCTTCGACCTTGGGGCCTGAGCTGACCTTTCCTTTCCGTGTGAGCAGGACATTTCCGATTCCCTCCCTCCTTTCTCTGAAGAGCAGCTCGAATCCATGTATCAAGGCCTTCTCACCGCCTCTCCCTCCGAGCTCGCCGCGCCCCTCCTCGCGGCACCGCCAGCAGCCCCCGCCCTTCCCGACCCGGCCGTCGAGTCGCGAAGACGAGGGGAACGACTGTCCTTGCTCGAGCAGCGGCTAGCGGAACTCGAAGGGGAGATTGAGCAAGAGTCTACGATTGGGGTAGAGCAGGGCTCGCTCGCGCACCGCTTGCGAGAGCGTCAGGGGTTGAAGCGGGACGAGGGAATACCCCAAGAGCTGTCGAAGCAGGACGACTCTGTACCGGTAGTCGCAGGCTCTCCTGCCAGGGTTCTCCTGGACCGTGTCGAAAACCTACTACCAGTCGCTGCCGCGGAGGCGGATGGGGCAATCCCGTCGACTGCGGCGGGTGGGCCGTTGGAACTCGCGCTGCCTCGAGGTGCACTCTCGCAGACTGAGTGGGCGGACCTTGTCTTGTCTTGCGTGCGTGGAGGTTCCCTAGTCTCAGGGTTGTTCCAGTCTGACTATGCTCCTGGCAGGCCGAGCAAGGTGACCGGGAAGGAGTCGAGAGAGGCTTGCGATTGATGGATGTAGGTATTTGGCGCCCCAGCTATGTCCCATGCGTACGCGAGGTTGACAGTCCGTTGTGCAGCGCCTAACTCCCATTTCAGATGGCAAGGTCCTCGAAGAAACGCTCGCTTTGTATTCCGCCGACGGAAGAGCGCAAGACGCACTGGCTCTGGCAGCGTTCGCTCGACAGAGTAAGCTGTCTTCCACCGGAGACGAGGAAGCCCGCTGACTCCCACCCGAACGCGCAGACTCTCTGCCACTGTCGGTACAGGCGCATCACCACCTTCTCACCGCCCTGTTGCCTTCACATCCTGAACTCGCCCTTCGCCACCTTCAATCCATGGAAGTTGCTGGCCATACCCCCCTTCTCCCTACCTTCACTGCCGTCGTCCACCGTCTCCTCTCGCCGTTCTCCCCGCCTCACCTCATCCGAGCCGGCTGGGACCTCTACGCTCATACCCGCGCCGTCGCCTACCCCGTCCCCGACGCACAACTCTTCAGCACCATGATCGTCGCCTGCTCTACCGGCTCTCATCCCTCTCCCGACCGCGCCATCGACCTCTTCACCGAGATGACCCACGACAATCGTCTTCCTCCATCGGAGATGGCCTTCAACGGCGTTATCCGCGCTTGTTCGCGAGAAGGGTCGCAGGAGTACTACTACGAAGCCCTGCGGTACATGCGGAGGATGCTCGACGACAACGTTGCGCCTTCGAGGCAGACTTTCCACGCCCTCCTTGAGGGGGCCAAGCGACATGGCGATCTCGCTAGGGCGAGGTGGATGCTGGTCAAGATGGTGGGTTTGGGTGGCGAGGTTGGACCGACGGAAAAGACGATGGCGCTGGTACTGCAGGCCTATGCCGCCTTCAGACCTGAGTCGAGGGCAAGGCAGGCCAAGCGTCGGCCGGAGGTCGGAAGAGAGGTCGAGGTCGGTCAGGCAACCGGCGCTACACCCGGACAAGCTGAAGAGCGTCGACGCCCATCTTCATCACTCGATCCCTTAGATGATCCGACCACCCTTTCATCCTCTGCCAGCTCCGCTTCCACTCAGGCCGTGATCGAGCTTCTCGGCGAGGCCTCACTGTTTTACCCTGGGCCCATGCCGCAAACTTCGGCAGAGGTGCTGGTGGAGGCGCGAAACCTCCTCCTGCAGGTCGTTGACGCATCCGTACTTTCCTCTTCTGCCGCGTCCTCTCACTCTTCCGAATCCGCCGAGTCCTCTCCTTCTCCCTCCATGTTCCCGCAAGTCCAGCCTTCAACCTTCCTCCTCAACTCCTATCTCTCCGTTCTCAACTCCCACGCGCCACTGCCCCAGTCCCTCGACTTCTTCTCGACATCCTACGCTGCGCTCGAACTTCCGAAGAATCGTTTCTCGTACAAACTCGTCATGCGCCGCTGCGAGCTTGCCAAGAATAAGGAGGAAGGGGTCGTTGCGGCTAAGCGGGTGTTAGAGGAATGGCTCATGTGGAAGGACGAGCCATTCCCAGTGCAAGATGGCGAGCAGGATCTTGGAGCCGCAGGGTCCCTTCAGCGAGAGCGAATGCTCTGGCTGAAGGAGAGGTCGGACGGGAGGAACGCAAGCCAGATGTGGGGTGGTATGATTCGCGTTCTCGCTCGGTACGTGAATTCACTGCTTTCACCCTTGAGTCTCGTCTTGTTACTGATGGATTGTATTTTCGTAGCGCGCTGAAAGAGGACGAGGCCCTCTCCGTTCTGAAGCGCTTCGTTTCACTCTATCCTCCCACCGCCCTGTCCTCGGGCGTCACCCTCCCCGCTTTGCCTCCTAAGCCGTCGACCCGACCCTCTCAGTCTTCGGCTCTCCCGCCTCTCCCCATCCGACTCTCCTCGAGCCTGTACCCCGAAACCGCTCCACCCCTCGACGCTCTCCGTCCCCCTTTTCTCACCTTCAAGGATCTCCAGCTTCTCCATCTTCGACTCGCAAATATGGAAGATAAGGAAGGATTGTCGTTTGTCAAGTGGGTCGGGAAGGCTTATGAGGCGGCACTGGTGTTGGCGAGGAAAGCGGAAGCGAAACGGGAAAAATAGAATTGGAGGTAAGGTGGCTGATAGAATTAATGTTGTTGTAGTATACAAGGCGCCCGCACGGCTCAATCACACTTCTAGATACAAGCATGGCGGTAAACCACTGCCAGCATGAGGAAGCAAGAAAAGTGAGGACGCGATGCGTCGAAGCCTGGGCATCCTAGCACGAAGATTACAGCAACAGTGGAGAATACGGATATGTGGCTATGGCCCGGAACGATCAAGGGATGTATTCAGTGGTCAAAATGGTCGATCTGCTGGTTGGCAGAAAACAGTATTTCCTTTCGATAGACGGCGATGGTGGCGGCAAAGGTTGGTTCCACCGATCTTCCCAGCTGCGATCAGAAGTGAATAAGGTGGGCAATCGAGAAGGGTGACAAGACAAGAGGACGCACTGCTTCGTCTTCCAGACCTTGTCAGCTTCCTCTGTCCATTGCGCCCAAGACCATCCGGGCTGGCACTCCGCCTTCACAAACTTCGCCACGTAAAGACGGAACGACTCCGGGTCATCGTGACTAGTCTGACTGTGAGGCGGTCGAGGGAATTTCGGTTGAGTGTGAACCAATTCCCTGTCGCCCATCTTTTCTTCCATGCGGCCCGTGACCTCGGCGCGAAACTGCTCGAAAAGCTCAATGTTCATCCGGAGGGGCTTCAGACGGTCGTACCATAAGCGTTCGAGGGTGTAGATAAAGATGAGGGCGGCGGCTTCGAAGGTTTTTTCAAACCAGCGGATCAAGGGGCTTTGGCGCGTGAGAGGGGATTGATCAAACGGCGCGGCGTCGTCCCCGGCTACCATCTTCCACACTCGTCGGAATAGGTGCATGGTGGCGCGCTGGTGTATCGTAACTGGCGTCTCGTAGTTTTGGGTGACTTGGAAAAAGGTTAAGAGGACGTCGTGGTAGGGAAGAAGGTGGTGCCAGTTACTGAAGACAATAACGATCAACGCGGGACAGCTGGTGCATACTCTCCACGTACTCTGCAACGTTGAAGAAGGTCCAATCTATCGAACAGTGGTCTGGTGGTAGACGGGAAGGGTGAATCTTCCAGACGGGGTCTCCCTCATCGTGGGCAAAGAACGCCTCTTTTTGCACGTGACTGCATGCACGATCGCCATCAGGTGTCAACGCAACTGTGACGGAAGAACAGCAACATACATGGCAAGCTGACGAGCCAACAGGCGCCCTGCGTTCAGCCTCATAGCATGTTGTTTCCTGCGCTGCACCTCGGCTTCCCTGTCCTGCTTGTATGTGCTGCGCTGCATGCTTCGCCGTCGTAGATCTCGAGTCCGCTGAACGAGAGGTAACCCATCCCGCTCGACGTCCACATCCGCTCGCACCGCTGCCTCGACAACGCTGTCCGCTTTCTTCAACATCTCTTCCTCCCCTTCAGTCAGAGAGATAAACCCGAGCCACTCGTGGGGCTTGGGCAGCTCCCACTCTTCGATGATGCGCTTCTCCCGTCGACGCCGCAAGATCACCCTCGTTGGCTCGGAATCGAGTACTTGTCGGCAGGCAGCGGGTATGTCGGCACGGGTAAGGGGGCGTTCGTCCTCTAGTCGTCGGGAGAGGCTGACGTTCGGTCGTACTGGCATAGTTATGTTTCCGCTGTCGTGGCGGAGACGCCTGAGAGGAAAGCTCGGCGAAAGAGGGCGCACAAAGGAAAGAGGAGGGAAGAGGCAGCTGCGCCCCATCCGCGGTGTTGCCGGCTTTGATCTCAACGGCGTGCCTTTGAGATCTGCGGCACGGCACCATACGTACCTGCTGACTTACCGCCATGCATCGGTCTGTTGCGGGCGGTGACGGACTGCGAGAACAAGGAGAAAAAAACACCGGAGTTGGGAAGGTCGAACGGGAGGTGTTACAACAGAGCAAGGCGCAACCGATACAGCCCTCACAGCTTGGCGGATGCCGCCACTGCAAAGGAAAGTCTTTCGAGCCTGTGCATAGTGCAGCGCGTACAAGCAGGAGGAAAAGCTGAACGCACCAGTCCCGATTAGATACGGTTTGGCCGTCTTCTCCAGCACCTTTTTTGAGTGGAACTCTGCGGACACCCCCGGTCCAGTGGGTAAGCTGTGTCGTCCTCATGACAGGCCGATTGCGGAGAGGAAACCAAAGAAATTACGAAACGTGGTGATTGGGAGAAAAGGTAACGCACGCCAGAATTTCTCGGTCGCGTCCTTTCCACATTGATTCAACAGGACCTTTCGACCACCTGTGTCAAGTCAAGGGTTAGGGTGACAATTTCAAGACAATAGAGGCATGTGGGGAGGACGAGAGAGTCGACAACGGAACAGAAGGAAAGGAAGTTGACAATCAGGAAAACGGGGAAGGACAGCGGCGCACCAGGGTGGTCATCCTGCATGGTGCGGAATGAAGCGTCAGTGATTTCGGCGTCGTTCCAAAGGTGGCGTCGTTTCGGTAGGGTATGAGTGACTGGGGATAGACTGACGAGAAACTCGGTAACATCGTAAACCTGATTTTCAACAATCAACCACGCCGACTCTGCTGACTTGTGCTCGGCTACTTCTTGTAGTGTGATTGTCTGCCATAACATGCATCCGTAAAGATCAGTAAAGGCGGTGTAGGATGAGCGAGAGTGGAGCCGGATCACCCGAGAGTGGGGGGATGAGGCGGAGGACGGGGCAGGCAACGAGGCTGAGGCGCACCTTGCTCATACTGCTCGGAGTAGTTACCAGAGAGTATGCGAGGTATAGCAATAGTGCTAAGACGAGGACGAAGGCGGGGCGGACGAGAAGAGGAGAACGAGATTGGCGAGCGGCGATTGGATGAGATGAGGGGATCCGCGAGTTCAAATCTATATCGAGAGGCCGTGAGAAGCTACTGTGCATTCACTGGCAGCTACCCGAGTATGAAACCAAGCCGTCGAGTCGCGGTCTAGCTCGTTGAGACGTGTGCAGTCCCAAATCTTCCCCGTCGAGGCGATGCGTACGATCAGGCGAGAGACGAGCTGCTAGCGGCCCGGCCGCGTGTATCACGACAGAGACGGCACTTGCACATCTGATGAACCAGGCAGACCCGGGCAATATCTACGAGGGAAAACGGGTGGAAAGAAACAGTTGCGAGCACGAAGATCAAGATCAGAAACGGCGCGAGAATAAGACAACTGACAATGGCGGAATGAATCGGCGAGGAAGAAGTTGAAGACGAGAGAGGTAAAGAGCGGATGAGGGTAATTGACGAGAGGCCGGGCAAGATAGGTATAGAGAAGAGGGTATCCGGGGGTAGCAGGTGGACGGCAAAGAATCTAGTCGCTCTCGGGTTCCGGCTGCGAGGCGGTTAGGTACAGTCAGCGGACATGCATCGAGAGCAGAAAATCTGGGCCATGACGAGCCTGGCGAGCAGAGCGGCGAGGTTTCCGGGAAGGCGTCCGGACAGACAACTCTAAAGAGCGGGAAAGAGGACGCACCTCGACAGAATCGACCACCTCGCTGACAAAGACATTGATCAAGCCCGGCACTTCTCGCTCAATCTGCTCAATCGCTTGACGAAAGCGTAGAATGGACGCTTGAGCGGTAGGGTTGGTAAGGCGATCATGAATCTGCACGAGGTGCATCAGGCTGTCAGCTCCGCCTTCTTTACGACATGTGGACCGTCCCAAGCGTGCTAAGGGGTACACTGGGCTACGAGGTACACTGGACCAGTACACAAAAGCAAGAAAAGGAAAGAAACGCACCGAATCCAACACCGGCAACACAACCGTCTCCATAATCCCTCCCTCCGCTTCGCCCTCCTCCCGTCCCTCCTCCTCCTCCCCATACCCATCCTCCCCATCCGCCTCCTCAGCCCTGCTGTCCCCTGCCCCGGTCCCTGCCCCGGCCCCACCGACAGTCCGCCTAGTGGGCGTCGCTCCACCTCTTTCCCGCTCATGCTCTCGCAATTGAAGGGCTTCGAGCCGTTCCCTTTCTCTATCAAGCGCATGGCGAGCACGCGCATCCGAGTCGACATCGGTGTCCACGTCTTGGCCGGGGGAAGAGGCAGCGGAGGAGTAGGCATCGTACTCGGAGTGGGCTGACGGGCCACCTGGGGACGAAGGCGCTGAGGTGGAAGGTGGAGCTGGGGGAAGGGCACGCCGCACAGTATCAAAGTGGGGTTGAGAGCCCGAGGCTGCGAGGTGAGGTGAAGCGGCATAGTCGTAGCTTCGAACGCTGGGACCGTGCGGCGGAGGAGGCTGTTGTTGGTTAGAATGGTATTGAGCCGGTGGCTGCTGGTTCCGGCGCAGTGTTGCCGGACCGCCTTGGCGAGCCTGTACGTGTCGCACGGTGCCAAAGTCCCAGAGATCCTCTTGTGAAGGGATCGCTCTGTACGTCGCGGGGCGACAATCGAATCAGCCGTCGAGTCTGCGGGCGTCACACAAGGGGATAACGTACTCATTCTCGCTTTCGCCGCTGTTCCCATCCTCCCCCCTCTCCCTCTTTCCCTCCTCCGCCTCAACCTTCCATCTCTCCAGTCGCTCTGTCAGCTCCGTTAAATAGCTCGTCTTCTTGGCCTTCTTGACGAAAGGATGTTTGAGAAGATCTTTGGCGGAGGGACGAGCAAGAGGGTCACGTTGAAGGCAGAGCGCGACAAAGTCTTTGAAGGGCTTCGAGAATTGCGGGCCTTCAAGGACGGGTGGAGGGTTTTTCGGAATGAGGAAGAGGACCTGTGGAGAACGATTCTAGCTTTAGTCTCCAGTGCGACGCATTGTTGTTGCGTGGCGACCTGACTGAACGCTCCGAGGGCACAGGACGCACCTTCATCGGATGTAGCTCCGCATAAGGCGGTTCCCCCTTCGCCATCTCGATCGCCGTAATCCCCAACGACCAAATATCTGCTTTCGAGTCATAGCCGGACTGTTTGATAACCTCGGGTGGCATCCAGTACGGTGTGCCGACGAACTACGCAACGGAATGAGAAAAGTGTCGAGCGGAAGGGTTGACGACGAAGGGAGTGGGAAGAGGCAATGACGAGAGTCAGCACGATCTTGGAAGTACAAGGATGAAAGGGTGGTGGCGCGGCTGACTTACGGTGTTCTTCTTCGTCATCGTTGCTGTGAGCTGCCCAGAAACGCCAAAGTCGGCAAGCTTGACTGCACGTCAAGCTCGAGGTCAGATGTACTCTCCTCCCCACCGCGTGGTCATGAGGTAAGAAGGGAGATGTCCAGTAACGTCAGACGTACCTTCACCAGAAGCAGAAAGGAGGACGTTTGCAGCTGTCCGGACGGCATGGATGTTAGACTGGCTCACAAAGATGTCCGCGCAGTCGAAGACGCACCTTTGATATCCCTATGCAGCTTGCCCTCCCCATGCAAATACTCCAACCCCTTCAACAGCTCCCTCATAACGATGGCAATGTATTCCTCCCTGAACACGCCTGGCTTGAGCAGGTCTCCACAGGATCCTCCCGAGAGATACTCCATCACAATCCATAGCTCGGTGTTGCGGAGCCAGGAGCCGTAGTATCGAGTAACGAAGGGCGAGTCAAGGGAGGAGAGGATGGAGATTTCCGACTGCAGGGTAGAATGACCGGTAGGGGCGAGAGGGGCGAGAAGAGGCGATTGAGTGTGTTGGTACGGTTCAGTATCGTAGTGCATGGACGCAGAAAGGGGAGACGAGCGGAAGAGTCAGCTCCTCTTCATGCCTCTCTTAAATAGGTAGGCACCCTCTGCCCACCTGAATATCCTCTATCTCATCTTCCGCGTCTTCCAGGTCAATAACTGTGCAGAGGCATCGTCGAGAGCAGTCAGCCGGTAACTCATTCAGAGAATGGTAGGAAGAAAGCAGCGCTTGACGCCAAACGCACCTTTGATGGCAACGGCCTTTTGCGTCCGCACCGAGTACCCCTTGAACACCTCGCCGAACGAGCCTTTGCCTGTAGAGATGTGGCGACGCAGGAGAGGTAAAGAAAGAGCGGTGTCAGCGAGGTTGCGACTGATTCACGTCGCATGGCATTGCGGGAAGAAAAAACGCCGGGTCCTCGAATGCGTATATCGAGCCGTTCCACCTCGGATGCCAGCTCGACCAGCTGCACCAACGTACTCCACCACGCGCTTTGCCAATCTACAGCGTGTTTCCCGCCGGACCGAGTCATTGACCCGAAGAAAGTGGAGCCGAAGAAAGAAAGAACGTACCAATCCTAATCTGCTTGACAAACAGTTCTGCCGGATCGGCATTCCTACTATACTCTGAACTGGCAGTACTACGTTCACTCCTAATGCTCATTCTACTTTGGTGTTGGTGAGGAAGGTCGGTAATGGAAGAAGAGGAGGAGCGTTGGATGAAACGGGATGGGGAGTCGTTACTCCGATTAGGGGGCGCGTCGAACGAAGCACGTGATGGTGAGGCATATTGAGGTTGCTGGGAAGGCTGGGCGGTGCGCATCATCTTGGTTCACTTGTTGTATCAAGTTGTAGAGAGTTGACAACGTCGGGAGGGGGGAATTGCCAGCGGCCTGTGCTATCACTCGAGATCCTCTGGGACAAAGTCAATAATCGGGTGTGCGTCTGAGAGCTCAGTCGTATCCTTGACAGTCGGCTAGAGCAGAAGCAGCGGATCGAGATGAACAAGACGGAACAGAAAAGGAGTCGACATGTCTGCGAGCGTTCCTCTCCTTGTTTTCGAGTGCACATGCTAGTAAACACCTTCCATACCTTATCTCATGACATAGGCCACGGGCGACAGTCCACCTGTTACACCATGCCCTTCTACCCCTGCCTCCAACCTTACGTTCATCGCCTCTTCTCGCCGCCACGAGGACGCTCGCGAACCTGTACGGCAGTCAGCACAGCATCAGTATCCTTTTCGAGCGGGGACAGACTCCGTACTCGAGACTGGGCAGGGTGGTGAAAGAGACTGGGAAGAATGCAGGAAAAAGAAGACGCACAACAAACTTGTTGCCATTCTTGCCCGCAGGCGGACGGGTACGTTGACCGTCGGCACCATCTGCAAGCAAGACGACAATGCATCGTGAGCTCGCGTCCAGCAGAGAGGGCAAGAAAGACATGGTTGGAGGGGAAGGAAAGCGAGAAGAAGAGGCAAGCCAGGCAAGCGAGAGAGGGAGAGAGACACTTACTGCCGAACACGTCCACTCGCTTGTTGTTACCCTTGGATTTACCACGCCCACCGCCATGAGGATGATCCGTCCTGTAGCATAAAAAGAGCATAAAAAGAGCATAAAAAGAGCACGGAAGAACGTTTGTCAACCAAGGTTCTCGAGCTGCATGCCCGAGAGCTCGTCGCCTCAAAGCGTCGCGCGTATCTAGCTTTGAGAAGGAAACCCGCCATGGGCAAAAGGGGAGGCATGAAAGACGTACGCGTTCATGGCGACACCGCGAGATTGCGGCCTGCAACGAAACAAGGCGAATGCGAAGCAGGGGTGGAAAGGTCAGTAATCGAACCACAAGGTAACAAAGGACCAGAGAGGACAAGGACCGACCTGAAGCCCAACCACCTCATCCTGCCAGCCTTACCCAAGTTCGTATTGCCATGATCCTGATTGCTAACCGACCCAATACTAGCAAAGCACTCCAACCCGACCAACCTGACCTCTCCACTGCTCAACCTGACCTGGGCATGCTTGCCGCCCGGCGAAGACGCCGAGATGATGCGGGCCGAGGAACCGGCCGAGCGTTCGAGCACGGCGGGACCGTCGGGGGCGAGGGTGAGGGCGTGGACGATGGTACCGACGGGGATGAGACGGATGGGGAGACAGTTTCCAGGCTTGAGGGCGAGGGAACGGAGGGCGGAAATGTCGATTTGGGCGAGAGAAGCGGGCTGGCAGGAGGGGGAAGAGGGAGAGGGGGGAAGGACGCTTTGCGGGGCGGCGGGGTCGAACTCGTCAAAGTCAGACGACTCGGACTCGGTCCGGAGGAGGAACGAGTCGGGAACACCCGACCGGAAGGACTGGACAATGTCGCCGGCGCGAAGGGTTGCTGGCGCGAGAATATAGCTCAGAGCCTCAGAGATGTTGTGCTTGATGAGGGCGATGTGAGCACTCCGTCCGGGGTCGTACTCGATGCGAAGAACCGTCTGCTCGCCTGTCTCGCGGCGGGTAAAGTCGACGAGACGGATGCGGCGTTTGTGACCACCTCCTCGAGCGCGGGTCGTGATGCGACCGTGAGCGTTGCGGCCGCCCGTCGAGCGCTTTGCTTCGGTCAGCGGGCGGTAAGGACCGCCCTTGTGCAAGTGTTCGGAGATGGGTTGACGGAGCTGACGGAGGGAAGGAGTGACTGGCAGGTAGGTCTTGAAATTTGAGGTGCCCGACTTCTTGGCGAAGGTCAGGACACGGTGGGGCCTGCCGGAAGACGAGGCGGCGGCAGTCGAGGATGTCGAGGGTTTGGCAACGACTGACGAGGTAGAGAAGGTCCGGGAGGGAAGGGAAGTGCGGAGCAGAGTTCGGGAAGAGCGGGCGAGGGACGCCATAGTCTGTGGGCAAGGCGCGTCAGTTCCTTCTGGAGAGAGAGTCGCAATGCTCGCCTGTATGCCTTCTCCCGCGCGAGTATCGGTTCTCCTCCTCGACTTGATTGATCCGACTCAAGAAATCTCAAGACAAGACTAGCTCGTGCCGCTGATCCATGTCGCCAACGCGATGTAACACAGGATGCTCGAGTGAGAGGCTTGACGTTTCTCAGACTTACAACGGGACGTGAGGCGGCGACCGTAGTTTTTGATGAGGAAACTCGCGGATGGCAAAGCGCTGACGGTTCAGTCGAGCTTCGGCAGATGCGCGGACAATCGCTTGATGAGATCCTAAGCGGCTGAGCGTTGTAGTGAACGCAGCAAGACGAGAGTTGGGATGGTCAATAATGAGAAGCGAAGGACGAGGTTTAGCTGTTCACAACTCGCTCAGTTACGCCTAAGACTGCGTGGAAGAAGCTTGCCACGTGTATCACTATCATCAGGTAGTCCTAAGCACCTCACATCGACCCGATCTACCGAACTCACCCCGTCCACAACCGCGCCTCTCTTCACCTCGAAGACAATGGCAGACCCATCTCAAGCACTGCCTCTAATGCCTCAACCACCACCACTGTCACTCTCAGCACCTACCGGAGCATCCTTTGGCGCCCTCCCCGCTCTCCCAGGCGGCGCTCCCCCTCCGCTTCCCACTCTCTCCACCTCATCCACCGCACCTCTCCCTCAGCAGCCTGGCCCCACTGCTGCTTCCGCACTCGCCGCGCCCCCGGCCAAGAAGCCAAAAGCACCGAAGAAGAAGCCCGCCGAAGAAGGTCCAAATGGTGAACCCAAACCCAAGAAGAAAAAGACGAGCAAGAAAACGGGCGAACCGGGAGTCGGCAAAGGATGGAGGAAGGGCCTCAAGGGGTACGTTGGGTTCCCTAATCGCTCTCTACTATGCGGTACTCACGAGTCCCTCTGCGCAGGAACCTGGCTGAAGGAGCCGGTACGACCTCGCCTTTCCTATGTCGGGCAAGCTCAGCGTACTAACTCTGCTGATCTCCGTATAGCCACACCTGGCAGTCCTGCTGCCGCTTCAGGCTCTGGAGCAGCCACCCCAACTGCCGGTGGTAAGGTTTCTACTGCTGCGATTGGCGCACCTCCGAAACTCGGCGCTGGTTATCTCCCTCCGCAAGCTCTCAAGACTAACACGCCGAGACCGAGAAGGTGGACTAAGGGGTCCGTGGTCATCTTCGGCGTCGGCGGGAGAAGCCTGAAGCTTCCGAGTTGGCAGGGAGGTGAGCTGCGAGATTCCGCTTCCCGCCTTAGTCGCAAGGCATTGATGCGGACTTGACTTGGCACAGACGAGTTTTCACCTTACGCCATCGCAACCGGCAGCGACCAAGTCGACGAGCTCGCCTCTCCTCCTCCTGGCGCTCCCGCCACTCTCACCTCTGCCCCCTCCGCCCCGCGTCCGTCCCTGACCGCCCCGACCATGACCCCATCTTCCTCCTTGTCCTCGGTTCCTCCACCCGCCTTCCCAGCTGCTCCACTCAACCCACCCGTCTTTCCTCCCGCCGGCGCGGCCAATAACCCGACTGCCCTCCCACCTCCCTATGCTCCCGCCTCGACCGGCCCAAGCCCCGTCCCTTCAGCTTCAGCTGTAGGCGGACCGCAGTTCTCGTACCCGCATGCTTATGGCGCTCAAGTTTCGACGGGGAACGTCCCGTTGGCGCCTCCTACCTTGCCGCCTATTCCTCCGAGCTTGCCGGCGACTTCTGGGATTCATGGAAGGGCAAGCGGCCCAGGGTGATCGATAGGCGGATACAGGATGAGGTCACCTATACATATGTAGTTGTGTGTGAAGATGGGTCATGTACAGCGAACGTTCCCTACCATGGCTGAGCGTTCAGCGGGAACGGACTCGTGCGCTCGTTCTCGTGTCGGTAGCGAAGGGATTTGGAAATCCGCCCATCCTCGTGGCTTGTGCGCTATGAGACGCTCCCTCAATCGCCGTATTGCCCTTTTCCAGGTTACACGGCTCTTCGGGATGCCGAGGGTAAAAGGCAGAAACCAGTCTTGATATGCGAATGCGCTATGATCGTATAATGACGAGAGCCAACGAGTCTATGTAGAGAGAATGTGCGAAGCTTATAAGCGACGACCGCCAGCCACAGCGGAAGCAAAACAACCGCATCCAAAAACCCGCTATTCCTCCTCCTCCAGGCTCTCGACCGCCGTCACACCTCCGTACTCATGGACATGGCCATTCCCATTCCCAGTCCCATTCCCAGTCCCATTCCCAGTCCCATTCCCAGTCCCAGTCCCAGTTCCATACCCACTTCCACTCCCATCCGCGTCCGTCTCGCCTTCCTCCTCAAAATCCATCTTGAAAACGAACGACACCCCTCGTTGACCCAACCTCTCCCGAACCTCTTCGAGCGCAGTCTCGTCTCTCCCCTCTCTCTCCCACATCTCCGGCGCATCCACCACGGTCAATTTCCTGAACGCTTCAGGGAAGACGAGGTCTTTCCAATCGAGCACTTCGAGTAACGCCGAGCACGTGAAACGGGAATGGACGTTCAAGCTGCGAATGTGTAAGCTTTGCAGATTGGGAGGGAGGGAGAGAAGCGAGAGGGGGGAGATGTCGGTTGCGGAAGTTCGGAGGGAGGTGAGGCGTGTGAAGGAAGGGAGGAGGACGTCGAAAAGGGGTCGGGACGGGGGAGAGGCGGCGAGGTGTTCGAGCTCGGAATGGATGGGGTTGGCTGAGAGTGGGTCGAAGAGTGGAGCGGGCAATGGCAGGACAGCAAGTTGAGGAGGAGAGCAGGAGTGATCGGAAAAGCGAGGTCAGTTGCTACAACTCGAGAAGGATGCCAGGAAGGAGACTACGCACAGAGATATCGCATGTCCTTGACATTTGGCGCCGAGACCCGCAGCGTCTCGATCATGCGGCCAGCACTTTCCAACCGCTCAAAATACAGATCCACGAACTCCAGCAACGGCGCTTGGCTCAGCGCTTCGTTCAAAATCTCCGGCGGATAGTCGTAATGGATCTTGAGGCGTCTGAGTGACAAGGTTGGAAAAGTGAGGGGGCCCATTCTTCGTTCGGCGGGGACGACGAAGGTGGTGATTTCGAGGTTTTCGAGTGAGGTGATGGGCATCGTCGAATCTTCAGCCAACCAGAGCTGACCCGACCACGGAAGCGAATCGAGTATGCGGGGTGATAGGATGATGCTACGGATTTGTCGAGCAGGCGAGAAGACCGCGGCTTGCAAGCGAGATCGGATTAGGTGCGAGAGGGGACGGATGTGGAGGTGGACGGCAACTGGGCAAGCTTCGAGGGCTGACACGAGCAGTCTCGACGTCTCGGCCTGCCCTAGAGATCCATTGCGCGAGCTTTCCACGCCGGGGTCAACGCCGAGGACGAGAGTCGTCGTTCTGTCCGCGAGCGAAAGAGCAGGGGTGAGGGCGGTGCGGAGGAAGAGGGAGGCGCGACGGTGGCCGATGAGGGCGACGGAAGAGAACAGAAGGGATTGTGCCGGCGCCCGCCAGGCCTTGCAGACGAGGCAGAAGGGAGCGGTTGATTCGAAGGAATACCAGGACTTCGGAGAGCCGCCATGCGGAGGACGTGAGGAAGAGGTGACTGTGAGGAGGAAGATGGTGTGCAGGAGCTCGTACGGGAGACGAGAGGCGGCGGAAGAGAGGGCGAAATCGGGAAGTAGAGGAGAAGAATTCTGGTCGGTGGAAGAAGCTGACAGGTTTGAGCAGTCAGCGTCGCCTGAGCGTGGCGAACTGTGATGTAGGACGGACGAAGACATTGCTGACGATGCAATGGCGGTGAGAAGCGAAGGCGGGTGCGGGAGGTGGATGCAATGGAAGGTATGTAGAAAAAAGCGGAAAGTTCCGAAAGGTGAGCTGGCAAGATGGTTCGGTCCTCACGCCGTTCCTGCCGATGTTACTGCAACCGCTTTTCGACCGCGTTGCTGATGAACCAACGGGCTGTAGTTTGCGGGGCGCGTCAGTCTCGACCAGGAAAACCCGACTGAAGGTGCGTTCTTCGGCGCTCGTGACGAGACGTGGCGACGGCGCTTCGATATAATACAATCGACGCTGGTACCAACTAGAGTGTCGGTCGGACTCTACAGGCGTAGGTGACAGAAGAAAGATGGTGACGGGCTGACCCAAGGTAACGCCTCGCGCTTTGTGCGCTCCGGATCGTCGACCGGAGGTCTGAGCAACGCGAGCAGGGTGCTTGCACTCTGCCAGCTGCCGAGCGAAGCGAACCGCGCGAGCGGGCGCCACGAGTCGACGTGACTGCTTGAGCAGGGAAGCTGAAAAAACGGTTGTTCTAAGGCGGGGTCGGCCGACGTTCCTCGCAACGTCCACGTGTTCCTGCGAGGCAAGAAAGAAGATTTAACGCTGCTTGTCCGAACCCTGGCCGAACTAGGTTCCGCGGGCTTTGTCGCCCGCACTGCGGGAAGCCGTGGTCGGGGTAGCCGTGCCAGGTGCCAGGGAAGCCGGGGCCGGGTTTTCGATTCTAGGATGATGAGGAAAAGCGAGGAAGTCGTCGTGAACAGGGGAAGGGAGGGCAGTCTGCATACGAGCAGCAGCATAGCAGGAGATTGCCAGGCAGAGAGGTCAAGCAACGACAAGTCTTCCTCTTTTACCTCCCCCTCCCCCACCGATGACTGGATCGAAAGTGGATCGACGATTTTTTCGGCCGACATTTAGAAAGACTTTGCGTGAATTTGCACTTGTCATGCCATCCAGCAGCGACGAAGGCTATGCTGTCCGTACATAGGCAAATGTGGGAGGATTAGTGTGCCAATGCACGGCTCGCCGCCGACAACGATCGGCCCCACCTCCTCTCGAATCCTCCGAGGAGCATCTAGCTTTCGCACGCTCAACCAGAGTCGTTTGTACTTACACGAGAGATACAAGATGCTTGTCAGTACGCTATCTCGACGCACTATTGTCCGCAACTCGCGCTCCCTCTCGACTCGCGCCTCTTCCATCCTCTCGTCTCTATCTCTACCCACCTCAGGCCAGCCCATCCCTGGCGTCTTCCACTCACACGCCAAAGGCTGGGGCGGCAATGGACCCCTCCAGACATCCTACAACCCGGCCACTGGCGAGCAGCTCGCCCAGGTCAGCACCGCCTCAAAGCAAGACGTGGATCTCGCCCTGTCCGCCTGTCGCTCTGCCTACCGTGACTGGCGTAATGTCCCCGCACCAAAACGCGGAGAAGTCTTGCGGCAGATCCGAGGCGCCCTCAATGACCGGTTGGATGAGTTGGGCTCGCTCGTCTCGCTCGAAATGGGAAAAGTCCTGTCCGAAGGCAAGGGGGAGGTGCAAGAGTTTGTTGACGAGATTGACTTTGCCGTCGGGCTGAGCCGAAGCATCGGAGGGACGATTGTGGCCAGTGAAAGGGCGCAGCATCAGGTGATGGAGGTTGCCAACCCGCTTGGAACCGTTGGAGTTGTAAGTTGCTCCTGTCTCTTCTCCAGACTGGAGAAAACTGGTGTATCCAAGAATCGGCGCAAACTGAACACACGTCCTGCCCTCCTCTGGCTCACAGATAACAGCCTTCAACTTCCCGGTCGCTGTGTACGGCTGGAATTTCGCCCTCTCCTTCATTACCGGGAACTCGACAATCTGGAAGCCTGCGCCTACAACCCCCCTCACCGCTATCGCTACCACCAAGATTATTCAGGAGGTTCTCGCTGCAAACAAGCTGAACCCGGCTCTTTCCGCTTTGGCTTGCGGAGGCGCCGAGCCTGGAGAAGCTCTCGTCAATGACAAGAGGGTGGACTTGCTCAGCTTCACGGGCAGCGAAGCTCGAGGGCGAGAGGTGGGTATGCAGGTTGCAGGGAGGTTTGGCAAGAGCCTCCTCGAACTTGGCGGGAATAATGTACGTTTCTCTTCTAGCTGTCTCTTTTGCCGGTTCCGCTTCTTCCTTCCTCGTGTCTCCTCCTCGCCTCTCCGTCCCTTATACCTTGTCTACGAAGAGCCGCGCCCAGCGACTATGTATGGGCTCAGGCTGGAGAACGCAGGCAGTAGGCGGGGCCATGTCTTCTTGTTGTCCTGACCTTGTCCCTTCCGCATAGGCCGCGATCGTTCTGCCCGACGCGAACGCAGCTCTAGCACTGCGAGCGATCACCTTCGCCGCCTTAGGCACTGCCGGTCAGCGCTGCACCTCGACCAGGCGGGCTTTTGTCCACTCTTCCATCGCCGATTCTTTCCTCTCTTCCCTTGTCTCGGCTTATAAGTCCATCACCGCCTCTCGCATGGGCGACCCCCTTGAACCTGGCGTCCTCCTCGGCCCCCTTCACAGCAAAGCCGCCGTCGACGCATTTAGGAAGGCCATCGAAACCGCCAAGGAGCAGGGTGGGGAGGTGCTCGTGGGTGGTGAGGTTCTTCCCATGAAGGGCGATGCGGCTGGCGGGAATTGGGTGCAGCCTACGATCATTCGGGTCAGGGATGTTGAGAAGGTCAAGGTTATGAAGCAGGAGACGTTTGCGCCGAGTCAGTGCTTCCCGCGGTCTGTTACCTTCGAGCTCTGCGTTGACGCCTAACTTGCGCAGTCCTCTACGTCTCGACTTTCGAGACTCTCGAAGAAGCGATTGAACTCAACAACTCTGTCGAGCAAGGATTATCGTCTTCCCTCTTTACCAAGTAAGCTCTACTTCGCTTCTTCCCCTGTTCTGCCAGCGTGCCCAGGCTGTCTCGTTTTCCCTCGCGTATGACTGACCATCGCTCTTGCTTTTGTCTTTGCAGCAACCTTTCCTCGGCTCTTCAGTTCACCGGTCCCGCCGGTTCTGACTGCGGCATCGTCAATGTCAACTCTTCCACGTCCGGCGCAGAGATCAGCGCTCCCTTCGGCGGTAACAAGAGCACTGGATGGGGTAGGGAAAGTGGTGGAGACGCTTGGCGGGCTTACTGTCGGTTCTCGTCTTGCACGCTGAACTGGTCCAACGAGTTGGGGCTGGCGCAGGGTGTCACCTTTGATTAGACTTGTATGTGCTTAGTCTGGGATCCGTAACAAGCTTCATTGTCTTCCTGCCCCTTTTCCTAGATGCTGTTATCCGGGTTAAACCAGCCAGTCGATCGCCAAACTTCGCGCTGTCTCCCGCTTCTTCCTCCCGTCGTTTTCTCCTTTGCTGTTCACAACAAGCACAAGCAGCAATGGGCTTGTTCCACTCGTCTGCACCCCTCAACGTCGGACCGCGCCTGTCGCCTTCAGAAATTGCCACCGCCACCATCCTTCCCTCTTCCCTGTCGGCTGAAGAAACCGACCACTTTCTCGAAACCTTGGCACCGGGTACCGTCGTACAGAGATGGGACTTCGTTCACCGTTTCACGCCAGAGACTGCGCTCAGACCTAGCGAGATCGAGCCGTTGAGACGGGAAAGCGACGAACTGGCAGATGCGGTAGTGCAGCAGCTGGACTTGGCTGGTGCGGGAGGGAAGAGGGACGCACTAGCTGCGGTTGATGAATTCTTGGCGCAGCGGGAGACTGATCTGGGACAGGAGGAATGGCGGAAGCGTCAGGGCGAAGATGCCGTGTGGAGGTTTTGGGACGAGATGGCGAGGGATCCGCCTAGCGGCATCTCAGCCTCGGGTGGAGGTGAAAAGAAGCGATATACTCCTCTCGAGGCATTTGAAGAGGCGCTCGTATGTTGTTCCCCTTCTTACCTGGGCAGTTTTGCGGGACTTCCTGACGTTTTTCTTCTTTCTTAACCCGCAGACCACGCCATCTCTGGCCGAAGGGCAGCGCGTCTTTTGGAAGTATTCGGGACAGATCTTCATCGGGCTTATGCATTTCTCGCTTGCTGGTGGGTTCAGCTCCCCCAAGCTTTCTTCCGCAAGTCCACTTCACCTTTCCTCCAGTCCCATGCGCGTGGAGCTTACCGTGCCTCCCTTGCAGGTCATGCGCGAAACCAGTTATTTGACATCCGACTCTCGAGAGGCTACCTATAAGCGCCTACTTGAGACCACCCTGTTCGTCCTCGACGCAATGAGCGACATGAGGCCGATCTCTGGACGAGGGTGGCGAAGCGCGCTGCGGGTGCGGCTCCTCCATGCTCAGGTGCGAAGTCGTATCGCTCGACGGAAGGGCAGGTGTAATAGCTATGACGAAGCGAAGGAAGGGATCCCAATTAACCAGGCGTACGCTTTCTTCCTTTTCCGTTTCCTCGTATCTACTTACGCTCCTACTGTGTTCAGCGATCTCGCCGTCGTTTTGGGAGCTTTCATGATTGCCCCGATGTGGACGATACGTCGAATGGGGTTTAGGCTGAGTCGGCGAGAAGAGCAGGCGTACCAGGCTTGCTGGAGACATGTCGGGTAAGCCAGCACTCCTCGTGTCCTCTCTTTGGCTTCTGCGTTCTCACAGTCACTTTGCAATAGCTACTACCTTGGCATCTCACCCGCGCTCCTTACTCGATTCTACGCATCCTCCTTCGAAACCGCCGAAACGTTCTTCTCCTCGCTTTCTTACTCGATCTTCCCCTCCGGCCCTCCACCCTCCGACCCGGCCAGGACGGCACAGTACAAGATTCTATCTGCGGTGGCCAACCGGCCCCCTCAGGGACATCCGGTCTCTCACCACATCGCTTTATGTCGGCTCTGCCTCGGCGATAAACTCGCAAACCAGCTCGCCCTCCCTCCTTCGTCCCTCCGCAGTGCCCTCAGCGCCGACCTCGAAGTCTGGTCAGGCTGGGCGCTCGTCGCTTTCGGCTCCATTTATGCTCGAATAGGCGGTGAGCGAGGAAAGCGCTGGGAGGCGAGACGGCAAAGGTTCTTTCGCACGTTGTTTGACTTGTTGGTCGTGTGGCAGCTGGGGCAGCGGAGGACGGTATTCGCTTGGAGAGAGGCGGCGCAGCATGCCGACAAGCTAGGGGTGGCGGAAGGGGAAGACTCGGTGAGGCCTTCTCTGGTTTTCTTTTTCCCTTCCCCTCTCATCCCGGCTTACTGGAGTTTTTGCACAGGGACTCGAGTTTGGGGAAAAAGTGGGTGTTGAGTACAAGAGGGAATGGATGTCCTTGCTGATTGAGGGTGGTGTAGTGGTCGGAGGCGCTTTTCTCGTCGTGGGAGGATTGGCCTTTGCGGTTGGCAAGTGGTTACTCGGTGCTTAGACGGGGTTTCTTCGTAGAACGACTGAGCCTGTTACTGTTGTTGTGCATGTACTGCTGCTCGAATTCATCTTGTCGAGGATCGATGCTTCTCCAGCAGGTTTGCGAAGCCACTACTGGCAACGGCTTTCAGAAAAACGTGGCCTCGGTTCCGCTATCCTGCTGAATACTGCTTACTCACCAGATACTTGCACGAGACTGTACCACATCGCACTATCGTCGTTTGCGTCCCTTGACCAGTTCGACGAGTTTCTCCTCGCTCCCAACCTCATCACTAGCATCTCCTCGTTCGCCCTCACATCACACCAGGCATCCAGATCAATCCCCACCAAGTAGGTACAGCCTCTTGCACTATCTATACGCCTTCCCGAAGGCCACCGGTGCTAGCTCACCTTGTCGAGGTCAGATCGGCGTGCGTAGGCGTGAGCAGAGGTCATCGGATGGGACAAGGGGGGCCTCGGGTCGCGAGTACACGAAAGCATCTATGCTGCAGTAGTGCAGCCCCGATTCGAGGCTTGTGATACTGATCTTTCCCGCGTTCAGCTGCCCCATCCCCCCACCTCGTTCTATATGCCACCATCCTCAGCATGGCGCACTCCCTCCAGACCAGCTCCGCCCGTCACCTCCGGAACACCCTCTACTAGCCATCCAACCGGGTCCGCAAGCGCCGCCTTCGCCTCCCTCTTTGCCGCTCCTTCTCCCTCAACCTCCTCGGCGCCGGCTCATCGCACCCTCACAAGCTCCAATTCCGCCTACTCCCTCCTTTCACGTAAGATGGCCGAGATGGAAGCACAGGACGACGACGACCGCATGAGCGTTCGCAGCGGAAGAAGCGGCATGTCGCGATTGAGAGGCGGAGGAAACAGCGCGAGCGGAGAAAGCACGGCAAAGGGGAGAAGCAGGGCGCCCAGCACGGCGAGCTCGACGAGAACGGCAACGGTGAGGGAGGTGAGTGGAATGGAAGCAGATGGGGATGTCGCGATGGAGGCAGCAGACGAGCTGCCATCGAACGGAAACGGCAAGGCTAAGGAGGAGGAACCCTCACCACCCATACCACCCGGCTCGGCAAAGCGCGCTAGGCTTCGGCCTCCAACAGCTGTCAGCGACGCCGCCTCGATACGCTCACGCCGGTCGAGCTGGCTCTTGTCGCCGACTGCCAACCCTCGCACGGTTTCCACAGCACAAGCTACACTCTCGACGACTACAGCGGACGACCTCATGCCTACGATGAAGTCGAAACCGCACCGTACCACTTCCGTCGCTTCTATCAGGACAACAACACGGGGAAGACCGCCGTTACCCGCTATCAGTTCTTCCTCCACGGTAAAGCCCGCTCGCGCATTTTCAGGCCGTTCCGCCAGCCCTTCGACTACACGACAACCGCAAGCGTCCTCTTCAGCTTCCTCCTCCGCCTCGACCTCCCTCTCTACCTCTCCGAACAATACTGCCCCGACGTCCACCAAGCGTGGATGGTTCGGACGCGCCCCATCTGCAGCAGCTCTCGGGCCTGTTTCCGCTTGCTCACCATCCTTCACCGATGAGCCCGCGTCTGCTATACCTGCGGAGGTTGCAGAACCTCAGATGCTCGACGCTCCGATACCACCCCCTGAACCGTCGCAAGCTTCTTCCACCGCCGCCGTACCTTTCCCCTCCGTCAAGTCTACAAACTCGACAGGCGCGCAAGAGGTGACCCAGGAGGGGACAGTCGGAAGAAGCTGGCTCTCGCTTCTCTCGCGGTCGAAGCCGAGTCACCTCGATTTGGCTGGTGAAGCGGCGAAGCAACCGGATTCTATGACAGTGGATGAGCTGGGTGACGGGGTGGGTGCAGTGCAGGACGAGAGCGACCCTACTACGCCGAAAGCGGAACAGACGAGTACGCCCATTTCTGCAAGCTAAGCTGGGTCGCAGAGAGCTGACGATCTCTGCTTTTTCTAGCAGACGACACTATCCGCGGCCCACCAGCTTCTGCTGCTCGACCAGGATCCGAAGGGTCAAATACTAGACAGCCTTCTCAACTTCCGCCATCACGCTCGTCGTGGTTCACCTGGGGCCGTTCCTCCTCGACTGAAGCGGTTCCGGGAGGATCAGATGAGGGAGACGCCGTTTTGCCCGTTGAAGCTGCATCAGCCGGTGCCTCTGAAGCTGGTCCACTCGTTCGAGCGGAATCTGCCGACGCTCAGCTGGACCTCGAGTCCGCCCTTACCCCTCGGCCCGTCGTCCATTCTGCCGAAACACGAGGATGGCTTTCGCTCCGTGCACTCTGGTCCGCAGCGGCGGGTGAAGGAGGAGCCTGTACTCCGGACCAGCTCGCGGACCAATATCGACGAGAGGTTTGGGCGTTGAAGTTGGCAGCGAAGAACGGGCAGGGGTTGATCGAGGACGCACCGGTAAGAGAGGCGGGGCCTTCGCAAGAGGCTGAAGAACTGCCGGAGCAGGGTGCCTCTGTCGAGCCGCTAGCGGTATCCGAAACAGGCGCACAGAATCTGCGACACAAGCCGTCTGGGTCGTGGAGCCTCTTTTCCCGAACGCCCCTGTCCTCCTCACCCGTCACCAGATCCTCCTTCTCCCTTCGCGCTCCGCTACTTGCCCTCGGCGTCTCCTCCTCCGCCGCCTCCACTCGCTCTCGTACTTCGTCTCACGCCGACACTTCCGCTCCTTCCTCCCCTCAACTCCGGCCTCAAAGCGATCAAGGCCCTGTCAAACCTCTCACAGGTTCGATCCGAGCGTCTTCCTCTCCACGTGAACGATTACCCGCAAATTTCGACCCACCCCTCGCAAACAACCTTGTCCTCCCGACCTTCGACGATTCTTTCCTTCGCCCTCCTCGTTCTTTCCAGCCGAAACAATCAACCCTGACAAAAGCCGTCTCAGCCGTCTCTGCCTACCTCTTCCACCGTCCGCCGGAAGAAGCCCAGGCGAATCTGTCCCCCCTCCTGCAGGCGCAAGCGGCGGCAGGTATCAAGACTGAGGGGATGATGAGAGAGATGGCGGAAGATCCGGCGGAACGGTTACCGAAGGTGCTGGAGGCGATGGGCGAGCCGAGCAGGTTGGGCAGGGTGAAGCGGATAGTCACCATGTTCGTTCCCTTCGCCGTTGCTATGCCGTTCTTGCGTCTGTCATAAGGTAGAAACTGACGACGCTCTGTCTGGTTCCTATTCCTCCGGCGTTTCAGGGGCGTGCACGGCTGGTTCACCTCGAACAACATGTACGGAGCCTCGCTTCTTTCCCCTTCTCCTGGCTTCTTCTAACACCTCGTCCCTTTACAGGATCAAGTCTGTCCTCGGCGAACAAACTGGCACCTCGTAAGGCCAGTTTTCGCATACCTCCGTTGCTGCTATTCGCTTCGCTAACCTGCCTCTCACTGTGTAGAGTCAAGTTTGCAACGATGATGCACGACGCCGTACAAGCCTATCTCGAATCACGCGACATCGGCAGCTTCAACATTCAAGCTATCGCGCTCGAGGGTCAAGGAACGGTCGAAGATCGGGTCAACAAGCTGTACAGCCAGCTCACTTCGCGGGAAGAATGGCTACAGGCAATTCTGCGGGCGGATGCGGTCTTCGTTGTATGCCTTTTTCCCTGCTGTTTACGCCGTTGAATCCCATCGTTGACGGGTCGCTCCTGATGACGCAACAGGCTACGCACTCGCAAGGAAGCGTTGTCAGTACGCAGTTGCTCGCTCGTATGCTGGATCAGGGTCTCATCGTTGGGGCAAGAACTCACCTGTATGTTCTGCCTTTCTGTCCCTAGAGCGGCTGTCGCAAGCGCTAAAAGTGTCTTCCCGTCTAGCCTGGCTATGTGTGGCATCGCCCAAGGTCCTTGTGCGTGCTTCTTTTCCCATCTTTGCCAATACTCGCTGACGATCTTCGCTACAGTCGTCTACCTATCTCAAGCTCTTTTCGCGCCTTACTTCAACTATGTCGAGACTGAGCCTGGTACGTCCTGTCCTTCGCGCACCCGCTGCGCCCTCGGCTAATATGTCTTTCTTCCCAGCTCGAGAGCTCTTCGCTTTTCAAGATCCTGAGTCTATCCCTTCCATCAAGTTTGTCCAGTCGTGAGTATTAATTTGTAGCGCGGGTCCCTCCACCGTGCTGACCCTCGTTCGGTACTTACAGCTTGCGAATCATTCTGAATGCCGGGATCAAGGTCACCTGCGTTGGTAGCCTGAACGACCAGGTTGGTCTCAGTCCTGACTTCGTCCCTTCGGGATCGCGCTCATCAAGCTGATCCTGCCATCTCAGGTCGTACCGCTGTACTCAGCTCTGTTCTCCGGCGTCTCGCATCCTGGAATACTGAGGGCCGTCTACATCGACTCGGAGGCCTTCCTTACCTCCGACTTCCTCGCCAATCTCTGCGTCTTTTCCGCCCGTCTTCGCAACGCTGGTCTTTCCGACCACGACCTGGTCTATCACGTCAGCGAAGCGCTTGCTGGCGCTTTGACCGGCGTCGGACACTCCAAGATTTACGAGGAAGAAGAGATCTTCAAGTACGTCCTTGGAGTCCGCTCATCACCACTGCCATCGTGTCTGATCTCATCTTTCTACAGTCTTGCCGTCCGCTACCACTTCGAGACCACAGCCCTCACCGAAGCTCCCACTCACCTCGACACCCTCGCCGCGCCCCCTCCGCTCGTTATGAACTTCAACCCTCGGGACCGCCGGAATCCTTACCTTGCCACTTGGTCATTGCGAGGAATCGTCGAAGATCCACAAGTGCGAGAGCTGTTCGGGAACGAATTGTTGGCACTGCAAGAAGCGTACGAGGTCCGTGCATTTCCCCTCCACCTTCGCCGAGGCCCTGCTTCTTCGCGTGCTCCAGTACATCGAAGCTGACTCGGCGCCCGACTTTTGTAGACCTGGAAACCGCAAACCAAGGTCTTAAAGGACGTGAAGTTGAAGCTCGAGGGTATCCGAATGATCAAGAAGACGGGCAAGTTATGATTGCGCCGCTTCTGTTGTAGACTTTCTCATTCCTTTCTCTCGCCCTGTCGTTGTCTTTCCTAGTCTCACTGTTCATCGAATCTCGCATTGCTCATGTCACGCTGGATCCGCTCGAGAGTCGGAAGACGGCAGCGATGGTTGCAAGTGAAACGGCTACTCTTCCACATCCATCTGATCTGCGCCTGAGCCTGATGGTGCAGGGCCGTTCGGGTTCGCGAGCTCTGCGGGCCCTCCGTCTCCCGAATCCACTACTGGGGTCCCATTGTGCTCTGCAGCTTGACTTGGGTCGCCTTCGGTGGCGGTTTCGGCTTGTTCTTGCTGCCTTTGGGACGACCACCTCGTCGTCTGTAAACGCAGATAGTCAACACTCTGCGGGGTATCATGAGAAGCAGGCCAGAACGTACTTTGGTGACCCTTCCTCCTCCCCTGCGGGTGCCTGTCCCGTTATTTCGGCAACGACCGACTTCCTGCCCCTTCCCCTTCCTCGACCTCGTCCCCGACCTCGACCTGTACCTCGTCCAGAAGCAGCAGCGTCCGCTTGCGCAGCAAGTTGCTCATCAAGCGCGGCGAGTCGTTTGCCCGGCGTGAATTCAAGGTGGATTGGTTGGAAGGTGATGCGGTGAGAGGCGGTAGCTATGGGTTGGTAGGCGGGAGTCGAGTCGGCTGTGGAGAGAGAGATTAGGGTGAACATGCTTAGACGGGTTACGAAGGGAAGGGAGAGACAGGCGCACGTTGATGCTGGAGCAAGATATCGCTGCCGATGAGCGTTTCGTGCACGCCTTGAAAGTAATGGTGGCCGATTCGAACGTAGGGGGCCTTCGACTCGGGTGCCTGCAAGAGGGGGAATTCGGCACGGTCGACAGACGCGAGCTCGCAGGAGGAAAAGGCGTACGTACCAGGAGTTGCATTTCGCCCGTATCGGCCAGCATATCCTCTGTCAGGTTTGGCCCAAACTCGAGGGTCACATACTCCACCTAGTAGAGAGACTGTAAGCTAATTCCTAGGCAAGGATAGAGCGAAAAGGGTACCTCATCTTCTTCCCATTCATCATCGTCGCCGTTCGACATCCCGCTTCCCGCTCCGCGCTCCGGCAGGAAGTCCACCCTGGTCCAAGCATCGTTCAAGACCGGCTTGACGGGGCCCTGTGGCCCGGAAGGGCCAGCGATGGGAGGTTGAGCCATTCAGGCGAGCCAAGGTAGAGAGGGCGACGAAAGACGCGCAGGGACGTTGGGCGCCTGAGAGACAGAGCAGGGGCAGAGATGAGATCTATGTAGGTGCTTTAGTGTCTCTGCTAAGCTTCTCGTCGAGTTCGATGTGTGCTGGCAGCGATCATAAGTTGCTGGCCTTGTTTCGACCTCTCTGCTCTCTTTAGGACTCGTTCGCGTGAAGAATACGAATCGGGCGTGTGATGATCGCGCATCCCTTGCGGAAAGAAGCCTCTCTTCCTTGCCTTCGCGTCTGCGTAGCGCGATGAGGTAACCTTACTTCCGCTCTCCGTACCGCGCAGAGGTTCTGCAGAGAAGTTGACGAAGGTGAAGCAAGAACAAGTATCCGACAGCGAATGCTCGTGGCAAAAGAGCAAAGCGGGATGAGCCAGTCAACGAGACTCAGAATCGTGGTAAATGCGAATCCATTCCGGGTTCCAACGGGGAGGTGCAATAATAAACGGCTGTACAGAAGCGATAGGGATATAGGGGGGGTGTCATGACGGGGCGTAATAGAAGAGTGGGGTCGTAGCGAGAGATAAAGAAGAGAAAGGCGAAGAAAGAATAAATGAATAAAGAGGAATCTACCTCGATGCGGGATGGGAGAGAAACGGCGAGAAGACAACCATGCTAGACAGGACCGAGGACAGAAGAGGGAGCCGCAGACGCTTAGGCGGAGACGCAAGCCTCCTTCTCGGCGTCGTAGGAGAAGCCCTCCTGGCACGACCAGATCTCGCCTGAAGGATTGCGGAACAAGTTAGCGAGTGATGCGCAGAAGAGAGCGGAGGGAGGGACACGACGTACAGACGGAGTCGACGCAGCCAACAGACTCAGCACCGGCAATGGCAGTGCAGTCAACGCCACCCTGGGAAGCGCAGCCACCGCACTGCTCGAGGTTGGACTGGAAAAAAGGGAAAGAGGGAAGTCAGCACACTACAAGGGGCGACAAGGAAACTGGGCAGGACGTACGGAAGTGTCAACGCATTCGAAGCCGCCGGTGGAGAGAGAGCAAGCGGAGTGGGAGGCGGGGCAAAGGTTGCGGCGGTGGAGCTGGTTGCGGCGGGAGCGAGCGCGGCCGGAAGGAACAGCAGCGACAGCGCAAGTGAAGGTGGACTGGTCGCAGGTGAGACCGTCGGCGCAGCCGAACTCAGGGTCGGTCGAGCAGTCCTCGCCGAGCTGGGCGTGAACGTCGCAAGCACCAGTGCCGAAGTTGCAGTAGCCTGGAAGGAGAGCAATAGGCGTCAGCGTCGTCGTAAACGGAACTCATGAACTGAACACACCCGAAGAGCAGAACTGGTTGAAGATGGCGTAATTCTCGGCGTCGGTGAAGTCGTCGGAAGACGGGGTGGCGTCCTGGCAGCTGTGCACAGTAGCGGTGAAGCATCAGCGGCTGGAAATGTGCGAGTTATGCAGGAAAGACTCACAAGGAGCCGAAGGCACCGCAAGCGTCGGCGTCAGTGGAGCCGGTGTCGGCACCAGTGCAGTAGAGGTAACCGAGGCAGTTGCTGTCGTCGCCAGCGCAGGCCTGGAGGAAACCACCCTGGCAAGTACCGTCGGGACCGCAGAGACCGTTGTCGCCTATCAGGTGAGAGAGCGTTAATACCGCCAAGTTGCGATGAAGGATGAGAGTGCTTACACTGTTCGTCGGAGGTGCAAGCAGCGCCGTCGATACCCTGTAGAGCGATGCATTGTCAGCTTCGAGGTAGGTCGCGGTGGGTGGAGCAAGAACGTACGCAGAAGTAAGAGCCGGTCTCCTCCTCGATCTGGCAGGCGGCGCCAGTGGGGGCGGGGAGGTCACCCTGCATGTCGACGCCGGGGACACCGTCACCGGTACCAGGGGCGACGAGGTCGGTGCACTGGGTAGCATCTGTAGAGGTGCGAGGACGGGAATCGTCAGTCATGTTCAGTGACTGCGGCAGGACGCGTTGACCCGGGTGCATCGACGCGTCGAGGGCGAAAAGCAAGCGAGACTGACCCGGGGAGAAGGTGCCGTCGCCGTTGACGACGGTGCAGGGGAAGCGACCGTAGCCGGACTGGGCAGCGGCAATGCCAGCGAGGGAGGCGACGGTGGAAAGGGCGAGAACGGAGCGCATGTTGAGTGAGAGAAGGGAGAAAGGCTGAAAGAGCGACAAGAAGCTATGTGTGTAAAGACCGACGAGGTAGGACTGAGCCTGAGGAAGGAGAGAAGGAAGAGTGGAGTGAGGTGAAGGGAAGAGAGAAGAGAGGGTGAGATGCGATGGTTGAAGTAGGAAACGCAGACGCGTTTGTTTGGTGGGCCAAGCCGGCTCCAGGTCCTAACCGCCTCCGCTAACTTCACTCAAGCTCATCACGTCCCCCGCTCGCGACGAAGCTGGAGCCACATAGTTTCGCTGCGATACGGCGTCCACCCCAGATCGTGCTGCATCGTATCGCAGCCAACAACATCAAGGGGCCGAAAGACCATCACTGGCGCACTGCCGTTATTGATCGGGTGGCCGGGAGCTCTGTGAGGAGTTCCAGATGAACTGAAGGATCAGTAAAGACGCGTACAGTCGAAACCTTACGCGTCAAGATCGCGTCGAGCGAGTAAATGCGCGAGTTCCAACGCAGCGCGTTGAGGTGTCCAAACAGTCGCTTTGAAGCGGTTCAGCGTCGTCCGTCCTAGGTCAACGTCAGTGCGAGGCTTTTGAGCATCGCTGAGAGCGTCTCATAAGTACGAAGGTTGGATTGGTTGGAAAAGCGGACGGCGTTGATCGAAGGTCGGGTCGGGAGGATCCCAGCAATGGGAGAGTCTCTTCTAGGCGCGAAGCGCACGATAGGTAGACGGGGGAGACGTTCTGCTTAAAGAGGCAACAAGAGACGTGGACCGTACATTCCTGGACAAGCTGGGTACAAATCGATGGAGGGGCAAAGGGCGAGGGTCGCCTCAGTCGAGGGTGCCCTGCAGATACAATATCTTGCCGTTTGACGCCTGAGTGGCAAGAGAATGGTTAGCTCTAGCCGAAGCAGTGGCGACGGAAGAATTGTAGGCAAGCGCACCTGGTCCTCGCCGACGATTTCTACATTGGCCGGCAATACCACACGCCCCTTGCCGTGCTCTCCGCTGCGACCAAAGCGTAGTGCTGAACTCCCGACCATGGGCTTGTACTCCCGTTCTTCCCAGGCGCCGTCTTCGAGTTCCACCCGGTCGAGGATGACATGCATCTTGACCCAGCGGTCGAGCCATTCTGCGCGCGAGCGTTCCTCCTCGATTTGTCCCGCCGCTGCGGCGGTAGCTGGTCCTTCGTGGGGCTTGCGAGCGAGGGCCAAGATGGCTTGATCCGTGGGGGCGAGGAGAGTAGCCGAGCCGAGGGGGTCAATGAGAAGAGTTGAGACGGCGATGCTGTCTCTGACGTAGTCGTAGAAGAGTTTTGAACGCTTTGAGCGTGTCAGTAAGTCGGCTAGAGAGGGTTGCGAGGAGGACGAGGGAGTGAAACCTCTAGACTGGTCAAGAAAGGCGGGAGGGGCCTCAGCGTTGTAGGGCTGAGCTGTAAAAGCAGGAGAGGTTGCCATGACTGCTGTTGTGGCGAGTAGGGCGGTTATGAGCCAGCGTGCGGACATGGTGGTGAACACAAGTTGAAGGAGAAGGGAGACAGGAGATGACGAACCCCTTGAATCTGACCCTTCCACGCGCGGCGCCCGCCAGGCTTACCCTACTTGTAGACACGAGCAGTCGTTTACCTCTGACTCGGCTTGTTGAGTCGCACGATGTGGTCGACGTCGCCGCAATGAGCTTCCTTAAGACCCCCTTTTCTCGTCACAATCTCGTCGGATCCTGCCCCCTCTAAGCCTGCTCTGCTGAGCGGACAAGCTACGTCGGCGCTTTAAATGGCAGAGGACCCGAGTGTGCTCTCGCAGGCTTGTCGGGTCTCCCCGCCGCGCCCGATTTTCCTCTGCCTTTTTCTTCTGCCTCCACCTGCTGTCCTGCTCATCCCGGAACATGAGCTGCCAGGACTTCCACAACACACACTGATCTTGCGTCAAAGGGTGCTCTGGGGGACTTAAGATGTGCAACAAGATCTACCTGACCAAAATGACAGTGTCTGCACAGGAAGAAAACCGCCCTCCGTAGCTAAGAGCCCGACTCTCTACACCTTGCTCTGCGGCGAAATCGACATCTCGAGCTCATCCTCATTCCGCCTCCTCTCATAAGCCTCCTTCTCAATATACCCCATCCCAGTCGGCCACTCCCCCTTTTTCATCTTCCTCTCAACCTTGTCCTTCCAACTCGCCTCCTCCAACTCAAAGGTCATGTTGAGGTTGACAGAGAAGTAGGCGACTATGACGATCCATTCGGGAAGGCAGCTGAGGAGGTAGAAGGCGGTTTTGGCACCGGCGCTCAGCATGGCGACGTGGTGGATCGAAACGACTAGCTTGTAGATGTTCGGCATTGCCTGCGCGATCGATGGATCCAGAGAAGGCCTTGTGGATCGATGGACAGAGGGGAAACGTACAAGGATGATGCAAAGCGCGAGGATGAAAGCTGTGCCTCGAGTCGGCAACGAGTCACGGATGTGCATGGCGCAGGCGACGAGGAAGGAGAGACCGATGATGAAGAGGGAAAGCCCGATCGTGGCATAGCTACGCGTTTCGGGTGCGTACTTCAACCGAGTCAGCCGAGAAAAAGGCTTGAGAAGGTCAGGGGAAAAGCAGCTTACCGATAGCGTTTCAGCTCTGCTGCAGCGTCTGGATCACCCATCGCGCTTCCCGCCTTTGATCCAGCCTGAGCTCGAGAAGGGCGAGGCAGATGGCAGGGAGGAAAGAGGACGTAGACAGAAGCAGAGTGAGTAGAGCCCGTTGTGCGCCCAGGGCGACGAACGGAGAAGACTGACCACGATACCAAGAATGAAGGCGACAAAGACAGCAAGCTGAAGAGCGCGCAGCGCTCGAGACAGCGTCGTCACCCGCTTCTGCTCCTCGCCTACGGGCGCAGGCGGTTCAGGGATCCAGTCGCGGCGAACATGTGCTCGAAGGAGGACGACGACGGGTTCGAGAAGTGGGATCAATCCAGCGAGGAGGAAGACCTGCGAGCAAGGAGCAGAGGCAGGTCAGCTTGATACATGCGCGGTTGAAGGAAGAAGAAGAGGACGAACCTGCTCAGCAATGAAGAGGCCCTTCGAGTAGTTCCCGTTCGCCTGGACTGCCCGAATGACGTAGGTAGCGATACGCAGGACGAGGACGACACTGGGTCGGATGAGAGTGAGGGTGCGAGAAGGTCGAGAGAACCAGCGCCAGCCAGCGAGAGGAAGGAGGAGAAAGAAGGCGATGGTGAAAATGATGGAGCTGTAGCAAGCACGGCGAGGTTAGCGCCGTCGACACTGGAGATGGCGGAGTGTCAGAGAACATACGCTGCGAGATCCTGGCTCTTCGTGGGAATGCCTCCTATGAGAGAAAGACCAGCGGGCCAGCTACCGGAGGATGAGGCGGAAGACATTGGATGAAGTGCTTGCGACAGCGAAAAAGGTGGTAGAGAGTAGAAAGAGCCTCATAGTCGCAGCGCAACTCTCCCGAGGCGATTTCGTGGGCGAGCAGGAGGGAGAAGTTCGCGCGAAAAACGACGCGAGACATCTGGAGATGGCGAAAAGGGGGAGGACCTCCGCCGCGGAGGGACGGGGTGGAGCTATTTTTAGTCCCTCCTGTTCATAGGAGAGCGGCAACGCGACGGCGTTCAATGGCGCTTCAAGGCGTGGTCGTAAGGATGGAGGGGAGGAGAGCCGAGGCAAAGACGATCTGAGCGACGCTGTGGCACGTGCTGACAACAAGTGGACAATGAGGTCGTGCTTGGCCTTCTCAAGTCGGTAATGTCGAGGTGGTTCACGAGCCGCTCGATCGGGCCTGCAGAGCACGTATAGATCTCGAGGCAAGCACTAGTAGCGGGACAGCTCGTCAAGACGGCGAGTCCTGGAAATAAATGCGACTTTAGCGAACGAAAAGATCGGAAAGACTGTAGGACGAACGATACAAACAAGTGAACGAGCGAGAGCCGGCTAATTTCGCTCCAGCTCGTCCTCAAGTACATCTACACCTATCGACCCGAGTGCCCTTCGTCCATCCTCGCCAAGCGCCAAATCGCTCCTCAGCACTTCCAGCCGATCCATCTGACCCTTGAACACGATGGAGTCGACCAGCTTCTTCGGCGTGATCCAGCCTACTCGGAAGAGATCAAGTCTCTTGAGCGCCGGCAGCACTGGCAACTTGAGCATGCCGTCCTCCTCCGCCGAGATCGTATCCGACGAATCCAGCTCCTCCAGCCTCGGCGCTCGAGACCCCTTGAAGAGTTCGAGGTGCGCTTGCGAGAGACGACTGGAAGCGAGGCCGAGGTCGTGGAGGTGAGGCCATGTGAGCCCCGGCGTCTGAACGGCGAGGTCGAGGAGCCTCGTAGCGAGGGACGGCGACCGGGTGAGACGCAGGGAGGTCAGGCGGGACAACGAGCCGGCAAGGAGATCTGGATCAGGCGCTTGAACCTGATCCCACCAATCTTCGAGATGGAGGCTCTTCAAAGTGCCGGAAGAATGCGAGAGGAGGTCCCAATGCACCTGAGGCGTCGTGCTCGAAAGGCGGGCGTGCACTAGGGCTGGGACGTCCTCTGCTCCGAGCGTCGGAGAAGCGACGGTGCCATCTCGGTATCGGAGGCGCCAGATTGGCCCGATCAGCGTCAGGTCGCGTAGGGACGAGAGTACCGACCAGTCTGCCTCGCCGCTGTATCGAGGCAGGAAGGTGGGAAGGAGATATGCGTCGGGCGCTGGAGTGGAGACTTTAGTCGAGCGTATGTCGAGGGAGGTGAGAGAGGAGAAAGTATGACCGAGTCGAGGTAGAGAGAAAAGGATACGGAGGTGACTTGGGGTGTAGAGAGTGAGCGAGGCGAGGGTCGGGGCAGAAGGTAGCAGCAGTTGGAAGAAGGACTGTAGCTGCTTGTGTTCGGCAAGCGAAGTGCCGCCCCCAAGCCATGAGGCATGGGCATGCTCGAGCCTGAAAGGGTGGACTAGGTCGAGGGTCTCGCAGAGGTAGGCGAAGTCGTCCTCTGGCCAGTCCTGGATACAGGTCAGGTAGAGTGCTCGGACTCCTCGCGACGCGCCGCTTTCCACCTGACCGTCCGCGCTCGTCTGCCGTTGCCGTCGGGCCTTTTCTGACCAGAACGAGGCCTTCTCCTCGGCTCTCTCGCCGTCGATTTCACCGTCGAGGTGAAGAGAGGCCCACAGCTCTCCATGCTCTTCTGCCAAAGCTCTCCACCCTCGACAGACCTGGGCAACAGCGAGAATGGGGTTGATGCGGCGAGCGAAAGAGTGGTGTACCGAGGGGGAGGAGTAGTTCGGAGTAGAAGCATCGTGGGTGTCCCGGGCGGCGGAGAAGACAAGTAGGAGGATTTCGGCGGGAAGTTTGGTGACAGGTGGCTAAGGACAGAGCGATGACCTCAGGGACAAACGGAAACAAGAATGAGGAGGTCACGTACTGGTGGTGTCGGGGATCTCATTGAGGGGCTGTCGAGGGTTTTGCGCGCTTCGTTATGACTCTGGAGGAGCTGGAGCAGGTCTCAACAGGAGGAGCAGCGAGTGTCAAGGGATGTCAACCTCTTTCGCCATTCTCATCTTCATCTTGTTTCCTCACTACTGGCCCTCGCTTCGCTCCTGTAGCTCCAGGTCTAACCTCATAGTCAGCAAGTAAGTACATTTACGCGACTACACTGCCTTTGGCTTCCCCTCGGCTACTCTCGTCCTTTCCTGCGTGGACGACAACCGTCTTCGTCCGGCTCCCGTCAGCTCTAAGTACGGCACCCGGGACTTGACTGGGCCGTTCTCAGCCACCTGTAATGGTCAGCTGATCATTCTACCCGTCCCAGCCGCCCAGATCAGCCACACTTGCGATGGTGTCCGTCTCATTTCCTCCCCTTTCCCCCCCCCTTCTCTACTGACCCACCCTCTCTTTCCACAGTCTCGCACCCCCCACCGACCCCTCTCGCCCGAACGACCACTCGCTCGTCCAGCATCAGGGAGACAAGCTTCACCCCGCCTACCTTATCCCGGAACTTTGCAGGTCTTTCTACAAGCTGGGTTGGGTGACTGGCACCGGAGGCGGAATCTCGTTGCGAGATGGGTACGTCCCTCCCTTTAGTCGAGGACGCAGAGCGGCAGATGATAGTTATGGACTGACTGAGTGATCTTGCAGTGAGAAGGTTTACCTCGCGCCGTCTGGAGTGCAGAAGGAGCGGATCGAGCCGGAGGACATATTCGTTTTGACGCGGAAAGTACGTTCGACCTTTTTTTTACTTGGCTCTGTTGTTTACTCAGCTCTCGACGTGCTTACCACCGCTGTTTGCCTTCCCGTTGCTCTACGCTTCTCCCGGCTCTTTTCGCTGTGCAGGAGCGCGACTTTCTCCGATGGCCGGTTCACAAGCCGCTGAAGCAGTCTGCCTGCACGCCACTCTTCTTCAACGCATATGAGCTGCGAGAAGCAGGCGCTTGCATCCACGTACGTCTCGCTTCCCTGGCGTTGCTATCTCGCGTATCCCATTTCCTTTTTACCTTCGGGTGACAGGTTCTCGCCGTCTGCATCAGATGAACACATCTAGGCTTACTTAGCCTCGGTCCGCAGACTCACTCGCAGCACGCCGTCATGGCCACCCTCCTCTGGCCCGGATCCGAGTTTCGCATCTCTCACCAAGAAATGATCAAAGGCATGCGCATCGGCGGGACGGGGACCGCCCTAAGCTACCTCGACACGCTTGTGATCCCCATCATCGAGAACACGCCGGATGAGGAGGATTTGAGGGAGGGAATGGAGGAGGCGATGAGGAAATACCCGGATGCGGTTCGTCGTTTTCCTCCTAGCCTCTACATGTTTGCTTGCTGAGTCGAAGGTATCTCAGCCTGCGGTTCTCGTCCGCCGACACGGTACTTACTCGTGGGGAGCTGGTGCGTCCCTTTCCCGCCCTTGCTACCCCCCTTCTCCTCGTTACATTGCTCAACCTGGTCGCTAACCTCCTACCTCATTCGCTCAGACTGGGAGAAGGTATCTGCTACTTTACTATCCGCTTCACAACGATCAAGCACTCAACTAAAGACGCATGCCTTTCCTTCCTTCTTTTCCATCTGCCCGTGCTCGCAGGCAAAGGGTCAAGCAGAGTGCCTCGACTATCTGCTCGAGGTGGCGGTCAAGATGCGACTAGCGGGGTTGGAGACCGAAGGGTTGAAGTAGTAGGCGGTGAATGGACGGGTTACTTTCTTTTTCAGTCATAGTCACTTTGCCGCCCTATGAGGCGAAAGTCTGGCCGCCGAGGCAAGGGCGCCCTCTGAAAACTCGCTTGGCAAAGTCGGAGTCGGTCTGTGTTGCTCGACAGTAGCTGGCAGTCGAGGCGAGGTCTCGGGGGCAGGCTAAGGTGTTGCGAAGCTGGGAAGAAAGAACGTTGAGAAAATGAAGAGAACGAAGGCCAACGAGGCTAACGGGTATACGGCGCGTGACGATCCTGGCTGTGAAAGGATCAGTTGTTTCATGTAAGGGTTTTTTTGACATGCAAGAGGAGAAAAGGAGGTTTGTTTCTAATGAAGCCATACCGATGTGGGAGCAGCGGGAGAGGGTTATAACTTGTTTGTTGTTGCTCGTGGTGCTTGTAGCGGTGGTGTGCTAGGACGCGTAGAACCCTCTGCTGGACTCTAGAGTCTACACTGTCACGCCCCTGCGTCTCCTCCATCGTTTACCATACCGCCGTTCTCACCTTGTCTCCTTCCCACGCTTCCCTCTCGGCAACTCCCTACCTCATCTCTCGACTCACACATCGGATCAGTCGGTACCCACCATCTACGCTGTTCATTACACGTCTAGTCACCTACCACCGATCTACCTCAATCCTCCGGGTAGTCAACGATGGATCAGGATCGCCCCTCGCGAGCACCTCCTCCCGCCCGTCCTCAGCGCGAACAACCCAACCAGCAACCTCTTCCTCCACCCTTTCAGCATTCCCAGTCCTCCTACACCTCGTCCAAGCACCCAATCAGCGAATATGAGCCTCCCGAACGGCCATCTTTTTCTCAAGGAAATTCCTCCTACACCGCAGGCGCACCTTCCAAGGTTCAGTTTACCAAAGCTAGCGTCTACGCCAGCACGGATGGAGCAGTCTCCCAGGCTGACGTGCCTCTCGTCGGCTACTCGTCCGCGCTCGGAGTGCCCGGACCGTCAGGAGCGACAGGTGCCGACTTCAAGCGCAAACGCTCCCTCGTCAGGCCCGATCGAGCTCCCGTCGACCCGTCCAACCGTCACTACCTCTATCGACAGCATGCTGCTGCGATGGAAGCCGAGGGCAGGGGCATGGCGGCCGTATCGAGGACGGGACATTACCCTGCAGCGGGATTGCCGGTACCTGTGGCACCAGAGATCGTGAGCGGAGCGGCGGGAATCTTGGGTCGCAGTCAACCTCAAAGTGGAGCGACGCAGCTCCGGCGCGGGAAGAGTATTCTGGCGCGTGAAGAAGGGATGGCGAATGAGACGGGGTTGAGCATGTTTAAGCGTGGAGGTACGCTGAGGAGGCCGAAGAAGGGCGGGGCGCAGGCGCTTCCGGGAGGAGCGTACGAGCGCGGGATGAAGGCGAAGGAGCAGAAGCAGCCAATGGGAGCTTGGATGATTTACTGCATAGTCATTACGGCTTGTTTTCCTGGGGCGTTGCTGCGTTGCTTTGGTACGTCCTGATCCTCCTCGCGTCCCCTGTTTGAGCCTCACTCAATGAAATCCTTGCAGGCTTCAAGACGAAGGACCGCCAAGACGCCTGGCGAGAAAAAGTCGGCCTTCTTTCCATCATCGCCCTGTCCATGGCCGGCGTCGGTTTCCTCACTTTCGGCTTCACTCAAGCCGTCTGCGGTACCCCAGCTACTCGCTACCGCGCCGGCAAAATCGAGGGCGGCTCGATGATCTTCCACGGCTACGACTATGACATGGATGGATTCCGTCACCAGGCCGCATCCGGCATCGAAGAAGGTTCGAACCCGCTCTACGACGAGTGGAATGCGGCGGGCAAGGACGGGTCTTTTCTCTTTCAGAAGGTCAACGAGAAGTGCCTCAACGTTATCACCCCGGCGAGCGGCAGCGGTATCACCCATCAGGGCAACTCCATGGGCTGGTACTTCCCTTGCAACCTTCACGACCAGTGGGGGACCAGTGCAGTCAACCTCACCGGCTACGCCGAGGGTAGCCTGTGTCACACCCAGACCGATGCTCGTCAGCAGTTCGCTGCTATGAAGCCGCTCGGGCAGGTCTACTTCGCTTGGGACGACCTGAAGAACTCGTCTCGCAATCTCGGGGTCTACGATAGGTGCGCTCTTGTCTTCGCCTCGTTAAGACCACTGAGACTCACCCTTACTTCTCAGTGCCGTCCTCGACTTCTCCCTGCTCAACTGGCTCGACAAGTCGCAAGTCTCGTACCCCTCCATCTTTGACGACCTTCGTACCGGCACAAACGACTCGCTTACAGGTCGCGACATCACGGCGCTCATGATGGCTTCCGGTCAACGGGACGTCGCAGACTGCCTCGTCGATGTTATCCGCGTCGGCTTCATCGACTCGATCACCTTCGGTTGCGTTGCCTCCGACGTCGTCCTCTACGTCTCGCTCGTCGTCATCATTGGCGTCGTCGTTCTTCGGTTCTTTATGGCCGTTCTCTTCGGGTGGTTCCTTTCGTGGAAAATCGGCAAGTTCCCGAACGAGACCTACGAGCAACGACGCGCTCGCGCCGCCGAGATCGAAGCTTGGACGGACGACATCTATCGTCCCGCCCCCGCTCGCTACCGCCCCAACGTACCCAAGACGAAGCTGCAGAAACAGCCGAAGAAGAGCGTGCTGCCTACGACATCTCGCTTCTCCAAGGCGGATCTTCTCAAGGCAGGTGCGAGTAGCAGCATGGGCGAGTTCTCGAGGAAGGGCATGCTGGGAGCTGGGATGAGGAACCCGTCGCCAGACTCGTCTGGTCTGCCCCGAGCTTCGAGGAGCTCAACCTCACTACCTGCTTCCTCCTACACTGTGCGTGCTTTATTCGCATTCTTGTTTTGAGCTACGTCTGACGCCAGATCTCCCGCAGCTCGATGGACTGGCTCGTGGTGCAGCATCTCGCGGCGCCATGGGTGAATGCCCCTTCCCGCTTGGTGATGTCGTCCCTCAGCCGCCTGCCGACTACGAGCCGTTCAACTATCCTCTCGTTCACTCCATCCTCCTCGTTACCGCCTACTCCGAGTCAGTCGAAGGTCTTCGCACTACCCTCGACTCGCTGTCGACGACCGACTACCCCAATTCGCATAAGGTCATCCTCGTTATTGCGGACGGTATGGTGAAGGGATCTGGAAACGACCTCACCACTCCCGAGATTGTCCTGGGAATGATGAAGGAGTTCGTCGTACCGCCGGCGGAGGTTGAGGCGCTTTCGTACGTCGCCATCGCGGACGGGCACAAGCGCCACAACATGGCCAAGGTCTACTCCGGCTTTTACGAGTACGACAACAACACGGTCGAGTTCTCGAAGCAGCAGCGCGTCCCCATGATCCTCGTCGCCAAGGTCGGCAACCCCAACGAGCAGCACGAAGCGAAACCCGGTAACCGAGGCAAGCGCGACTCGCAGATCGTCCTCATGAACTTCCTGCAGAAGGTCATGTTCGATGAGCGCATGTCGAGCTTCGAGTACGAGTTCTTCAACTCGCTATGGCGCTCGACGGGAGTTTCTCCCGATAGGTACGAGGTCGTGCTGATGGTCGACGCCGACACCAAGATCTTCCCCGACTCGGTTTCTCGTATGATCTCCTGCATGGTGCATGACCCGGAAATCATGGGGCTGTGCGGAGAGACCAAGATTGCGAACAAGAGTGATACTTGGGTTACAATGATCCAGGGTGTGTGGCGTTTCTCTTCCCTCAACCTACGGCACCTCGCTAACAGATTGCTGCTTTTGCAGTCTTCGAGTACTACGTCTCCCACCATCTCACCAAGGCCTTCGAGTCGATGTTCGGCGGCGTTACCTGTCTTCCCGGTTGCTTCTCGATGTACCGCATCAAGTCTCCGAAGGGCGGTGACGGCTACTGGGTCCCCATTCTCGCCAACCCGGATATAGTCCAGCATTATTCGGAGAACGTCGTCGACACTCTGCACAAGAAGAACCTCCTGCTTCTCGGCGAAGATCGTTATCTCACCACTCTCATGCTTCGAACCTTCCCGCGCCGCAAGATGATGTTCTGCCCTCAAGCCGTCTGCAAGACGATCGTCCCCGATACCTTCTCTGTTCTCCTCTCACAACGCCGTCGCTGGATCAATTCGACTGTTCACAACCTCTTCGAGCTGATCGTCGTTCCCGATCTGTGCGGTGTCTTCTGCTTCTCGATGCGCTTCGTCAGTGAGTCTAGCTATTCCTCTCTCTTCGTATCTCGCGCCGTAACACTAACTTCCTCCGCTTTCGCAGTCTTCATGGAGTTGGCTGGTACCCTCGTCCTGCCCGCCGCCATCGCCTTTACCCTCTACCTCATCATCCTCGCCATCATCCCCGGCACCGTCAAGCCGATCGTCTCGCTCGTCCTTCTCGCTCTCATTCTTGGTATTCCTGCCGTCCTCATCGTCGTCACGTCTCGTCGTTTCGCGTACCTAGGATGGATGCTCATCTATGTGAGTATTTTCCTCTTTGTCTTGAGCTGGATATGTCTGATGAACTTGCTTTGCCTTCGACTCCGCAGCTGGTCTCGCTTCCGATCTGGAACTTCATCTTGCCCGCATACGCCTTCTTGCACATGGATGATGTGCGTTGCTCTTCTTTCCTCGTTCTTTGATTCATAAATAGCAGAGCTGATGCGCACTCGTGCTTGCAGTTCTCGTGGGGTCAAACTCGCAAAATTGAAGGCGAAACAGCTGGAGAAGACGCGCATGGCGGCAAGGAGGGCGTGTTTGATAGCTCGCACATATCGCTGAAGCGTTGGGCCGATTGGGAGCGCGACCGTCGTTACCGCACCGGTTCTGGCTTGCACTCTCGCGACTCGACCTTCAACGACGCTCCCGGCTCGGGCGCACCTTTCCGCCAAAGCTCGCCGGGTCGAGGCAGCAACCGCATGTCGATCGTCTCCTCCAGCGACACCTACACCTCCGAGTCCGCCGGTCCTCGTCTTCCTGCGCAGCTCGAGCTCCCCGCACCGCTAGCACCCCAAGGCATGAGGAGCGCGTCGTCAAGCGGCAGCAGCGATCCGGCTCGTTCGGCCGTCCATACCCCGTCGCCTCCTCCGCCCGCCGCCATCCGCGCTCAGCACGACTATCCGCGATACGAGGGCGACGACTTCGAACGCGAGGCCATTCTCAACCGCCACTCCCCGCCCACTGCGTCGAGCCCGCAGTTCTACTCCGCTGAGCCAGAGTCTATCGCCACCACCTCTGGCACTACCTCCCCCAGTTCCTCCAACTTCGCTTCCAACAATCCTTTCTCCAACGCAAACGCCATGCCTCGTGCGCCCTCGAAGTCTCGCGGCGTGTCCCTCGTCGACGATGGCCCGGTGCCTAGCAGCACCGGCATGCGGACCATCCAGCGCTCCTCCCGTCGCAGCTCTGCCGGACCCATCGCCTCGACAACCGGTCATCGCTCAAGGGCTTCGCAGAATTTCTCGGCCGGAGATGCCGTTTACGGCTCCTCGGCTGGATCTGTTTCCTCGAGCAGCGGGGGACACGGTACCCTTCCTCCTGGTGCAGCTCCGCCAAGGCAGTCTGGCAACTTTGGCAGACAGTGAGGATAGTCGTTAGACGGGGAGAGCAGGGAGAAGCGGGCGCAGGCCGTCGACGCGCCTTTCTCCTCCTCGTCTTCGTCTTTCCCTTTCACAGACACTTTCTTGGCCTTTCCTCCTTCACCTTCCTTTCGTTCCTTTTCTCGTACCTTGTGACTCGTTAATCTTCGCGACTATTTCCGCCCTTCGCATTAGCAACCTATTCCTTCTCCGCCACCACTCTCTTGTCCGCCCCTTCTCGTTGCGAGCTACTCCCAGCTCTCTGTCTATACCTGTACTCTCCCTCTATACACGTCTCTCCTCTCTTTCACGCCTTGTTCATGTTTCGTTATTCTTCCGGCCTTCACCCCTTCAGCAAAACTTAGCTCTCAACGGACGCTGCTGCCTGCCCTCTTAGCTCTTGCGCCATCTTGCAACTCATTCGAGAACTACGCAGGCCCATACGGAGAATCGTCGGTCAGAGATAGAATGCACAGCGATACGAAGGTAGTACACCAGCAAGGAAGGTCAAAAACAACATAGAGATTCTTATAAGGCTCAAAGATCCGCCGTTCCTTCACTCATCTTCGTCTGAATCAAGGATTACCCTCCGCTTCTTCGCCTGCGAGACCGCCTGTGCAGCTTCGTCCGCCTCCCCCTCGTCATCATCGACCGCCCCCACGGCAGCGGAGGAAACCGACGCCCCTCGTTTGCGTGAAGTAAGCGTATCGGACGATGCTGGCGAAGTTGGCTCAGCCGAGTCAACCTGCATCCCGTCCTCCTGCCTCCCCCCCGCCTGCTTCTGCGCCTCGTGACCTCGAAGCTCAGACGCGAGATGCTCATCGTCTTCGTCATCAAGGTCAGAGACCAGGTCGCCGTCAAAGGTGGCCTCGGTCGGAGCGCCTTTCTTCTTCCCTCGTTTGCCTTTCGCAGCGGCAGGTACCTTCTTCGCCTTGCCTTTCTTCGATTTTGATCCGGTAGGTGGGGGAGAAGAGGCGGTCGAAGTGGAGGGGGATGTAGCACGAGCTGCACTTGAAGAAGGAGCGCCGGATTTGGATTGTTTCTTCTTTTTCGTGCCGCCGGTCGCGAGAGCATTGGAGACAGCGCCAGAGTTGAGCTTCTCGCGCAGCTGCAGATTGTCGATGGTAAGCGATCGACTCATAGATGAAATGATGGAGACGGAAAGAACGGAAACGTACAGCAGCTTCAGCAGCAAAGAAGATCGCATCCCGCTCGGCGTCGTCCTCGTCATCCGAGTCCGCAATGAACTGCGCAGACTTGTACGCCATCTCCTCCTCCTTGCGCTTCTTCGCCCGCTGCTTCTTCGCCTTGGCCTTCTTCCCCTCGCCTGCCCCGTCACCTTCCTCCCCGTCTTCCCCATCTTCCCCCAGCTCGAGCTCGTCGTCGCTTGCCAACTTTCGCTTCCGACGAACTGGCTTCTTCCGCTTCTTTCGTAGGAGCTCGGAGGCGGATTTGCCATTCTGCGGGTCGACGGGGTCGAGGAGGAAGTCGTTGATGATCTTGAGATCGCTGTCGAGGCGTGACGGGACAATCGTTGCGGGGATGGACCAAACGAGTTCACTCGTCTCCGGCGCTGGAAGCAAGAGGTGAACTTCAGCTTGCATATTGAAAAGTTGAAAGAAAGAAGGGGGAGACCGGCTTACTCTCGGTGCTCTCCCATTCCAGCAACCGCATCAACAGCTTGAAGTGCGGATTGACCGTCGCAGACTCCTTCTGCTCCGGATCCTCGCCGAAGTCGACGTTATGCGGTACGAACAGCGCGACTGCCTCTGCCGAAGGACCCTTGAGCTGCGCCGCCCTGGCTCGAATCGCTTCGTCGGAGTCGTCTTCTGCGAGAAGCTCGGCAGCGGCTTCGGCGACACCGTCGGTGGTAAGCACGATCTCGGTACGAGCGGCAGAGGCCAGGGCGAGTTGCTGCAAGGGAGGAAAGGACAACAATGTCAGTACGGGCTGAACGACAGACCCCAGACGAGAACAGCGAAACTTACACTCTTGACCAGCTCGACCAGCTCGAGATCTTCGCCGTCGACCAAACAAGCGATTGCAATGCCGATTTGTTGCGTGAGGGAAAAGCCAGGCTGAACTTCGACTTCGCCGATCTTCTTTGCCTGCAGACAATCAAGCGGCGTCAGCTGCAAAGTCCGCGGCCAGAGGGACGACAGGGTCACGTACGCGGTAGGCAGGTGTATCATCGTCGGTGTCGGCGTATGGATCGAGCTCTCCCAGCCGCATCTTGCCTAGCTGACTCCTTGTCTTGGGGAAGAAGCACTGCAAGTCCACGCGCATCAACCCTGCGGCTCCGCAGCAAGATGATAGAGGGCAGTATGCGTACCTCGAGCAGTAGAAAGGGGTGATCTTGCACTACCTTGAAGAACTTGCGTAGGACATACTCGATCAGCTTGCGAAGGTCGGCATTGGGTCCCTCTCGAGCGCCGGCAACGTCGGGATCGTCCATGACGCGCTTGAAAAGCTCAAGAACAGAGGGCTGGCGACCAGTAGATCTCGGCCAAGTCAGCGAGACAGAATCCGGGGAGAGAGAGATGATAAAGCGAACCTTGAAGAACAACCCTTCAGACTTGGCCTTCACCGCTTGACGATGCATGAGGGCGACAATGCGCTTCATCTGTTCACCTGATCGGAACGTCTTGTACGACTCGAGGTAGACCATACAGGTAGAAAGAACGGCTTCATCGGCGAAGCGCTGCAGGAGAGGGCGACCTGGTCAGCCACTCTCACTCAAGCAGGCCATTTGTGTTCTGCGAGAGTACCTACCTGCTCGAACTTCTCGAACTGGAAAGCATGCTCGCCGAAGGAAACGGCCGACTGCTCGATCTCGATTTCTTCCTCATCCTCCTCATTACCCATACCGAGCCCATCGCCCTCATCTTCGTTGCCGGACTGTTGCTCTGTGACGCCGGGAAAGTTCACCTATCAGCTAGCGAATTCGAGCAAGAAAGGAGACGAATGAGAAAACATCTTCTGTTCGACGCACTCTTTTTCTTCTTTGCCCGTCCCGCCTTCTTCTTCCGCACATACATGTAAGACTTGGATTTGGAGTACTTTTCGAGCATACGCAGGAGGGTGTATGAGAGGTTCATGACGGCGTCGAGGTATCTGCGGGCGAATTGGGGACCAGTGCCAAGTCAGTCTCCCGCATTTCCTTCAGAGGTGTGAATGTCAAAGGTGGTGGAGACAGCACGAGGTACGCACTTGTATGACTGCGCGTTGTATTTGTGAATCAGGGTGAGCACCATATCCAGCGTTTCCGCCTCGTAGTAAAGCTTGTTCTGTAAGATTTCGGCAACATCGACGTGATCTGGGTTTCCAGAGGCTTGGAGGGCTTCGATGACAAGAAGCTGCGACATAAGGCGAAGTCAGCAACAGTCGTGAGCGGGGCAGCCGGAAAAGAACAGACAATCTGCGTGAAGCAGTCGACACCGGCGTGGAGATCGGTCCAAAGCGGCGGCTAAAGGCAGACGAAGTGTGCGGATATGGTTAGCGATCGGAGATATCCAGGCAGACAGCGTGGAGGAGGAATCGAAATACACCTTGTCTTCCAGCGCCGTCTTCATCCTCATCGTCACAAACCCAATAGCATGCGGCTCAGTCATCTCCGCCACCAACCCAAAGTCATGCCCTTTCTCCTCATCTGTATGAGGAATACCTCTCTTCTCATCGTCGGCGTATATGAGGAGGAAAAGTTCGAGAAAGAAGCGGGCTAGGAAGAGGAATCGGACTGTATCGGATTCCCGGACTTTGAGACGCTCCATGCGGATATCGCGGAGGATGGAGGAGAAGAAGGCTACAGTAAGGCATCCGAGCCGGCGTAAGTCGCTGAGTAAGCAGGCAGCAGACAGGGCGAACGAACCGTTGAACGCAGACTCGATGAACTTGCGGCCCATCTCATCTAATTCCTTGATAGCCTCTGGTCGTAGCTGAGATGGCGGCGCAAGGTCGTCTTCCTGCCGTACCTTCTTAGCCTTGCTGCGCTTGACCTTGTCAAGAGTCTTTTCAGGTCCTTCGGCGAGGGTGGACTGCTTGTGCAGGATATACTTCTTGCCATTGCCCTGTCCGTGATAGAGTCGCGACATATGTCCGAAAACATGCTCAGCGCGAATTAAGTCATGGGTAATAAGGACAACGCGAAACGCACCGACTGCACCGCAATGGTGGTTCCGAAGCGAGAATGTCGCGAACCCTTTAGCACGCCGTGGTGGGTTACCTGCTGCTTCGACTCTAGATCCAACATGTCGCGTAGTCGATTCGATTCAATCTGTGCGTGTGCGCCAAAGCGTCGAGGAAGCACCAAGGTCAGCTTGTGACATCAACTGAACTTGTTTCGCAGATCAAGAGGTTAATGCACGCACCTTCCCAACCGGTACCATCAGCTCGTCTGGCCGTACACAACGGAATATGAGATGGAGAATGTCGAGGACGACCATGTTCCAGGGTGCGTAGTCGGAAGAATCGGCTTGAGCTGACATGGCGAGGAGAAGGTCGAGGATGCCGTGTTGCGAAAATTGGACGATGAGGTCGCTCTACAAGCGAAGGACACATAGGCTGAGCAAGGCAGGCTCACGAAAACGGAGTGCGGGACCGTACCTGTAAAGAAGATTCTTCGATGGCAGTCGCAGATTCAGACATGTTGACGCGGTCGTTGAGGTACGCGAGGTTACGGAAGCAATGCAGCACGAGAGAGATGACGTTCTCGTCCTTCTGCGTGCGGTCTCTGCATCGACAGGGGGAGATGAGGCGGGTGGGTCAGCATGACCTTCGCAAGTCGGAAGGGAGAAACCGAGCCCACCTTCGGCTCTTCGACAACGAGTTGGCGAGAATGATCATCATGTGCTTCAGGACGCCGTCCTTACGATGCACGATGGCGGCTTTGTAGGACATCTGGGCGTCGATCAGAGTGGTGTAGTCCATGTTCTGCTTCAGCTCGCCGAGTATCTGGGCGTCACGTAGCTCCTCCGCCACGTTAATAGGCCACGTCATGGCGCCCATCAGCTCGACTAGAGAGGAACGAAGTCAGTATGGGCAACAGTCAAGGGCTAAATCGGAAAGGACGAACCGCAGGCCAGCGCAATCCTGTCTCCCTTCGCACCCTGCCCCAGCGTGGTCTTGAGAATCGGCAGCAGGTCCTTCTTGAGTACGCCGACCTCATGGAAGATCCGTGCGACAGTCCTGTCGTCGTCCTTCTCGTCCATCCGCCAGAACCGCTTGAGATCTTTCAAGCAACCTGGAAAGTGGGGCAGCAAAATCGGGTCAGCTCATCTGGAGCGTGCAGGCAGCGAATGAATTACGCAGACTTACCGACGACCTGGTCACCAAGCGAGTAGGCAGTGTAGACCTGTCCATTCTCGTCGAGGAACTCTTCGAAACCACCCAAAGCAGCGCAAATGGACGAGATGGGCGGATGTAGGGCGGCTCGTTTCCTGTGGGCGGGCGGACCGGCGGGATCAATGACGCAGCTCGCGAGCGTGTGAAGTCTTTGCTCGGCTTTAGACAGGACAGGAAAGAGCAGCAAGTGGGAACGCACCGCTGTTGAGCCGTCATGGGAGCATCTGCGTCCGAGTAAACCGACTCTGATTGAGCGTCTTCATGTTCGGATTGCTGTTCATCTGAAGCGTAGCCGCGGTGCTTGGCCATAGCCTGTGTCGAGTAGCGCAGGAGAGGACGGGAAGTGGAGGAACGACAACGCGTTTCAACGTGATCCAGAGCGACTTAACACTGCAAACCTCCCCACGCGGAAATTGAACTACTTGATTACAGCCAAAGTATCTCGAACAGCTCCTTTCGAGGTATACAGACGCGACTTAGGCGGAGTCGAAAATAGATTGTCCCCCCTATTCTGCTCTGAGCTTCCTTCCCTCCTTGAACTCAATCCATCCTACCGCTGCTCGTTCACTCGCTAGACCACTATGGACGTGTCAGAGATCCTTCAAGCATCGAACCAGAAGGCGTAAGCTTGACCTTCGACCTCCCGATGCCGTCGTGACTGAGCTGATCTTCCTACCTCTCACCTTCCGCTCCACCTTCGCATCCCGCTCCCCATCTCAACAGTAAGGCCATTACCGTCGACAAGGAGATTCCGGTCGAGTTCGATCTCGGTCTACTCGCTTGCTTCGACCCCAACCCGATTGACCTCGAGTCTTACCAGTCCGTCTCCCTTTCCCTCTTTCTCATCCTGTTGTACGCTGACCTCGTTCGTTGCCTTTTCTTCAGAGCCGAGAAGGAGCAGACCCTCCTCAGCAACGCTAGGGATGGCATTCAGCTGCTCGTGAACGAGATCTGGAGCCAGCCTACCCGGGTCGTCGACGAAGGAGTGGTCGCAGACTTGCCCCCCATTGCGACGGGATTGCCCCGTGAGAAGCCTGTACGCCATACCCCTCTGCTTCACTCTGCAGACAGCGCTCACGCCTTTTTACCCGCACAGCTCCCCAAAGCCGCGCCCATCACCAAGTGGCAGGCGTTTGCCCAGGCCAAGGGCATCGCGCCCAAACCTAAAAAGGACAAGATGGTCTATGACGAGGACAAGCAGGAATGGGTGCCGAGGTGGGGCTACAAGGGCAAGAACAAGGACAAGGAAGAGCAGTGGATCCACGAGGTGCCCAACAATGCCGGTTCGTCCTTTCTTCTTCTTCCTGATTCGCCTTGTTGTCACAGTGTCCTTGCTCATTCACCTTCGCCCCCTAGACCCTAACTTCAACCCTGTTGCCGCTGCTCGCGCCGAGCGCAAGGGTCACAAGCTCAAGAACGAGCAACAGCGTCTGCAGAACTTGCAACGGTCAGCTCAAAACGCGGCGAAGCAGGTGCAGCAGAACACGGCCAAGGCGAGCGAGCGGGATAAGCGAAAGCTGGTGCTGGACAGGGAACTCAAGTCGAGCAAGCGGAGTACGGCGAGTTTGGGCAACTTTGATGACAAGCTCAAGGGAGAGGGCAAGGAGAAGAACATCAAGCGGAAGGTGGGTTCTGCCCTCTTTCCCCCCCGATTCTCCTGCAGCATCTGTATTCATCTCGCATGCCCGCAGTTTGACGCCAACGAAGTCTCTTCGCGAGACGAACGCTCAAAAGCGCTTTCCATCCTTTCCTCGATTGGCGCAACCCCGTCGAACAAGCGCGTACGAGTATCGGACGACGCACCGAACGCTCGCCAGGAGACGAAGGGTATGGTCAATGAGCGCAAGGCGATCAAGCACTTGACGGGCGGACGGGGAGCGATGAGCCTCGAGGGAAAGAGGGGTGGAAGAGGGGGCGGCAGGGGTGGCAGCAGGGGCGGACGTGGCGGACGGAAGTAGGTGACTGTGGTCAGGGTGTACCATCGTCGCGCTGTGCTACTAGTGTAGTGTAGTTGTAACCCTGCTGCTCTTACTAGACTCGCACATACAATCAAGAGGTTGTGAAGTTGTGATGCTGAATAGAAAAGGCTTAGAATTGCTCCCATCGCTTCGACTCACGACCATCACTTATCGAACAGCATGAACTACGGTGGAGGAGGCTATGGGCAACCGCAGACGCGCTCCAAGGTCGTGTTTGGTACGCCAGATTACTAGCTATGTTCCCCTGTCTTTCCCAAGTGCTGAAGTCGTTTCTCATCTTGCAGTTGGCAATCTCCCCTTCGACTACACGGAAGAACAGTTGATTGAGGCACGTCTCCACTCTGCTGAGCTTATCATGTGCCACGAGCTAATCTTGAATCAATCGACCAGGTCTTCGGCTCAGTCGGACCCGTCGTCTCTTTCCGGTTCGTCTTCCCCTTCTCCCTCCCCTCGTCTTCTGCCTTGCCAGCTCACCTGGGCTTTTCTACAGTCTCGTATTCGACCACGGCACGGGCAAACCCAAAGGTTTCGGTTTCTGCGAATACCGCGATGCCGACACGGCCGCCTCCGCCCTCCGCAACCTGCAAGGCGTAGAAGTCGGCGGCCGTGGTCTTCGTCTCGACTTTGCCGACACGGACGATGCGCCTCCTCCGAAACGTTTCAGGGGTGGACCTCAAGGCGGACCTGGAGGGGGCTATGTTGGAGCTGGACCCATTGGACCTGGGTACCCACCTGTAGGCGCGCCGGGGAGTAGTGGACCGCCCCCGGGGTATGGTGCGCCAGTGCCACCGGGAGGAGGTGGAGGATTCGGTTCGCCGTCCATGGGACCGCCTGGAGGAGGTACGGGGGGAATGGGAGGAGGCGGTATGGGGGGGATGGGAGGAATGGGAGGCGGTATGGGAGGAGGAATGGGAATGGGACCGCAGCAGGGAGGTGGGCCCCCTGCACCGGTCGGACCGGCTAGGCCACTTCCTGTTGGTGTACCGCTGGAGGCTGGGAAGAGTGCGACGGACAAGATTACGGAGACGATCGGGACCATGGCCCCGGGTCAATTGCTGGACGTGATGAGCCAGATGAAGGTGCGTTCTGCTGCACGACTGGGCTGCCTTCTTTTCGCTCATACACTTGCTTCCCTACAGGCTCTGGTGATCGCGTCTCCGTACGAAGCTCGTGCTTTGCTACAGGCCAACCCCCAGCTTTCCTACGCTCTCTTCCAGGCGATGCTCTGCATGGGTATCGTTGACCCCGCCATCCTCCAAGTAAGCCCTCGTCGTGCCAACTTTCCATGTCACGACCGATGCTAAGTCTTTTTGCCTCTGCAGAAAACCTTTCCCGGTGTCGCTCCCGCCGTTCCCGCCGCAGGTGGTCCTCCAGCTGGCGGACCCGCATCCTACCCTCCTGCACCGGCAACCGCATCGTACGGCGGCGCCGCGCCTTCCTACAACGGCCCTCCCTCCTCCTATGGCACTCCCCCTCCCCCGTCCGGCGGCCCCGCCTCCTACAACGGCCCATCCTCCTACAACGGCCCAGCTTCTTACAATCGCCCTGCCCCCGGCGGTCCTCCGCCCCTCTCCTACAGCGGTCCCACCCACCAACAAGCGAGCTACACCCGCCCGGCGCCCGCGAGCTACAACGGCCCTTCATGCGCGGCGCCGCCCCCTCCCCCTCCTCCTTCTTCAGCTGCTCCACCAGTCGGGGCGCCTGCTCCTGCAGCACCAGGCGCAGATGCAGGTCAGGCAGCATTGATTCAGCAGGTGTTGGCCATGTCGGATGCGCAGATTGCCGCATTGGACGAGAACAGTCGAAACACGATTCTGCAGATTGTACGTGCATGGTTTCACTTTTCCCCTGGACCTTCTTTCCCCCCTCCCCCTCTGGGTGCAATGCTGACTACCCTTCTCCTGACCTCTTTTCTTGTCGATAGCGGCAACAAGCGCAACGGGCAATGGGACGATAGGACACTGTAGGCTAGAACCGAAAAAAAAGACGCAGGCTTGCCTTTGCTCCATCTTGTACCGCCTTTGCTGTTCCTCTAAGCCATCCGTGCTGCTCGTGCTGGTTTCCGTTCTTCTTCCACCATCGCTCATAACAGAATTTGACGTGAAAGGCCGAGTAGGAAAAGGTAATGCGATTCCCGCTCGCTAATGCCTACACGATCATGCGTCACGCCGCTCCAGCCAACCCCCTCCTCCTGAGCGCCTCGACAACATCCGGCAACCGATCCACCCTTCCCTGAGCCACCACGGTCGGTTTCCCACTTCGGTGCTTGTCGCCGAGTATCGGAGAGTTGGAAGGTCGGAGAACGCGGTTGGCGACGCGGTATAGGTCGGAGAGGGTGACGCGGTCGATCAGGGCGGCCATTTCTGACATGGAGACTTTGCGGCCGTGGACTTGAACTTGACGCTGCAGAGGGGGAGAGAGCGAGAGAGAGGAGGAAAGGCGGTTAGTAAGGCCTTAGAGGGGTTTGGGAGGAGAAGCGCAGAGGGGTTTTCGGAAAGACGATGAGGAGGAGTGGGCGTGCGATCGAGAGATAGATGAGATATCTCACGTACTCCGAGATCCTCAACTTGTACCATCCTGCTCTCCAACGCCATCGCCAAGCTACTCTTGAGCTGATTCCTCGCCCTTCTCAATTCGGGTTCACCGATTCCTCCCGGGACCGGTCGAGTTATACTGTCCAGCTGTTGAGCGATCAAGTCGGGGGTGCGGGCGAGGAAGGAAGGGTGGACGGAGATGGACATGCCGAACAGGGCTGAATCGATGTAGCAGTGGTGGAAGGAGGAGCAGAAGTCGACGGCGTGGTATTGGTTCAAGACTTGCGTGTAGAGACGCGAGTACATGCCCTTCCCGGGCCCACCTGCAGCGAGAACGAATGAGTATCCAATACAGCCGGGGACGGGCATAGGTCGATCACAGGGAAAGGCAAGGAAGATAAACCGCACCTGCTGAGAAACTGCCCCCTCCGCCGAGAAGCACTTGAAGGGTCGCCAAAGCGTAGATGTCGTCGTCTTCGAGTGGCAGACCTTCGTACGCGACGTAGACATGCGTGAAGTCGAGGTCGGGAGCATCAAGTAGCAGGGTACCGCCAGTATACCGTGAGGGTGCGGTGGAGAGGTATTCGAAGGATGCGGGATCAGCGGAGCGAGAAGAAGGCGATGCGGAAGCGAGGATGGACGCGGAAGATTGTGTGGATGTGGAGAAGGGCTGCGATTGAGACGGAGAGGTGGAGGTGGAAGAGCGGGAAGAGGATGCGGCAAGGGCCGAAGGCGCGGGCTTGACGTGGCCAAAATGCCGGTCTGCGAGCTCGACGAGCTGCTCGTGCTCGATACCCGCGGCGGCCACCACCAATCGGTCCGGTCGGTACCACGTTCGCATGAACTCCTTGATCGTTTCGGGCGTCATCGTTTCGAGCCTCTCCTCCGGACACAGCAGTGGGTTGCCTAGCGTGTTGCCCTGGTAGGCGATTTCGTGCAGCAGTTCCGGGAGGATCATTTCGGGCTTGTTCTTGATCTCGCCGACTTCCCAAAGTGCCGCTTCGCGCTGGATGTCGAGTTCCTCGCAAGTGATGGCCGGACTGAGAACAGTATCGGAAAGGATGGACATGACGGAAGGCAGAGATTTGGTGTAGGTGGTGGCTTGGTAGAGGATGGTTTCTCGAGCTGAGGACGAGATAAACTGACCGCCAAGCTGTTCGATCTCGGTGGTGATCTCGTCGGCGGTTCGATTGACAGTGCTCTGCGAAGGGGGCGAGTTGGAGTGAGTAGAGCCCTCAGCAGGAGAACGAGAAAAGGTCGGGGCAGGGAAAAGGATTGGAAAGACTCACCTTGAACGCCAGGCGGTCGGTCATATGTGCTGCCCCCCGAGTCCTGTCACTTTCGTATCGGCTACCGGCATCGACGTAGACACCGGCTGCGACGAAATGGCCTGGGGCGGTATCTGAGGCGACCCTGATGCCGTTGGCAAGGGTGGTAACCTTGAGGTTGGGATCCCGAGGCAGTTGAGCGGGGTTAGCAGGGGTAGCGAGGGTGCGCCTGAGTTGGCGGACTGGTGTCCGGACTGGCAGCGAACGTCGAATGGCGGCGGTCAGCATTGCCGGAGAAGGTCAAGGTGGGAGACGGGAGACGGGAGATGAGGCAGTCGTGAGTCGGGCAGTACCACGGCTTGTGTACACGATCAACGTAGGTGTTTTGGTAGTCGTCTCTGGTCAGTCTAGGTTGTGTGAGTTGCGGAAAGGAAGCCGACAGTTTCTGGTTCATCTCTCGCCGTTCTCTGCTCCACACTACGCACGCTAGACAAGTCAAACATGATCCGGACAGCACTAAAACCCTTGTCGCAATCTTTCTCCACCGCCGCACGCCGTCTCGCAACTACTCCCGCTCCTGCAGTTCCCCTCCCTCCACCAGCCTCGAAATACACTCTGCCAAAGTCATTGGAACTCAAGGGAACCGTCACCAGCGTCGGAAAGATGGCACACACCATCACCGTCTCAGTCGAACGGCGAGTCACAGACCACAAGACTCTGAAGGTCCGCTTGCTTCCTCGTTTCGGCAAAAGGGTCATCATTCCGTTCAAAACAGCCCTGCTGACAAGTGCCTTCCGCTGCAGGAGTTTTCCAAGCACACCAAATACCTCGTACACGACCCGGCAGAAGGCTCCGTGGTCGGGGACCAGGTCCTGGTGCGTTACCTTTTCCTCCCTCCTTTTCTCATTTCACTTGTCGTGCTGATACAAGCCTGCCGTTGTCCCATGTCATCAAAACTCTCTGCCCCCGCATGTACCTCATCGCCCGTCGTTCCCGCGCCCGCATAACCCATTCAATCGCGCCGGTTCCCTCTCGCCTTCGCAATCCGGCCAAAACAGATTCGCAACTGCCGACCGGTATCAGCACGAAAACGCTTCGAGTTGGTGGAGGTCACCAAGGGGGCTAGGGAACGGACGGAGAGTCATTTGCTGCAGGGAGGAGGGAAGAAGGCGGAAGCGCAGGCTGTCGATGCTTGAAGTGGTGCGCCATGCAACCTATTTTCCCATACTTGAGCTTCAAGGAACGGCACGCCCCGTCGACTGTCAAACAGGTCCTTCCCCTCGCAAGCGTGACTCGTGCCCGAATAAGGCGGCTGGCAAGCGGAGCAGAACTTTCTGCTGCCTCTGCTGGACAGAGTGCGCGCGGACTCGATTCAAGGGCTTGCACACTTTTCCATGGCCTACGATCGCCTCGTAATTAGTATGACGCGTCGGCCGGCGACCTTGTCTATGGCCCTCTCGCCCTCGACGCAGGCGCGTGGCAGTACAGGGAGGAAGCGATGGATGCCCTGACGCCGGTCGAGATGGATCCATTCCGGAAACCCTGGTACCAGCTCCCGAGTCTCCTCTCCTCCTGCTGGCGCTCGTCGGACGAAAGGACCGGACCGGAACAGGCCTGCACGAGCTGACGAGACTGGGGCGTGCAAAGAAGATCTGGGACGAAACGATGAGGGCAGAGTTGTATCGGCCGGCGAGTGAGGTGGGCGTAGAGATCGTGCTGGCGTAGAGCCTGGACCGAAGAGATCTGTCACACAACATCCGAAGCCTGCCCAAAGTTCGCTGCCACCTTTCCGTTGGTTTTCTGTCAAACAACCTGGTCATGGCTGGGCTCCTTCTGCTGGACATAGATTCTCCGAGCGCATGTACAGGCTTACTGACGCTCTCTTCAGCTGCTTGTCGGCCGTGCGGCAACATGGCGACTTGAGTTTGCCATCGGCTCGCCTCGTCGTCGCTTCAACTGCACCCGTCGACTCTCTCGTACAGCCTTGACAAAGCCAAAGGTAATTCCAGGATCCACTTCTCTACCCTCTGAACCGTCGGCGATACTTACGACTGTCTCCTCAGCCCTGCCGCTTGTTCATGGCAATTCGCCCAAATGGTCTCTTCGCAGGCGGTGACTCAGGACAGGATGGCGGGAAGCAGGCTCTATTCCTTCAGGTGCGTCATGTGCGCAGTTGTACCCGTGGCCAACCTGACCTAGTTCTCGCAGATTAAAAACCTCACCGTTCCCCTCCTCGACGCTTCTCGCGGTCCGCCGGGCGGCAGCACCACTCGCACCACGCTCGACCTCCTGCAACGTCTACAACGGCTTCTAGCTGACACCTACGATGAACCCTTCTCTCCCGCCCTTGCCAACTATGTCTTCTTTCCACTTTCCTCCCTCCTGCAACCTCATCCCGATGGCTTCGACCGAGGCGACCAAGTCCTCGAAGCGACCATGCACACGCTGTCGGCCCTCGTGAATCGATGGAAAATCGCTGGCATGGAGTCCAGGGTGCGGCAGGAGCTGTGGATTATGGTGGCTCTGAAGCTCGGTGGGCCGCTGGATCCGAACAAGCCGCAGGGCACCACGACTGCGACAGACAAGGGGAAAGGTAGGGCATTGGAGACGTCGGATGAGACGAAGTTGGCGATGGTACAGGCTGTGTTCGCGTTGATGAAGCCGGAGGTAGAGAGCACCGAGGAGGAAGAGGAAGACGAGGACGATCCGCTGGGCGAGCGGATAGACTGGTCAGCACCAGATCCCATAGCTGCTTCGGGCACATCTCGACGACCGGACTTCTCCCCACCTCCAATACCCATCCTGTTCCACACTCTCACCACACTCCTCAGCCTCGCCGCCGAAGCGACCTCGCTACTTCAGCTACAACTATCTGCCCTTGAGGCGCTCCGCGTGCTACTCTTCGAGTATCTCGCGCACCCTGCGCCCTCTCCCGCCCACCCCACCGTTCCGCCCGGCAAAGGACCCTCGCCTTTTCTCGCTACTGCATTACCAGGAACCGCCTCTGTCCTTTCTCGCATCGCTCTATCCAAGCCACGAAGCTCCAAAGAAGCAGAGACAACGAGTCGTAAGCAGGCATCGATCGTGATTGTGTCCGCCCTTCGTACACTCTCGCAACTGGTAGCCGAAACGGTTGGTGACGCGGTCACTTCCTCCTTACGGCCGGTGGGTTCTACAGAAGGTGGACCAGATGGTCCACAAGCTGCAACGCTGGAGGAGCTCGTCGACCTAAAACTCGAGGAGACGGCGGCCACTTCGCCTCAAGACCAAGGCGATACTTCCGCTTCCAGTCCTCCTGCACCCTCATATCCGCCTCATGCACTTCCTACTGGCCCTACCATACCAACTCCCGCTTGGCTACGCTTCACCCTTACCTCCCTCTCAACGCTCTTCTCTGCCCTCTCTCCTCTCTCTACGCATCCTTCGCCGCTCGTCCGCACCGCGCTCGTCGAGCTCCTCGCCAGGGTCGCTCGAGACTGCGTCCTCACTCTCGGTGAGCACGCTGCAGGTCCTCTCGAAGGCCTCCTCGCCCTCGCCTCGGACGCTTGGGACGAAGTATCGGACCCCGCCCGAACAGCACTTGTCGCCGCCTTCTCGCGCCCCGGCTCGTCTAGAGGAGCAACAGACACCCAACATCCGTCGCAGCTCGCCGTTCAAATCGTCCAGCGTCGGCTAGCGGCACTTCCGCGCTCCATACGGACACAGGACGAGCATGCGGTACAGCGTGGAGCTGCGATAGTGAGGGCTGCGCTCGGGCTGCTACCCTCCAGTCAGCGGCAGAAAGGCTCTAACGGAGTCCTGGAGGGGTTGGAAAAGTGGAGCTGGGGTCTTCTGAACGCGCTGGAGCTGGAACGGATCCCGTCGGCGGGTAAGGCAGGAGGCGCAGGAGGTATGGCTCTTGCCTGGATCACGGGTTCGAGTGACGGCGATACTGCAGGGCAAGAGACCTCTTTTCCGCCGATAAGGTTGCGAGCGGTAGAAGAGCCCGCGACGGTTGCTGCGCTTGAAGCGCTGTGGGCGTCGCTCGGTATCGCAGCCGCAGCGGCGGGACAGGAAGCTGAGGTGGTAGATCTCTTCCTTGGGGTGGCGCTCGGGCCGAGGAGAGGAGAAGCAGCTGCAACGAGTGCCCTATGGGTGCTGGATGGCGCGTTACAGGGGCTGAAAGGGGTTGGGGTAGCGGCAGAGAAGACGCAGAAGAAGGTGCTCAGGCGGGCGGTCAAGGCGGTTTTGACATTACTGGAGGAGCTCGAAGTTGTCGAGCGCGAAGTTGTCGAGCGCGAGGCTGAAGAAGCACCGGCCCCTCCAGGGTCGAGCAGCCGAGAGCTACTCGACATCGGTTCGCAGGACTCTCCCTCTATCGCCCTCGTTGAGCACAAGAAAGGTGTCACGACTACACCATCGCTCGACAAATACAGTCCCGTCGTTGCGTCTACCACGTCTCGGGAGACTCGAGCGTCTCACATCCTCCTTCTCACCAGTCTCTCCCTTCGGGTCCTTTCCTCTCTCGCAACCCTCCTTCGCTCTTCCTTCCAGCCCTTCCTCATGCAAGCCCTCTACCACGTCCTCGCCCATCTTTCACCGACCACACACCCTTTCCTCCGCGCCCATGCTCAACACGCTCTCCCCCTCCTTTCCGACGCGACCGCCTACGCCTCACCGCAAAACCTCGTCCTTGCCAACGTTGACTATGTCGTGAACTCCGTCTCACAACGTCTCTCTGTCTCAAGACTTGAGCCGTCTGCGCCCTTGGTACTCGTCGAGATGATTCGCCTCGTTGGTCGACCCATCGTGCCGATGGTGCAAGACCTAGTGGACGACGTCTTCGAGGCGCTGGATGACTATCACGGGTACGAGGAAATTACGGTCGGGCTTTGGGCGGTTCTGGATGCGTTGTTGAAGGTCATGGAGGAGGAATTACCAGATCGGCAGGATGGAGGAAGAGCGAGGAAGCGAGATGAAGCACGGCCTGACCCGGATGGCGATTTCAAGGCGTTCCAGGAATGGTTCGAGCACAGGCACGATCGCCCCGTGAAGGATGAAGACGAGGAGGCAGAAGAGGAAATCAACCCTCAACGACCGTTTTCCTCGACGGTCCCTCCCGTCGACCCAGACGAAGCCTCTTTCGACGACCCCAACGCTGACTCTCCCGCTCCATCACCACCAACCGAGCCTACAGCAGACGACAAGCCCATCCCGCCAACCCGTCCACAACTCATCACTGCTCAAATCCTCTCCAAATCCGTCTACTTCCTCTCACATCCCTCGCCGTTCCTCCGAGCCCGCGTCCTTTCTCTCATCGCGTCTGCCGTACCCCTCCTCTCCACTCCTACTCCTTCAAGCTCAGCCTCTACGCCAGCTTCTCACGAAACAGTCCCCTCATCCGGATCCGGAACCGAAGGAGGCCGTCTTTCCGACCTCCTCCCCATCATCCACCGCCTCTGGCCCCTCCTCCTCCTTCGCCTCTCGGACACCGAACCCTTCGTCGTCCTCTCCACCGCCTCACTCGTCGAAGCGCTCGCCCAGAATGTGGGCGACTTTATGAGTCGAAGAGTAGTGGAAGAAGTTTGGCCCAAGTTTGAGGGCATACTGGGGAGGTTGGAGGAGGAGAAGAGGAAGGGGAAGTGGGCGGATCTGGGAGCAGGGGAAGGGCAAGGAGGAGGAGGAGGAGGAGGGAAGTACTCGACCTCTCATCGGTTGACGCTGTCTATCCTTCGCACCTTGTTGCATTGCGCTCAATCTGTACCACTTAAAGAACCGGTGGTGTGGGCTCAGGCGGTCATGTTGTGTCGGTTCTTGCGGTCGCACGAAGGGCGAGGAGAAGGAGCAGCAGCAGGAGAGGGCGAGGACATCTTGAGGAACGAGGCGGAAAAGGTGGTGAGGGCGTTGGCCGAGGTTAATGAGGATGCGGTCTGGTTGGCGATGGTGAGAGGGGGGGTAAGGGAGAAGTCGGTAGAGAGGCTGCTTAGCAAGATTTAGCTGGAGCAGCTGGAATGTCACCAGAACCAGAAACAGTTAGAAACGAGCATTCGAGGAAAAGACAACAATGGAAACGGCGCAATGTAGCGGAAGTAGCGAGTCGCAGATCGCAGCGCTCGGGTGTGCCAGCCGCCAAAGCGCTGGGCGCAGTAAGAGCAAGAGCATTCCAAAGAAGCAGCGCAAGCCTGTGCAAGCTGAAGACACGCCCCCTCTCGCCTTTCTAACTCGCGGCTTCTCGGCTGGACCCGTTCTCATCTTCCACGCTTACCTACGCCACCAACCCCATGAATCCTCGGCAAACAAAAGTCACAGCCTCCTCGCGGCCGGCCCTTAGGAATTCCCTCCCTGAACAGGCTTGTAATCCCTCAACAAGACAGGCACACTCTGAACGGGAATCAACCCGGCTTCGGTAATGACGACTGTAACGTCTTCTGGACGGGAAACGTCGTAGAGGAGGGAGAGGGGGGAGAGGTTTTGATGTTGTTGAGGTGTGGAGGAGGGCGGTGTGGGTTTTGAGGAGGAGGGCGCAGAGGCGGAGGCGGAGGCGGAGGTGGAGGCTGGGGGTGGAGGGAGGGCGGAGAGAAGTGGGAGGGGCGTAGCTGCATTGACAAGCGGAATCTGAGGTCAGCACGCGGACGAAAACGGGAGAGAAAGGAGATCTAGCACAGAAGGAAAACGACACTGACCCCTCTCATTCCCGACAATACTATCCAACATGACCCTCTCACTAAACTTGTAAGTCTCGCAACAACACACGACGGGTACACCCTGTTCCTTGAGCATCATAGCGACCATGGCGGTGCCTGCTCGGGCAAACATGGAGCCATTGGAGAGGAGGGCGTGGGTGCCGAGCAGGCAGAGGGAGACGCGGGGGAGAATGAGGGAGAGGGAAGGGAGGAGGACGTAGGTGGTCGGAATTCCGGCGTGACGAAGGGAGGCGAGGAGATTCTTGCCTGCATTCGTTTCCAAATCCGTCAGGAGCTGCATCACGGCTTGAGAGCCAGAGTTGTGCAGAATAAAGGGTAAAGGGCAGAACGTACCCTCGTACAGCGGTCTCGAGTCGACCACTACGACGGAAAACTCCTTCCCAGCCCTCTTGGCTTCCAGCAACACCCCCTCAACGACGCTACTCCGAGCATAGGTGAGAATCACGTCGCCGTCGTTGATCTTGTCGATCGCGTGTTGCTCGATAACGCGGTCGGCGAGGAGGATGCGGTCGCGAATGAACGAGTCGATCTTTTGATGCAGGAGAGCTTTGGCCTGAGAGTAGAAAGATTCGGGGAGGAAAGGAAGACGAGGTGACCGAGGGGAGAGGGAGGAGGGGAAAGAGCAGTCAGCGTGAGGTTCCAGCCGCAGCCGCTCATGCGCAGCGTTCCAGCTGCAGTCACGAGCACTGAGGGAGGAGGGGTAAGGCGCACCTCGTCCAAATCGCCTTCCATCTCGATCAACGAGATCTCATACTTGAGGAACCGGATGGCGGTACCCATACTGACGCTGAGGGGTCTCGCTCGGATCAGGTGGGCGATTTGTGGATTGAGGTGCGTGGTCGGGAGGTGTCGAGTTAGGGTGGTTTGAGGGGGAGGGGTGTAAGAGGCGATGACCTGTAGAGGGAAAAAAATGAGGGGAAAGAAAGGTCAGCGCGAAGGGACCGAGATGGGAGAACATTGAAAGACGAGCACGCACTTCCTTGAAGGCTTCAAGCATGGCGATGCACCTCGCATTGGCGCCGACGACCTTGAACTCGGAGTATTGCAAGGCGAGGCGGATGACGGACGGATGGATGTTGGCCGTGCTGCTCTTGGCCGAGTGGCTCAGCGACGAGGACGGGGCGGGGAGGTCGAGGTGGAGGAAAGGTTGGAGGGTCTCGGCTTCCTGCTGGTTCGAGTGCTGGGAGCCTGACCAGGGTGCGCCCGAGGACGAGGGGACGGCGCCGGGTGCGGTCGAGGTCGAATCCCTGAGGCTGGCTCCGTCGGCTTTGGGCTGGTTGTGCTTGCCCTTTCCCGGTTTGGGTTTTGGACCGGGGGGTTTGTCCTTGTCTTGGGGTGGAGGTGCATCTGCTGTTGAAGGTGGACCTCCTGCGGGTTCTGCCCCACCCTGAGCTGCCTTTGCTGCAGCTCGCTTGGCTGCCTTTTCTGCCTTTTGAACGTCCTTGGCTGAGGGTTGCTTCTTTGCTTTAGGTTGTGCTGGAGTGTCTTTGGCGGGAGTGGACGGAGAAGGTTTCGAAGAGTGTGAGGACGAAGGTCGAGATGGGGTCGACATGGCTGCGAGGGGTGGACAGACTTGGCAACTAGTGTCGTCGTGCAGTCGCTGATAGTCCTTTGGCTGCTGACTGAGGAGCACAAGTCGATTGCAGTCAATAACCTCGGAATCTAAAAAGTCTCATCGCATCTCTGTCAACTACTGTAATACTATCCACCTGGCTAGAAGCCGTAGCTAGAAGGAGTACTGCACGACAGAGCACACCCTACAGTCTGCTGAATCCCGCCTCTGCCACAACCACGTCAACCCGCCGACCATCTCCATCTCACCTCCCCTCCCGCTCCACCTCGCCTCAGTCGACCTGCACACGCTCTCTCCTGAGCAGACACAGACTACGCCAAGACTCGGCTCAACCACACCACACCATGGCCAGCTCAACCTCTCATTCCGACTCGCTCGATCCCATTCACCACCTCGCCATCCTCATCTCCCGCTCAATCAACTCATTAAACCCAAACGACCAACTCGCCAAAACCGTCTACACCCTGTCCAAGTCTCACCCCACCCTCCAGTCTTTCCACACGGCCATCTCGGCCTTTGGCAAGTTCTCCCCACTCAACGCTCAAGAAGTGTACGACTTCTGCCAGGCTCAAGACACCCTCGACCGCGCGTTTGGAGAACCGGGAAAGCACGGAGGCTTGGTCGTCACAGATCGAGACGTCCTCGAACCCGATCAGCCCGTTCGAGCCGGATTGAGTACCGGTCGAGCAGGTGGGGAGGACAAGCATGTCTTCAAGGCGCCCGCTCTGCCCCAGAAGAGTACCTTGGGTCTCGACAGGCTCGCCGCCGAGAAGCGGAAAGAAAAGGAGCAGGCCGACAGGAAGGGGGAACCGCCGACCAAGCGCATCAGGTACGACGAGGACGAAGACGAGGACGAGCAAGGCAGGACCACTCAGTCGGAGCAGTTCAAGAGTGCGTTTCCGCCTTTTCTCCTTGTACCTCGCGCAAAAGTCGAATGTACTGACGGTCCGCGAGACGGCGCGCTCTTCCTCCTCTTCCCGCTTTCCCCCCGCCTACCCGCTTCTATCCTGTCCTGACCCCTGCTGCCCCACGCCCCTCCTCCCTCTCCGCGCCTATGTCACACTCAGTGCCCCGCCGTCCCGCTCCCTCAACCCTCCGCACCCGCCCCTCCGACACCCCCTCCTACCCCGGCGGTCTCTCCGCCGCCGCCGCTCAAAAACTCGCCGAACACCGCAACAAACGTGCCGCCCAAGCTTCGTCATCCGCCATTCCCGCTGGCGACAGTCGAGATCAGCGTGAGAGGGACGAGGGAGGTAAGAGGGCGATGGAAGGGTTCAGGGAGAGGTTGAATCGGAATGAGGAGAACAGGAGGGTATCGGGAAGGGGTGGAGGTGGAGGGAGGGATCATGAAAGGGAGAGTGACAGAGGGAGGCACAGAGATAGTGGGTATGGGGGGAGGGATGGGAGGGGGTCGCAGAGAGGTGGGGGACGGTATGAGCCGGATACGCCGGGAGGGTCGTTCACTGAGAGTTCGAGGTTGAGGGAGAGAGGGTGGGAGTCGACTCCATCGTCCTCGTCGTCGAGGGGTGGATCGGCGACTCCTCGCAGTAGGCAGAGCTGGGATTCGACCCCTCGTTCCGAGTCGGGGCGCAGGGGAGGAGAAAGCGGGCTCGGAGGGAAAGAGTGGGATACGCCGCGCTCGATCCGTGTCGGAGCCGGGGACGACTCGCCCGGTCTTCGGTCCGAGCCTCCTTCGGCGTACGGGTCTGAGCGGGGAGGGGGAGAATGGGAGCAAGATAATCAGGGTGTGGACCGCGAGTGGTACAACCAGGATGAAGGAGGTGGCGAGATCGGACGGGACGACGGCGCCTTCAATGGCTATGACGATTACGCAGATCGTGAAGCTGAGCTGCTGCAGCGGGCGGGCGGCGGTGGAGGGGGCGCGAAGAAGCGCATCTCCGCTCGAAGCGCAGCCAAGAACGCGGACAATGAGCAGTGGGAACGGAATCAGCTTGCACTCTCCGGTGTCACCGGCGAGCGACGAGTGCTCGACTTCGACTCGTTAGACGATGATGAGGAGAGTCGGGTTCACCTGTTGGTGCACGATCTCAAGCCGCCGTTCTTGGATGGGCGGATGTCGTTCACCAAGCAGCTGGAACCGATTAACCCGATCAAGGATCCGACGAGTGATTTGGCCATCTTCTCGAAGAAGGGGAGTTTGCTAGTCACAGAGAGGAGGGCGAGGAGGGAAAGGGAGAGGGTGCGTTGCTTCTTTCCTTCGATTACGATTGAATCCAATTCCTTAGCTTGTCCTTCACCGCTGTATCGCTGACACGCGCTGCCCATCTTGCTTCGCAGGCCGCTGCAAAAGCCGCGTCGCTTTCTGGGACTACTTTGGGTAACCTCATGGGTGTCAAAGATCAAGAAGCAGAGGAGAAGAAGGCTGAGCAAGGTGCAATCCGCTCGCTCTCTGTCGCATCCTTCACCGTTCACTGACTCAGACGTATCCATCTGGCAGCCGGCGGCGCTGCTGCCACATCAACCTCCACGTCCGACTCTGCCACCGACCCTCACGCCGACGACGACCGCGGCGGACGCAATTCGGATTCCCAGTTCGCTGAGCATATGAAGAAGAACCGTGACAAGGCCAAGAGTCAGGGAGGGTCCAAGTTTGCGAGGGAGAAGACGCTCAAGGAGCAGAGGCAGTATCTGCCTGCGTTTGCGAGTCGGGAGGATTTGCTCAAGGTTATTAGGGAGAATCAGGGTTCGTCTCTTGCCTGTTCCTGTGGTCCTATGCTCCTATGCTCCGAATGCGTTGAAGTTGCAGGAAGCAGCAGACTCAGCAGACTCGAAGAAGGAATTCGGAGGAGCTGACGCAGTGCCTTTCCTTGTCTTGACTTGCTGTGCATACCTTCATCTCACCCCCTTCTCCTCTTCTGCACACGCCGCCCTGTCCCGCAGTCACCATCGTCATCGGCGAGACCGGTTCGGGCAAAACGACCCAACTGACCCAATTCCTCCACGAAGAAGGCTACTCGCAGTACGGCCTGATCGGCTGCACTCAGCCGCGTCGTGTCGCAGCAATGAGTGTGGCCCAACGTGTCAGTGAAGAGATGGAAGTTGAGCTGGGTGCCGAGGTTGGATATTCGATCCGTTTCGAGGATTGCACGAGCGATAAGACAGTCATAAAATGTGCGTAGAACCGCCCTGCCCCAGGCCTCTCTTCACCGTTGGACGGTGCGACGGGTACTGATGCACATGGAGGTCGTTTCGTGCAGATATGACGGACGGTGTCATGCTTCGCGAATCGCTCAACGAAGGCGACCTCGACCGCTACTCGGTCATCATCCTCGACGAGGCGCACGAGCGCTCGCTGAACACGGACATCCTGATGGGTCTACTTCGCAAGAGTGCGTCTGTTTCCTATCTGTTAGCCAACATTTTATGCCAATGAAGTGGCGCTGACGCATTTCGGCGATGTAGTCTTGTCTCGACGAAGGGATCTCAAGCTCATTGTCACATCTGCAACGATGAACGCCGCCAAGGTGATCTCGCTTGCCATCTCCCCTTCTCAGCATGTGCTGACCTATTATCACCCCTCTTCGCAGTTCTCCCGCTTCTACGACGAAGCCCCCTGTTTCACCATTCCCGGTCGAACCTTCCCCGTCGACGTCCTCTTCTCCAAAACCCCGTGCGAGGACTATGTCGACTCTGCCGTCAAGCAAGCACTGCAAATCCACATCTCGCACCCGCCCGGTGACATTCTCATCTTCATGACGGGTCAGGAGGACATCGAGTGTACATGTGAGGTTATCAGCGGTACGTCGTCAGACAGATCATACACCGCTAAGCCGTCCGAGCCTCTCTCGCAGGAGTCGATACTGAGCTGTGCTTTGGCTTTGTTGTACGCCGCAGAACGCCTCTCCCAGGTCGATGACGCTGCCCCTCTCGAGGTTCTGCCGATCTACTCGCAAATGCCGGCTGACCTGCAAGCCAAGATCTTCTCGCCGACTGAAGATGGAAGGAGGAAAGTTGTTGTGGCAACCAACATTGCCGAAACCTCCTTGACCGGTACGCCTCTTTACCCTCGTCTCCTCCTTCCCTCTCCCTACTAACGAGTATGCCTGCGCGCAGTCGATGGTATCATGTACGTCGTCGATGCCGGATACTCGAAACTCAAGGTGTACAACCCGAGGATGGGTATGGATTCGCTGCAGATCACGCCCATCTCGCAAGCGAACGCGAGTCAGAGGTCTGGAAGGGCAGGAAGGACAGGTGCAGGGTAAGTTGGTTATCGTTGTTCAGGCTCCTTAGAAGCCTGTCCGATGTTACCGTCTCTGGTCTTATCGTTCCTTTCACGAGCGGGAGGGGCGGAGCAGGCTCTGGCTATTATCAAGACACTGACTCGTGTTCGAATGTCGCCGTGCAGTACCGCCTATCGCCTCTTCACCGAGATGGCATTCCGCGACGAACTCTTTGAAAGCACAATTCCCGAGATTCAGCGGACGAACCTCTCAAACACGGTTCTGCTCCTCAAGTCGCTTGGGGTCAAGAATCTGCTCGAGTTTGACTTCATGGACCCGCCTCCACAGGTACGCTTCGGCTTCGTGCTGTTCTTCCCATTCGCTACTTGCTCTGGAGAAGCCCGGCTGATAGCTTTGTCGCTTAACCGCAGGAAAACATCCTCAACTCGATGTACCAACTCTGGGTTCTCGGCGCCCTCGACAACACCGGAGAACTGACCGACCTCGGACGCAAGATGTCGCACTTCCCGATGGACCCAGCCTTGGGCAAACTCCTCATCTCGTCGGTCGAGCAGCGCTGCTCAGCCGAGGTTCTGACCATCGTCTCGATGCTCTCGGTCCCGAGCGTTTTCTACCGTCCAAAGGAGAGGGCGGAGGAGAGTGACGCGGCTAGGGAGAAGTTTTTTGTGCCAGAGTCGGATCATTTGACTCTGCTGCATGTTTATACTCAGTGGAAGTCGAATGGGTGCGTGCTACGTCCTCTCGTCTCTGCCTCCTCCGCGATCTTCCATTTTACAACGAAGTGTCCTAGAAGCTGATTTACTTGCCTTTTTTCCTTCTACCTACAGGTACTCCGATGCTTGGGCTGCACGCCATTTCCTGCACCCAAAGACACTCCGAAAAGCTCGAGAAGTCCGTACCCAGCTGCTCGACATCATGAAGCACCAGAAGCTGGACATTATTCCGTGCGGAACCGATTGGGACGTTATCCGGTGCGTTCTGGGTTGTCTGCGTCGCGGGCGGAGATCCGCTTCGTTCAGGAAGCTGACTCAATGCGCTTGCGCCATTCGCCCGATGACATAGGAAAACCATCTGCGGCGCTTACTTCCATCAAGCGGCTCGGGTCAAGGGTATCGGCGAGTTCCAGCACCTCCGAACAGCGGGTATGTCTGCCGACCGCCTGCGCTTGCAGGGCTATTTTCGTCGCTGACAGTCTGCTTGTCCAGTTCCGATGCACTTACACGCGACCTCCTCCCTATACGGCTTGGGTTACTTGCCGGACTACGTCGTTTATCACGAGGTTCGCTACCTAGCGGTTCTTGCTTTTTTTGAGACCCCATCTGACAATAACCCTCGTTACAGCTCGTCCTGACAAGCAAAGAGTACATGTCTATCGTTACCTCCGTCGACGCGTACTGGCTTGCCGAGCTCGGTAGCAAGTTCTTCTCCGGTGCGCTCTGACCTCCTTCCTTCCTTTCACCCATTCCCCAATGACTCGTGCTTTCGCATCGCAGTTCGAGAGCAACATTTCTCGGACCGTCAACGCATCGCCGCCAAGCAGCAATTCCAATCCGAATCCGAAGCCGAGATGCGCCTCAAAGAAGAGTTCGCACAGGCGCAGCAAGAGAAAGAGGAGAGGGTCAAAGCCCAGAAGAGCGTGGCCGCTACGCCGAGGGTTGCGGGAGTCGGTACGCCGGTGGTCAGAAGGACGCCGAGAACGGGAAGGAGGTTCGGGATGTAACCATGGGGAAGGGGGCCGTCTGTACTTGTTTTCTCCCTCTGTTTCGCATAGCTCGCAGTTAACAATGCAGTGCTCTGTAAGATTGCTGTGTCGTATCGCGTTAATGCGTATACTCGGCAAGCATATCCCCTGCTCTATGCGGAGAGAAGAAGTCGCTGCATAGCTGAATGCGCTTTTCAATCAGAGGCGCGCATCTGAGCTCCTCGTAACCTCATGCTCCAACGCTGCGTCGCAAAGCTAGGTGAGCAGACTGAGAAAGAAGGAGCAAGATGGTGTCGGCGCGACGTCGAAGTCCGACATCAGAAAGCTCCCCTGAACTGGATGGATACAAAAGCTCAAAACGCTTGTTTGGCTTTCTCCTCATCAAAAACACAACCCGTGAGTCTATCCACATGCTCGCATTAGTGCTACATCTTACTAACCCATCGCTTCGTCTGCAGTTCATGCCACGTCGCCCATGTCCTTCCAGACTTGGTCGATGCCATGAGCCTCTTACGGGGCTCGGATGAGGGGAAGAACAGCCCCAACAAGGCGCGGTGTTAGGAAGCGGCTGGCGTACTCTGTGTCCTCTTCGCTCCCACGAGGGAGAGGGCTCGCGCTGGCCGTGCTGACATGCTATCCGCGACATCCCATCACTTCGACTTCTCCTTCTGCTCCAACTCATCGGCTTCGCCCCCGCCAGTCCTGCGGCGCCATCGCCATCCCGACTTATCTCTGTAGGGTGTACGATGGGAGTGGAATCAAGCCGGTTCACGAGATATCGGCTCACGAGACACAGCTGCCCTCTCACGAGCGAGTCTTGCTATTGCTGGTGCGTCTCTGCCTCTCTTTGCTCAAGCATTCCGCCCATGATTCTATTATGATTTAATGAGCCTGATCCGGCGCCGTCTGTTACGGTGGAGGCTTAATGGCGGTTCGAGCTCGTTACCGGCGGACCTTGTTCTTCTTAGGGCAAACCGCTGGAGACGCGCTTGTCCTCCATCTCCACTTGACGGGGCTAGGCGTGCTGTCATCCTATCTTGCTGAGGCGTCACTGTGGTTTGAAGAGGACTGGCTATCGAGCTGACCTCTGTTCCTCACCCACGCAGCCGTATGTGCCCGACGTTCCTGTAGCTTCGTGTCCTTACATGCCAATCAAACCCGTACCTTCTACATCTACAGTTACGCGTTCACTGTCGATGACAGATTTCGCTGCCGCTCCGTGCCTGCGATTCAGCTTCGACTCCGGGGAGCTGTTCTGCGCTTAACGTCGACTCGTGCTGCTCCCGGATCTGGCGGATTGTCTTCGGCTTGGGCGTGGTGGTTGGCCACGAGCAGGCGCAGGCCATTGGAGGAGAGCATGAACCGGTGGAGGCAGCCCGAAGGAGGAAACGCCGAATTGAGCGAGCGCGCGAGCGAGAGATACAGTAGACAGGCGCAGGCCGGCTCTCTCGGACGACATGAGAGAGGGGGCGACCAGGCAGCAGCTCGATTCAGCAAGGAATGTCTTCGTGAGGTGGACTGAGCGCTTCCTGCTGAGCGAATCAGCCAGGAAGAGAAGAAAAGGGGGGACCGATCGGACGGAGAGTGTTCGCCGTCCGTCCGACTAATCCTCCTGCGCTCCGTTCCTTCGACGCCCGTCTACCAGCCCGAGTTTGTTATGCGCAATCCCGCTCCTGCTATCCCTTGAAGTGCATCTCGACTACTCCGCTTCACCTTGACTCCCCCTTACCCGTCCCAGTTAGCTCGCGCCTGGAAAAACATGTCAGTCAGGCTGCCTCAGCTGCCTGCCAACGCGAGCAGTCACATCGTCATCCTCAAGCGGCCCTTCACGTTCACCGCCAGCGTCATACTCGCCCTAGCCGCCCTCGTCGCTTCCACCTTCTTCACCCTCACTCACCTCGAACCGCCGACATGTCCAAGTCGATGTCACGCCGATGATGAACCGCGTACTCGCCCTCGTCCAGCGCCTCCCTCTTCACCTAAGTCACCCTCTCTGCCCGATCCGGCACGTCAGCAGCGGTCGGCGCTCGAGTCGCTTCAATCCTTCGTCGCGTCCTCCTTTCGAACTCCGGCACTACCGACGCGGCCTCCCCCCGCCCGCCGGCCGTCGACACGCCTTACTGGAGGCTTCGCGTACCACGAACTCGACGAGCTGACCGAAGCGAGGGAGGAGGAGGAACTCGCGGAGCGGGAGGAGCAAGTTGCCCTTTCCAAGCGCGAGTCTCGTACGCCATCCCTCGAAGGATTCGCGCCAGCCTTGACACCAGACGGTGGTTCGGACATGGAAACGGACGGTACGAGTGAGGTGGACACCCTCGAGGATGAACAGGGACACTGCCTGTCTGCGTCGAAGGAGGGGAAACGTCCCAAAGGCCTCACCGTTTTCACCGGCATGCGGTTCCGGCGGACACCCTCGTCTCCGGGAGGCTCGGGCAAGAAAGCGGCATCTACAACCGTCGCCTTATCGCAGGACGCGCACATGCCTGCATCTCCCGCATCAGCCACCCACTCCGCCTCGCCTACGTCTTCCAGCAAAGCCTGCCCCATTCAACACCTTCGCAAGCGCTCTGCGACACATGCCGGCGCTTGTCGACCTAATCTCCCGTCGTTGCGCCCGAATCACCCCCCTCGCCGCCAATTCTCCGAACCTGGCCTGTCTCCTACTTCGTCCGATTACTTCTCGGTCGCTCCTCCCGCCGCGCAGTCCAGCGTACCTTCTTCGGCACTATCCCTGGACTTCACCAGCGCATCCTCAGCCTCGCTCTCCTCTCAATCCTCTGCCGACTCCGCTGCCACGTCAGCCGGTCGCAAACGCTCCGTCTCTTCTCTCTTCCTCCGCCCACCCTTCCGTTCCCTCTCCCCTCTCTCTCGCTCGCCTCTCACTTCGCCCGAGCCGTCGCCTCCTCCTTCGCCTACCCTGCCGTCCTCCTTCGCGCCGAAAGGGTCGTCGTCCCTCACAAGGTCGTCGTCCCTCACTAGGCGGGGTCGCTCGCCAGCGGCTCCGATTGTCGCCACACGCATGATCACTCGCGTTTCGGATGGCGATGGGGCGGATCTCACGGGCGCCAGCGGGCTGGCGCTCAGCGATCTGCTACCGTGAGCATGACCGTGACCGAGCTTTCTCTCTCGGAGATATAGAACTGTGCGCCTCCTTCCTTCTCTTGTATCGGCGACGCTTTTCTGATACACCTTCCTTCTACAGCTTCTCCCTCGTCCTGACACCCGCTCTCCCTTGTCGTCGTCCTGTTGTTCCTCTCCTGTTCCTGCATGACTTGTTCTTCATGTCGTCCTTAGTCTTTCGCCACTGTCTCTCCAGGTTTATTTCGCATTTTCATCCATTGTCCTTGCATACGGTTCTTATCCCTTTGCGCATACTTTGCCGCATTGTGTCGCTCTCCCTCCACCCCTGTATTGCGCTTAGCTTAGCTTTGTCTCAGACCGATATACCCCTCTTCGCTTCTGCCATACCCTTCTGACACTTCCCCACTCTCCTCTGGCGTACTCTACACTGCAGCTGATAGACGGCAATGTTCCCTTACGAATCGATGCGAGCGCCGAGTCTCGTAGGAGAGCGCGAGTTGAACGTTTCTGGAACAAAAAGGCTATCGGCTCGAGCAGAGCGGCGTGTCGCTCGGCGTGATCTGCGGTAATAGACAGTAGAGCGCAGGGAGGCAGGCTCAAAGCGGTAAACGAAGGCGGCAGTGTGCAGTACGCCAGGAGGGAAAGGACCTTCTCACTTCATCCTTCCTACCACAGCTCTTGAACATCTCTGCTTTGCATTGCGCTACCTTTGGAGAATGGCTATAGCAGTGCCCCACCCTTCGCAACCACTCGCTCGGCTTCTCTCACTCTACATCCGCCTTACCAAACTCCTAACCCACCTCGCTTCAGAACAACGGCACCTCCTCGCGCAGGTCAGGCAATGTCCCCGGAGGTACCTACACCTTGAGTGATTGCTGTACCGGGAGTCTGGCTACTCTAGACCGCTATCGAGGGTCAGCGAGACGCGTTGAGCTGGACTGGTGAGGGTTCACATGGGTCAAACAAACAGCCGGGCACCAGTAAGCAGCCCTACTCTCCTCTAGCGATGTGACTGAGTGCATCGAGGGAGGTCTTGTGGCACACCTGGGCCGCTCGGGGCCAACCCGGTCTTCACGCTGCTTCTCCCCCCTCACTCCTGCACGGTCACTGCTTCACGCACACCGTGCAACGGCAGATACGGTCGGCGGTACCACAGCTCGCACATTCCGCTCTGCTCTGACCCCTCAAAGCGAGACCTGCAACGGCAAAGCGCCGGGGAAAAGTCTCGAGGGGTCAGAACATTGCGGGTTGCGAGTTCCCTGTACGTCTGAGGCTGTCTTTTGCTCGCGAGGCTGCTCCTCTACGGGGCAGTGGCAGGAGGGAGCCGGGGGAGAAAGCTTGCTGGAACCCAGTGCTTTTGGCCTCTTTCACCGAGGCATTTCTTGCGACGCCAGGCCGCTGAACCGTCCGCCTGTTCTGCTCACCTGCTGGCGTCGGGCTATCCCGAGGACCTCCCTTGAACCGCCACTTGTCACCACTCCTCTGTTGCAATAACAAGGTATTCAGCTGCACATGCTGAGGCTGGTTGCAACCCGTGTATATTGACACTTGTCCTTGCTGAGCAGCCCCTTTCTACAGCTGCCCCTTTCTTCGCCCCTCCAGCCCGTTTTCGTTCCAGTCTCGCCTTACCCAATCCCTCTCGTGTGCATGTCACTCAACTGCGGCTACAGCTTATTTGGTAGCATGCGACAGCAGCGGACAGTCTGACCAACCTTTACAACCTGAACTTTGTCGCGGGAAAAAGGCTCCTGACTGCTGCCCGTGGTTCAGTCGTTGTTAAAGCCAGCGACTCCTTTCAGAATCTAGTAGGTTGGGGATGTAAGGCAAGGACGGAAAATGCAGCAGAGGAAAAGCGAGAGTTGCGAGAAAAGCGGGTGCAAAGCTAGGGCAGCAAAGCGAGGAATTGAGCAAAGCCGAGGTAAGTCACTCGTGGAGCACAGCTTGACGATCAGCCATGTATACAGAGAGAGTCGCAAAAAGAGAGGCCAGGGGGAGGAAGGAAAGCAGCGACAGGTCACGACTGCAAAAAGATGATCGCACCCAGGCTTGAACTGAGGACCTTATCCGTACAGCAAGTGTTAAGGATACGTGATGACCAACTACACCATGCAACCGTTAGTGCTGGCAACTCCAAATCTCCCAATCATTCCGCATTGCCTTGCTTTTCCATCTTCGCTACTGTCTTGCCGGCCTTCTCGAGACACTGGCTTGACAGACAGACGACAAGCGCGTCGTCATCCCAGTCAACGGCTGTAACCTAACGGCCAGGGATTGCGGAACAAAGAACGGGGTGCATTCAAGCAGTACTTTCTCGTGTATGGCGAGGTAGAACGGAGCTACGCGCTCTCAGAGATGGCCGCAACGCACGCACACCGGCAGAAATATGTGATTAAACGACTTTGATTCGCTGACATGGAAATAGTACAACTAACTACATAGTGTAGGGGTAAAAGGGGGGAGGTGTGTGGATTACTCCTCGTCCTCGCCACCGTTGGTCTTGCCACCCTTCTTGCCTTGCTCAGACGCGAACTCGCGGTTGCCACCGAAGCCCTGTGTAGGAAAGAAGAAGGAGAAGCAGGTACGTCAGTCCATGAGCAAAGGGGGAAAAGGGGGAATAGGGTAAAGTGGAAACTTACGTGCTCCGAAGACATACGGGCATCCGGCTCGCCGTTCTTCTTCAGGCCACCGTGCTCAGAGGGCTATCGAGAAGAAGAAGATCAGCTTAGTTACATGGACAAAGAGAAAAAGAAAGAGCGAAATATACCTTGTAAACCTCATCCGGCTGGGTCTTGCCTCCCTGCTTGCCAGCCTCCGACGCGCGCTCGTGGTCGCCGCCAAAGCCGTGCTCGGAGCTCATGCGCGCATCGGGTTCACCGTTCTCCTTGAGGCCGTCGTGCTCGGAAGGCTGCAAAGGAAAAAGCAAGATCAGCTCGAGGACGACGGGGAGTAAGCGGTGAGTGGGAGAAAGCGCACCTTGTAGACCTCGTCAGGCTGGGTCTTGCCGCCCTCCTTGCCCATCTCAGAAGCGAACTCGCGGTCGTTGGAGAAGGTGGCGCCGTCGTGGTTGTTGACCTGTGAGCAAGATGGAGGGAAGGTCAGCCCTAGATCGAACGTTGAAGGGACAAGAGACGATGGACTAACCATATTGATAAAGTGTGTGGGGGTTTAAAGTGGGGAGAGTATGTGTGAAAGAAGTGCGAATGAAGCTGGATGTGAAGGAAGCAGGAAAGGGAGCCGGAACGGCCCTCTTGTACCCGCCAGCAAGGCTGGTTCATTCGTCATTCCTGCAGCACGATCTTCGCCCAACGAGCCAGAGACGTCAAGGTGCCGTCACTGGCGCAGGTGAGATGCACATCGCCGACCTGCTAGCCGTCCGAAACCAAATGGCAAGCTTTTCCTCATAGTGCGCGGGCGGCTCCAATAAACGTTGTGATTGCCCGATGGCAGCGCGCAGGCTGATCTCTCCGTGGAGGCGTCATGATAGGCTTGGTAATCGTGGCCGATGGTCCATCAGGCGATCCTCAAGGGCGAATGGCTGGTAGCGGTGTTGAGCCAACATTGGCGACGGGATGCCTGCCAGCGCGGCGGGTCGACGGTCACGAGCAGCCGCACGTCGCAGAATCGACAGCAGGTGCGAGCAAGGTGCGAGTGATGGGACAAAGTCTTGCGTCATTTGACTGCCATGCTGGAAACAAGTCAGCGGCGGGTCCTCACGCAGCTGACAGACGAACGAGTACAGCCTGCGGTACAACACAACGGTAAGATGCGGAGCGGGCGCAATATTCTAAGCTGATTTCGACAAGGTCCGCTCGCTCGAATGGCGACTCGTGGATGTTCAAGGCCAGGCTGCCTCACAATGATGCATAAAATGCAGAAACAGCTCGCCGAGTTGTTACACGCAGCACCAGCTACTAGCTCAGCGCGTTGTACGAGGACCTCAAGCTACGTCGCCTTGCAACAACCTGGTTTTCGCTAGCCGACCCGTCGATGCCAGCGTAAAGCACTCGGCATTGAACACCTTTGACGGGACCTTTTCTCCTGCGGAGAGCTCGTACGCGAGAGACGGCATCGGCGTACCCGCATGCTCGACGTGCTCTACCCAGGCCTGTTCTTCCTCCGGAGAAAGGCACGGTGGTGCTACGCCACCGAGACTGGAATCGCGAGGTGAGGTCGAGAAGGGATCGTACGGTGTGGAAGTAGGAGAGATGGGGGATGCTTCGGTTATTTCGCGACTGTTGGGGGCGACAGGGATGCCCAGCCTCCGACATTCTTGCACAGCCGCGCGTGTTAGGACAGCTCGCGGCGAGGCTTGCAGCTGATAAAGGTCCTCGTCTGCTGATGTGGGTGTCGGGTCCCAGGTAAGCTGAGTGAGGAAGCGAGATACCTCGGCTGGCGAAGAAAGGGTAGAGGCGGAGGAGAGAACGGCGACGAGTTGAAGAAGATAGGTATCTGTCGGAGAAGCATCGCTTGTCGCGGGAGAAGCGGTAAATTCACCGTGATGGGACGGGCGGAAGGCGGGGACGCTCACAGTCGGCGGTTCCAGCTGCGAAGGAAAAAGAAAGTCAGATCACAATTGCGGATTCGGAAGTCCAAGGCGAGCTCACTGGGGAAACCGCAGCTCCACTCAAGGCTACTGCTTCAAACTGAAGCGTCCTCGTCGTCTGCCCCTGCTCTGGCATCGTAGCGGTCCATTCTTTCCCGACTACCTGGACGCGACTATCCTTTGCCGCTTCCTCGAAAGGCAAGCCCCCCGCCAATCTCAGCTCGTCCCAAGCTGTTTTCGAGTCCTCGTGCAGGTGCTCGAATGTGACCTTGCTCCAGGGCGAATCGGCGCGAAGAAGGAATGCGAGAAACGTACGGCGGTAGGGTCGACCACGGTGGATGGTAGGAGTTACCGGCAAGGCCGGGGGATCGCTCGGCGGCGAGTTCGCGTGGAGTAGGTTCGGTAGGGCGAACGGGAGCTGCCAGGTTCCCGCACCCTTCTGTGTCGGGGTGTGCTTCTTCGGTTGTTCTGGGAAAGATTGCCCTAAGGTCGTCGAGGCAGGTGTTGACGATGCAGCAGCGCTTCCGGCTGTGGGTAAAGACGTAGACGATGCTCGTGCGGGAGGAGGATGCGGCGGGTGTGAGGCGGTGCGGTCAGGGGTGCGCGAGGCTTTGGGGAGGGAGACGGTAGCGCTCTGCAGTGCGTAGTGAAAGGTAGCGCAAGTCTCGCGAGTGGTGACATCCATGTCGCAGCCGTGCTCCGAGCCGCGATGGACGGATGAAGTCGACGAGGACTGGGGTGGAAAGAAACAGCGGAGGGAGAAAAAGGAGTCGAAGGTGAGGAAGGCGAGGATGCTAGGATGTGACGAGAAACGGGGAAAGGACGAGTCCAGCGCAGCCTTGCAGCCGACGGCGGACTCGAGAGGACGAGTGTAGAACAAGGTAGCTTGGCTGGAGGAGACCATTGGGGCAGGAGGATAATGCTCCTGAGAGAGAGGCGAGGTCCACTGCGACTTGGGCGCCTGCAACGGCGAGCGTCGAGCGCCTCATGTAAGTAAGTCTGAGCGATTGCAAACAGAGTCCGGCGGTCCTGAGCGGTGTAGTGTAGCGGTGCGAGCCTTATGCTGAACGATGAAGTGGTGGAAGGGGAGTCGGACCCAGCAGCGAAATCAACCGCGCCGAGGGGTGGATGGCACGGGCAGGGGGGCCAGAGTACGGGTACTGGCTGGTCAAGCAGGTGTAGACCACGACAAGCAGGCTTTGAGGCGAGTTCAACAACCAGTCATCAGCTGGATTCAAACTGCTTCACCGCAATCACCGCTCAGTATAGTACACTGGTCGACTACCAGGGGCACTGCTAGTTTACCTGATCAGTCATGCGCTTCCGTCTCCCGCGCGTACAACCTCCCGTCACCACTCAATCTCCCTCATTCTTCCATCCATCTTACCGCAACCTCAACCTCGCTTCAGACACTCCCAGCGCTTCCAGACGCTTCTCCTACTCGTCAAACTCGGGTAGATCCTCCAGCCGGGACGGATCAGAACGCGCGAAACCCTCACCCGACTCTTCCAACTCCGCCTCTCCGACTTCATCTCGCTCCCCCTCATCTGCCGCTCCGCAGCGTCCTTGCGCACCAACAGCTCCAGCAGTACCCAAACACACGTCGGCCGGAGCCCGCGACCGCTTCGTCATCCCCCACGCCAACTGGGAGTTGGTCGGCGCCGACTCGTTCTTCGCAACTCACCGACCACTGCTGGAACTCCCCGTCAGGCTCGGAAACCGCCGTACTACTCGCCTGTCGAGCCTCCCTGTCCTCCCCGGACCCGATGCCGAGCTCAGCGTCGACAAGGTGCTCGAGGCCCAGGGAAAGACGGTTCAGCTCGAAGAGGACTTGGGGTCTAACGTCGCCAGGGTGGTCGACCTGGCGGAGGATGGCACGCCCATGGGCGCACCCTACCTCGTTCGTCTAGATGCGCCTGAGCCGCTGCGGAGTGTCGAGGAAGAACTGGCTGCCGAGGCCAAGGAGGAGGCGGAACTTCAGCAAAAGGTGGAGGAGCTGCATGAGCAGGAGGCTGAATCCGTCGAGCCTTACGAGGCATGGATGATTGGACAGCATCAGGTCCAGTCCTCGGCGATCGCCCGCTACCTCGCCGTCCACCCTCCCTTCTCCTCCCCGAGCGAGTCTTCTCCGTCTTCCTCGACCCCCTCCTCGTCTTCGTCTCTTCCCCGCCTTCCCTCCCAGCTCGCCTTCCTCGCTCCGTTCCGGAACGCCGGCCCAACCTCCTCTTCCAGCGCCTTCCCCGCCTTCACCGACCACTTCGTCACCCCTCTCGACCCGCAAGAATCCTCCGCACGGGCTGATCAATTCCTCTCGTCTGCTCAGATGAAGCAGGGTTGGGCAGCCCGCTCAGACTACGTGCGCGAGGCTGCCGAGTCGCTCCGACAGGCGGCGCAGACCTACGCTGGGGTCGACAGGGCGACTCAGGCGCAATTCCCGCTTCCGCATGCTGCCGGACGGCAACAGGCTGAGCGAGGTTCAGTAAAGCTGTGGGACGAGCAGGAGGGTTGGACGACGGTCAAGCTGGCTCAGCACGGACTTGGCCAGAGTGTCTTCCTTCCGGCAGAGCTCGTGGAAGATGTGGATATCTCGGTGCGTTGGCATCTTACCTGTGCCATAACCTGCCTCGAGCGCCGACTTATCTGTCGCGTTGTTCGTCCTCGCAGATGGACTCGGTGCGTCGCAAGCGCAAGAAGGCGATGCTCAAGCACAAGTACAAGAAGAGGAGGCAAGTGTTTCTCCATTGCTTCCCAAATGAGTCTCTGCTGACATATTACGCTATCTCTCGATCAACAGAAAAGCACAGCGGGCTCTCAGGCAGCGTCTCGGAAAGTAGAAGGCATCGCGGTCGAATGCAACTTGATGCGCACATCTGCTGTCTTCTTGCTTGCCGCATACTTTCTTACTTCATGCTTCCCTCTCGACAAGCTCTCCGGAAGACCAGAGCTGCCTTGTCTCAATTGGAAACGCTGTCGCCTGGCGTCTGTGTCTATCGCAAACAAACGCGTTCCATCTCGCATCACCCTTTCGACCCTATCGCAACTCGTTGTCCAGCCTGCGCTCATCCTTGAGTCTCAACAGCTTGTCGAGCACCTCGTCGAGCTTGATCGTCTCCGTGCGCGCCTTCTTGTTGCCCGCATCGTCGCGGTTGCGCACGTTGACCGAGCGCGACTCTGCTTCTTCGGAACCGACGACTGTGGGGGGCGCGGGCCAAAAGCGTCGATCAGCCGCTGGTCCTCGCACGACGAGACGGGCAAGCTCTACGAGGCAGGCGCAACAGGGGGGAGAAGCATAAAACGTACCGAAGATGAAGTTGTACTGCGCCAGCTCGCCGTTGCGAACCTTCTTCGGGAGGGTCGAGTCGGAAAGGTCGGCGTCTGCGTACAGACCGGCGTCCCACAGCTTCTGTGCGACCTCCTTGGCGTACTCCTTGTGCGGTGCGGCAACGGGGATGACGATGACCTGACGGGGAGAGAGCCACAATGGCCTACGTTGAAACGAAGGCCGATGGGTCAGTACCGGAAAAAGGAACGCGGGGAGAGCGTGAAGGTGCTTACCACTTGCCAGCAAAGTGCTCGGTGAGAATCGCGGTGAAGCGCTCCACGGATCCAAGAATGGCACGGTGAATCATGACCGGTCGAAGCTGCTTGTCGCCCTCGCCACCTTCGGCCGAACGGTACGACAGCTCGAAGCGCTGGGGCAATTGGAAGTCGAGCTGGATGGTCGCGCACTGGTGCTTGCGGCGGAGCGCGTCCGAGATGGTGATGTCGATCTTGGGGCCGTAGAAGGCTCCATCTCCCGGGTCGACCCTCCATTTTCCCGGCACAAACTTGTCGAGCGACTTCGATAGCATCTGCTCGAGAGCCGCTGGGTGAGCTCAAGACGAATGCCACAGAGAGAGAGAGCGCGGGAGAACGCACCTTCTCAGCCTCGTCCCAAGTCTCGATCTTGCCGAGGAACTTCTCCGGCCGAGTAGAAAGCTTGAGCTCAAAGTCGAAACCAAAGGTGCCGTAGATCTCGTTGAGGAAGGCGAAGCAGACGTCCATCTCTTCCTCGATCTGTTCGGGCATGCAGAAGTGGTGGGCGTCGTCTTGCTGGAACCGACGGACACGGGTGAGTCCGGTGAGAGCGCCGGAAGCCTCGTTGCGGTGCAGAACACCGAAGTCGGCCATGCGGATCGGGAGTTCTCGGTAAGAGCGGTCACGCGAGGCGAAGATGAGGCAGTGGGAAGGGCAGTTCATGGGCTTGAGGGCGAAAGTCTCCTTCTCGACGTCGAGCTTGAACATGTCCTCCGAGTAGTTTTGCCAGTGACCGGACGTCTCCCAGAGCTTCGAGTTGAACATGTTGGGCGTGATGACCTCTTGGTAGTTGCGCTTGCGGTATTCGGACTGCGGGGTTGCAGAGAAAAGAAGGGTCAGCATCACTAGCGCCGACGAGAGGCAAGACAAACCGAACTCACGCGCATGAACTCGACCAAGGTGTTGTAGATCCGAGTACCGTGAGGAAGCCAGAAGCACGATCCGGGGGACATGTCGTGGAAGAAGAACAACTCCTGATCTTTTCCGATGCGACGGTGATCCCGCTTCGCTGCTTCTTCCAAGAACTTCTTGTACTCTTTCATCTGGTTGGTGTCGGGGAACGAGATACCGTAGATGCGCTGGAGAGATTCGTTGGCGGCATCGCCGAGGAAGTAGGATGATGAGTTCTGAGGAACGGAGCCGAAGGTCAGTCAGAGCGATTGAGCGCCAGGCGACGGGCGTACTTTGAGCACCGCGAGGGACTTGACACGGCCGGTATGAGGGATGTGAGGGCCACGGCAAAGGTCGATCATGGGTCCGCAACGGTAGACAGTGGTAGAGGTGCCGTCCGGAATCTTGTCGTTGATGATATGGGTCTTGAAGGGGTTGTACTAGAAACAGAAGGTATCTCAGTCGTGCGCTTTAGCTGAGAGTGCGACAGGAAGACTAGCATACAGCAAACATCTTGAGAAGGTTCTCCTTCGAGACCTCGAGGCGCTCGAACTTTTGCTTGTCCTTGACGACCTTCTTAGCGAGCGTTTCTAGTGACTCGTAGTCCGTCTGGGCGACAACGCTGCACATGGACATAGGTCAATACTCGAGGAAAGCGCATCGACTAGACAGACGAGAACGTACCGGTCCGAGTTCATACCCATTTCGTAGAAGAATCCCTCATCCGTAGGAGGACCGATGGCGAGGTGGCAGCCGTAGTGACGTTCGCAGCACTCGCCGAGGATGTGCGCTGAAGAGTGCCACCAAACCTTCTTACCTGGATTGCTTCGATGATCGTCAGAATGCAACTAGATGAGAAGAGAAGGGGACTGCGTTTCACCTTCGGGATGCTCAAAGTCAAGAAGCTCAAGCGCGGAGTCTCCCTCGAAGGGGCGCTCGAGATCCCAGAGTTCTCCGTTAACCTGAAGAAAAAAATGACACGGAAGCAGGAAAAGCGAATGAGCAGCGGTCCAAGGTATCCGAGATTGACAGGGCAGCTGACCTTGGCAATCACGGTCTTGTCCGCGAGACCCTTGCTGATTCCGAGGGCGATGGCCATGGGCGTCGTCTCGTAGCTAGTTCCTTCCTTCACAGCGCCGTCCGGCAAGGTGACCTTGATAGGTTCCCGAGGCATAGCTGCGGGTTCAAAGCGTCAGCCTCTGCACCTTGAACGCTCTCGGCACAGGAGGAACCGCCAGTGCGTCGGTATTATGGAACAAAAAAGGGCAAGGACGTACCGGCGAGTTGCTCCTGGGCCTCCTTCTGCAGCTGCTCGAACAGCTCGACCCTGCTAGCGAGGTATTCTGGCGCGGGGTTGAGCTCGAGAGCGGCCATGCCCGCGGCGAGGTCGTTCTTCTTGGCCTTCTTCTCCTTCGGAGGCTTTTTGGCGGCATCGGAAGCAGCAGCAGCAGCCGGAGCTGGGGCTGCGGGTGCGCCAGAAGCGGGAACAGCAGCGGCCAAGTCGGCGGGCTGGGCGGTGGACGAGACGGGGTGGGGTGCCAACATGTTGCGAGGTGAGGATGAGAAGGAGAGAGTATGAGGAGGGAGGGAACGAGAGAGAGTAAAGTACGAGGGCGAGATGTGGTGTTTGGTGTGGTAAAGTTGGAGTAGAGCCCTCTTGAGCATTCACCGGTCAAGCCCTCAGCGACTGTGTATGACCTGAATCCAAGACTCAGGGTCAAGATTGACTGGCTTCGTCGAGTCCCATCTTGGCTCACTCACCTTGACACTTGCTACGCTTGAGTGCAGCTCACATGAGTCGATCAACCTCGGTTGGTGCCCCGGATACCAAAGAGCCACCCACAGTCAACCAACGCACCGCTTCCAGTTCACATCTCCACCTCGTCGTTGACTTACCCGTTATCGGCATCTGCTATCCGGGCGCGACTCTACAAGCTGCTGCACACGTGAAAGGAGGGAGAAGCTACGAGCGCCTATCGCTGCGACTTATCGGCGAGACTCAGACCACGACAATGGGCAAAGACCGCTGGGTTCGTTTTCTTCCTCGGCCGCCTCATCGTAGCGCATCATGGTTGATTTGTGATCCGACAGCAAGCAGCAACCATCATGAATGCGTCCATGGGGAACGGCGCAGGCGCAATGCCCGTCAGCAGCTTCGAACGGCACACGTTCGTAGACGAAGAACTCTCTCTCGCCGAGTCTGCCGCCCCTCGCGCCGGGATCTCAGACCCTCCTCCTGCGCGCTCTGGTCGAACCGCTGACGAGGGCGGCGTGATCTCGTTCACTATTCCTGCTGTCTCCGAACTTCTACCTAGCCTTTCGAGACAGGAGGCGGCTCGCGCCAACCATTTGCCGCTTGACGCTGCTGGGGGTTATGTACGCTGGCGCTTGAAGCTGGAAGGTATCCGGAAAGGTTTCCTCAAGTCAAATGACAAGTGCGGCCTGTTCTCGACTTCTGCCTGTGACTCACGCTAACAGCAAGAACCCCATGAAGGCTCGACCTCGACCTCCCTGTCCGGTTCCCATCTTCGCCGTGGTGCCACGCATACGATGCGACCATATCCGTGTCCAAGGCTCTCAAGTTCGAAGGTGGCGGAAACGATGCCCCGACTGTCGAGGCACAGGTGCGCTGCAGTCTGCCTTTGTCACAACTGAATCCGCTGATAGTGCTTTTGTCCCATGTCGTTTGCACACTGCCAGCTCAACTGTCAGCCGCCAACGACCTCCGGCTGTCCCTTGGCTTTCACCCTAGTCCTCCATCCTTCTGGCGCTAGTGCCGCCCGCCTCCTGGTTTCGGACGCGCCCACGATCAAAGCAACTGCCTTTCTTGCGAGCCAAACGCGTACAGCGCCCATTGACAATCCTTCGAGTGGGCAAGACTTCGCTTGGGCCGCCGTCCGGATCGCGCAGGGTCAAGTCGAGAGAGTAGAATCCCCCGCTGCGTCGGATTCGAAGAAGACCGCGCTCGTATGGCAAGGCTCTGTCACGTCGCCTCCAGGTGAAGCGACAGTCGACAGCAAAGGGTTGAGTATCAAGGTGAGTATACAACCTTCACTAGTCTTGCACAAGAGACTTTTGCTGACCATCTCCCGATGCAACATTCCCCCATGCAGTACACCCTTGGATGCCACCTTGTCTCTCCGATATTCGCACAAGGCTCCTTGCACATCTCGCTGCCCGTCTTCCTCGCGTCGTCTCCTGTCGACCTGGACGAGCGACATGCCGAAGCCTCCATCGTCGAGCCGCAATTACCTGCTTACCATTCCTGATCTGTATTGGCCGTTTTCGTTTTCGGAGTACCTGCACAGCGTGTTGTAGTTCTTCCTGGATGCAAATAGCCTTCGTATCTAGTCGTTCGACGCGATCCGGACGCGTCGGATCTCGCTGGGCTTGTCTCCCCGATTTTCGCTCTCTGCACCTTCTCGTACAGTGCGCTGCTAGCCGGCCTGCGTGTCAATCAACCTACTGACATACGCACCCGCACCACCAACCCACCTCATGCCGCGGTTCGCCTTGTCTCCACTCTCCCTTCTCGCCATTGTTTGGGCGATCTGCTCGCTCGTCAGCAGCACGCAAGCTGTATCGGTCTTCACAGGCGCAAACGGTGAGTTTCTCTTATCTACTTTCTCAGCGCGCTCTTTGCAGCTGAACTTGACCGACGTCCGCTTGTTTGCTATAGGTTGCCCGACAGCGCTGGCGGCTGTCGAGCCGACGCAATACAAGTATGGCCCTCGGAGCGGACCGGTAGCAGGTGTGGACTACTGAGGCGGGTCTGTCTGGATGACGGCTCGAGGTGCGCTCGTTGTCTTTTACCTTCTTGACCTTGATACACTCTCTCCGACGTTTGCTGACCCTCTCTTCGCCGCACAGCCAGGCGACTTTGTATACCCTGGTGCGTCGAGTATGCCACGCAGGGCTTATCTTTATTTGCGCGGAATAGGGACCGGAAAGGGGGGGCGAAGCTGTACTGTCGTATTCATCATATTCGCCATCTCGCCTGGTCCCTTCTGCTTCCGCGGTTGACGTCTTGACGCCTTGCTCTGCTAGGTCGAAGCAACTTTGCTCACATGCTTTCGGATCACTCAGGTCGTACCAAAAAGCATGACTCGTATTGCTTGAAGCAGATGAATGTACCAAAAACCCGAGATGAACGAGAAAACCCGAGATCAAGAAAACCCGAGATCAAACACCAATAAGCCGAATGCGCGGCGACTTCTATCTTTCCGCGCCGCGACACTAAGTCGCCCTGCACACCACCCACTCCCTGCTCACGACTTCTGACACTCACCCTCACACCAACGGCGACGGCCATCGTCTCAGACGTGAGAGGCGAATTGGCGGTCCTCCTCGATAGGCGAGTCGAGGTCCTTCTTCTCCGTTGGGGAGGATGGCGAGGAAGTTGACGAGACCTGCGCCCGGCGAGCCTCGCGACGGTACCACGCAGCCGACTTGAAGCCGAAGAAAGTGCATCGACCCTCCTGCCACTTCATGTAGACTAGACTGACCATGGCGGCGATCCAGTAGAAGACGTAGGAGAGGATGGTACCGTAGTTGGCGTTGCTGGTCCAGCCAAGAATCGCTGGCGGGCCGAACGACATCAGTGTGCGCTCGCAAGCGGCAGGCAGAGCCATTCATACTCACCGTTGAAGATCGAGTATCCGTCAGTGGCATTGTTGTTATCGGGATTGCCGTAGGTCAGGTGCCTGCGTAGGCGGTAAGAATCCAGAGGGTCAAGACATGCATCACAAGGCGGAAGCAGAACTACGTACCAGACGAGACCGGTAGTAGGGTCGAACGACCCAGGCCCAGATCCAGTCTCACCAACGTCGCCACCAACGCCCTTGTTGTAGGCATAGATTTCGAAGTTTCCGACAGCCTTGGAGAACAGACCGGCCCCGAGAAGGAAACTGAGAAAAGGGGTATAGCCCTCCGAGGTCAGCTAAAGAGGCTCGCCTGATGATCAGGAGAGAAGATCGTGCTCACAGTACATTCGTGGAGATGACGAGGAAGATCGACAGGTTGACGCGAGAACCGGAAGCGTAGATCAGGTCTGAAGAAGATTGAGAAGGTCAGTCAAGCAAAATGAGCTGAAGTCGCGGACAATCGACGTACAGCCGATGATGAGTCCACATACAATGCCGACAATAGCGGCAAGCGGGATAGACTTGGCGGACTGGCCGAGTGAGACCTAGAGGCAGCAGGCGGTAGAATTGTCAATAAGGTTGTCCGGCGAGAGCACAGCGCTTTCGTCAGTGGAGAGTCTGCTTATACGACGACGAATGCGGTGTAGATCCGGCAAAGAGCTACTTACTCCGCCGACAAACACGACCGCCTCAAGACCTTCGCGCAGAACCGTGACGAGAGGCAGGATGAAGAGCGTCCACTTCGAGCTGCGAGCTTCACGCTTGTCCTTACTTGACAGTGCCTTCTGATCGACTTTGCCGTCGAAAGCACCGGCGAGCTTCGCCTTCCACTTGAGCTTTGAGCGGTCGATGCGAAGCCTGCAAAAGGCAAGAAGGTCAGTCCCATCTCGGGCGTCGCGAACTGAGGTGCGCACATTGTCAGGCCCATGACGAAGATGATGATGCTGCGAAGAGCATCTCGGGTCAGTACGGCCGATCTCCTGAAAAGGCGACAGGGTAGCGATACGCACCACGCGATGAGGGAGAAGACACCTTCCCAAATCTCCTCGGTCGCGGACCACAGGTCGGAAAGAGTGGTGAAGAACTGCAGGGCACGGCTTCAGTAGTGTTAGAGGTACCATAGAGTATGAACACACGCACGACTGCGATGAAGCTGAGACAAAGAGCAAGCTAGGTGTCAGGCTTTTCGAAGACAGGCTGTTGTAGCAGCAGGAGACGTAGTGAAGGAACGTACGCAGCACCGATGCATAGAGCAACGAATAGTCCTGCGGTAAGAACAGGTTGACCATCTGTTAGCGCATGCTGGAGGCGGGGAGGCGAGCCTGCAAGGGGGAGTTGGCGTACCCAGAAGTGCACCCGCCCAGATCATTAACCTCATCCGCCGTATCACCCGTTTCTTCTCCTGCGGGTCAAGCTTCTCGACAACATCGTTCGAGTCCGTTGTCTTGTCGCTAACGAGGGATTCGACGAGACCAAGGAGGACGGAAACGATAATGGCCGCTTCAATCGTTTCACGCAGGGTCTGGGAGAGGCGGGCGTGAGACTGCTTTGTATGTATGAAACCTGGACAGGAACCACGCACGATGATGAAGATCGGGACACTGAGAGTACGGAAGGGAGGAGGAGGAGAAAAAGGTCAGCGGAGTCTGCCGAGTCAGCAGGCGGAGATAGCGTACGAGAAGACGTTGCCCATATTAGCTGGCTATCTACGACGTAGCAAGTCGTCAGCGATGTCATCTAGCCATGAACGCCGTGGCGTCGACGCTGGACGTCGCGGTATCCACGCCGTACTATGGCGGCTTCGATTGGTGAGAGATGAAGGCCACGTACAGAGTGAAGGGATAAGCTCCGGGGCGATGCAGACTGGCGTGGCAGCTAGACAGGCAGTACATCAGCGTCGTCTCGGGCAAAACAGGATGCGATCGCGTCAAGGAGGCGAAGGCCGTTGTTGGCTCTGCGATGTGTACATTGGTTGGTAATAGAGGACGAGCAACATACAGGTCCGAGTGATGCGGCTGCAGCCTTGTCGTGCGGGAATGCAGGGAGAGCGGCGGGATCAAGAGCGAGCAAGGGCCATCTCCCAAAGTTATCCATCTCTTTTCAGCTGAGACACGATCGAGACACTAAGCCCCGGAGAAAAAGTACGAGAAATCGCTCGGACAGATCAGCACATCTTTTCCGTGGTACAGTACGGCTCTCGCTGACTATTTTGACGTGAAGGTCAGAACGGGCAGCCTCGTGCAATGACACCGTCGCCCGTCGAAGACACCGTGAACCGGTTGACCAGATCCACTCGGACCTGAGTCAGCCCCACGTCCGATATCTGATCGGATCCGTCTCTTGCGGCTTGCGCGAGGCATTTTCGCGAGACCAGCTTAAGCTGTCTTCGCATGGCACGAGAGCTGCACATGTGGCTGTTGAGCAGAGCAAGAGCCCTCGTGCTCGTCGTGGGAGAAAGCCCCGGCGCACTAAAAGCGAGAAGATAGATATGACCTTCTCAACACGGCTCTTTACTCGCCTGCGTCGAGTACAGAAGAGCTTGCTTGCAAGAAGGGACAGCATTCCATCTCCCAATAGCTCATGTTCCTGAAAAGCTGCTCAATTGAGCACGATGTGCGTCCAATCCACTACCCATTCCCGGGAGCCCGCTTGTTCTTCGCACAATCGGTTTGCAAGGTGCACAGGTGCGGGTCTCCACGCACCAACGGCTCAGGTTGCTTGACGTGGCTTCAGCAGAGGTCAAAGAGGTCGTCCCTACCAAGTGCGCCTCTCCCACTCACCGTTTACTCCCCGCCGTCCTCGAGCTGATCTTGCTTTTTCCTTTGCAGCCTTCCGAGCACGACGGCCTCAAGGAGAACGGTGAACCCGATGCGCGCATGAGCTCCGAGCACGGCTTTGGCGGCGAGCGCGAGCGCGCCTCGGAGGCTGGCAAGCAGGGAGGCAAGACTCAGCCGGATGAGGTTTACAAGGTATATCTCGCTCTTTCTTTTTCTCTTTGTCCATGTAACTAAGCTGATCTTCTTCTTCTCGATAGCCCTCTGAGCACGGTGGCCTGAAGAAGAACGGCGAGCCGGATGCCCGTATGTCTTCGGAGCACGTAAGTTTCCACTTTACCCTATTCCCCCTTTTCCCCCTTTGCTCATGGACTGACGTACCTGCTTCTCCTTCTTCTTTCCTACACAGGGCTTCGGTGGCAACCGCGAGTTCGCGTCTGAGCAAGGCAAGAAGGGTGGCAAGACCAACGGTGGCGAGGACGAGGAGTAATCCACACACCTCCCCCCTTTTACCCCTACACTATGTAGTTAGTTGTACTATTTCCATGTCAGCGAATCAAAGTCGTTTAATCACATCTTTCTGCCGGTGTGCGTGCGTTGCGGCCATCTCTGAGAGCGCGTAGCTCCGTTCTGCCTCGCCATGCACGAGAAAGAACCGCTCAGATGCATCCCGTGCTTTGTTCCGCAATCACTGGTCGCTAAACTACACCTGCTCACTGGGATGGCGACTTGGTTGTCGCCTGTCTGTCAAGCCAGTGTCTCGAGAAGGCCGGCAAGACAGTAGCGAAGATGGAAAAGCAAGGCAATGCGCAATGATCGGGAGATTTGGAGTTGCCAGCACTAACGGTTGCATGGTGTAGTTGGTCATCACGTATCCTTAACACTTGCTGTACGGATAAGGTCCTCAGTTCAAGCCTGGGTGCGATCATCTTTTTGCAGTCGTGACCTGTCGCTGCTTTCCTTCCTCCCCCTGTCCTCACTTTATGCGACTCTCTCTGTACACAGGGCTGATCGTCAAGCTGTGCTCCACGAGTGGCCACAGCCCTTACCTCAATCTGCTCAATGCCTCGCTTTGCCGCCCTGGCTTCGCACTGGTCGCAACTCTCGCTTTTTCTCCGCTGCAGTTTCTGTCCTTGCCTTACATGCCCAACCTACTAGGCTTCTGAGAGGAGTCGCTGGCTTGAACAACGACTGAACCACGGGCAGCAGTCAGGAGCCTTTTTCCCGCGACAAAGTTCAGGTTGTAAAGGTTGGTCAGACTGTCCGCTGCTGTCGCATGCTACCAAATAAGCTGTAGCCGCAGCCGAGTGACATACATACGAGAGGGATTGGGTAAGGCGAGACTGGAACGAGGACGGGCAGGAGGGGCAAAGAAAGGGGCAGCTGTAGAAAGGGGCTGCTCAGCAAGGACAAGTGTCGATATACACGGGTTGCGACCAGCCTCAGCATGTGCAGCTGAATACCTTGTTCTCGATCGTAGGAGGACAAACATTGCCGGTTCAAGAGAGGTCGTAGGGATAGCCCGAGGCCGGCAGGTGAGCAGAACAGGCGGAGGGTTCAGCGGCCTGGCGTCGCAACGAATCCCTCGGTCGAAGAGGCCAAAAGCATTGGGTTCCAGCAAGCTTTCTCCCCCGGCTCACTCCTGCCACTGCCCCGTAGAGGAGCAGCCTCGCGAGCAAAAGACAGCCTCAGACGTACAGGGAACTCGCAACCCGCAATGTTCTGACCCCTCGAGACTTTTCCCCGGCGCTTTGCCGTTGCAGGTCTCGCTTTGAGGGGTCAGAGCAGAGCGGAATGTGCGAGCTGTGGTACCGCCGACCGTATCTGCCGTTGCACGGTGTGCGTGAAGCAGTGACCGTGCAGGAGTGAGGGGGGAGAAGCAGCGTGAAGACCGGGTTGGCCCCGAGCGGCCCAGGTGTGCCACAAGACCGCCCTCGATGCAATCAGTCACATCGCTAGAGGAGAGTAGGGCTGCTTACTGGTGCCCGGCTGTTTGTTTGACCCATGTGAACCCTCACCAGTCCAGCTCAACGCGTCTCGCTGAGCCTCGACAGCGGTCTAGAGTAGCGAGACTCCTGGTACAGTGATCCCTTGAGATGTAGGTACCCCCGAGGGACATTGCCTGACCTGCGCGAGGAGGTGCCGTTGTTCTGGAGCGAGGGTTAGGGAGTTTGGCAAGGCGGATTTAGAGTGAATGAAGCCGAGGGAGTGGTTGCGAAGGGTCAGGCACTGCTATAGCCATTCCCCAAAGGTAGCGCAATGCAAAGCAGAGGTGTTCAAGAGCTGTGGTAGAGAGAACGAAGCGAGAAGGTTTGACGTTGTCCTCTACCACCGAACCGGAACCGTTCTGCCTTCCAGCTTGCGCCTACCAGCGCGAGCTGTCGACTGTAGTCTACCGATGGAGGCTAAGGCCATGCGACGGCGCCTCTGTTTCTCGCAAAACATGCAAGTACGTAACACGCCTGCTCGTCCACGCCCAGCTTCGTGGGCTATATCGCTGCCAATCCCGAAGCGGCCGCCTTCTCAGCTCGAGATCGCGTGGCTGGCAGTACCGTAGGTTCGGCACGCTTGAGAACGGCGCCATTTCGGGACGGGGCAGAGAGGTGCGCTATCTTCTTTCCTTTCTTTTTCTCGTCTGACGCTGCCATTGACGTGGGAAGCGTCTACGTGCCTCGTCTCTCGTCGTAACGAGCCCCGAGCCTAATCATTGCGTCTCGCTCGACCTGCATTTCGCGGAACTTAGTCGCGGCGCCGAGCTCCCCCCTTCTCAAGAAGGATAGGTACCAGCCTCTTGTTGCAAGCTCCGCACTTGAGCTGGCCTGACCACTTTCAGCATTTCGTGGCGGTATCATGTATGCGGGAATACTCGACTCGATTTTGCCGTCTATCTGCGAGGCCTATAGTGCTGAATAGCTGTTCCCGTCGCTGGATTCACGACGCGAGCCCTCATGAGGTTCCCGTAGTGCTCGCTGGCAGTCCACGTCTCTTAGATGCTGAGCCGTATCTGGATTCTTTACCGAATTATGTGTATCCTGGCCAAGAGGGGAACAACGAAGCAATACGCCGGAAGAAGACGCCTCGATGTCTTTTCCTTTTCCTTTTCTTCCCTTTGAGCCTGATCGCACGCCGGACGGTCTTTGTATTGCACCGTTCCCGACTTCCAGGCCAACCTGGCGGCCCTGCCACGGCTGTTCACCTGGCCCTGACCACGAAAGAAAAGGCTGCGGAAGAAAAGTGACTTAGGTTACGACAAGCAGCACACGAAGCTGCCACGTCGCTTGTCCCGTCCGTTTCATGCCTGTCCTGCTACAAAACCCGCCTCATCACGCTCAGCTTCGAGCCCGAAAGCCAGGAGTTACTGGCTTGGTGACAGCCGTTGAAGACGCACTTACCCTTCGCAAAATCTAGGTAGCCACTGGCGCGGGACGCCCACAGAATGGAGGAGCCCGCGAGGCATTTCTCCGACGGTAGCAAGGCGAACAAGGGTTTGAACAACTTGTGCTTTGATTGCGAAGGTCAAGTAAGAAAGAACGAGTCATACGTCTTCCTCACCACGCCCTCGTTTCGTATACCTACCTCATGTGAACACTAATCCATCGTTGTGCACGCTTTGCGACACGCTTAGAGCTCGCCAGACTTGGAGATGGTGATGGTCGAGCGGGGCTTGCCGGAGCCGGAGCCCTCCTTCTCAACGGCCTTGACAATGTCCATACCCTCGACAACCTCGCCGAAGACGACGTGCTGTTGAAAAATTCGAGGTCAGGCAAGGTTTTCGCAGACGGAAAGAATGGGTAATCAACGCACCTTGCCATCGAGCCACGAGGTGACAACGGTAGTGATGAAGAACTGGGAGCCGTTGGTGTTGGGGCCAGCGTTAGCCATGGAGAGGAGTCCGGGCTTGGTGTGGCGGAGCTTGAAGTTCTCTAAGAATTGGGGGTTCCGTGTCAGGTTCTCGTACTATGGAAAGGGAATTACAGAAAAAAAAGGCCGACGCACCGTCCGAGAACTTCTCGCCGTAGATGGACTTGCCGCCGGTGCCGTTACCGCGGGTGAAGTCACCACCCTGGAGCATGACTGTAGATAGGATGAGGAACGGGCGTCAGTGCCGTTTCGCCAGGTCGAGGCAGACGAAGCAAGCGTACAGTCGGGGATGACACGGTGGAACGAGGACCCCTCGTAGCCGAAGCCGTTGGCGCCAGTGCAGAGCTCGCGGAAGTTGCGCTGCGATAAGACGGGTCAGCATAAGCTGGGCTTGTGAAATGGACAAGATAACGCGGGGAGCTCACGGTGGTTTTGGGGACAACGTCGTCAACTGCAAAGAAGCAAATTCCCGTTGATTAGAGGTTGTAAGGGTACTAGCGAGGCGCGAGCCAGTACGTACAGAGCTTGAAGACGACGCGGCCGAGGGGAGAGCCGTTCTTGGTGAGGTCGAAGAAGACGTTGGACATTTTGCTGAGGAGAGACGGACAATAGCGTCATAGACGAGAGATACAGATGCAAGCGGGTAGTGCAGGCAGTGGACCATACCGAAGTGCGGGAGAGGTGGAATGGGATGGAAGGGGTGGGAGCAGCAGGGTCAGCGCAATTCTATGCAGCGAAACAGAGAGCGCAGGCAGAGCGTGCAAGGGCTATATATCGTTCCAATGCCACTGTACAGCAGTAAGAGCGGGCTGTAAACTCACAAGTGTGTGTGGTGGATGTGGGAGATGGCAAAGAGGAGGAGAGACGAGAGGCGACACCTCGTCAACGTTTCATCAACTCGGCGCTACCATCTCGCTTGTAACGCTCTCTAGAAGCCTGTGCTTCGATCACGAGTCTATGCAGCTTCTCGATTGCTATGGCCTACGCCCAATCTGGTTGCCCTGCATGCCTTTGGCTACCTCATCCCGTCGGTTGTACCGGGAGCTCCTGACCAAGGGGGGCAGCTCAGTTGTAACGGCAATATGTGCCAGCCTGCGAAAACAACACATGGCTACGCATCCCGGAAGAAGCAGCGGCCAACTCGCGTTCCACCTCCACTCCGCGACTCCACTGCAAAAAGTTCTTGCCTCCACTTCGCGAACGACTTCTCTTCCCTCAAGCTTTCTCTGCTTCCTGATCTGCTCTGTAGGGACGGGTCACCGATTCGCACCAACGTTGAAAGCTTAGGTGAGCTGTTCAAGCGCCATGGCGTGCCGTCCGAGCCAATGTCCCCCGGAAAAACACAGGAACATGCTCTATAAGCGGCTGACTGAGCTTCTGCTCATTCAGCAGCCTACTCTCCGGCCCCACTGACGCCCTTACATCTTGGCCTCTCGCAGGCTCTTTTCACACGACGCACACCACTGCGACAATGGTAGCCGACGTTCTTCGAGACTCGACCTTTGGCCAGATTGCGAATATCCTTTCCAAGGGTCGCCTCTTCCCGTATGAAGACCAACGCCCCGATTACGTCGTCCCGGCGCGCTACCTTACCCGTGCCAGCTCCGAAGTCTCCGATGCTCCCTTTCCTCGAACAATCTCGGAGGCGCCGACATATGCATCTAGCACACCGATTTCTTCGCCTGCGGGAGGTTCAACACTGGTGAATGAGCCAGGTGTATGCCATCCTGTCGTCAAGGGCGACCTCGAAGCACAGGACGAAAAGGGTGTGCATCCGCCATCAATCACGCCCCCCAAATACCGGTGGCTCGTCGAATTCGAGGAGAACGATCAGGATCGACCACAGTACGTCCTTACCTCCGGTTTTCCGAGCTCGCAACCTGACTCTGCTTGTCCGCAGGAACTGGAGCATGCGCAAGAAGGTCTTTGTCGGCTCGCTCATTTCGCTTTTGACCTTTGCCGTCTACAGTAGGCTTCTCCCTTCTGGCTTTCTTTTGACCTTTGCTGCATGGGTGCTGACTCTTCATATCGATAGTCGGTTCCGCCGTCTACACCAGCAGTATTCCCGGGTTGATGGCAGAGTTCGACGTGAGCCAGGTTACCGCTACCTCGGGACTGACGCTTTTCGTTGCTGCGTACGTCTTCCTTTAAGTCCTCTCTCTCGGGCAGCGTTCGCTGACCCTCTTCCTGCGCTGCAGCTACGGTATTGGCCCTAGTACGCTCCCCTCGGATACTCCTTTATGCTAGCTAGACTGACTCGATCTCTTCCGCAGTGATCCTCGCACCTTTACAAGAACTTCCCGCCATCGGCCGCAACCCCGTCTACATCATCGGTCTCTTCCTCTTCGTCATCTTCCAGATCCCGGAAATCCTCGGCAAGAACATGGCCACCATTCTCGTCTTCCGGTTTCTTTCCGGTTTCGTGGGATCTCCCGCTCTCGCTACCGGCGGCGCCAGCATGATCGATATCTTCCCGCCGCATTATATCGCGATCGCCGTCGGCGCGTGGGCCATCGGAGCCGTCTGTGGACCAGTATTCGGTCCCGTTGTTGTTCGTCTTCTGCCCCTCGCGCTTGCTCTCGCTTTGATCCTGCGGACTGACTGTTTTCATCTCGACAGGGTGGTTTCGCAGCACAAGCGAACGGATGGACTTGGCCATTCTTAGAGTTGCTCTGGATCTCCGCCTTCGCCTTCATCGTTCTCTTCTTCTGCCTTCCCGAAACCTACGAAGACACCATCTTGCTTCGTCGCGCTCAACGCCTTCGTAAGCTCACCGGCAACCCCCTTATTAAGGCACCCTGCGAGGTGAGCGAGAAGGCGGACGAGACTGTTGCAGGTCTCGTCTTTGAGACGTGTATGAGGGCATTCAAGTTGAGCCTCGAGCCTTCCCTCCTGGTCGCGAACAGTTACATCGCTGTACGTTACGTCTCCTCCCCGTCCTTTAAGGCCAGCAGGTGCTGAATCGCTCGTCCTGATGCCGTCTCCGACAGCTCGTATACGCGTACGTCTTTCTTCGACTGTATCGTCGCGAGCAGCGACTGATCGTTATCTTCTCCGCAGTGTTTTCTACACTTGGTTCGAGGCCTTCCCCCTCGTCTTCAACGAAATCTACCACTTCAACCTCGGCGTAGGAGGGCTACCCTACCTCGGTTTCATCGTGTCAGCGGCGGTCACCTTCGCCTTCTACGTCTTCTACCGTAGGTTGCTCCTAGTGCCTTTCCACTACCTTGGCTGACCCTTTCCTTCGACGAGTACAGAGAAGTGGCACATGACGCCCAGGGCTGAAGCTAACCCCGACCTGGCGCCCGAGGCTCGTCTCGAACTCGGACTCATGGCTGCACCCTTCATCCCCATCTCCCTCTTCATCTTTGGCTGGACGGCTCACTCGCACTGGTGTGTACCTCTTCTCCTTGCTTCCGCATCTTCGGACTATCGTAGCTGACCGCTCGACACTATTGTGCAGGATCGGACCCGTCATCGGTGCTTCCCTCTACCTTCCCGGAATCTTCTTGGCCTTCCAGTCCATCATGATGTACATCTCGATGAGGTGCGTCTTGATCTTGCCTGTCTGTGGCCGCTTGGCGAACTGAGCTGACTCGATTCACCTGCGAAACCCTCTGCAGTTACCCTAAATACGCCGCAAGTGTCCTCGCCGGCAACGACTTGTTCCGCTCCGTCTTCGCTTCGGTGTTCCCGCTCTTCGGTGCAGACCTCTTCCGCACCCTTGGCCTTGGCGGCGGCTCGTCCCTGCTTGCCGGTATCAGTATTGTCATGATTCCCTTGCTCTACGTACGTTGCTTTCCCAGCGATTGTTCTTTCTCCCGTTACCGCTTGCTTCCGACTCATCGTATCTGACTCTGCCTCACTCTCGCAGCTCATCATGCGCTACGGTCCTCAACTTCGCGCCAGATCCAAGTTCGCCGAAGCCTAATTACCACGATTCCAGCGACATACCTCTGCATTTCCCATTTTCATATCTTACTCCATCTCCTTTTCAACCACATTCACCTCCATTCTCCCGCATAGATACTCGCCATACCTTACTCTTGTCGTAACATAGTTTGGGTCCCATCTTTTCTGCAACTCACATCGTTGCCACGCGATCTCGACGCGGCAAGCTGAAGAGAATAGCGCCTGCTCAGCAGCAGGACGGACGTGTGGCGAGAGAAGCGGGGAGGGAGGAGCCAGCACGGGAAAAGGCAGAGCGACGCAGGCGAAGGAGAGCTTTGCATTCGACCGGGACGTCTCCGCGGGAGGATAAGTCAGCTTGGGCGAATGCGTTGAGCTTGCTTCGATGAGAGAGGTTGACTGCAGATTGAGAGTCAAATATGTGTACACCGGCTTACCAAGATGAATCCTGATGACGAAAGAATGTCAAACGTGAGAGCGGCGACTTAGCGGGCAGGGTATAACGGATCCTGAGAAAATGCGAGGCGCGGCGCGCGGGGCAGGGCAAAATCGCGATTGGGAGCTAGGGGATACGACAAGGACACGAACGTGGCACGACGAAGAGAAAAGACAGCTAAAGACGACAGTTGAGGTCTGTACAAATGCAGCGAAGGAGGGGGATGTAGGGGATCATGAGCGGCGCGGGAGGTTTATCGCCGAGGGTTACCGTCATCGTGGATGGCGTCGAGCTTGAAGAAGGGGTGGTTGAGGGCGTCGTCAACCCTCGTTCGCTTGTTGGTGTCCCATCGCAGGAGACCTTCGCAGAGCTCGTAGAAACGGGTAGCGGCTACGTCATCGCCAGCGTGCTTGGTGATAATGTCCTGCAGTCGAGGGTTCGTGAGCATGCAGTGTCACGCATGAAGGGAAGCACGAGTGCGAACCTTGAGCGTCCTCATTCCCTTGACAAACTTGACGCTGCTCTTCGGGGTCTCGGGAAGAGGGAAGTTCAAGGCGTAGTTGCTTGTTGACCGTCGAGAACCGCCACTGGGAACCTTCTTGAGCCACTTGCCTGCATCGGTGCAAGTCCTGCCGGAGCACAACGAAAGGAGGAAATGCTCAGTCGAGAAGCCCGGAATTGAGAGAGTAGCAGTCAGGAGAACGTACCGTGCAGCCGTACGAGCAAGATCCGACGGCATCGGCCCGAATACTCGCTCCATCATCGCCAAATGTTCGAGGTTTTCATGCGTCTGGAAGAGCGCCTCGCCAGTCATGAACTCCACCAAGATACAACCGATTGACCACATATCGCAAGGGTAGCTCCAGCCGAGGTCTGCAGACGGTTGAAGAGCATAAGTGGGAAGAAGTGGGACTCGAGGTGAGAATACGCACTGAGGATGATTTCCGGCGCGCGGTAATGTCGAGTCGACACTACGGTGGCGTGGTAGTCTGGTTCGAAGGTGGCGCTGCCAAAGTCGATGAGCTGAATACCCGTATTGCGAAGGATCTTGCGTGCCCGGCCGTTCTTCTGATAAAACGATGCGGAGTCAGCGTGTGAGACTGTCTAGGCAGGGACACTTGACGCACTCGCGAGTTGGGGACGAGATCTGATGTTCCATCTTCGAGCAGGATATTCTCGGGCTTGAGGTCGGTATGGATGAGCTTGTTCTGGTGAACGTCTGCAATTCGATACAATAATCAATATCTGCCGAAGGGGGCGCGGATGTCAAGACTTACACTGTAGGCTCTTCAGCAGCTGGTAAGCGAATTGCTGGACGTGGCTAAGCGGGAACGGTTCGTAGCTATTCTCCTTGAGGAAGTCGAAGACGGAGCAAGAGAGGAGTGGAGTGACGAGACAGGGATGGCCGTAATAGTCGAAAGCCGAGTCGAGGCGAATGCATTTCCTGCACGCGCGCAAGGTGGGTGAGCAGCCTATAGATGGAACAGGGATGAGCCGGAGAACATACTTTTCCCCTCGGCGATCGTTCGCCCTCAGTCGTTCCAGGACCTTGATCTCTGTCTTTGCCGCCTCCTGATACTTGTGTACATTACGACTGCAAGGAAAAGACAACCGGGATCACGATCAGACATAGGAGTGGAATGCAAGGGGAAGCGGAGGGACTGACATGATCTTTAGAGCCACCTTGCGCCCTCCAGGCTTCTCCGTCGCCGCGACTACCCTCCCGAATGTCCCTTGTCCGAGCATCTTATCAATCACATCTATGAACGACGGAGTGTCAGTTCAGGCCTGCGAATACAATCGACGCGAGCAGAGCGGGACGAGGAAAGGCGGAAAGAGGCGCACAGGAACAGTCGTTGCCAGTGTTGGTAAGCTCGCCATTGATCTTGACAATGAAGTGGCCCTCCGAATCGGAGTACGGCGATACCAAGTCTTTCGCCTTTTGCGCCGGCCGCTAAGGAGAAGAGGTCAAAGTCAGTGCGCAGGAAAGGGCAGCACGAGATCGACTTTCAGCAAGGTAGAACGTACGTGGTCCCGATCGAAGTCTGCCGCTTTGCGCTTTGTACCCGATCCCGATGCGGCCGCGGGTGCTTGGTAATTTTGATAATTTGGTGCGTGGTGAGACGGGTAAGGCTGTGCTTGTGCGGCATAAGACGGTGCAGCGTAGCTCCCACCTCCAACGTCGCTCTTGCGCTTCTTAGCGGGAGGAGGTTGGTAGCCGGCGTACGCATCTTGTCGGGAGCCGCTGGTCGATGCATACCCGCCGCCAGCGTAAGCTGCCGGTGCAGCCCCTGCCGCACCCGGTTCGGGGGTGTCTTCGAGGGTGAGAACTTCCTGCTCCTTGCCATCGTGACCGCGAACGCGTTCGACCGTGTACTGTACTGGTTCGCGGCGGTACTTCGAACTTGACGATGAGGAGGCGCCGTAGCCTCTTGCGCGAGTTGCGGCGGGTGCTTGTTGCACTCGTGTCGACATGTTGTGCGGTTGTCTGTGAAGCTGGACGAGGATGAGCAGTGCCTCGGAGGGTGCGGAGAGGGGGAGGCGAGGCGGACTAACGAGGACGAGGTGCTGGTGATCGGAGGGGGCTTGGATAGCTGCGCAGGACGTTGACAAGCGTGTGTAGACAACGATGAGCTCAGTCCTGAGTCTACTTGAGTGGTGAGAGACTTGGGAAGATCAGCTTACCTCGTCCTGAGACCTAAGTAAGACGAGGTGAGATGGGAAGGTGTACGAGTGCAGGCGGGCTTGTACACGATACCGGGTGTACTCTTGGTTGCTCTGTTCTATGTACCAGCGTGCACTGCTAGCAAAGCCAAGCGGAACAAGTCGTCAATCAGTCGAATTCCTCATCAACTCTGCAGCTGCCGGTGCGAGAAAAGGGGTTCACCTCGCTTCGTTCCTGAGGCTCTCACGGACAAGCAGCACAATCAGAGCAGCGCAGCAAGCACCTCAACGAAGTCTCCCGCAGCGCAGAGGACGACGAAGCACGATATCGCCTTTCGCACGTTCCCTCCGCACAATGCACGCGAGGCTCTGGACCCGCGAGCCTGTCTGACGAGAGAAAGCAAGAGCCCTGCGACCATCTATGCAGTAGTCTCAGTGCAGTCTACTTCCGAGAGCTCAGCCCCTTCCTCCAGGCTTCTAGACCCGTCTCGAAAAGCCGACGCGTAGTACCACCATTCGGTACGAGGCAGAACGTCACTCCTAGCTTGGTAGTCTCGCGGTTACGAGACTCGTCTGCACAAGGGTAGCAGTCGGTCAGCGAGAATCAACAAAGGAGAAAGAGGTGACTGTAGAATCAGGCTGTACGCCGGGAGCGAAGACGGCGGCGAGGGGAAAGCGCGTACCGTCGAAGAAGAGCATGTCTTCATGCGCAATCCCAGTCTTCTTACCAATCTCGCGGAAATGTTCGACTGCGAGCAAGGAGTGAGAGGACCGTCAGCAGGAGGCGTCGTCAAGCTGCCAATGCAGGGAGCGATTAACGTACGCTTGCTGCCAGGATAGATCTCTAGTCCGTCGAAGAGTGAGATAGCTGAGATCCTGCCTGTTGATGCTTGTCGGGACTTGAGAGCCGCGCCCTGCTTTTCCTTGTTCCGTAGCGAGCCTTCGAGGAGCAGCTCGGACAGGATTTGCCGTGCACTACCGAGACAACAAGGGTTAGCCACTTAATTTCGATGCAGGCAGTCCTCCGCACGCTCAGCCAGCGGATCTAGAGGAAGGACGATGGTGCAGACCACTGAGCAGTTTGGCGCAAGAAAAAGGAAAGGTGTGCAAGAGAGACTGGCTCACACTTTCGGAGCATGCGTTCTCGAGGCTGCCCATACTTGGATGTTGGAGTGGTGCAGCTGTAGGAGCAAATCCGGCACATCCCGGTAGAAGGACAACGGCTGGTCATAGCGGTCGTAGACGCGGTTGATATCGTCTCCTTTCCGCTTCATCGGTGGCGTTACATGGGTGTCGCACCAGCAGTCCCACAGGGTGTAGTCAAGGTCGAATACGACTGCCTTGGGCAACGGGCCTTCGAGCGGGACCGGGTTGGAGGCCATTGTGCGAAAGCGAGGCGAGGCGAGGTGAGAAGCTGACTTGGAGGGAGGGGGGGCGGAGGTCTGTCTGAACCAGGCAGTCGAGTCGGGGCGGCGAATAGAAAGCCTTGACGGTGCTGGCGAGGCGAGTGCAGGACGATAGGCGAGACCAAGGGATGATGACCTGTGGTAATGGGGGCAAGGAGGACTGCAAGAGGTTCAGATCGAGCCGACTTTGAGCAGCCACAGTAAGCGAGCCAGCACAGCGTACCGCACTTTGCTTCGCGGTACTCAATCGCCGTTGAACCTTGATACTGACGATGTCAATCTCGGAGAAGTCGGCAGAGGAGGAACGCTTGTGGGCAACCTAGCGAGGACACTCGGGTCAGGGGTTGATATCGACCGGAGAATCCAGCTGCAAGAGAGCCGTCTGATTAGTTTACGTGAGTACGACGAGGGAAGAAGACGCTCAGCCAACACATCCTTTGACATTCTTGCAGTCGTTCATCACCACCCCGCTCTGTGCTCGAGGCTTGATAGATCCCGACATTCTCACATCACCTCGCCGCTGTTCGACGTGCGACACAAGCGCGACGCCATCGACGTGAGGTATCTGGGCGGACGAAGGGACGATGGAATTGTCGCCGGTAGAGGGCGACAAACATCCAAAGAGGCTGGGTGTACGTCTCCAGCTCCTCCTCTTCTCATAGAACAGACTGACGCGAACTCTCGCCCATCTCCAGCTCGACCTCGCTCGTCGCTTCCAACGCAGTTGCCGGCGAGACTATCGCAAGTACGGCGTCAGCGCGCTCAAAGACACCGTCCGAGAGCTGAGACACGCCAAGCTCGAGCCAGCGAAGTACCCTGAATGGGTTATCATGGAACAGGTACGCGCTGCATGGCATCCTTCGGCCTGTCCTTTCTTTTTCTTCTACTGATCCATGTTTCGTCTCCCTACGTGCAGAAGCACGACTGGCTCGAGAAAGTTATTCAATGGCGTATGTACGAGGAAGAGAAAGCTCCGCTTATAAAGAAGTACCGTGCCGCGCGAGACCAGCTTGAAGAACGGGGTCGGATCAACAACGCTATCGTCAAGCTCGATGCTAGGTGGGCCAGAAAAGGTGTTAGTCGCCCTGCAAGTCTGCATCGCTTCTGGAACGGTCGAGCTGAAGCAGAGCTCATGGAGCAGGTGTGCTTGTCCCTCTCTTCCTATTCGCGATTTTGAGGACTGACTGTTCTCGCCAGGTAATCCCCCTTCGAGACCCGGATCCCGAAGACGGCGTACTCCTCTCGTCTATCGCGCTGTTCGATGCTGCTGTCGATGGTCGACATCGTGACGATGATCCCGAAGAATGGGAGCCTGACGCCGATATGTCCGATGTAAGATAGTCCCGTTTCTTCGCGATTTTCCTGGGGCTTATATCACGTTCTTCCGCAGGATGATGATGTCAAGATAGTTGAAACGACCGAGTCTGCTGCGAAGAAAGGCGTGGGGATCGTGCTGGACTCAGAAGTAAGTCTCGTTCCGCCCGTCGATCCTTCTTCCAAGTTGACGAATGCTTTCGACAGGACGAGTATGAGGAAATGTACGGTGGTGCTACTCCACTAGACCCAGAACGCCGTGGCGTACAATTCATCACAGGGCAAGCGGCTGGGAGCGCCGCAGTCGGATCTGAATCAACTGTAACGGTTTCTTCTTTCTGCCCGTTGAACAAACCGGCGCTTACGAGCTTCCCTCTGCGACTGTAGCACGGCTCGCAACCAGACGAACACCTCAACCCCGTGGCGAGCACTTCTCGGCCAGGGGCTTTATCCGAGACCTTGTTCAATGGCGAGGTGCGAGGCTCTCTTCAGCTTTGGGTCCGTACTGGACAGCTGACGATTTCTTTCCGCCACTACCAGCTTTCGGGGGATTCCATCTTGAACCCTCATGGCTATCCGCAATCAGCTTTCGACTCGGAACAACCGCGAGGAAATCTCTTCGAGCAAGATCGAAATTTCGCGCAAGATTACTATTTCGAGCAAGACTTCGGCGGCGGCTTCGATGACAATCCTCAACCCGACAGTCTGCTCGGTCAGGAAGTCTTGCCGCCTCTCGACAATCTGTCCCGAGAGCTGCTACAAGCCGAGTCTTCCGCCCTCGCCGAATCGGCATCGCCACTTAGCCAACCGGTCCGGCTACCAAAGGTGCGTTCTCTCCTCCTCTTTCGTACCGAAGTTACGTGCTCACCTACCGCGGATGCTCGCGCTTTGCTCTGCGACTGCAGCGACACGCCCTCGACGAAGAACTTTCGGATCACAAGCTATACTACAAGCTCACTGCGAAGAAAGAGGTGAATACGGAGTTCATAGGTTTCACTCTGCGTGTCCGATCCCTGACTACGCTTCGCCATGCAGAAAGCGCTAAGCCCTGCGGTCCTTCCTCGGCTCGAAGCAAAGGTAGTCGAGGTCGACGATGCCCAGACGTTTCAGCTACGACCGTCGCACAAGAGTAAGGGCAAGCTGAGGTCAAGATCTTGCAAGGTCAATCTCGTTCCGACTCGGTCAGCTTATCAACCGGAGCAAGCCGAACCGCGAGGTGCGTGTTCTCCTTCCCTGCAGGCCGACTGCTGAACCTTACTGATCCCTCCCATCGCTAGTGGTCGACTTTGATGTCTCTGAGTCGAATCTCAAAACAGAAGAGAACCTCTTACTGCACTTTCAGCTCAAGGACCGCAACCGACCTATCTTCGTATTGAACGACTTCTCGGTCGTGACCGCTTCTCGCAACCTCCAGTCAGCGAAGCCGGTTCCGCTGCACGATCTCGTCGCTGAAGAAGCTTCGTGGGACGTCGTCGTCATCGGGGACGCCTGGCCCGCGACGGGTGACGACAGCAAGAACGAAGCGGAGGACGATGACGGTCCCCGACGAGTCCACCTCACTAAGCACGAGCGCCCTCGCGCGTATTTCCACGTTGATGGCCCGTACATCGAGACCAGGTCCGCCAAGTACCTCCTCCGCTTCCCCGCCCGTCCCTACGAGGGATCAATCTCGATCTTCCGCCGCCTTCTCAATATCTTCGTCTTCGCCCGTTCCCGCTACATACGCGGCTCCCACTCTCTCGATAGCCCTGTCCGGGTTGCCGAGACTGGGCGACTCGTCCAGAAGGAACTTCAGCGACTGCGCCGCGACCATGCGCGAAGCACAGCAGATCTGTCTTGGCAAGAGTCGCTGCCATCGCATTGGCGCAACGAGGTAGAGACCATGGCTCTCTCGGCCGGTCCAGAGACCGTCTTGCTTCATTCGACCCTTCCCGACATACCATGGATTTTACCCTCCGTCTACAAGCTCATCGCTCCTTTCTTTCCGCCCTACACATTTCGCACGTCGTACCCGAAGAGATGTCAGCAGGAGTTGCAGCGAGAAGAGGCGGCGACGCGCGCTTTATTCGACAAATACGCCCGTTGCTTTGTCAACGACGAGCATGCTCCGATACCGCAAGTCAGCAAGGCACGAAATCCGGTGCGCCGCTTCTTCCCGCCGAGCTCGGATGAAACTGGGACACCGGAGATTGATGTATATGGCGAGATTGAGCTGGATAACCGCCTTCTTCGGTATGCTTTCTTCCCGGCTCTTCCTTTTCGCTTGCGACACTGCTAACGCTCTTGCCCATTGACTACAGCAAAGGCATGGTGCTGCTTATCCGTTCAAGCCAAGCCTCCAAGTCTCGCAAAACCTCGACGCGGAAAGCGCTTCACCGTCGCGGTGCGGGATCTGAAGACGAAGGGGGTATGGCAGTGCAGGACGAGGATGCCGACAGGGAGGATTCTGAAGAAGCCGATTCCGATAAATCAGGGTCAGAGGATACCGGGGATGAGGCGGATAAGTCGACGAGCGAGGAGGAGTGCAAGCTCTCCGCTGAACGAGCGAAAGATGCCGATTTCTGGTTTTTCGAATATCACTACGCTTTCCAGGTCACAGGTGATGGGAACGACGAGTGGTTCGTACATGGCTCATGGTCCGTCGCCTTTCCCTCTTCATCCCTTCCCCGTTCCGACATAACTGTTTCCATCTCAGGTTTACCGTCGGCTCCAAGATACCAGCACTCGGTCCTTACGTCTCGCCTCGTCACCTCTTCAAGCTTGCACCTCGACGATGCGACACCCTCAGCCTCGACTCCATCGTGGCCGTCCTCGATGACACTGACTTCCGCTTTTTGAAGCCGGGTGAACTTGATGCAGGGCACGGTTTCTGCTGCCAGTCCGCTGCTCGCAACTTGTCTTCCGTGCTCGTACTCTGACAATGACCTCTGCTCAGGTTCACATATAGCGAGACCGACGGCGCCTTTGAATACTACCCCTCGGCATCTTCCGACCTTCTGCCTACTTGCCATCGCGACGACGTCGAGCCGTGCAGGTCGTGCGAAGACAAGCTCCTTGACCTCGAACGAACGGAAGTGTCGAACGTGAAGACAGGAGATCGTATGCTCAAACCGCTACGATCCGATGAAGCAGGCGTGCTGTTCGAGCTGGGAGGCAAGTCCTTTGCCTGGTACTTCCGCTTTCTTACACACTAAGCTCATTGCCAACCGAAATAGGCGTCAAGTACCATCCAGACGACCTCGTCCAGGTTCGCCCCGACATCGCGGCAGGCGCGCTTCACGGTCCTGATCGCCCAATCCGTCTCGCTCGCCTCCTCCGCATGCTCGACGAAGACGAGTTGGATCTTGTCGAAGGGCGATATGACGACTCACTTGCCTGGGCCAAGGTGGAGTGGTTGGTCAGGGCCACTGAATGTGGCGTCTACGGCGAGGACGACTACCGATCCGAACGAGAGCTAATTCCCACCTCCCTTATAGCCGATCTCGACGTTGGCTTGGTGGACGGGAAGTTCAATCTGTACCATGTGGAAGTCGACCGCCTGACGACTGATGGAAAACTCGCCGAGCGCCTGCACGACTTGGAAGTCGTCTCGCCACCAACGACCTTCTGGTATTCGAGACGGATCTCACCCCAAGTCCGAGTCGATTATTGCCGTGACGGTAAGCAGGACGGGGTCATCAAGCTTCAACGGCACAATCTCGTCCCGGCCGACGCGAGTTCGGTCCCTGTCTGCGCGACTTGCGAAAGCTACTTCCGGCAAAAGGACGCAGAACGCCGCCGGATTGATGCGGAGGTGCACAAGTACGATAGCTCCGCCTTCCGATTACGAAGTACTGCGCTCTATGCTGGTGAGCTCTTTTCAGTCTCGTTTCTTCCGTCACGGTTTTGCCTGCACTGACCTGTTGCTCTTTTCCAGGCGGAGGACTTCTCGACAAAGGTCTCGAACGCGGTTTTCCAGCATTGCGCACATCACACGCTGTCGAAACCAATCCAGCAGCCGCGGCCTTCCTTCGAAGCAACGCCCCTGAAGGCATCGAAGTGCGTTAGCCGTCGTCCATTTCCTGACAGTCGCTCCCCGTGTTAACTTGCTCCCGGTCTGCAGGTTGACGTCAACACTGTCAGCAACAATACTGAAGACGCTTATCACCGGGTCGACAGCGGTTCTCCCCGTCCTCTGTTTATTTCCGCCGGTGCTCCTTGTCGTAAGCCCTCCACATCCTTCCTAGGCATCCCGGACTAAGCCTGTTTCTTGGTGTGACAGAGGGCTTCAGTTACGCCAATCGATACAAGTTCGTCATTTCTGTCATTTCTTGGTCTTGGCCTGGCCTTCGCACTCACCTGTTCTCTCCTTTTCTGCATTTCCTGCCGTTCCTTCAACTCATGTCTGACTTCCTCTGCATCACGCACCCCATCTCGTCCTGCGCAGGCGAGCAGACGACCTGCGCTGCCACGAACCTTTCGTCACCCTGAGCGCCTTCTCTGTCCACCGTCCGCTGTACGGCCTCTTTGAGAATGTCGCAGCTTTTCGCGAGCACGCTTTACCCACGGGAGGCGCTGCTCGAGGAAGCTTCGCTCAACTCTTCTTTAGCGTCGCCCTCAGGCTCGGGTATCAACTCCGCTACAATATTGACAATGCCGCAGCGTTCGTTCTCTCTTCCTCTTTCTCCTCCTATCTGACTTGACTCTTCACATCGTCCAGCTATGGTGTTCCTCAAGACCGCCGAAGGTTCATCGTCCAGTTCGCGGCAGCTGGTGTACCCCTACCGCCGGCACCCAGGCCCACTCACGTCGTCAAGAACGGGCGGAAGCAGTTCAACCATGCTCTGCAAGAAGGGGAGAACGAGACTTGGAAGCGGGATCCGACACTGGACGGCAAGTCTTCCTCCGTCGATCTTACCCCTCTGGCGTTCCAGTCGAGCTGACCACCGGGCTGATTCATAGTCGCACTCCATCCCTCCAACACAATCAAAGACGCCATCGATGACCTCCCCGAATTCTCCTACGAAGACTGCTTCGACGGCGACGACACGTATACTCCGTCGACTATCGGCCCCGCATGGTCGAGCGATAGTCCCGCCAAGTACGGCTCTCGACCCAACTCGACCTACGAGCTCCGCGCTCGCTCTCAACTCTTCCAGCGTCAGGGAGGCCAGCAAGAGTACGCCACGACTGCCGGCCCCACGCATCACCTCTGCAAGGCGACGTCGGAAGTGGTGGCTAGACGCCTCCGCACTCTCGGTATCGCGGGTCAAGATGGCGAACAGGGAAACCACCTCGGTAAGCTTCCTTTGCTTCGTTTCCCGTGTCTACTACTATGCTGATGCCTCTATTCTGTCTAGACCTTCGAGACTCCGAACCCGACATCTATCCCCATCTGCCTGCCTGGATGCTGGTACGTTCTCACTCCGTCGCCCCTTCTGACCGTGGACTGACGCTACCTCGTTCTGTAGAAGCTCCCACCGCACAAGCAAGACTTGTGGTGGTCGCGTCTGCAGTGGCACGATCGCTGCTCGACTTTGAGAACTCGCCTCAGCCTCGACGGAGCATCTCAAGGCCCACGGATTCACCCAGAGCAAAGCCGTCCGTTGAGCGTGCGAGAATTGATGCGGTTGATGGGTAGGCTCACTTTCGAATCTCAGTGCTGGTGCGAGAGCTGACTACTGTCTTTACCCACAGGCTTGGTTGACGCTATCGAGGTCAAGTGAGCCTCATCATGATTCTCCCTATATTCCGTCCTTGGCTGATCCTCCGGCCATCACAGCTTCGCAAGTAACATGCCCGACGACAGCTTGCAGGAAACCTTCAAGCTTATCGGTAACGGAGTACCGGTGCCCCTGGCTGAGTGAGCCTTACCTTCCCCCGTTTTCGCGGCCGGCTTTACATGCTGCTGACGAATTACCGACCCTTCTATTTGCGCAGAGCCTACGGTCGCTCTCTCTATGACGCCCTTCTTCCATACCTTCTCAAACACGTCGATGCCGCCGAAAAGCCGAAGGAAAACATCTTCGAAGCCCTTTGGGGAAGCTGCGGCGCCGCCAACCTCGTCGAGACCGCCACACCCGAAGCTGCGGCCAAGTACATCGCCCAAGAAGGTGCACTGGCAGCTGCGGAACGGTCTTCCGCTTCCGAAGCCGAGGAAGACGATGTCGAGATGGGGCCAGGAAGAAGCACCGTGTCTCGCTCAACTTCCCAGACGGCACCTCGCTCCGCCTCGACAACCTCTACCGCAGTCACCGGTCTCCGTAGATTGACCTTATCCCACACCACTTCTTCTACCTCGACCTCGACTTCTGCCACCTCGACTTCTCGCTCTCCATCAGCCTTCTCACAGCCAGGGAGGCGTAGCTCGACCCGCCCGACCTCGACCGAGTCGACTAGATCAACGCTGGCGCCAAGAAGCCGTTGTGCCTCGACGGGTGCTCGGGCTGCCACGAGCGTGAAGGGAAAGGGGAAGGAAAGATCTGAGGTGGAGCTGGACAGCGATGGAGAGGTTATCATGGGCCAGGGTCAATCCTATGACTCGGAACCGAGAAGAGGCAAGGGTAGGATGGGAGAGAAGGGCAAGAAGAAGAAGGTGACCCAGGTTCTAGAGTTGAGTGATAGCAGTGACGAGGAGTAGTTGGAGGTGTTCTTGCATGTAGTCTCTTTCGTTTTGTCAGTTGCCGTCTCCTACCGTGTAGTCGTTACCATAGCCGTCCATCTCCTGTTGTTGTGAAATTAGCTTCCTCGTCCGGCCCGCCTCTCCGATTCTGCAAGGAAAGTCGAGCAGGCTCGAATACGCTTTCCAAGTTCCTCTACGGCCTCCTCCCTCGAGCATCAACTTTTAAAGTCCACCGTGTGCCCTCCTGATCCTCTCCAACTCAGCCTCCATCTCCTGAATGACATTCCTGAGCTGACCCGCCTCCCATTGTCCTCCTACAAACCCAGTATAGAGCATCGTTGCGCCTCCTACCCCGCTTAGTACCCCTAGTAAGACGAACAGCCAGTTGAGGTATCGTAGGGGCTCGTAAGAGGAGGCGACGACGAGGGCAATGGCGGCTACGACGCATCCGATGAACAAGCGAAGTTGCGAGCGGGATGAAGCAGTCGAAGCGCGGTAGGCGGCATGAAGGTTCGACAGAGCGGGGGAGAGGAGGTCGGGCACTAATGGGTCGGGTAATCGTTGTTGTGTTCGGGTGAAGGAAAAGACCGCTTCGAGGGCGAAATGGTCCGAGTAGGAGACTCCGAGGGAGGGGATTGGCTCGGTCAATCGTACGGTCGAGGTTTCGGCTCTGAGTTGAAGATGGGATTCGGCGGGAGAGCGGAAGAGGATGTAATCGAGTCGTTTTCCACCTCGTAGGATCACATCGTCTGAGGAGCTTTTCTTGCGAAGCTTGGGGGCGGAGTAGGTATTCAAGGGAGAGTCGCAGGTTATTCCGTGGGTGTGGAGGACTGCGAGAGGGGAGAGGGATCGGTGAGGTGCGGAGGTGATGGAGGGGGGTTCGGGGTGGGTGCAGGCAAAGGTGTCGAGGAGGGAACCGTAGGTTTGCAGGATCTGCATGATGATGCTGTGGGGTTGTGAGTTGAAGTCGCCCATCTAGTCGACAAGGTGTCAGAACATTGCAGATCGCTAAAGAGGGAGTCGGGATTCTTACCACGATGACATGCCGACCCCTCTCCGCCTTTTCCGTCGCGAGCCTCGCTAACTCCCAAGCTTGCGCAACCCGGTGCGCCCCATGTACCTGGTCTCCCTCCCCGCCTGGCGCATACATGTGCGTGTTGAGCACATCGACCTTGCCAACGCCGGCTACATCGAGTGTGACTCCGCAAGCGGATTTGCCAGCGAAAAAGTCACCCTCGATGAAGTGCAAGGGGAAACCGTTAAGCGGGTAGGGAGAGACAAAGGCAGAGATGATGGGATGGCGGGAGAGGATGGCGAGGCCTGACCCGATAGCCCCGCTGTGAGAGTCGTTCAGGGAGAGAAAGGGAAGAAAAAGAGGCGAATTTCAGCGAAAGAAGGACGCGACTGCGGGGAAGGAAGTGAGGGTACCTATAGAAGAACCTGCTGTGTACGAGTCCTGCCTGTTTTGCCCTCACTGCGACGTGTTCGTAGTCGCTTCTGACCCAAATCTCCTGCAAGGCGATGGCGTCGTATCCGCCTGAGTGGTGACCGTCTTGGAGGTGCGCGTCGGTTGAAGTAGAGGGTGAGGATGAGTTTGCGATCCAGTCTGCTATGGCTTGAAGTCGTTGTTTTCGTTTGTCCGCGACGAGCCAGAGTCCCCTGGAAGAGAAGAGGCGGTGAGAAGGGGGTTGTACTACAGAGGGAGGGGCCGGGAGATGCGTACCAGCAGTTGAGAGAGAGTACTTTTAGTGTCTTGTCGTTAGCCGATTGCATTCTGTGTAGATCGAGCGCCGGTAGACAGAGTTGTAAGTCGAGGAAATTGCACGTTGTTCAACTCCTTGAATACAGCTCACACACACGCACTTTCAACTGTTGCAGACTCGCCATGGCTGTGCAAGACTCTGCAGCTACAGTCTCACGCCATCTACGCCATATCTCGCTCGACGCCTCCATCTCGCGAAACCTCACCGCTCCCACTTCCCCCACCTCGATATATCGACCATCAACCCACTCCGAAGTACAGGGACAGCCTCAGCATGCTGTAGAAGACGGACACGAGGTTCAGGGTGTTGAGGCGGACGCGCTTCACGACGCCGACAACAGCGTTGAAGAAGGGTTCGAAGCCGTCTCTCTCGACGAAGGAGCTCAGGCGGGAGCAAGTGGATGGCGCGATGATACAGATGCGCCTCGTTCGTCCAGCTCCCCTTCCCCTGCACCCACCTCTTCCACTCCACCCCTGAGCGCCTCAACCACTCCCGCTACCACCATTGCCGATCCCTCCACCTCCAGCATCTCCGTTACGCCATCATCAGCAACCTCACCTGGGCCGGGTAAGCCCGCAGATGCTTCTCCTACCTCTACTTCCTCTGCTGCGACGTCCAGCGCCGAAGGTCCAGCGTCGCCCGCACCGAGCGAGTCGCCGCAGAAGAAGCAGAACAGTACGAGAATACCGACCATCATGCAGAGGGTGGTGAGCATGACACGGCCACGGCAGCTTCCGCCCAAACCCAAAGAGGAAGAAGTGCGTTCTGTCCTTCACATCTCCGTTTCCATCATGCCGTTCTTTCCTGATTCTCTTGCTCCATGCAGGAGAAACACTTGAGAGAGCTCGCCGAAATGCGGGCCGCCTCTCGAGCCGCCGACCTTCGCCGCAAATCCGCCGTCGAGCAGCGCAAAGTCGCCCGGGCTATCGCCCTCGCCGTTGCCCTTCCCCAGTGGGAGACCTCTATCCTTCCCAACTGGCGAGTGGTGCAGCACGAGGATGCTCAGGGTCGCGCGTTGCGGAGGTTATGGGTGGACGGGACTATGCCCGTTCGCCATCGAGGTCGGTTGTGGGCGTTGGCAATCGGGAATGGGTTGGCCGTCCCGAAGAGTGCGTTTGGGGTCTCGCAAGAGACCGCGAAGAGGCTTGAAGATGAGGGAAGGCTGGAGGAGGTCAGGAGGGCGGCGGAGGAGGATGTTGAGGGGACATTGCCGACGCTCAAGCTGTTCCAGAAGGGAGGGGTTATGCACGACGAGCTCATGGAGCTCTTGCTGGTGTGGTCTGTGTACGAGAAGTCCGAGCCGCGATATGTACGTGGTGTTTTGCTCGCTTCTAGCAGGGCGTGCTGAAGATTCTCGTTTCGTGTTCGCAGCCGAAAGGCCTTGCCTACCCGGCCGCCCTCCTTCTTGTGAACATGCCCGTCGCAGAGGCATTTGTCTCGCTCGTCAACCTTGTCGAGAAGAGCTTCCTTCGATCCTTTTACGCCGAAGCGCCAGACGAGGTATGGCTCACTCTATGCTCCCGCCTAGTTCCCGCCCCGCTGACGCTCCCCCTTTCTCCAGCGAGAAGCCTACTACCGAACCTTTGATACCCTCCTCGCCGACTTCCTCCCACGGGTCTACAATAACTTCTCCTCCCTTGTCCTGCGCCCCTCACTCTACCTCACCCCATGGCTCACCACCCTCTTCGCCGCCTTCCTCCCCCTCGACCTCTCCACCCGAATCTTTGACGTCTTCCTCCTAGAAGGCGACTCGTTCCCCTTCCGGGTCGCTCTGATCCTCCTGCAAATCCTCGAACCTCGATTGTTCAACCCCAACTCGGATGAACTCGCCTCCCTCTTCGCTGGGGAAGATCGAGGAGCGGTTGCCATTGTTCGACGAGAGAAAGGTCTCTTGACGCCTGATGGAGGGGCTCTGGAAGAGAGGGATGGAGGGGTCAAGGTGGAGGTGGAGGATGTGTATGGTGAGATGGGGGTTGAGGAGGATAGGGTGTTTGATGGGTTGGGGAGAATGGAGTGGAAAGAAGAGACTTGGGCTAGGTTGGTTGAGAGGGAGTTGCCCGAGGCGGTTTAGTCGGTGACTTTCAGTCGGGCCGGAGGAGGTTGGCGATTTGCTCTTGGGTCTCGGGTTGGTCAGTCAGTGGCTTACAGCTTACAAGGTGCTGCGCTGTGAACAAAGACACTGCTGTTTTCTCGGTAGACCATGTCATCGGGGTAGAAGCGAACGCTAACAGAGTCGGGCAACAATGCAGAGCCTGAGAGAATTAAACCGGAATAGGAGACAAAACGCCTCTCTCGACTGGCGTGTTCTTCTCTCCTTGCGCGGCTTCCTGGTCGAGTCGAGCGCGCTCGTACGGTCACATGGGAGCTTGCTACAGCCCGACTTGCTCGGGCGGGCGTTGGCGGAGACTCCGCTGTGATCTTAGCTGCTCTAGGCGCCTACCGAAGCTGGGCGGCATGCGTCCTTCCCGGCGGAAGCAGCGCTATATACGAGCGCGGCGCGGAGGTAGCACTGTAGCTCGAGGCGTCTAGCACGCTGACTTCCGACGGCGAGGACAAGGATAGCGATAAGCGGGAGTGTGCTAGACAAGAGGACGCTGGCGGCAAGGTCGGGAGCCACTAGCCAGGTAGAGGCAGTTCACGACAGTATGGCTGAGCATGGGCCTTGCCTCTGGGGCATGTGTGGATGTGGTCGGTCTTGTCGAGGGAAGCTAACGCGAGTTGAGTTTCTCATCTCTTTTCTTCTATCACACCGGTCGATCTCCTCTGGCTGCTCTAGACTAGGGTGTAACACACTCTATGCTACCGTCTCAACCTACTGTACAACCACCGTCTTCACCCACCTTCCAGCTCTCACCCGACAACCTCGACAACTTCCTCAACTCTCCATCTCCCTCTCCACGTAACACAGAACCTTCCTTCGCCAGAGAGCAAAATCACCCTATCGCCCTCACTACGGCTCATGAACGTCCTACCTCGCCCGTAGGCTCACTCCTCAGCGCCAGCTCAGAGGCTAACGAACCGGGAGGGGGAGGCACCTCCGCACTAGGAGGCTCGGGGCTGTCCAGGAGAAGCTCGAGTCGCGTCAGACGAACCTCAGAGGTAGATGCACAACGGGCAGCAACAGGGAGCAGCGAAGAAGGGCGAGGAGACACGCAACCCGGACAAGTCGAGGCGGTGCCCCTCTCAGGGAATTCGAGGGGGAGGACGACGAGCGAACATGGCTGGAGGCAGTGGCGCTCTCCCGAGCCGTCTAGCCCGGCAGCTGCACCTCGACAGCCTGTGAGGCAGGGAACGATCGAAATGGGCGACGGCAGTATTGTCCGTCGACTGCCTCGCACGCCCGCCGACCTCTCTCAGCCGCCCCGAAGCAACGCTCTTGCCTCCTCGACAGCATCCTCGGCGACATTCTCGCATTCCACCTCTGCGTACGACGACCCTTTCCGTTCGTCAAATTCTGCTGCCACCCCGCCAGCACTGTTCAACCCCGTGTACAGCGTTTCGAGCTCTTCGTCGACTCCCGCACCCGCACCTCTTCCGCTGTCACGGGTCGAGTCTCACCCCTTGTCACTAGCACCCTCGCACATGACTTCTCGCACCTCACTCTCATCAGGAGACGAAGGCGACCTCGAGCCTACTATTGGCCCCTCCCACCGCCTCCCATCGGAAGACGAGGACGACTTCGAAGCCCGCTCACCTCTCCAGCCTACTCACTTACAGTCCACTCCCAACATCAACTCGCTGTCTTCCGGCGCTGCAAACCGTCGGCGAGCGGTCCTTCCCGTTCGCTCCTCCCGCCGTTCACCCTACCTCGGCACCCCCGGAGTGAGCCCGAGCGGGCGACTCTCCCTCTCCCCTTCTCGACGACTCTCTCCTCGTCTCAGCCCAGGCGGGAGCGCGCATGGAGAAGGTTCAGGCAATATCTCGAGCGCTTCGCTGGGTAGCGGCTGGCGGGAGCTGTCTCCTTCTCGAGGAGGTGGCGGCGAAGATGGGACGCCCAGACACCCTGGCCTCACTCGAAAGACTACTCTGAGCGCTGTCGCGGGCGGACTACGACGCATGAGCGTTCGGGTCGTAAATGTCACTGGGGTGGATCACGAAGCCGATGTGGATGAAGCGGCGCAGGCGCAGCAAAGGTCTTTTCTCGAGGGGGAGAAGGAAGGTGGGCTGGGAAGGAGTCCTTCGATCAGAGCGCTGGGAGCGGGAGACAGGAGTCGGAGTAGTGTCAGACTGACGCTGGCGGAGAGACGGGCGTCGAGGATCACCGTTACCACGGCGGAAGGAGATCGAAGTCGGATATCGGAGGAAGAGGAGGAGGCCATAGGAGGGGGAGATGGAGAAGACGAGAAGGGAGAAACTGACGAGGAGGGGGTTCGGGAGAAGAAGTGGGAGAAAACGAGGACGACGCAAGAGAGGGCTTATCGGGTATTGAGGGGCAATACCCTGGGCGTCTTTGGACCAGACAACAAGATCAGGAAGGGCTGTGCGAGAGTTTTGACCGCTCCGTGCGTCTCTTTTTAGCCCATATCTTCCGGAATACACTAACCCTTCGATCCGACAGCTGGACCGAGCCAATCATCCTGCTGCTTATTATCCTGCAAGTGGTGATCCTCACCATCCAGTCCTCCTTCGACGTCTACGCCCACCCTCGACCATCGACTGGCTACTTTCACACATGGGAAGATTACTGCCTATTCGCCATATTCATCTGCTTCACCGTCGAGATAGCCGCTCGAATCCTCGTCACTGGTCTCGTGATTAACCCACCTCTTCCTCCCGCGCCTATACCGCCCAAACTCGACCTGTATGGAGGCGGAACACCCGGCCGCTCGCCATCCCTTATTGGAAAGATGAAGTCGCGTCTTTCGCCTCACCCCTCACCGCACAACTCGCCACTACCCTCTCCGACGCGGACGCACCGTTCACCCTTGCCATCTCCGACTCGCCTCTCCCCGCTTCCTCCGGGGCCTTACCCTCAGCCACCTCCATCGCCTACTTCGGGTCGCTCCCTCTCCCCCGTACCGTTGTCCCCGGTCAAAGACCCAGGAACTTATCCTCCGCCATCTTCGACCGATATCGCCACGCTTCCGTACTCCCACCCTTACGACAACGATGAAGATCGAGGGCTATCAGCCGTCTCGCTTGTGCGGGATAACTCTCATGCTGCCCCTCCTCCTTCGACTCCCTTGAACCTCGCCCGCAAGGGGATCGGACTTGGTCTTTCCGCCCCTGCTGGAGGAGGGAAAGGCCGTATCGATTCGTCCGCGCCCGAACCCTCTTTCTCGATCCGTGCCGCCCTGGCTTCAACCCTGCCCACCGCCGCCGGTGCCGCCTCGTCTTCCGCAGCCGCCGCCTCGGCCTCCGATTCTTACTACTCCCACACTCCCTACGCCCTTTCAATCCGTCGTCAACGCGAAACGTATCAGCGCGCCTTCCTCCGACACAGCTGGAACCGAATTGACGCCGTCGCGGTCCTGGCCTTCTGGATCTCCTTCGCTCTTTCGTGTTCAGGCGTCGAGTACAGCGAGAATTTGTGGTTCTTCCGTGCGCTCAGCGTGATCAGGGCGACGAGGCTGTTGGCGGTGACAGCCGGAACGCAGACAATTTTGCAGAGTTTGAAGAAGGCGAGTCCCTTATTGGTTGACGTTGGATTGTTTGTCGCGTTTGCTATGATCCTCTTCGCGTACGTACTCATTCAACTCTCCCTCGGAGCTCACAACAACTGCTTATTCAGAAGTCACGGAATGCTGACCTTGTCTTTGCCTCTCTCTTCATCGTGATTCTGTACGCTCTGCGTGGACTCTATCGCAGGATCATCGGTGTGCAAGCCTTCCGTGGCTCTTACAAGCGCAGCTGTCAATGGATTGGTGCGCTCTTTCCCGCTTACTCCCGTCCTATCTTCGCTTTCGCTGATCTTCTTTCTCGTTGACCACCAGACCCCGACGGCATCTTCGACAATGTCACCTCCTCCGACCAGCACTGCGGTGGTCATGTCGACGCCATAACGGGGAATCAGACGGGCTATCTCCTTAGCAGCTACGAGCCGTCCGGCGAGGATCCGAAAGGCTTCATCTGCGGCTCTCCGAGCGTCTGCGTGGTGCGCTACCCTCTTCACCTGAATTTGTTCCACTCAAAGGAAATAAGACTAGAGGAGCTGACGAAACGCACGCTTCGCAGGAAATCGGAAACCCTGTCAATGGGGCTTGGAGCTTCGACAACATCTTCGCTTCCATGATGCAGGTCTTTGTCATCGCATCAGGTCCGTTCTCATCTTAGACGCTCTCGAATAGCCGTCCGCGCCGGCTGGCTGGTTTTTGCTGTGAGCTGCGAGCGAGACTATACTGACCTTCTCAACCTTACCCCGCTGCCACCTTTTTTCGTCTCTTTTCGAATTGCAGCCAATACCTGGACCGATGGCATGTACGCTATGATGGACTCTGACTACTACGTCTCGTGCCTGTTCTTCATTTTCTGCCTACTCATCGTCAACTACTGGATGTTTTCGCTCTTCGTCGCTTGCATCACGACGTGAGCCCTTTTCAGCTCTTTCCCGCTGCGTGTACTGAGCATCGAGAATGTTTTGCAGAACCTTTGGCGACATTCGAGATGAGACCAAACATTCCGCTTTTGGCACCACCTCGTGCGTTTCTCTGTATACTTGTACACCCGGCCGCGTTCTTACCAACGTCCTTGACAGTGTCGTTCCCGCTAAAACGAAGTACGACGATGACCGCAAGCCTCACCGCGCCTTCACCCGGAGCACTAGCCTCGTCCGCAAGGTCTACGAGAAAACCTCCTGGCTCTGGGTCGCCGCGGCGCTCGCATCGGTTGCCATCCAAGCAGCATCAGAGTACGGAATGGATCCTCACCTGCATCGGATCTACGAACGCGCGGAACTCGGCCTTACTCTAGGATTCGACTTCGAAATAATCGTAAGGTTGTTTGCGTCGTTGCCGGATTGGAGGAGCTTCTTCGCGAGTAGCCCGAACGTGGTGGACATGACGCTGGCCGTAGTCACGAGTACCCTTCAGATTCCGGTGATCAAGGACAGCCCGGCATATGCATGGTTGACTTGCTTTCAGATCGCGAGGTGCGTTCTCCTCTCGCTCTACCTCTTACCCCAAGGGCTATAGTGCCATCTCGTCTGCAGATCTGACAAGATGTACTGTCCCTCACAGATTCTACCGTGTCATCCTCTTCATACCGCGTATGCGGAAGTTGCTGGTACGCAGTTTCGGCTGCATTGGCTCGGTGTTCACCTCCTGATCATGACCTATCTTCACAGGCTCGCGTCCTTGGTACCTTCACCAGTCTTATCAACATGATCTTCTTCCTCCTCCTCATGAACTTCGTAGCGGCACTCATCGTGCGTTATCCCCGCCCTTCGACCCATGAAGGCTGACTGACTCGCTCGTCTGCTTTGTGTGATCAACAGTCCGTGCAGCTGCTGCGAAGCCTACCTGATCGAGAGTCGGACGACACGGGCGTCTTTGACTTTCACCAGATCTACAACGCTTTCCTCGGCATGTACCAGGCAAGTCCACACTCCCCAGCCGCCTTTGTTATCTTACAATCTGACTCCCTTTTATACAGATCCTCTCAAGCGAGAATTGGACGACCGTCCTGCAGACCGCTCTGGCGAGCGAGAGGGGCCTATTCCAGATCGTTCTTACCGCCGTCTTCCTTTGCGGCTGGATGTTCTTCTCCTTCTGTGCGTTCATCCTACTCCCTACGAGACCCTATGTGCTGAGCCGTACATTGTGCAGTCATCCTTGGCAACCTTTTCATTGCTGTCCTCAATGAAAACTTTGCGATCGCCGAGGAAGAAAAGCGCGCTCGACAAGCAGAAGCTTTCGTGAACCGTACCGCTCCGGCCGAGACCAGCGGCTGGTTCCGTCGCTTCGACCCATATGCTCTTTCGACCCGTAGCAAGAGCAAGGCGACTACCAACGTGACGAGCGCAACGATGGTGGCCGAGCCGGAAGAGATCGACCGGAACATGACTGCGTCGCCGGAGCCGATGGAAGAGGTCCAGGACGAGAAGGTGTGTCTTGTCGCCCGTCATTCGATACCGTTCGCTCACTCCCGACTTTGGTTTGGGTTACAGGATCCGCCTATGTCTGCAACTACGACCTCAACGAGATTCTTCCACCAAGCTGCAAAGTCAATGCGGTTCCAGTCGATCAGCGAGAACGTGCAGAGGTATGTTGACCCGCAGACGCCTGAAGTCGACCGGAGCAGGTATATTCATCCTCGGTACGTTCTGCCACTCTCCCGTTCTCCTTGGGCGCCTCCTCTACCCATTTTCGCTATACTATCTTTCGGTGTGCTAAAGCTAAGTACACTGCAGAGACGGCACGACCCGTTCCCGAGAAGCGACGATACAGGAGCAAGAACGCGTCCAGGAGGTTGCGCAAGAACGGCGCGACCAGATTGCCAAGTTTATCGCACAACATCCAATGTACGACAAAACGCTCTGGCTCTTCCCGTCCTCCTCTCGAATCCGTCAGTTCTGTCAGTCCCTTGTCGAACCGTCCTACGGCAACGAGCGGATTACGGGGCGCCCTCCCTCGCCGAAGCGTCAACGCGTCTTCTCGGCTTTCATCCTCGTCGCCATCGTCGCCTCAGTCGCCATCGCAGGTGTCGCGACGCCTCTATACCGTCGCAACTACTACATCGAGCAGGGCCCACGACGCTGGACCTGGTACAACCTGGTTGAGGCGAGTTTGGGCGCCACCTTCTTGACGGAGGCCTTGGTCAAGTGGATTGCGGACGGCTTCTTGTGGGCGCCAAACGCTTACCTACTGAGCCTATGGAACGACATCGATTTCTTCGTGCGTTATTTTCCGTTTCTTGCGCCCCCTCCCTTGCTCAGTCTCGTGCTTCGTCGCAGATCCTCCTCACCCTCGTCATCAACGTCACGACTTCGCTCCTCGGCGGTACCGGAAGCGGTAGCTTCACTCGCGCACTGAAAGCGTTCAGGGCTCTGCGACTCATCAACTTGTCCGCTTCGATGCGAACTACCTTCTACAATGTTCGTCTTGAATATCATCTTCTCGCTCTAAATCCGCATACTGACAACTTCTGGTCTCCGCAGGTGCTCATTGTCGGCGCCGGTCGCATCATGGACGCAAGCATCCTCGCCGCCCTCTACATCGTCCCTTTCGCTGTCTACGGCGGCAATATCTTCCGCGGCCTCCTCTACTCTTGTTCCGACTCTAATGTCACCAACAAGGCGCAGTGTGCCGGCGAGTTCATGGTCGAAACGGTCGAAGGATGGAGCTACCTCGCTCCGAGGGTATGGTCCAACCCGCAAACTTGGAGTTTCGATACCTTCCGATCGTCCCTGCTCATCCTCTTCGAGATCATCTCGCTCGAGGGATGGATCGACGTCGAGGAGAGTGTCATGCAGATCGTTGGGCAGGACCAGCAACCTCAGGAGAACGCGCAACAGTGGAACGCCCTTTTCTTTGTCGCTTACAACCTCCTCGGCGCTACCTTCATGTAAGTTTTCTTTAGCCCAGCCTTACCGCAGACGAGTTCAGGCTGATGGTTCTCTACGCAGCCTTACTCTCTTCGTTTCGGTACACTCGCTCTGCCTTTTAAGCTCCTTCTTTTCGACCTGACCCCGTGTTCTCCGTGCAGCTCATCATTCTCAACTTCACCGAACGCACGAGCGCCTCGTTGTTGACGACTGAACAGCGGCAATGGCTCGACCTGCGCCGGTTTATCTTCCGTCAGCGGCCTGCCAAGCGTCCAAAGCACCGGCCATCCTCGGGTGCGCCTTCCTTCGCAGACGCCCTTCGCTTCCAGGCTTGACACGCTGATTCGCATTTCTCCTCTTGTTGAGCAGGATTCCGCGCATGGTGCTTCGACCGTGCCATCTCGAAGCATGGCTGGTGGTCTCGCTCCGTGACCGTCCTCTACGTCCTCAACATCCTGGTTCTCATGACTCAAGCAGAGACTACAAGCGCGGCGGACGATGCCAGGAGTAAGCCATTCACTCGCCCTGTCCTGTAAGGGTACAGCGACATCGTGCTGACCCTTTTGCTCGCAGACTATATCTTCCTCGGCTTCACCCTGCTCTACACCCTCGACGTCGTCGTTCGCATCTGCGGTCTTGGCTACAGCTTCTTCCGTGGTGGCTGGAACCTCTTTGACCTGACCATTATCAGCGGGACAGTCGCAACTACCGTCCTCGTCCTCGCTGGCAGCAATGATCAGGTGGCGATCCAGCTGCAGAAGCTCTTCCTGTGCGCCGTTGCATTCAAGCTGGTACAGCGGAACGACTCACTCAACCAATTATTCAAGACGGCTGCGTACGTCGGGCATCTTCTTCCGCTCTTTTCGACCCTCACATCCCCAGCTACCGGCCCAGCGTCCCCCCGGCAGAACTTGGGAGCGTCCTGCTGATACTCATTCCACTTCGTGACTGTCTGCAGCGCGTCTCTTCCGGCAATCCTCAATATCATGGCCCTCTGGCTAGTCCTCTTCTTGGTGTTCGCCATCTTCTACCTCGAGCTCTTTGGACTTACCCGCTGGGGAGCGTCGAGCACCCACTTCTCAAACTACTACACCTTCTGGAACGCCATGGTTCTGCTTGCGCTGCAAAGTACCGGGTACGTCCCTTCCTGTCACATTCGCCATGGAACTGAACTCACAGCGTGGCGGATCTGCAGAGAGGGCTGGAATGCGTACATGCACGAGTATACGATCGAGTTCCCCAAGTGTACCAAGTCGGTCTTCTCTTTCTCGCACTGCCTGATTGCTGCAGAGACTTACTCGCCGTGCTTTCTCCTTGTCAGCTCGAACAACTATCTGTACAACGACTGCGGCTCCACTCCGGCTGCGTACGCACTTTTCATCCTCTGGAATGTCCTTTCGATGTGTACGTTTTTGCCTGCCTCCCCCGTTCACTTCCGCATATCCTGATCGAACGCTATTCTTCCCCAGACCTTTTCGTCAACCTTGTCCTCGGTGCTGTCATCGAGAACTTCAGCTTTGTCTTGTACGTCCTGCTTCTTCTCTCGAGGTGTCAGGCTGACTTTGTGGTCTTTCGCAGCCAAGCGTACGGTAAGGTCACCAATATCAACCGCGAACAGATGCGCCACTTCAAGAAAACCTGGGCGCAGTTCGACACCGAGCGGACCGGTCACCTTCAGCCGAATGACATTGGTCGTTTCCTTCATGTCCGTTCTTTTCGCTCCCTAGCCCGAGGCGCAAGCTCACCTATTGCTGGCTCCTCCAGCGCCTTTCTTCCGTCTTCGAGGTCAAGATCTATCGCGACGAGTGGTCAGCCCACAACCTTCAGGCTGCTGCCCGTCGCGACGTCACCGAGCAGCACAACTCGCCTGCCTTCTACCACTACCTCGCCGAACGCGATGCCTTCTCCCTCCAGCGTCTTGATCTCGGCAAGCTTCGCCAACTCATCGACGGTATCGATGTGGGCGAGGTTCGGCAGCGTCGCGAAATCTTCCTTCACGTTTACCACGAAGCTAAACTCGAAGCGGAGGCAAGCTTCAAAGGCATCTCGTTCACCAAGATGCTTATGCTCATCGCGCAATACCGCTTGGTCAATGATGATATGGCGCTCCAGTGAGTTGGGCTATCTACCCTTTGCCTCTCGCTGTACTTAACCTGATGCTCTCCCCAGAATGGAAGAACTCGCCGAACGCCACCAGAAACAACACGCCATTGCTGAAAAGGTTCAGATGGACCGGCTGCACTCCTTCCTACTCACGGTCGTCCTGCGCCGGCGCTACCTCGCTCGTCAACAAGCCAACCGGCGCGAGGAGATGGGGGCGCCGATTCCTGCCATCAACATCGTCGAAGAGGGTTCGCCTGTGTCTACCGCAACTCCGCAGTTCGCGACGTCGTCGCCTTCTTCTCCTGCTTCGCACGAAGCTGTAACAAGCGAGGCTGATGGGGATGAGCGTATTCTCGAGACTCCGAGCAGAGGGAGGGCGGGAGGAAGACCGTCCGGCTCGTCTGCAGCTGATCCGCCTGGTAGAGGGTGAGTCTGCAGCTTGTGGACATATGTATAGACTTCCTTGTAGTATAGCTGGGTCTTGTCGTTGGGATCGACGGACACTGTTGGCAAAGACACTATTCTGGGTTCCTCGTCTTCCATTCTGTGCTGCTTCATCGATCTCGTTCGGAGTGTCCTTGACGCCACTCCTGTATGTACTGCTGCTGGCTTCGGCGCAAGCTACGCACTGCTTAACTCTGCCGAAACACGAGCGCCTCAAGTTAAAGAGGGCATAATATGATCGCTGGCTCACTTTCGTCGTATAACTTGACTTCAACATGCTGGAGTTGCTCGCTCCGCCCAGTCTTCTACTGATCTCACTCGCTCTAACAGGCGTCGCTTATGCCCTCCGTCCAGCCCCATCCTCCCGGCCACCAACTTACGGCCCCCGATATCTTCCCGCCTTCGTGCGCGGCGTACTGGCGATCGTGCAGCTGGGGAAGGATGAGGATGCCTTTCTGAAGAGCCTGAAGGATTACGGGCCGGTCGTGTACCTGCCCTGGCCGATGTGCCGGGTTCGTTTCCCTACCTCTACTCCTTTTCCTCCGTTGTACTGACCTGAGCTGCCGGCAGTATTTCGTGACAGACGGGGAGGCCATTCGAAAGACCTACGAGGCGCCGAGTAAGACGCTGAGTTTCGTAAGTAGGCAACCGCGCCGCCTCTCCTTTCTGTTTCTTCCGGTCGTGCATCCTTGCGGCACGCCCCTCTCCCCGAACTCGGACATTGAGCTGACATGGCACTGCTTCGACATAGCTGCCTATTCGCCAAGAGATGCAAGGGAGCGTCTTCGGTGCGCCATACTGGCGACAAACGGATCTCTTCGAAAAGCAGTTCTTCCCGGTTCACGCCAAAGGCATGAGCAAAGCCAACCTCACTGCACCCCTTCAACGCTTTGTCGGCTTCGTTCGGGAACGTCTGGACGACCTCGCTGCTGCCATCACGGCCTCGGCCTCAGGCGACGTCGTTCTTGATCTGAACGAATGGGTCGCTGATCTCTTCTTCGAAGCCTCGTTGACGAGCATGTTCGGACCGCAAGTCGCTCAGGCAAGCGGACTCTCAGTTAAGGAGTACCAGGCGGCCTTTCAAGCCTTTGATGTGGCGTTCCCGCTCGAAGCCAGCGGCATGATCCCAAGCTATCTGCTGCCTCACATTCCGGACGTCCAGAAGGGTCGGGCGGCGAGGCACACGCTGGCCAAAGCCTTTCAGAGGTGGATAGAGGGCGGATCTGACGGGCTAGAAGAGGGTGTCGTTCGAGATATGGCTCAGGTTGCCCTCGACAATAACCTCGGCAGCTACGAAGCTGGAAAGGTGGGTAGTTTTCTCCCCCACCCCGCGATGCAATCCCCATCGGGCTTCAGGTGTGTGCTTATTAGGGACATTCACATGCAGATGCTCGTCGCCGACTTCTGGGCTCTGCAAGCCAACGCCCCCTTTATCGCCATTCAAACCTTGATCTACCTCCTGCAAAGCCCGCCTTCCTTCCGTGCCGCGGTGCAAGCCGAATCGAATGCATCTCTCTCCCTCGCCGCTGCCTCGACCGAACCCGAACCCCTCACCTTCTTCCACCTCGCTCAAACCCTCCCGCTGGTAGGATCTGCCATCGTCGAGACTCTCCGATTAGGCACATCCACGTTCAGCATCCGCGTCGTCGAGCAACCACTCGTACTTTCTTCGTCACGGAATGGTGCGAAGGGGAAAGAAGAACGGTCGGAGGTCGTCATTCCCGCACGGACTCGCTTAATTTGCGCTACGAGATGCGACCACCTCGATCACGCGCACTGGGATGGGAATGCTGCCGAGTGGGACGGACGAAGGTTCGTGGACGAGGAGGGTGGTGGGGAGAATGGAGAAGATGCTGGTTGGAGGAGTAAGAGGGCGAGGGAAGTTTACGGATTCGGGGGAGGGATTTCCAGGGTCCGCTTGACTCTGCTTTTCCGTCTGTCTGTGCCGAGACTGACAATCTATCATTCCGTTTGCACAGTGCGAAGGCCAACACTTTGCCACCGCCGAGCTCAAAGCCTTTACCGCCCTCCTCCTGTCGAGTTTCGACGTCGATCTGGTCTCGCTGCAGGACGAGCCCGACGTGGCCGAGAGGTACGACAGAGTCAAGCTCAATGGGGTCAGCGAATTAGGCTTTATGCCAAAGAGGCTGCCGAATCGAGGTGCGCTCGCTTCTTCTTCCTCCATTACTTCCCTCGCAGCCGTGTCCCAGTCACCTTCAGCGACTGATCAATTCTTCACGGCTTTACAGTTGGCATGGGCGCGTTCCAGCTCCGAAGAGACAGCGGTATGCAAGTTCGTCTCCGTCTTCGGCAGGGGCGATAGACTGTTCCGAATCGCAACCTGCACCGCGTACTCTCGTTGGATTCTCTCGCCCGGAAATGTCCACGGACAGCGCGTACCCAAAGTTCCGCGAAGAAGAGGTCACGAACTACAACATCCGAAAGATACGAAATATGGAAACAGAAAGATGTGGTCAAGAAGGCATGAGCTAGATTTCCGGCGTTTGCGAGCTGAGCTCGTTGAGCGAATCGAGGGCCTTGTTGATGCGTATCGAATAGAGGCCTGGGAAAGCATTGGCGACGATTAGCGACATTCTAGCCTGCACAGAGGGGCGTCTCCTCCTCGACGGATCCGAAGAGAGCAGGAGAACCTGACAGACACGATACTGAAAGTCCAGGCTTACTGACTTGATCCTTGATACGCTTGTAGGCCTTCTCGCCCTTCTCAAGCTCAGCCTGCAAAGAAGCGTGCATCATGCGGATCTGCAGTGCGACATTGATCGAGGGTGAGCAACTAGTCTGCAGGCGTGACGCCCATGTACACGGCTATTGGGCAGAAGAAGAGTCCATGGCTGGGCTTAGACAAGGACCCCACGCACCTGCTGCTCCACCTCAGCCGCCTGCCTATTCTTCTCCGCCGCTTCCATCTCTAACTGTCGCTTTGTCTCAAGGTGTTTCGCATGCGCTTCTTCGAGTGCACGTTTGCGTTGCTTGTGCGTGTCACGACGTCGATCCATCTTGTCTTTCATTCGCAGGAGCTCGTCGCGTCCGTTTGTGATGCGGCGTTGGAGGAGCTGGAAGCGGGTCAAAAGGTCAGGAAGGAGCCAAGGGCGTTGGTAGCAGACCCCTGATCGCATGTGACACAATGGCTCTGAGTGAAAAGAGGACGGAAAATGGTGCGAGGGGGGCAGCGTGAAAGGGGTAGGGGGCAAAACGGCAGAGCGTACAGCAATCCTTTCTTGCAGTTCCTTCTGTTCCTCCTGCATTTGTGCTAGGTCAGAAGCGTGACCAGAGAGTTGCTGCTCAGCCTCGTGTAATCGGTCGACATCGGCTTGCCAGTCGTCCAAGATGCGGATGCACGAGTGAAGTTCCTGCCAATATCGATGCATCAGTGTCAAGACGGATGCGTGTTGATCGCAAGATGGAACCTAAGGAATGCAAGGATGGAGGCACGCACGACGGAGTATTGCGACAACTGGTTGATCTTGTTTGTCGTTTGTCGTTCTTTCGCCTCGTGCTTGTGAAAAGTTTCTTGTTCTCGCCGCAGCTGAGCTTGTAGCTCGTTGATGCTTGCTTGTAGCTTGTCGGGAGAGGAGACAATTTGGCCCTTGAGCTCGGAGATGGTAATGTCCAGGCGGTTTATGTCTTGCGAGAGTTCAAGCTGTGAGGGGTTTGTACGAGACAATCAGCTTTCGAGAACAGATGACGGAGAGAAAGTAAGCCGCGGATGAGGAGAGGGAGGGGAAACGCACTTTCCGCTGCCGTAATGCCGCCAACTCCGATTTGCTCTTCTCGCCCTGCTCCTTGATCGCATTCGCCTCCGTCCGCTTGGCATTCAGCTCTCGGACGGCTTGCTCGTCCGCGTCCTGATTCCGCTTCATCTCGCGCTCATTTGCTGCTCGTTGTTCCCTGTCGTACGCAAGGAGAGAAGGGTCGATTCAAGCATCAAGCGGGGAAGCAAGTGACAGGCAAACATACCGTTCCTGCGCAATCCTCTCCTTCAGCTCGGCCACCTCGTTCCCGAGCTGGTCTTCCTCATTGGCCAGATGTTCGACCTCGTCCTCGAGCGGTTGCAGGACATTCGCCCCTTGCTCCTGTTCGAAAAAGAAAAAGTTGACAATGCCGCTGAGGACTTCACGGAAGCGCTTGGCGGTGGGTGCTGTCAGGTCTTTGATGGTGAAGTCGGCGACGGCGCAGCGTTCGAGCAGTTGAGTGCTGAGGTGGAGGAAGAAAAGGAGTGTTTCGGAGGAAAAGGTCAGCGACTAGGTGGGACAAGGTACACATGCTGTGGGCGGTGACGTACAGAGTGTAGGCAAAGACACCAATGTACATGGCATCGCGGTAGATGTCCTATGGGAGCAAGGCAAGGTTAATATCGGTCGGCCCAGAAGGGACAGTGGTGGGGCGACAGGACGTCAGGCGGCCGGTATGGGCCCGCGCATGTGCACGGGGTCGATACACAGTTGCCCATACTGATATCCTCCCCATGTCGTTGCTTCTTTCGTCTTGTTTGCTCATACGCTGTTCGTGTTTCAACGCGTCTGAGGGAAGAAGGCAGCGTACCGGGTGTTCCATATCAGCCAACTGAGCATCTGCGGCTCTCCTTACATCCTCAGCCTTGATGCCCAACATTCTATTCATCCACCATTCGTAGATAGCTTGAGCTCTTGCTGGAGTTGGATGAGCGAGGTCGTCGGGAGTTACTGGACATTCTGCGGTCACCAGATCCGCGAGGAGGGATTGGGGGTCGAGCACGGGGAATGTCCCCATTTGAGAGGCCATCGTTGGTATCGGCTAGCCAGCAAAGCGAGATCGAGGTGAGAGCGAGTCGCAAAACATGATCGCGTTCGAACAGATCGAGGTCAATTTGGTGAGCCCATCTCGAATTGACAGGCGACCCCGTACCGCCTACGTAGCTACCAAGCTTCAAAGGCCCCTACTAGCTCTGCCACCAACAATCGGGTCGGGCAAGGCGAGTTCACCAGGAGAGGGAGCCTTCCTGTCTTTTCTTCCCTCTCCGTCAACCGCAACACATCGCTACAAAGGTGGAGTACGAGCCATTCCCGCTGTACGGGAGACATCAGTCAGAAAGACTACTGTACACCTCGAGTCCAAGTTGTACAACAGGAAATTCGAAACAACCGGTCCCGCTTCGCCCGCAAGCAACCTGTCCCATCCTCCGTTCTTCCTCCCTCTTTCTCCTGAACGCAGCCACTGCGACCCCTGTCTTTGCCTGCAAACGTTTGTACAAGGCTGGTCGATAGCCGAGGAAGAAAAGGACTTCGAGCCAGACAAAGAAAACGGCCAGGACTAGGGATTGAAGCAGCGAGTCGAGGAGGGCGGGCGCGCGATGCTCAAACTGCCGAGCTCAGGACAGTGAGTAGTGAACTGTCTGTGATGAGACAAAGGACCAAGTGTACCTTGCCGTGACCAATGAACTGGGCTACCCAGCTAGCGACGAAGAAGTAGCCGGCGAGCTTCATGGCTTCGTCATGCTGAGTCGAGTACAGCACATTCGAGGCATGGCCTGAAGTCAGGAGTATCGGTGCATAGAGTAGCTGCGCCAACAGGGAAGCTCGTCAACCCCAATACAAACCGAAAGCGGGAAAAAACGTTTCGGAAAAGGAACAGCGGGCTGTAACGGGCTTGACGTACCCCTGCGACCGGCTCGAGCGCTACAAAACAGCCAGCATACCCCGCCGCCAGCAAAAGGGGCAACGTGAAGTCGATAACCAACCCTTTTCCGAGCACTTCAACCGGCAAAGAGAGTGAGGCGAACGAAGTGGAGAAGCCGGGAAGAGCGTGGGCAAGGATGAGAAAGGTGAAGAAGATCGTGGGGACGCAGAAAATGTGGATCAGGACGTTTGTGGGGTTGGTGTGGTAGGATGCCTGTTGCGGGGCAGGGGAGCAAGGTCAGCGAGGAGGATCAGGGGCGCGAGACGGTGCTTAGCCGCGTCGGTCAGCACTCGGGGCCGTCAGCTGGTGCTACGAAACAGACGCCAATGATGTAACGTAGCGTCCAGGCCCTTCGCGTTGCGCTGTTACATGACCGGAGGGGGAGGAGATAGACTTGCGTAGAACGTGAACTGCTTCTCGAGCGAGAGGATGTCGGTTTTCGCCATGTCGTAGACACTTCTGGAGGTTGGTTCGAGCACCCGCAAGTTTAGCAAGCGAGATCGAGGGGAGCAAGAAGGGAAAGAAGTGGTAGAGGTTACCGCTGGACGGAACCTGGTCGCAGACAACCCGCTGCTGGATGCCGGTCGTATGCCAGGCTACCTCGCTCTCACACTGAGTGCTCCAGCCAAAGAAGCTGTATGGGGATGCGAGCCAACGCTGGCGACTTGGCATTTTTTCTCCCTTTTCTGATCAATCGGAGTCCTTGCAACTTCCTACTCATGTCTTGATTTCCTCCGATGACATGAGTTGAACGTCGTCGCGGAAGAGCTGGCTCTCGTGACTCTGGGAACGAGAAGTGCTCGAGTTGGGCGCAAAGAAGTAAGGGATCCGGCCAGTTTCACAAGATCGCCCACCAGTGTACCCTCACGCCCCCTTCCTTCCCTTTCCCTGCTTGCATACAGTGGAGCATGTGTAGAGGCGGCCTGCAGAGAGACCGTTGAGCGGAGTGGGAGTTTAACGGGCCGAACAGAAGCGGGGTCTGGCAATGATTGCCCCCCGACCTGGCGGAATAAGCGGTCATCTGGTGCGCGTGCCCTGCGTTACGTTATGAGCGGTATACCTACACACTGGTATGGATAGGCGGTATCATCGATCGGGCCAGACCTGTGAAGAAACCCGGGAAAAAGGCGGGAAAAGCTACCTTTATGCGGCTCTCAGACAGGTTGCATCGTGGCGCGGACCTATGCAGTGAGAGACCGCGAAGATGGTGTGAGAGTAGCCGGCGAAAGTATACTGCAGGTGGTGCTCAGGTTGGGCGCTGGTATAAGAGGTCGAACGCGCAGCAAAGCACGAATCGAAGCAGGTGTTGCGAGCGACTCTGACCGGAGCGCACGGTAGTACAAGAGAGTTTAGAGCATTGTGGAAGACTTGACGGGCGGGGCGTCGGGGCTACAGTAGGGAAGACAAGCAGCTGCGAGGCAAAAGGAAATAGACTGAATCGGACGCGGGAGTTTCAGAGAGGGAGGCCGGGCAGCAAAGCGGTATGGGCGCGGAGGAGAGGGCATGAGCAGGTGACTGGTCTGTACAGGTGCAACGCGGCCGAGGTCGCAGAATGTAAGGTGGTTCTAGGGTTCTCCTCGTGGTGGCTCAGAGCGGGTTTGCCTAATCGACTATCTCTCCCTCTGTCTCGCATTGAAGCTTGCTTGAATTCACCATTCTCACTGCAACTAGGATCTTGACAAGATCCACCCCACACAAACAGCTCTCACGCTTACCTCGTCTCACAGTCAGTTCTCCATCTCCCCACCACGCCGCCCACTTCATCCTCAGCTAACAACCGTCGTTCAACCTCTGCAGCCCATTACACTAGCTCATACCCCACTAAAACCTAGCAATAACCGCCTGCCCACCTCCCCAACACCCACTCCTACCCGGTCCTACTGCTTCCACCACGCCTCATCCCGCCTCGCCAACCTTTCCTCGGTAGCGCAAATGCCTTCAACCCCTCCTCAGGATGATGCTCGTCTGAGCCGCAACGTACTGTATGTCCCCCTCGCCCTCTTCTGCCTTACACCGCAACTCAGTAATTCCCTCGCAGCCCGTCCCACTACGACCTCACCATCCGCACCGATCTTCAAGCCCTCACCTTCACCGGTACCGCCGAGATCCTCGTCGACATCACCGAGCCCACCTCGACCCTGACCCTTCACGCCGCTGCCCCGCTCGTTCTCGAGGCCGCCGTCCTCGGCAGCGCTCAGCTCAAGACGGAAACCACCAGGCCGGCTACCAGCATCCTCGTGCACGAGAAGAAGGAAAGGGTCGAAATCGCCTTCGCTGGTGGGGAGATTCAGAAGGGTCAGCACCGAATCGGACTCAGGTGGAAGGGCGTGCTTGACGGTAAGCTGCGTTCACCTTCTCCCGCAAAACCCTCTGGTAAAATGACACCTGACGTTCGACCCACTGTAGACTCTATGCTCGGCTACTACAAAAGCTCTTTCCCCAAGAAGGACGGCAGTGGCAAGGCGTTCTACGCACTCACCCAGTTTGAGCCGTGTATGTTCTTGTTGCTCTGCTTCGGTCGCTTTGCGCACAGCATCAAACGGCTGATTTGTCTTTCCTGATGTGCAGGCCAAGCTCGCCGCGCCTTCGTACGGCACTTCCCCATGATGCGTTTTCGAGCCTCAGTGCGGGTGGCTGACTTTCCCAACTCACTTAGCCCGCTTTCGATGAGCCCGACATGAAAGCCACCTACGACATCTCTCTCATCTCCCGCGTGGGTACTACCTCCCTCTCAAATTGCGACGTCGAGTCGACTAAGCACCTCGGCAAGGGGGGCGATTTCGTTCGGAATGAGCTACTCAACGACGCATTTTTCGCTGCCCAAACGGACGTCAGCATGGTTGGCAAGACGGAGGGTAAGACGGAAGGAAAGACTGAGGGTGTGAGCGAAGCCCCCGCGAGCGAGGTAGTCCAGGATGGCGAGTGCAAGGGTAAAGCATAGTCCCTGATTTCCCGTCTACATCCCGCTCACCTTCCTTGCTTCACAGACGACTGGGAGCTTGTCCGCTTCACCCAGTTGCCCAAGGTATCGACCTACCTTGTCGCCTGGGCAAATGGCGAATTCGAGCGCGTCGAATCGTCCTACACCTCCCCGCTCACCAAGCGCAAAGTCCCCCTCCGCGTCTACGCTACGCACGACCACATCGCCCAGGCAGGCTTGACCCTCGAGACGACTGCCAAGATTCTCCCCATTTACGAGGAGATCTTTGACATTCCCTACCCGTTGCCGAAACTCGACACGCTCGTCGCCTCGGACTTTGATGCTGGTGCTATGGAGAACTGGGGTCTTATTACGGGAAGGACTAGTCTGTACCTCTGGGATGAGAAGAACTCAGGGCTGGACGCGAAGAAGGGAGTGGTCACCACCCAGTCTCATGAGGTCGCCCATCAGTGTACGTTCGAGCCTCGTTCCTTCTCACTCCTCTTCGTCGGACTCGTGTCATCAGACCTGCCCTACGAAGGATAACGTCGAATGGGGGATTGACGAGTTCTAACTATTGCAGGGTTCGGAAACATCGTCACCATGGCTTGGTGGGACAACCTGTGGCTGAACGAATCCTTCGCTACACTTATGGGTGAGGTCATCATTCCCGACAGGGTACGTCAGCACCGCCTTAGATCGCGTTGCCTTTCCAGCGCCCTCTTCTCACCCTTTTTGGACCTCGCTTTGCCATTGTGCCTCCCAGATCGAGCCCGGATGGAAAGTTCATTCGGCGTTCATCAACGGCCACCTTACCCGCGCTTTCGCGCTCGATTCGCTTAGGTCGTCGCACCCGATCGAGATGCCTTGCCCGGACGAGGATACTATTCAGCAGGGGCGTCTCTAATCTCAGCTTCTTTCCGTCCCCGCTACGGCGATACATGGATGCTGACGCTTGTCTGACTTGCAGATCTTTGACGCCTTGACCTACTCAAAGGGAGCTTCCTGCCTCAAGATGCTTTCCAACTTTGTCGGCGAAGCAGCCTTCCTCAAGGGCGTCTCCAATTACCTCAAGAACCACCTCTACGGCAACGCCAAGACCAACGACTTGCTACGCGGGATCTCGGAAGCGAGTGGAAAGGACACCGAGACGCTCATGAAGAATTGGTTGGGCAAGACTGGGTTCCCGTTGGTCGAGGTCGAGGAGACGGACAAGGGGCTCAAGGTCAAGCAAAGGAGGTTCCTCAGTACTGGAGATGCTACGGTTCGTCCCCCTTCGCGTTCTCTGCTGTGCTTCATTTGCTGAAGTCAGCATTTTATTGGCAGCCGGAGGAAGACCAAACCGTCTGGCATATTCCGCTTCAGCTTCTCGTCGTCGACAAGGACGGCAAGAAGACGGTCAAGTCCGATCTTGTACTGACTGAGAAGGAGACCGCGATTGATATCCCGGACGTCGAGAACGCAACTTACAAGCTCAATGCGGAAACTTGCGGTGTCTGTAAGCTCTTTCCTTTCCTCCTGCAGTTCTGCTTCCAGCTGCGCCAAACGACAAGGGATCTCAACTGACCACGCTTCTCGGCTGCCGCGCTAGTCCGCACCCTTTACTCCAACGAGCGCCTCGCCAAAATCGGTAATGAAGCAGGGAAGCCCAACTCGGCCTTCTCCCTCAACGACCGGATTGGTCTCGTCTCCGACGCGTCTGCGCTCGCTAGCTCGGGCTATGCCAAGACGAGCGGAGCCATGACCTTGGTCGCGAAGATGAAGGGAGAAGAGGAGAACCTGGGTATGTCTCTTCGTTCTCTTCCTTGGCTTACCTTGTCAGATCAGCTATCGCTTACCGTCGACCTTGCGCCTTCTGCTGCTCTTCTTTTCCTCTCTTTCTCCAATAAACGCAGTCTGGCAAGAAATCGCCGGCTCGCTCGGGACCATCTCCGCAGCCTGGTGGGAACAACCCGAACCAGTCCGCGAAGCCGTCGCCAAGTTCCGCCGAGAACTGTTCGTCCCCGTTGCTGAAAAGCTTGGGTTCGAGTACAAGGAGGGTGAGGAGTCGGATACGGTCGAGTTGAGGACGGTCGCGATTTCGACGGCGGCGGTTTGTGGGGATGAGAAGTGAGTCTCCCTCGCCTTGTTTTGCGCTTCCGTCAAAACCCCAGCTGGCTTTGCTTTCCATGCCTATCGTCGCCGTCGAGATGGTACGCTGACCGTGTGGATCTGCGCAGGACTCTCGCCGAGTACAAGCGCCGCTTTGGTCTTTTCCTCGAGAAGGACGACGACTCCCAAATCCCGGGTGACCTCAAGACTTCGATTTACGGCCAGTCCGTCCGCTTCGGTGGCGAGAAGGAGTACCTCAAGGTGCGCAATCCTTTCTGCATTTGCTCGCTCTCTTTGCCTTCTGACTCTTGCTATTTCGACAGGTCCTCGACGTATACCGCAACCCCAAGACGCCTGCTCACAAAGCATCCGCGATTGCTGCGCTCTGCTCAGCGGAGAAGGAAGAGCTTGTCGACCGCACTATCAGAATGCTGCTCACCGGCGGGGAGGTCAAGAATCAGGTCAGTCTTTCTACTTTCTGAAATTGCGCTTGATTAGACCTGACGCGGCTACGTCGTACACGCCTTCCCAGGACCTGGCTTCCTTCATCGCCGGCCTCGCCCGCAACCGCCACAGCAAACGTAAGATCTGGCAATGGTTCCAAACCAACTACGACGAGATCATGAAGCGCTTCAAGGGCAACTTCTCGGTCGGCAACCTGATCAAGTACTCGTTCATGACGCTCTCGTGCGAGGAAGACGCGAAGCAGGTTGAGGCCTTCTTTGAGAACAAGAAGGAGAAGTCGATTTATGTTCAGCCGCTTAAGCAGGGGTTGGATAGTGTTAGGTCAAAGGCTAAGTGGTTGGAGAGGGATGTGGAGGATGTGGAGGGGTGGTTGAAGAAGAATGGGTACCTCGCTTGAGGAAGGTTGATGGTGAGAACATGGGGAAAGAGGGGAAGAAGTCTGTTGATGTGCCTTCTATCTCTCGAACGAAGTGATATTGCAGTGCAGTGCAGTGCAGTGCAGTGCAAAGCAGTGCAAAGCAGTCAGTCTCCAGTACCACCTGACTGAGCAGCTGGAAGTTGGCGGGCTGTTCTGTTCAGCGGAAGATAGGGAGAAGAAAAGGAAAAATGTTCCCAGCGATTTTTTCGGTCCCTCGCTGGTTCTGTCGCTGTGCGTCTGTCCGGTAAGCTCTTTCTGTGGTATTCCTGATGAGGCTACACAGATACCAGGCTTGACTGTATGAACGGAGTGACCGCGTCTCTCACGCGCCGGAGCTTTTTCTTGACCTCAGTCAACTTGCGTCGATCAACACGGAACGCCTGTACAGCCCGAGCAGTCTACACAGACAGTCTGAACAACACGAAGGCGTGCAGTCTGGTCTTCGCCTTGTCCCCCGGACCTTGTCCCGCTCGCTCCCCCTTCAAACTCTCCCGCGGACCTCAATGCGCCCTTACCACTATCCTCCTGAAAGATTCGAATAACCAGCACAAATCAGTAACGAGTGAAGCGCTATCCGAGGTACAAAGGTGCGCTTTCACCTCCTCTACTAGCCATCCTCGCTCGCCTTCCTTGGCGACAATAAACAGTTCCCTCTTACACGCTTACACCTCGACTCGTGTGACTTGCAGCTCACACCATGGCAGACTTCCTCTTCCGTGCTGGGCCACCACCGCCTCGCTCACTTCAATCCCCTGAAACTCAACCCCCGCCCGGCCCGGGGTCTCGATACCTTCCTCCCTCGCAAGCACGCGCACAACCCTCACCAAACTACCTGACACAACACACGCCTTACCACGACAATACTCAACAGCCCCAGCAGTATCCGTACCATCAGCCGCAACCTCAATGCCATTACGCCCCTCCTTCCCCCTCCTCCCCACATCGCTCTCCCGACCTCAGCTACGACCCAGATACCATCAAATGCTCGTCGTGCGGAGAAGGCGTCAGACTGGATGATCTTGGAGACCATGTCTGCCGCCCGCAGCAAGAAGACTCCCGAGCTAGGCCCATCAACCTGAACGAACTAAGGGTGGATGTGCAGGCGGCGGGACCTCCCCGCAGCTTGCAGCAGCCAGGCGGCTACGGCGCGGGAATGCCCATGCGTAGTCCGATGTTCGCTAGTGCGCTGTACTCTTTCTCACGCTGGTCTGAGAAGCCGCAACTGACTTTGCTCTTTTGCAGGTCACCTTGAAGCAACCCCACCCCACACACCCGGCAGTATCCAGTCCAACCCCTCACGCCCCGTCTCTCCTGCTAATTCGGAACAGATGTCACGCTCGGTCGGAAGCAACCATTCCCAGTCTTCGTCGAGCAGCTCTCGCCTACCGTTCTTCGAGCGATATCAGAAGCAGTACGGGAGTGGCGGAGGGCCCAGCGGAAACATGGCAGGCGTGGGCGTGGGTACGACGAGCATGCCGCGGTCGGCAGCTTTGGACAATATGGCGCCATCTTACCGCGGCGGTGGATCGCCTTCCCCTCGACTGGCTGCGGCCGGTTTTCCTTTCGCTCCCACCCGCTCTCCCACAGCCCCCTTTCCAGCATCCTCCTCTGCCCCGAGCCTCAGCGTCCCCGCCTATCATCGCCAAGACAGTGCACCTCCGGACTTCCCTCAGTCGCACCCGGCCCCGCCGCTCAATCGAGCTCGTCAACCTTCACCAGGCCCTCCATTCCAGCGCAACGACCGCTCCGACTCTCGTGACTCCGACTTCCCCGCCTCCTCTTCCGCTGCGTCGCCGTCAGTTGCCGCCTTCACCCACCAGCGCCAGGACACGCCCGAATCCTCCATTCATTCCTCCTCTCCTCCTCGTTCGCGAAATACTAGCTTCAGCGACCGTGCTGCGCCTACACCTCCTCCGACCCAGCCCTTACCACAGCCTCCCTCACGCACACCCTCCCAAACCTCTTCGAACTCGTCGAACTACCTCCCTTATCATCGCAGAGAAACGATCAAACCGTCCCAGTCCACCCCTGTCGACCTTTCTTCGTACGCTGCGAAACGAAAGAACAGCGCCTCGGGTTCTGGCTCGAACGCTCTCGATGCCTGCTTGGAGGACCTTCGGTTGCTGAGCGGAGAAGGCGACCCCGACGAAGTCGACGGAGCACAGAGCATGTTGGACGACTTCTTCGCGGGCAAGAAGACGGACTCGTACGGTCACTCGGGCGTAGGAGGGACCGAGCACGACCCGCTCGCTACGCCAAAAGCGACGAGGATGCCCACTTCTCGCTCGACTCCCGCTCTCGCCGGCGGTGTGAACGCGCGGACGGCTCTTCCCGCATCAGGCTCTGTGCCGGCTTCCCTCTCTTCGACGACCTCTTCCTCGCGCGTGAAACCTGCCAAGTCTTGCACAACCTGCTCCCGCCCTCTCCCCTCCTCTCACGATGTCCAACTAAGCGGAGACGGCCAACCTTTCTGTCGCCCCTGCTTCGCCGACCGGTTCTTGCCAAAGTGCAGGAAGTGCCGGAAAGCGATCGAGGGAGGGGCGGTTACGAGCAGTGATGGGAAGGTTGTTGGCAAGTACCATCGAGAGTGCTTTGCTTGCTTCGAGTGTGGGGAAGGATTTGCGGCGGGCGAGTTTTACGTCTTGTGCGTCCTGTCCCCTCTTTTCCGTTGTGTGAAATCGTATGCTCTTCTGAAGAACGAGCGCGGTACTGACCTCTTGCTGTCGATCCGTGCAGTGACGGCAAGCCCTACTGCCAGCAGCACTACCACTTCCTCAACGGCTCGCTCTGCGCAAACGGATCTTGCGGTAAGCCCATCGAGGGCTCTTGTGTAAGCTTGGTTGGCGAGGAGAATGGAGGGGGAGGCAGATGTACGTTTTTTCTGCGCTTCTTGGTTATCATGTCCCCTTCACCCGCCTCGAGCTTGCTCCTGTGCCAGCGTCACGCACGCGAGGAGGATTTCTGTGCTTCATTACAACAAGAGCATGGAGCACATCCTGTCACCTACTCCGTACATCGAGCTAATTTCCCTCCTATGCAGACCACCCACCCTGCTTCCAATGCTCCGAGCCTTCCTGCGTCGTCCCTCTCCTCGTACATCACTTCGTTGTCGACCGCCTGCCGTACTGCGAGCTTCACGCGGCCGGTCCTATCCGCCGTCGCCCTCAGAAGGGCGGGCAGGAAGAAGGGCAAGCAAGGGCGAAGAAGCGCATGACTATCATCACCAGGCGCTGAGGGGCGAGCCGATGGTGGAGACGGTGGGTGAGCCGGAGACCTAGGTATACCCCTCTTCTCATTTCTGGGTCACGGTGGCGGACGTCTCTTGATTAGATCTCTTGGTTTTTGCTGTTCATACCCCCGGGGTTGTTTGCTTCGTAGTGTTCGTCGTATTTATTCAACCTTTTCGCTACCTCTGCTCGGTCCGCTCTCGTCACATCGCGTGTATACCTAATGCATCCATATTTTCACCATCCGCACGGACTCGACCTTACGCCGTACAGAAATAGGCAGGAAACGTGCGGGATGCTAGGGACAGCGGTATAGTGCCTGTTACAGATACTACGGCTTAATTAGATGCATCCCGCTCTCGCCATCACCACCCATCTCCGCCTCCTCCGTCGTCTCCGTCAAACAAATCTCCCCACCCCCAAGTCCCTCCTTCCTCCTGCTGTTCCGGGATTGCCCAAGGGTCCTCCATCAGCCCTTCATCCTCGCCCCAGCCTTGTCCGGCTCCCTGCCTGGGCACGACCCCATCCTCCCCTCTCGGCACTCCCTCCTCACTTGTCCTGAGCCCTCCCGTCTCCCCTTCCATCTCCGTTGGTGGCAGCGGTCCTTCGTGCGCGTTACCCGTCCCAATGGTTCCTGCTCCAGCCTCTCCCGCTTCACCCGCTGCTCCGCCCCCACCACCCGTGCCGCCCATAGGTATAGGTAAAGGCATGAACCCTGCTCCGCCGAAAACACCACCTCGAGAGCGGGAGAAAAAGTCTATGTCGATGGTTATGGCGGAGGCGAGGAGGGTGGCGCGGTGATCCAGGGACAATGAAACGGGGGAGGAAGTGGTCGAATCGGAAGAGGTGGGATGAGAAGAAGGTGATGAGGTTGAAGAGGGGGTGAGGGAATATGATACCGGATCTGTGGAAAGAACGGGTGAAGGAGAAGAAGGCGAGGGAAGCGAGGGGGAGGAAGGTGGAGGGAGGGAGGCAAGATCGGCGGAGGCGGCTTCGAAGGACAGGACGTAATGGCCAGTGTCGGTAAAGAGCTCTCGAGCAAAGCCGGCAAAGTTTCTGGGTAAGGCTATCGAGTCAGTGTGGCTCTATGAAGCGGGCACAAGGCGGAGAAGAAAACTTCTGAAGCCGACGGGCAAGACAGACTGAGGTGGTAAAACATGGTTCACGTACCTGCTGACACTACCGAGCACTTGACCCGCTTCGTCCTTTGCCTCAAAATCCCAGCTCAGGAATCCGCCATCAAACCGGGCGAACTGGTCAAAGTCTTCCCCGTCCCCGCGCTTCACAAAGAGGTTATACCGCCGTCGATACAGGTGCCACTCTTGCTGCACTTCGCCGATAATATCTCCTTCGTCCTGCGGTACCAGCCCTTGCTGCTGCGTGGTGGTGAGGGCAGTCGAGGCTGATTTCGAAGAAGAGGAAGAAGGGTCTTCCAGCTGCTTCATCTCCTCTTTGGCCTCCTTTGCCGTGCTACCGCTTCGAGTAGGTGTAGAGACGTAGATCCGCGAGTTGATGAGTGCGAATGGCCGATGTACGCGAAGGAGTACCTCCCCCTCCGGACTCAGTACCGTCGCTCGAAAAGGTCGATGGGTCCTCATCACTTGTCGCCGTATACTCCCCGCGAATCCAGTCTCCTCCTCGAGAAGATAGCCCATCAACCTCCCATCCGGCGCCAACAACTGGTACTTGTTCGCCTCCTCATACCCGAGAAAGACATTCATCATCTCGATTTGCCTGACGACCGCTAAAGCCGGGACTGAGAGGAGGTCTTTCAGCTTGGGTGCCCACGAGCCTTCGGCGCGGTCGAGAACGCCTAGGGGGTCATGTGGAATGTGGACCGGGATTTGCGAGATGGGAGAGATGAGGGCGGTGGAAGCAGCAGAACTCGTCGGAGGATCATGCGCATTTGTGCGAGGGTCGGTACCAATATTATTAGGCGGCTCAATACTCCCGCTGGGTGGTAGCGGACGTTGTTGAGCGGTCGACGGCGACGAAGGTGTCTTGCGACGGCGAGTGAGGCGGGTGGCCGATCGTACTGTAGCACTCGTGGGACGTGGTGACTGATGGAGCAGCGCCCTCGCAACGGATGTACCCGCTGACCGGAGCATTGCAGTAGGAATGAGAAGGAGTGAGATGAGAACTGATGACGGCCTCACACTATCCGGACCGATCCTCTTTGTTACTTTGTATATATTGCGTGAAGTTTTTCTGCTTGCATGAAGCACTGGTGGTTTAGTGGTAAAATTGGACATTGCCATGATACGATCTTGTCTAGCCCTGGGTTCGATTCCCAGTCAGTGCACTTTTGCCGCTCTCCGCCCCTGCGCTTTGCAAACAGCCCGCGCAATTTTTGTACTTTCCTATGCAAGCGTCGCTCACCTCGGGCAAATGCGCGGTCAACCACCCCGAGCACGCGTCGAACAGGTGAACAATGGACAAAAAGCCAATACTAGCAGAACTATGGTTGTTACAACACTCCTCATTCTCCCTGCGCGTGCCAGACTAGTACTTTAGTCGAGTTGAGTAGTCTGCGAGTGTGTAACTACGAGTCAGCATGTGTGCTCGCACGCTCGGTGGGAAGCAACAGGTTGCGGCGGGAAAGGAGAAGAACGATTCTTGAGAACTCGCGACGTACCTCGTGGCGACACTACCAGACCACGACCCTTCGATGCTCCGCGGTACACGGTCTCGACAATGTCAATCATCTGCAGAGTGGAGAAAGCCGAGAAGGGAAAGGTCAGTATCCAGGACGTTCGAAGGCGACTTGGCAAAAGAGCACGCACCTCCTGCTTGTCCTCCATCGCCCAGTTGACCTTATTGTTGTTACCCGTGCCTAAATCAATCATGATGTGCTTGTTCCTGTAGAAGAACCTGTGGAACAGAACAGAAGAAACGCAGTCAGTGAGGAAGAAAACCGAGTCGATCGTGGGGAAATGGTTCATACATTGTTGTGCACGGGTCGTACAGTTCGTACATCTGTGGTAACGAGTCGAGAATGTCAGTGCACATCGCTCAGTAGTCGCTAAAGCGAGAAGAAACCATGTACCTTGGTGAAGTCGGGGACCTTCGTGATGTCGACGGTGTCTGCGGAACGACAAAGGTCAGCGGAGGCATCATGGAGACAGTACATGCTACGTACAGATGACAGCGAAGTTCTTGACCTTCTCTGCGATGCCGAGCAAAGTTTCGTCGTGGGCCATACATTGCGAGTCCTGCAGGGGGAGGGGGGAAAAGAGAGGAGTCAGCAACGGCGAGGCGGTCTCTACCAAGTGTGTACTACCTGTAATGGCGGAGGCTTGGTGCCGAGAGGACGGTACTTGGGGAAGAGGAAGATGAGGACTGACCCAGTCATGGCCAAACCGGATTGCTACGACCCTGCTCTCTTCTGCCAGGATAGCCTGGTCGACGTGCCAACCGCTTTCAAGTCGCGGTAGAAAGTAGGACATGGTAGTTGTGTGGCTTCGGGTGCGGGGAAGAGTGGTAGAAGGGTCGGTAAAGTGGCGGACGAGATGAAGATGGAGAGCAGACGCAAAAAGGTGTGCGGGCTGGGGAGAAGGTGGCGTGGGTAGATGATCTCTTGCTGATTAAGTTGAGCGGTAGTCTGCCTGTATTAGAGAGACTCGAGGGTCACAATGCGAGGTAAAGAACAAAGAGGAACGGTTCGAGCAACTTCTTCTCTCTCTACCACCCTTCGATCTGACTCTAGCCAGTCCTAGCTGGTCGAGAATAACCATGAGCCTCACGACAGACACCGACAACCTCTTCCAGTCCGACGACCAGCATCGCAGGTCCGTTTCACCTGTCACTCACCGCACCTCATCGCGCTGGCTAATCTTGCACCTTCTCCTACAGGGCTGCTATACGCGCTGTCAAAGCCGACGCACTTGCTGAACGAGGCGCCCCTATCAAGCTCGCTACCAAACCCCTCAGCGTGCTCGTCAGGGAGCAATATGGAAAAGAACCCGACGCATGGGTCGCCGAATCCGGTTTCGTGGTACGAAGGGTTGGCCTAGAGGTGTGTGATCACTCTGTCATGGTCCTGGGAGACCAGCAGAATCTTCGATAGATGCTGAGCCCTTTGTCCTGTGACCTTCGCAGTCGGGCAAGACTAAGCAGCTGTACAGAGGACACACTGGCCCCGTCACCTCCTTGGCATTCTACACAACACCAGAAGGACGCGAGATCATGCTCAGTGGGTCTTGGGACAAGAGCGTCAAGGTATGGGACGTTGAGGTATGTGTCCCTTTCTTTTCCATCCCCTGCTGCCTGGCGGTCCTGAGTGTTCTAAGCTCTGCTTGCGCGCAGACCAAGGCCTGTTTGTCTACTACCCTTGCACATATCGACTTCATCAAAACCCTCCATGTCATCCCCTCCCTGCACATCCTTCTTACCGGGTCCTCCGACAAAGACCTTCGAATCTTTGACCTATCCGGTCTGGACGCGATACCTCCTCCTACAGCCGGTACTGTCGAGTCTACTACATCGCGAGAAGGCGCCGCACCTCCGCCTGCGACCGCTTCGAATCCCTTGCCTTGCCACCTCGCGCTCAAAAACCACACCCGCCCTATCGAATGCATCGCTTCTTACCCATTGCTCGAGCCGTTACCGGCAGGGATCGAGGAAGACGAGCTAGACATTCGGGATAGAAAGCGGACGGGGAAGTGGGCGGTGCTGAGTGCGGACTCGATGGGAGCGCTCAAGGTTTGGGAACTCTGGAAGGATGAGGAGGGACGGCTGAACGGGGATAAGCGATGTGAGGCGCGTCATCATGAGGCAGGAGTGTGGGATATGATGGTAGGGCAGGAAGGCGAATTGTGGACAGGCAAGTCTCTCCTTTCCGCCTGCGAAGTAATGTCGACGAAGCGGACCTCTCGGTTTGCGCCTACTGACATTTATTCTTCAACAGCCTCTGCCGACTCTTCCATACTACTATCTCGCCTCTCCCTAACCTCGGCTTCTATCGCACCCAAGCCTGTCCTTCGCATCCCTCATCCCGCCCAAGTCCGCTCTTTCCTCCCACTCCCTCTATCGCCCGCACTCCTCTCGCTCCCTTCTCAGCCGCCACTATATCTGCTCACCGGTGCCTCCGACGAGGTCCTGCGCATTCTCGACTTGTCCGATGTCGCTCTCGATCCAGATGCGGCGCGAGAAGCCAAGCGAAACTGGCTCGGTCTTCCGCTCCCTGATGGTTCGCTACCAGACGGGTGTGTCACGGAGGTGGAAGCACACACCCACGAAGTGGTACAGCTGCGAGCCTACACGACGGCAGGTGAGAACGGGCGGCGGGACATTTGGGTGCTGTCGGCGAGCCTGGATGGGACGCTGCGGAGATGGAAGTGGCCGGACCTGCTGCAGGAAACGCATGAGAAGGTGGTGCTTGTCGAGGTCAATGAGGAGGAACAGAAGGAGAGTCTGTTGACAGAGGAGGAAGAGGCGGAATTGGAGGCGTTGATGGCGGACTGAAAACCGGATGCAAGGTAGTCTCGCTGATGGCGTTGCCGAAGCATTCCTGTCTCGTTCGCACTCTGAGACCCTCGGTACTGGCTGCCTGGAAATGGTGAAGCTTGCCTTCCGTGGTTAGTCACGACCATTTTCTATCGACATTACTGTTCCCACTCAATCTCTTCTCCTCTTCGTCACTCTCTCCTGATCGCTTCTGCGCTTAGTCCTGTTTGATCACTCGGTGACCAGGATGCTGCTTGCTATCGCCTTCCTTATCGCCTCCGTCGTCTGTTCTTTTCCCCTCCGCTCACTGGGATGGCCGGGTGGGGGAACAGCGAAACCAGCTCTACCTGCAGTGCACCCCGAGGGAGAGCATGATGGCAGCTTACGAGGTGCGTCAGCTTGATCGCAATTGACCAGAGCGACGTCACTGATCTTTCCCTTCCCTCCGCAGATTTTCTCGAGGGAATGGAGACGAGAACAGTGAGAAGGGCTCAAGGCAAGTCGCTTCAAATTGATCCCTTACTCGGACTCTGACAGTACAGTGCTCTGCAGATTCGGCCCTTCGCATGCCCAGCGATCCCTCCTGCTTCACCCTCGCCCTTTCCTCCCTTCCTTCTTCCTCCTCATCCTCTTCAGCTTGCGAATCGCTTTCCCATTCTGACCCTCTTCGGTCAGGCGTGGCTGCTAGAATGGCGATGTGCGAGATCGAGACCGCCGAGGGGGGCAAGGTACCGAGGGAATGCAAAGATTGGCAGGGTGGAAGGAGGAAAAGTAGTGTGGGTGGTTGTGTCGAGTGCGTCTTCCACGTTGATACCAAGTCATTGGGAATACTGACGAATCCGCTGTACAGAGCCCTGGCGAGAAGTCCGCAATACTGGTCTTCCTACTCGGGTTACCTTCGTGAAATCGGTGAGCGAGAATCCCTTCCTTACTCGTTTTCCACGAGGGCTGACAGGGTACCTGCAGTCTCTTTCTGTTCAGCGTTCCGTCGATGGTCCGACTTGGAGCTTGCGCAGGAGTTCAATGGCGAGTCTGCTCGAACTTTCAAGGTGTTCGTCGAGGAGCTCAGGGAATATGAGAGACGACGGGCGGGGAGAGAGGCGAGGCATGACGCGGCCGTCCAAAGTACTCAGAAGGTATGTCTTGTCTCCTCGTCGATGGACCGCTTTGCGACTGATCATCGTCGTGCTCAGAACGTCGAGTCCCTCTTCTCCTCCTTGAGCGACGTCTCGAGCTTTCTGTCAGCCGCTTCCGCCTCCCATGTGTCGGCATTTGGCGAAGCAATCTCCTCGCTCGACCGAACCTCGAGGGCAATGTTAGCTCAGCTTGATAGGCTGGAAGTGGGCGTGGGATACATGGCTCAGACCCTGCAGAAAGAGATGGCGGTCACGTCTCAAGAACTGAGGGATATGCTGCGGGAGGAAACTCGAAGCGTACGTAGTGTATTGACATGTCGCTCTTCCCTTAGAAATCCCACTGATAGCATCGAGGACAGCATGCCTCCGATTTGAGTGTTATCACCAGTACAGTTAACGGAAGGCTCCTCAACTCGCTCGAAGCATTTGAAGCGAAGCAGGCATTCTTTTTGAACATTATGGTGAGCACTGTGAACTTTCTTGACCAGGTCAATATGGGCTGAGCGGCATCATCCACAGGGTGATCTCGCTCTGACGGTCAAAGCGGTGGGGGCCGATCTGCAGTCGACGAATTCGGTGCGCCAGACTACCACTTTGATACAGGTGCAAGCTACTGACGCGCCGGGCCGTAGATGATGCTGGACCTTCAGCCTCTCGCAACCCACCTTGCCGCCTCGCTTTCCGATTCCCTTTCCTCCGTCTCGCTACTTGAAGTGAGTACTGTTCTCAACCTGTTCGAGATCCCTCTGAGACCCTTTCGTTTAAGCTACAACTTGCCTCGACCTCGTCTGCCAACTTGGCGGAAGCTGAGAAGCTAGCAACGGTTCTGGCAAACCTCACCGACCTGGTTGAGCAGCGTCAAGGGAGATTAGCTGGGCTTCAGACCCTCTCCCTAGTAGGCGCGGGCTTGGAGGAGACTGTGTGGTTGGTTCAGATGCTCTGGGGTGCGTCACGCGTGTGCTACTTCCCGGGAACAGTCAGATTAACGAGCCTCATCGACAGGCCCACTGAGCGGTCTTCTTGGTTGGCGCCGCTTCGTGTCAACTATTGGGATGACTGTACTGTGGTTCGACGGTGCCTCTGGCTACAAGAGCGCTGTGAGCTGCCTTGATTCTCCCTCTCCATCCTTTGAGCCAGTTCTGACCTTCTCAAATCACTTCTTTCCCCTCTTCTACTTCTTCTTGTTGTGGAGACTACAGGTCGTCCTTCTTCTCCTCTCTGCTGTCGTGCTGAGCGGGCTACAGGGTGTCCCACATTGCCTGCTGCGACTTGGCTGGACAAGGATTTTCCGCTTTCTCTCCTCGCCCGGCTTTCTCTCCCGATCCATGTGCGCTGGTGTCCCTCCATACTCCATCCAAGCCGCACAGATGACCATCCAAATCCTCCTGCAGAGTCTCCCGTGCACGGGGCCCAAAGATGTTTCGATCAGTCCGCTTTGCAAAGCCCTCCCCTCCCGCTTTTCCCCCTTCCGCTGTCGGGATTCGGGCAGATTCGATCATCGCATCATCGAGCCAGAGGTATACGAGAGCTTCTTCGGCGCCTCTGTAGCTAGTAGGTTGCGACATTGGGAGAGAGACTCTGTGCAACCCAAAGCCCCTTTTGTCCCTTGGCCCCCTTATTTTCCGGGTCCAGTCTACCGTGCCGGACTACCGATCTATCCAAACTGCTGGAGCCGTTTGTCGCATGTAGAACGTTCCGTTTAGCGCTCTGGATCCAGGCGCAAGCTGTGAGGGCCAGAAAAGCCTTCCTGACTTTCTTTCTTCCCCTTTCTCCATCACTTCCTGTGCCCTTGGTCCCCCTTTCTCCCTTGTCTTTGCTACTCCCAAATACTCAGGTACAATGATGGCGGAGTAACAGGAGTGAAGATGGATTGCAGAGTCACTTTGCCTTAGGGACAAAAAGCTCTCTCGTTTGCCTCCCTTCTCTCTTTTCCCCGATTTCCCTTTTGTAAGACACATGATCTCAGTTTGCATCAAGCGGGAAAATCAAGCAAGGTAAAGGGGGGTAAACCAGTAGAAAAACAAAGGGAGAGAGAGGGGGAAGAAGGGGGATTTAGCGGCTGCAGGATCATAGAGTATGCCACCCAAGCCCGAGTCTCCCGAGCAACCCTGGCAGGTTCGGGGATATAGCCACTTTTGGCGGCGGGAAATTGCTCGGGGTTGGGACCCGAGCAGCCCGAGCAGTCCGGGCTCCTCCCAAACAGGAGTTTGGCCGAGGCTGGGGACAGAAAGTTGATTCCAATGCACTTTCAAAGTCTCTAGGCCTCTTCTACGATTGCTGAGGACATTGTAACAAGACTGCCAGTTGCTAAAACCCTTCAGGAGCAAGGATAGGCCACAGAATAGCCTTTCTACCTTAATTTTTGCCTTTCTTACTCGGGAAAACCCGGTCTTTCTGGCTCTGCTTTGCCGGGGATGTTTTGGGACCAGAGCTCGAGCAGCCCGAGTGATCAGAGACTTGAGCCTCGAGCCCCGGCGATCCCCGAGAGACCAGCAAGGCATACTCTGCGGGACTATGGCCAAGTATCAGCGGATTCTTCCTTTTGAAGGGGAGAAACAGTAACGCACTCCTCCGCCCATTTGTTCTCCTTCTTAATTTGGGCTTCCTCTTCCGGGGTGAAGCCGTTGACAATGCTGAACTGGAGGAGGTAGACAAAAAGAAAGGGAAGTGGTGCAACAAGGCAGACAAGCAGGGTGATTGGTGTGGAGGAGTTTATGTAGGGCGCTCAATGCATCGATTCATGGGAGGGCTGAGGAATGCCACAAGGAAAGGAGAGCGACGGGTCAGCAAAATTGAGCAGGAAGAGATGGAGGAGGGTCGGCATACACGCTCCAACCCCAGTGTCAAAAGTATATTCGCCTTTTGAGTCTGCTCTTGTTTGCTTGCCTGTAGGGCCCCCTTGTGCACTCGAGTCAAAAGGTAGGTAGGCTGGCGGGAGGGCAAGGACTTGACACCAAGCGATTGCAAAGGTCAATCTTGGTGCAGTTGATTCTCTTTTGGACGAAATGAGCTTGCCTCAGGAAACACACGCATCACAAAATGAGAGCACTATACACGTGTCAATGGAGCGTAGCCTCTTTGTGTACCGGGCAAGTGCGATATGAACAAGTACACAACCTTGAATCGTTTAAGCGATCTGAAGAAGAAGAAAAAAACAGGTACTATGTGCAAGGGACAGTGCCTCGGTGGTGGACAAGGCTCAGATTGCAGTGACAGTGAGCGGAGAAACGGGATAAAAGCGAGAGAGCATATTGGCTAAAATGAATATGAACCGGAAAAGATGCTGGAAGATAACCTGGATTACCGGTCAGTCAGTTGAAGGAATTGACTGGGAGGAATGGACCAAACAGGTGTACTCAAAGCGCGTCCTCCTGCTCCTTGTCCGTGTCCTCTCCGACATTTTTGGTGTAAGGGAGCAAGACTGCAACGGTGCCCAACGATAATGTCTCATGCCAGCCAAGGCAGTCGCGACGGGGCTTGCAGGTTGCGTGCTCGACTTTACCTGAGAAGGGTAGACAAGCCCGAGTCGCAGTTGAGACGCCAAACTGTCAAGCAGAAGCAGGTCAATACAAAATGTGCCGATAGAAGGAGAGGACGAACAGCGACAAGCGCTGATGGGCATGGTCCAGCGCCAAATGCACACGAGGTGTACCCTTCAGGGAGGCGCATGTCGTCCTTGACGAGCTCGCGTAGCAGACCTAGACGCCCGATCGTAGCAGAGTAGGTAGTCGAGTCCTTGTCTCGAGCCGACTTGTCAGGGCGGCGCGAGGGATCCAAGTCGTATTCACAAGTCAATCTTGCACAATGGCCATGCTGCGCTTCAAAGCAGCGATTGAAGTGGGCGATCCGGGCTGCGGGTGGGCCTTCGAGAGTGGAGCAGTCAAACTACAAGGCAAAGTCAGTACAAGATCTGACAAAGAGGCGGAAGGAGCAGAGAAGAAACAGGGAAGAAGGAAAGAAACGCACAGTAGAGTCGCTCCAGTACACTGCTACCATCAACATGGGGCGCAATCGAAGAAGGGCCTCGCTGATGACCCGAGCGAGAATGGGAGCGTCTCTCGTTGGAAAGTCGGCGCTGGCGAGCTGCTTGCGCATGACGATGTCGGCTGCGAGCAACCATGAAGCGGGTCGCTTGGCTGCGGCAGAAATGGCAATGGTGAGCTGGCAGAGCTGGAAGAGCTGCTTGGCAAGATAGCCGGGGACAACGCCTGCATTGACGTAGGAAGAGAGGAGGACCTGTGTGCGACAAATGGCTCAGGAGAGTCGCGGGTCAGACAGGGACGATGTGAGTGTAGACAGACTTTGATTAGATAGTAATTTTCCTGCAAAAGGGTGGGACTGAAGGCGGCGGTGGTGGAGATTATGCCGGTCCAATCGTTGGGCAAGGAGCTGAGTGCACCAAGGACGGCAGTGACAACGGCGTTGCTGATGTTGGTGAGGTCCACGCGGCGCAACAGCTCGAAGGGTCGCCACATCTGAAAGAGGAAGGCATCAAAAGGGGTAATGGGCAAGGGAACACAAAACAAAGTTGTGCAGAGGGCAAGAGTAAGTCAATTGGACTTGAAGATGCTAAGCAGATTCACGACAAGAGATTGTGGAGCTGGGCGCACCTGATCTTGTCCGCCATGCGCACCTTTCTCATTCTCTTCAACTGCACTACCCACCACACTGAATGCCCCCAAACGTGCCTTCTCCTTTACAATTTCTCCAATCTTGGGCTCCATTGTCTTGGTGGTAGCGTAATCCTTACTTGTTCCCTTGCCCTTACCCTTGCCCTTGCCTGCCTCTACGCGGGTCTTTCCTTTGCCGCCCACCTTGGCCTGTTCCGTTGATGCGCCTGGAGGGATGTCCAAGCAGATGATCCCCGACTTGACTTGTTGGCCTCGCGCAAGACGAGCTTGGCAAGGTTGGGAGAGCTGAGGGTGATCCGGAGAGCAATGGTCGATGGGGACGTAGAAGTCACCGTTTGCACGCCGGATGTACTGTTCTAGGACCGGGGCGTATAAGGCGAAGAGGGCTTCATCGAGTTCCTGTAGGTGTGGAGGAAACGGAACGGGAAGAAGGAAGCGAGGAGGTCAGTGAGAGAAAGGGCGGAGGAGGAGAGACAGCTGAAAACGTACCGAACACACTGAAAGCACATTCATGTTCTCGTTCTGATTAACCTCAACAATACCACCGCTTTGCATCTCGATCAAAGTCTGATCCCCTCCGGAAGTCTGATCCCCGGAGGGGATCAGACAGAGTTCAGAGATGGCATTGTACCTGACATGGAAGTCAGCCATAGCCTTTGATAGCTCTTCTGGGACTGAAGTGCAATTGACTCGACCAAGGAAGGAGGACTGGAAGGGATAGGGAGAAGGGAGGTAAAATTAGCCAAGGACAAGAGGGAGACAGGAGTGGAAGGAAGCTCACCGTGAACTTAGAGGGGGTGGCTGAGGCGGTCTCTTTGCGAGAAACACCAGACAGGTCAAAGTCGGCGCGATAGTCGGCAATGAGACTGACTTGAGCCTCCGTCCGCTTTGACCCGAGAGAAGTGACAGAGAACCGTACACCCTCCTTCATGGTGAGGCGCCCAGTGGAAGGCTCTTGGGCGGCGGTGGTGGTAATAAGATTGAGGAAGGGCGAGGGCTCGAGAAACTGGACTGTGACACCGTAGCAGTTGAGAGGGATGTCTGGGAAGTTGTGATATGCGATAGCGAGGGCGCGATGGATGTCTTGCTTGAGGGTGTCGCGGACGGGCGCCCAAGCGGTTGATGTCTTGATGGCATCCAAACGATTCACCGACGCAGTCTTAGCAACACCGCGCAGAGAAGAGACCCGCACAATGCGAGGGTCCCGCACCGCGTTGACGCAGCATAAAGAGGCGAGACCAATGAGGTTGCCAAACTGATCATCCGCCTCCGTCCTGCGGCAGCCAAGAGTAGCTGTCCTCCAGTCGACACTGTCGATTTGATCAAGGTCGGTAGTGAGATGAGGGAAGAGGTGGCGAAGGAACCCGAGGTCGTTGACAAGAGCTTGGGGAGAAGTCCTTTTGTGCCCTTCTTGTTTGGGGCAGAAAGGGTGCCAGTGCGCGGTGAACTGAGACAAGTAGAGCATGCGGCGCAGGAGGCCGTCTGGGGGGGTCAAGACAGTAAGCTCGTCAGGTCAAGGAAAAGAAGGAGAGAAAGGAAAGGAATAGCTGACCTTCTTGAGCGGCGTATCGATCCTTTTTGCGTAGAGCCACGGCCAGCCACTTGACTTGTTCCTCGAGTTTGCTCTACAGCAAACGGAATTCAGCATATATACCGGGGAAAGATCAAGCAGGGGCAAAGAGACAGGCGGACAAACCTTCACTGAAGGGGGAAGAGCGGGCCATCCGTCACTGCTCCACCAGAAGGAATCCTTGTGAACCTCAAGCGTCTGGTTGAGCTCGGTAGTTGTGTACTTGCGGACGTCGGTGGGATGGCTCGCCATCCAGTTGGACATTTGGGCGAGTGTGAGGAGGCCGGCAACGAAAGAGGGTTGAACGGGCGCAGCGAAGCGAGGCTTCTTGAGGCTGCTGGATGTGGTGGCGGAGAAAGAGCTTGGGCGTTTAGAAGACGAGGCCGAGACTGAAGTTGCCAAAGAGGTCACGAAGCCGGCGGAAGAGGAAGTTGAAGGGGCAGCGGAGGTGGAAGTGGCTGCAGGAATCGTTGGCTGAACACTGCAGCCAGGGTCGGGCGTGTGGGATGTTTGGTACGCTGACATTGCTGACTGAGTGGTGTAAGCTGGGGGGGCAGACAAGGAGCAGGAGGAATTGGAGCCGGGTGGAAAGGGTCAGTGTGGGGGAGGGTGGAAATGTCAGCGGAGGAAGGCGCATTTCAGTAAGGCTGATCAAGACGAGCACTTTTGAGGCAGTTGGAGTATCAAGACCGTGGAGTATAGAGACTGCGGAATGTAGAGTGAGTGGAAAGGAAAGGAGGGTCAGGAGCACTGCGAGACCAAGCAAGGGAATCAGGCTCGCGATGTGAATTTACTCCGACAAGGTTGGTTGCGGTTGCGGGATTAGAAGTTGAAGGGTCCTGGTTTGGCATAGAAACCTTCGGCCTGCTCGATGTGTTTGACTGCAGAGAGCAAGAGGTCAGCAGAAAGATTCAGAGGCATGGAGGGGAAATGGTGCACAATCGGCATGTACCTGTTCACGAGCCTGGTCTGGAGTGAAGGGCAAGTCACCTGGACGGTGTGGGAGCTTGCGGTCTAGCCTCTCAAGCATCTTGTTGAGGTCGTAAGGACACTGTCTTTCTACACAGTCCCAAGTGAGCTGTTGGCAAAGGGCCTCGTGTGATGACTGCCCCTTTGCTCATGTCAAGCCGGAGCAAAACAAAGTCAGCGGAACATATATCACGCGCGCGCAGGATAGGCGAAAAGAGGGTGGGCGTACAGAGGTGGTGAACTTCTGCTTCAATGCCTGAGCTGTGCACCCCTAGTACAGTAGGGACCCTCTATAACAACCATCCCTATAAAAAATGCCACTCTGTTAGAACCAGAAAGTCAGTTTCCCATGCCCGTTGTATGGTGCCAGGATCAAAACAGCCCTATAGGGAACAAACGGCTGAGGGGGGCAAAAGTTTGTTCTACCAGGTCACAGCATGACACGCTATTAAAGAAAAACTGTATGTACTAAACCAATAGTGCAATTGGCAATCGACAGATGTTCTTTTATTGTGGCTGAGCCCGCTTTTTGGCCTCCATAACAACTAGCCGGTTCAAATCACGCACGGGCCAAGAAGAGTGAACCTTCTTTTTGCTTCTCTCTTTCTCCTCTCATCTATACCTCTGCCTTGTCTCGATGCTTAAAGGCTTGCAAGCATTGTACTCAAGCTGTGACAGTCTTTGTAGGCACTTTGAAAAAGTCTCGAGATAGTGGAGTGAACCGGGTTCGAACCCTCGACCTCGGACTTTCCTTTCTCTCCGCACTTACGCCTTACCCGGCGAGACTTAGTAAGATACAACCTTCCCAACTCCAAGCTCAGTTTCCTCAGTCTGTACACTAGCCAGCGCAGAACAGAGACAAGTTGTCGAGGAATCAGAGCAAGGGCTACAATTTGGTATAGGTCAACCTTTGTAATAAATGCCACTCTGTAAGGAACAAAGATCCCTCAAACCAATGTGTTCCTTATAGGGTGTCCCTGCTGTGGTCTGTGCCTTGCTCATCTTCAATCACACGTAGTACCTAGCTTTTATTCTCAAATTGGTTGAATCGTCTCTTTCTTTCTTTCCCTTTCTTTTCCCAGAGGGGGAAAGCACTTCGTTTCGACTCAATTCAAGCGAGGAAGGAAAGGGAAAACACAAAAGACAGAGGGAGAGAGGGAGAGGAAACAAGCGAAAGGGGAGAAAAACGAAATCAACGGCTGAAAAGAAGAGGGGAGGTCAGCGAGGCAAAAAAGAGGGAGGAAGAAGGGAGCAGACTCTTCAGCCCATTCGTTCTCTTTCTTGATCTGCGCCTCTTCCTCGGGCGTGAAATCGTTTACGATGTTGAACTGAGGCCGGTCGAGAAGGTTTTGAGGCGGTTTTGACGAGGGAGGCCCGAGGTGTGTGGCAGGAAGTATGCGAGCGTCAGTAGACCATAATGGCAATAGGGGTGGACTCGGGAAGTGGCATCGGAGCGTGGGCGAAGCATCGAGAGGCGGAGCAATGCGAAAGAACGCACGAGCTTGCGAATCTCCTCCGGCTGCTTGCCCTTGATCATGTTGGCAACAGTCTTGCAGCCGACGTCACTGCAAGATAGAATGAATCAGCGATTGCACATGGCAAAGAAACAGGGTAAACTGACAGCAGAGGCTTAATGTCGAGGTAGTTGGCGGCAAGGATGATCTCAAACAGCATCTCCTGGTCGACCTGGATGACTGCTCGGCGTTGACGCCGCCACGAGCAGAGTAGAGAGGGGGAGCGAGCCGTAGAGGAGAAGAGGTACATAGAAAAAGACGCGGAAGGAGACGATGTCAAGATGTGCATACATAGAAGTGCCAGGACAATGCGGAAGAGGGAGACCGTCAGCAGCGGCTCCGGCATAGACAGAGAATGCGAGGTAACGTACACTTGGCGTCCCAATCGCTGATCTCGGTCGTCTTACGCCTCGAGTCGTCGAGGTCCTCGGCGAGAGGCTCCGGGTCCTTCTTGTGGTGCTCGCACCACTCAAGAACCTGCCGGATAGCAAGGCTTGCGCGTCAGCATCAGCTCTGACCCACAGTCGAGTCCGATTCGAGTTGAAAGAGAGCGGAGGTTGAAAGGCCCGACCGCCAGAAAAAGGGAAAGAAGGTCAAGTCACCTTCTTGAGGACGTTGGCAGCGACGTTGGGGAGGGGGATGGGCTGGTCAGACTCGCCGACATCTGCACATGTTAAGCAAGTCAGTCAGTGTAGTTCGAGCGGGAGAGGAAGTGGAGATGTCGGGGGAGAGGCAGTTCCCGCTCGAGTGGCAGTCAAGCGAGACAGGCAGGAGAGTAGAGGGAAGGGGAGTGGGGACAAGAGAGAGTTGTGCTCAGGGATGTGACGTTCCTTCCAACATGTTGCGGATCAAGACAGAGCGGTGGGCAACATCACGTTCGACGTCGAAGGACTCGGAGTCGGAAGTGGTAAGGGTGACTTTGCCTCCAGTTGCAGCTGCCATTGTTGTATTACTGTGTGAGAAGGGTGTGTGTTCCGGTATGCAATGAGGAGGGAGAATGAGAGAGAGAGACGTTAATTCAAAGTTCAACTCGATTCCCTCTCGTCGAACACCAGGCGCAATACGACCGACTACATTGCTAGCAGATGGCTCCACCGAGGCGATCACCCGGCGTACGCTCGCGCACAGAAGCCGCCGCCTTTGCCAGAGCCGGAGGAACTGCCGCCTTCAGTTAGTCCTCCTCTTGCTCTCGCCTAGCACCCCTCGCTGACCGACGTGTGCATACCCGACAGAACCGCAACGCTCAGGAGCAGCCGCCGAGTCGCGAGGCGTCGGAAAGGGCTGGGGCAACGGAGTGGTGCCCGCTCCTCAACAGAACACCGCACAAGTGGTCGTGCATGACGAGACCACCACTACCAATACGAAGCACGTTGTCAACCCTAGACGCGCACTTAAGGCGGCGGCCCTGGCGAAAGAGCAGGATCAGCAGGAGCTAAAGCTCTTCATGGACGGCAATGGCGTTGTCGACGGGAACGGACAGCCGGCGGGAACGGCGCAGACTGCACCAAGCACTTCAGTATTCCGTCCTCGCACAACAGAGATCGTTGGGACCCAGTACGGCAGTTACGATCCCGATGCCCCGCCTTCTCCATCGTCCTCTTCTGCTTCCGCCCCATCGTCTCCTGCAGCAGCTACAGCCTCCGCCCCTCTTCCGCCCTATCAAACGAAACCTACGACGCCCTTCCTGACCCGTCCCCCTCCCCCTCATCTCGCCGTGGGGTCGACGCCCGAACCCAGAACGCTACACGCGGATCTCTCCACAGCCTCGCCTAGCAGGCCTCGTCAACCGATTATCCAGGGCCCTTTCGAGGTCTACAGCCAGAGAGCCGCTGATCCCCGAGATGGTACAGATTTCAAGGTGCGTTCCCGATGCTTCTCTCCATTGCCTTGCGGCTAGATCTGACCCGATTATTTCTTGACCATAGCCAATCTCGAACTGGGCGCAAGGTGGCTCCGAATTTTGCGCCGCCCACAAATTGAAGGCCCCCAAGAGCAACGCTCTAGGCTATGCCGGGGCGCCTCCCGTTGCTCCCCTTGCTCCGGCGACAATATCCAAAACAAGTGCATTCCTCGCGTCGCCGGCAACAGCTTCGTCGCGCTCGTCAGCAACAGCGATCCCGGGAGTCGAAGCGGCGAGGGCAGCTACCACAACGGGCAGAGCTGGAACGACTCGACAACCCAGCAATGGGACACAGACATCCAAGTGGGCTACTCCCGCGCCGGCGGTCGCTCCAGCCTACCAAGCAACTGCGCTTTCCGCGCCTTCTCCCCCTCCTTCTGTGGCAGCGACGATCTCAGCGGTCCAGTCCTCTCCGCCTCTCGCTCCTTCGCAACCCTCGCAACCCGCCTCCCCGACGACTCGTCTGATCGCTCTCGCTGTTACTACCGCTCCATCTTCGTCAGTCTCGTCGCCTTCTCCGAGTATTGCGACTCCCAAATCCCCACACACAGCTGGGTCAGATCATCCTTCACCTTCGCAAGTCGCCTCTCCTCATCTCCCTCTCGCCGTCCCCATAGTCACCTCTTCCGCTTCTGACACTACCGTACTAACAAGTGCCATGAGCTCAGCACCTCGCGTGCGTACTCCTTCGACTGCAACTAGGTCACGCCACGCCTCTCCCGCCCCCAGCGCCGGAGTAGGTCCGAGTATGGCACCAGGGTCGGCAAGCGGATCCGGGAGGTCGAGGCACGCGCCTACGCCTGCTCAGTCGAAGTACGACAAGCAACAAGAGGCAGCGGTGAGGAGGAGGAAGGCGGTCAAAGAGCTTTTGGAGGAAGTGGAGGCTGAGCCGAAGTTGGAGTCGAGCGAGGAGGAGGTTATGGCGGACAAGGTGCGCGACGTATTCTCTGCTCTCCTGTTTCGAGAAGGTGCAGAAACAGGGAAGGTTGCCCCTCTGACCCTCCCGTTCGCCTCCGCTCTGTGATGCCCTTCCGCAACAGGAGCGTCGGTCGAAGCTAGCAGCCATTGACGCCAAAATGGCCGAAGTCGCTTCCAGGTATTCCCACCATAAGGAGCAGCAGCAAAGACCACACAGCGGCGTACGCGCTTCCTCTTTGTCGTTCTCTTCGAGGTATTCATGGAATAATCTTTTTTCCACCATAGATCGCTACTTCTGCATTGTCCGCTTCGCCTGTAAGCAACAGCAGACCGCCTTCTCGTGCTTCTACGCCCCGAGCGGGTCAGCGTGCGCAGGGTACAGGCGGACTGAAGAAGGTTCGTCGATTCTCGCTCGGGATTGCCTGCCCCTCTCAGCGTTCTCCCATCCCCGTCCCCGTTTCCGAAGCCTCACTTGTCTGTAACCGGTCACTGACGCTGCGCTATCCGATAGGAGCGAAAGACGGCCGAGGAGATTGAGGCATTGATGGCCGAGATGAAGAAGAAGAACGAGGAAATCAGAAGGAAGCGAGAGGTGCGCTCTTCTTTTCTCCGTGTCAGTGTATCGGTACACCTGAATTGCCGATCGCATACGTGCTCATCATGTCCTCACCGCTTGCGTGACCTAGGCCGCCGAAGCCGACCGCCTCGCTTTTGAAACTGTTGCGGCCGAGGAACGGAAGCGAAGTGAAGAGCTGGAGAAGCTGGTACGAGAAGAGCGAGAGAAGCAGCAGAGGGAAGAAAGGGAGAAGAAGGAGAGAACTAAGGAGGTGCGTCTCCATCATTAACGTCAAGCCCTCTTTGCCGCGTCTCACTGATCCCCTCCTTCCTCTACAACGTCAACAGCTCCAGCGCCTCATTGACGAAGAGCGCGCGCGGTCCGCCGCGTTGAAACTTTCGCGTATCAACGGCCGCGCGTGGGACGCTCAAAAGCTGTCCCGCTCATCGACGCCGGCCTCGCAGTCCCCTGTTCGCCCGTCAGAGGAGCGAGCTGCCGAAAGGGCGCAACGCGACGAGGAGAGGACGGGAACAGTCAGCGAAGTGGAGCAGGAGAGGGTACGGAGGAGAGACGGAGTCAGGGAGGAAGGCGGATGGGAAACGGTCGAGCACCACGACGGGCCCGGTCGTGCGAGGCTGACAGTGGACGGCGAATGAGTCGGTGCGCGCGGGACAATGTTGGGCATGCGTTTCCCCCGTCCTTTTCCTTCTCCCCTTTCTCATTGTTTGTTCTTCGTCAGCAGTGCGCTTTTGGTGTCGGGTAGTGCTCGGATGCTTTGAAGGCTTTACTGTAGTACCCTTGTTGACATTTCTACACCTGCTTGTGCTCTCCAGGGATGCTGTACAGTGCGAGAAAGTTGATCTGACCTTCTCAAGGGCGCGACGTGAACGCGCTGGGCGAGGAAAGCGAGGAGGAAGCAGGGGAGCCCAGTCGAGCGGGGCTGGAAGCGGGAATGGAAGATGCACTCGCAGGATAGTCGTCATGGCGCAGGAATATCGAGTGAGGCTGATCTAGAATTAGCGAGATGGGAACGCGTTTTTGCTCGAGGCGCGTCCTGCAGCCAGATTCGGATCGACTTGAATCTGCTCTCTCCCTCGTTGTCCCCCGTTCAGAGCGCTGGTGACAGTCTCCTGGCTTATCACTCACTATTTCCTGAATCCTACACACCTTACACAACCCAGTGCATCTACTTTGAGCGCGTTTCATCACGTTCTCCTGCATCCCTCCGAGTCGCTCTCTTCACTCTCTCTCTCTCTTTCTCTCTCTCCGTCGATGGCTTCATCTTCCCCTCCGCCTCCGCCTGATCCCACTCGCAACAACCCGTTCAACTCGCCGCCTTCCTGTGGTACTCCCGGCAGACCCGCCCTCCGACGCGCAAAAACTCTCTCCAACCCGGAATCGCCTACCACCTGGAGGAGAGAACCGCTCCTTGATGTTACCAACGCGGTGCTGGGCTCAGAGCATTGGCTAAGTCACGGCAGATTGCAGGTGCGTTGCTCGCCTTCGCTTCGTCTGGCGATGCAGTTTCTCGACATCACCGCGTCAGGTCGCGAGCGGGTTCGTCCGTCTTTGTCGCGCGGCATAGGCGCCATGCTGAGAACGCCGCAGCGGGACAAGTCACAGCGTGAGCCTATGCGTACAGAAGGGGAGCCCGTCTGCACGACGCCCCTCTGTCGGCGGTATCAGGGGAAGTGCGGAAGCAGGTGGGGCCCAACAGCAACTTGGGCGAGACTTGCACATGTCCTGCGCCTCGTCTGCTTGCTGCAGGGACTATAGCGTACTCCAGGCAGCTACACTAGAGAGCGACGCTGCCGTCGCGTAGGTGCAATTGACTTGAGGGTGTGCTGACCCCGTTCTTCCCCTCGGCAGCGCGTCCCCCTTGACGACGAACTCCATCTGCCGACCACCGCCCCCGCCCCCTTCGACGTAGCTCCCCTATCGCCAACGCCTGCAGGCGCATCCCGCATTCCCCGCCGTAGTCTAGCCTTGCGTCGCACCCGCTCCGCCGTTCCTTCTTTAGGCGGTTCTTCCCCCTCTAGCATCGACAACGTACCATCCCCTCTTCCAAGTGACGGTCTTAACTCTCCCACTCTAGCGACACGGGAGCTGCGACCCCGTCCCCGCCCCGCCACCACCGCTGCGTCCATTCCGGCGCCTCCTCCGGTGCCAGGCGCAGGTAGGCGCACCTGCAGCGCAAGTTCTGGCGGCGGCAGCGGCAGTAGCGGCAGCGGTCGATCGCTGACGCTTCCTTCGTCGACGGCCACGCCAACACGCCGGCGCACTTTCGGCGGGGTCGGACTGCCCGCCGTTCTCGAAGACCCCGCTACCGAGGACGCCGTACCGACTGCCGACCCATCGACCCCCGGCCTCACCCCTCTTACGCGGTCACGTGCAAGAAGTCTTGAAGATGCGGAAACTACACCAGGGACCGGTGAGAACGAGCGACGCCTGAGACGGAGGAGAACCACCGGGTCGGCGCCGAGCAGTCCTTCGATCTCTGGCAGTGGCGGTAGGAGGGGGCTCAGATGAACTCGTTGCATCACGGGGACATGGAAGAACGGATATGTCGGATCTGTTATCGTCTGTACAGTTTTTCTATCACGACCTGTTTCTCTCTCTCTTTATACCCTGTACGTCTTGCTTCCCTTCCCCGCCTACCTTTCCCTTCCCCGTCTTTTCTTGCCCTGACTGTACGGCTCGCAGTGCTCTTTCCTGCCATCGCACTTCGTATACCCCTTCATGTTCCGCCAGTCTGTTTCGAGTACCCTTCATCCCAACGCCGCAATGAATCGCGCCCAGTACCCCTTTCCTCCTCGCATGTACCGTTGGCACAATCTTCTTTCGTATCCGCCGTAGCATTGCTCGCTGAGGAACGCGTAAGTATCACTTGCTGCACAGGTGGGAGAATGCGCGAGAAGCCGCTTGGCCTTCTCAACCTCGGCTTTTCTCGCGCTTCTTTCCTAAATCTGCGATTCAGCTCTTACTGACTTCTCGTTTCTGGACCGGTCGAGCAAGCGTCAAGGAAAGCTCTGACCATCGTACTCGCCTTCCCTCCTCTTCCTCGCACCGCCGCGGCCACTCCGGAAGGACTCCTTACTGAGGTTATAACTTGCTTGACCCTTGCTTCACCACCCGCGTACCGTGCCTCACCGAGTGCGTCTGCCATCTTTCCTCATCGCGCCGAGCTGACCCTTCCTCACCGACAGCACCAAGCAGACGCAGAGGGCGAGCCTCTCCTCAGACGGCGTTCGTCCACCCTCCTATCCTTGCCTCCTCTCCCTGATCCTCCTTCGCAATAGAATCCAGCTTCAGTTCAAGCAGGGGCGGACCAACTCGCCGCTCGAGTTCCGGGAATCGGGATGGGCAACGTGAACCGTCCATCGACATCGACTTTTCCACCGCTGAGAACTTGCAAACCTCCGGCACACAACACTCAACCCGCCAGCGCTCTCAAAGTCGGCTGCTCAAAGCGGTCGGAGAGCCCGTGAACAAGTTCGGAGAGGTCTAAATCTTTGACTCCAACCCCCTTCCAAGCATGGATCACGTTCGCAAAGGTAGGTTGGTCCTGCAGTCTCGTTCATCTTCCCGCTCTGCGCTGATGTAGCTCCTCGTTGTGACCTATATCTCCAGGACTAGACGCGGTCTGCGACGCATTCCAGCCACACGCACGCAATTTCCTACCTCGGTGAGTCATGAAGAAAGGCGGTCGGCATCCTTCGTCCGCTTCCGCATCCGGTGTCAAGCCACGGTATACTAACGAGGGGACCTCGTACGATGCCGGTGAGCGATCGGACCCTTCGACCTTGACGCTGTCCCGTCGGTCACGCTCTCGGCGCAGTTTGTGTTCATCATTCGCTCGTTTTTCGTGAAAGCTTGCAAGGGTTTCTGTCAGTCGCGAGGACCCAACGTGCTTCGACTCCGTTACTTCTCGTACATGCGACCGAGCACTGCAGGCAGCTGTTCGAGCCTGGAACTGTAACGCATTTCGTTTCTTGAAATTACAGACAACGAGCGAAGAACAGATTCTCTTTAGACTGCGATTCTTCTTGTCACGGTAGAGGGAAAGGTGAGAAGCGCTACTGTAGAGCAAAGGGACGGGTAGAGCACAACGAGGTGCGCTAAGAGTCATGGAAGGGAGGTACTGCAAACTAGGAAAAGGGGGGAAAAAGGAAAGGCGGCGGGAAGGGTAGAGCAGCAGCGCTCATGGGGTAGTAGGGTGTGTGTGAACAGCGAACGGCGAAGGAGACACAGTGCGGGGAATAGAGGAGGAAGAGAGGCTAGTGGCATGCGGTGCGGAAGGTGCAAGGGGAGAAAGTCGAATCTAGCGATTTACAGGAAGTACTGCAATAACGAAGGCAAGTCAGCAACGCACGAAGAGCACGACAAGGGACTGATCACTGACGTCGGGCACCCTTCGAGAAACGAGCGGCTCTCCTGCCCTCGGCGCCGGGTCGAATTGCAGGCTACACAAGGAAAAACAGTCAATTTCGGCCGCGTCCAAGCAAGAGAAGAAGAAAGGCCACATACAAAGTATACTTCATATTTTCGTCGATCTCCATGATTGCTGCTTGGTTACCGCAACGGTAGCAATAGTTCGGCGCAGAGAAGATGGTAACAACATTGCGGTCATGGGACCAGTTGCTGCCGAAAGCAAAGCCAAACATCAGAGCTTGGTACATCATCTCGATACAAAGAAGAGAAGGGAAGACGCACAAGCCCTCCATGACCAACTGATGCGCACGCGCGACCAGCGTCAATCCATTGTTGTGGTTGAATGCCTCCGAAATATCCTGCCCGAACGTGTAACCCGCACCACGGGGCGAGATCCCCCAACCGCAGCGGTCGTCCGGGTCTGACCAAAGCAAATCGCACATCGGTCCTTCATGCGGGACTTCTTGCACGCGATCGATTGAGCGGATGTGGTCGAGGGTGTCGATGGAAGGGGAGAGACCACCGTGAAGGCAGAAGATCTGCGAGCGGGGCAGGGTGAGTCTCTGTTGCTGTTCTGCGGAGAGATACGCCAAATGGGCTTACTTGGTCATCGATAAGGGCGGTGAGAGGCAAAAAGTCGAAAAGGTCGGTAAAGTACTTCCAGACGTTCGCGTTACCGTACTTGCGCAAGCATTCGTCATAGAAGCCGTAGACCTGAGTGATCTGTCGCGACTCGTGGTTGCCGCGAAGGATCGTGACGCGGTCCCTGTACCGGACTTTGAGGGCGACGAGCAGGGTGACGGTTTCAACGGAGTAGTATCCTCGGTCGACGTAGTCTCCCATGAAAAGATAGTTGGTATCGGGGGAATTACCGCCGATGCGGAAGAGTTCGGAAAGATCGTGCTGAAAGTCCGAGAAAAGCGTGAGCAACCAACCCTGTCGTCAATGCAGAGGAACGGACAACGCACGAATTGGCCGTGGATGTCACCGCAAACCGTCACAGGGCACCGCACAGGTTGAACGTTCGATTCATCCTGCAGCACTTCCCGCGCCTGAGAGAAATGCGAGAGTGAGCCAGCGTACCCCTTCAACAGGAGATCAGAGGTGTACCTTCTCGCAAAGCTTCTTGACTTCAGCTTCGGACAGCTGCTTGCAGTCGGATAGGTGGGCAATCCCTGCGAAGCGGAACAGTCGCAAGGGCAGACAGGGTCAACATCGGCCCAGGGCGAGAGCAACCTGTCGGGTAAGTCCTTCCAAGCGACTTCTGCGCCGCCACATCGAGCTACCTCCCTCCTTCCGTCCCCACTCGGAAGACGCGAGCGACTGCCCCCCGGTGATACCTCGGAAGCGCACGCCCACAGGTGGCTAGCCTGGCCCGAGAAGGGCGACGTCGGCGTATAAGGCCATCGGACCTCGCCGCGCTCGCTCTGTGCTGCTGCCCGTTATTGCAGGGCGGTACTGCTGGCTTTTGCTGCGCTGTCGTTGCTTCGTATATGGACAAGTTTGGCGAGGCTCCTGGCCCGCTCCATTCGATCGACTGGCGTCTGAAGCGATGCCAGGGGGCATGATGTGGATGCAAGCATACATTGATCGGTTTCAGTGATGTCTGCCATGGTTCCCGGTGTCGAGGGATGCGAAGTCGGCGGGGGGGAGGAGCGAGGGGAGGTGACGGGTCGATTCTAACGTGACTTGCGCGGGGGGAGGGTGAAGGGGACGTAGGTGACCAGTGACTGCAGCCTAGACTAGCAGTTGAGATTGTACTTGATCAAGTTGAAGAGAGATGAGCAGATGAGTCTCGTGTGATCCCCTTCACAGGTTCGAAACAACCTCTGGTGCCGCTCTCCGCTTAGTCTCCCATCTCCTGCTACACTGGGCATCGCAAGTCCGGCCCTAGACATACGATACATCGCGCCGCTAGCCCCACCGCCAGCTGCAGTGACCGTGTCACCCGCGCAACTTGTACTCGAATAGCTAAACACCCCGTCAAGTTGCACAGCATCCGACGTACGCCCACCGATCTGATTAGCAAACGTTAAAGTAAAGGCAGTTTCGGTCGGGAGTGCGCCGCTCCAGCACTCTCGCCTACCTGACCGCCGCCGCCATATTTTCCTGATCCTTGCCTGAATCTGCTGCCCATGCGGCCATATCTTTCTGAACGGCGCAAGGTTGCGCAGCTACTCTTCAGGGTCCGCTGAGGGTGCTGCTCGAGTAATCCTACAAAACGGTACAAGTATATCAGCTCCTCGAGGCAACACGAAGCATGCCGGACGTTCTAGCGAACAGCAGTCGCTCCCATGATCCGCCGACCGTCCTGGCGGCTATACAAACAGCTGCGTACTATCGGCGATGTGTACGTCTCTTCGTCCATTCTCCATCTCCGCAGGTGCCCTTATTGAAGCTCACTTTAGGCCTTCGTTGCAGACCGCGACGCTCGACAGCTCACCACTTTGGAATACTTACCTCAGTTCTCGCGTTCACCCAATCTCAGCGCATGACCGCCGGCCTTCGAGGGCATTCGAGCAGCCTGCGGGGATAGCGCGACACTCCGTCAGCTGAGCGAGATCCTGGCCCTGTTGTGTATCGGCTTCCGTTCACCATGCCCTGCTGACTATACTTCTGTGCGTCTGCTCGCTAGTTGCATACCGCGCAGTAGGCCAAGGTAAGGCGGGCTACCTCCGTGCTGCTTCTTTCTCTGTGGCCCGCTTGTGGCTTTGAGAAATCCTCTAAGTCTTTTCGTCGCCTTATCGAGTGCAGATCGCTCCATTCCGACGATCGACCATCCCCTGTCCCCAAGTGTCCCTGCCCGACAGACCAGATTGCTTTTCTGTACAGCCCTCACGACCCCCGGCGTAATTCCAGGTCGGTTTATGTTGGCGTGCCAAGCTTTTCCCCGTAAGCGCGTGTAGCCTTCCTCCGACTCGCCTTCGACATTCGGGTACACGGCCGAGCAGAGCCACCACCCAGATTAGCTTCTCGCAAACTCCTGATTTTCTCGTAATCTCTCTCCGTGGATCAGATGCTCTTGCCCTCGTTCTCTGACTTCTCTACAGTTGCTCGCACCAAGCCTCAACCTGTATGACCAAGCATGGCCAGCACACCTACGAGCACTACCCGCAACAAAACAACAAAGTAGCACGCGTTCACATCTGGGTTCACTGCGACCAGAAAACCCACCTCGTCCGCCGATCAAACGAGACTAAGCTGGATTTCCAAGACTTTAGTGGATTCTATGGGTTCCTTCTGCGCGCGATTGACGAGGAGCAGTGGGGCCGCCTCAGGCCTGTCAGAGACTGCAGCAAAGTTCGCCATGGATTTTCATTCGGTGACAGCAAAGGCATTTGATGAAGGTGGTATGTCCAAGAACAATGTGGTGCGTCCGCTGTCTTCTTTCAGTAGCCGCGCTGGTCTGCTGACTAGATTGCCCATGCAACGCGAACAGATAGAGGCGTCTTTCCAGGATATTTTCGCTTGTTTGGTCCGATCTGGCTATCGTGACTTCTGTACTGACTGATGTGTCAGCTACGCAGAAGGAGGGCAAAGTCTCGCCGAAGCACCAAGCATACCTCAAAAAGGCGCAGGACAAGCTGGTGCACTCGTTGTCATCCTACTGTGGGTGAAATTCTAGATCTGACCATCGCACAGTCTCAGCTTCCGCTGCCTTGAGGATCCTCCATTGGCCACTCAAGCCCTCTCAGAAGACGTATCTCTGGCACCTTGCAAAATGCATTGAATAGGCAGCAGTCTTGCCGCATGGGGCGGCGACAGCAAAGGATCTTCAACATCTTGCAATGGCAGGCGAGGCAGCAACGGGACTAGGACCGCACTTAGACACACAATTGTAGCATTCCTGTTTCATGCTGGGCAGCTGGGGTTGCACATTCGTTGATAGAATGCCTACAGCCGAGTTGAGAAGGTCATGAAAACCGAAAGCAGCGAAGTTTACGATCTGGTGCAGTGTGAGCATCCAGGCACTGACACAGCACTGGCAAGACAGCCTGTAGAGCCTCAGCAGCAGTATAGCAGGCTAAGGTGTATGGGCAGAGTGCTCATGGGCTTTCACAATGGCCTTCTCAGTGAGTTTTACCAGACCACAGGGAGGCTTCATGTGGCGTGGCGAACGCTCCGACTTACCATTCTCCTTGCAACAGGACCGCTGCTCGTCCCCATGACTGCGACACCTACGGTCAGCGCTATGCCGACCGCCGTCAGAGACGAAGCCGGAAACGGGAGGTTTCGGGTTATCCTTTGTTTATAGCTTTCCCTTCGTTAGTCTCCCAGCGACGGGGTTGTACCACCTCGTCGCTTCCTCTCTTCTGCTCTCCTTTGATCCTTTTGGACCTCCCCATTCTAGCACTATTAATCTAGCATCCAGCTTGGTTATAACCGCCAGTCTATCCCTCTTGAAGCGTTGCACGAAAGCTCATCTACCTCCCTCTCTGGCGCTTCACTTCAAGGCCTGTAGAGTCATGGTCTCTCACGAGAGCGGCCGTTATGGTCAGACCAAGGAGCGGGTCGTGTCCATCAGCGAGCTTGAATGAGGCGCGGGATGTCTGCGCTTGCTCACTTCTTTCTCTTCTGCTAGTCATTGCTGAACCCATACTGCATAGTGTGGGGGGTGAGGTGAAACCGAAGCTCTCGGCGGCGGTGGGACAACAAAAAACCGTTGCCGGTCACTTTGGCCCTCGCCAGAACGAACCGGGAAAAAAAGGAGAGACTGAGAAACACGCGAAAGGGGAAAACGGCACTGCTGTAGGGTGGGTGGGTGGCAGAAGAAAGCAGTATAGCCGTTCAGCCAAGCTTCAGTGAGCGTGCTGAGAGCTGTTAGCAATGAAGACCACTTTCTTCTCGCCTTACCGCTCTTTGCGAACTGTAGTCAAGTCTCAACTTTTTCTCACTACGGTTTCCGTGCGGCTCGAGGTCTATCTCTCTGCACGCTCACTACTCACCCGCGCACCAGGAATCGTTCGGCCCTTGGTGTTCGATGCCTGGCAGATAGAGGCCAACATGTGTCTTTTCTGCTGTTCTTCCGGAGCTGAGCCTGTCCAGGCCTATTACAGTGCGGTATCATACACGGTCCCCTTCCGTCCTTAATACCTACCTGCCTTTGAGAATCAGCTGACCTTGCAGAACAGGCAATGGCAGCAAGAACTCACACAACAGATCAGGTTTTGCGAGACTGCACCGAAGAGCAGACATTTTCACAGTCGAGTCAAGGGATCTGTCGCCGAGACAGCAATAAGTGCACCAGCAAGAGTTTAGTATGTGTAGCGTCTGTCAAGAGCATGCACGACCTGATTCATCAGGCGACTCCTCACGCAAGTTGGGGAGGTCAGCAGAGCATGGTCGAACAGTCTCGTGGTGCCAGGGTGGCAGCGGCTCCTCCATCGACACCGATTCCGTATGTCATAATTGAGTGTGAGCGCGCAATCCGCGTCCCGGGCCATTCGAGGCAAATTTGAGGCCAGGCTTCAAGAACCCATCAGCACCGCCTTCAGTCAGGCTTGTCCGCGGTCATGCAGGCTCGAGGCCGCGCGCCACTGCATTCGCTGCCCGGGCGGCGAAGCGACACTGCTCTCCCTTTGCTCCCCTTTTGCCCTTGCCTCCAACGTCGCTCTCCTTCAACTGTCCCTCACCTGCAGAACTCGGCGTAATGGACAGCCAGGGCTTCTTCGATAAACTGGTCAAGATTCAGAACATCCCGTTACCAACTCCTTGTCAGGTGACAAAGCATGAAGTACACACGTTCGTCGCATCGGTGGAGTCGGCTTACGACCATTATAGCATGGTCACACGTTGGACCGAGCTGGGGGAACACACCAAGTCGCAGTTGCTGCGTGCCCTCGACGACCTGCAGAAGGGACTGCAGAGTGACAAAGTGAGCGAGCAAGTACTGGTGAGTAGTCTTCAGCTCTGCCCTGTCCTTGGTCTGGCAGCTCTGCTGAATGACATCTCGTCGTTTTGCAGAACGTTGTCGAACAAGCCATTCGAGCCCTTTTTGTCCGTCCCATTTTTGTTCCCACCTATTTGACAGCGTCCAATCAAGACTGATGTTCAGCTCCTTTTGACCTGCAGATGAACCCTGGTATCGAGTTCTCCGCTACTGCTGTAAATCTTTCCCGGGTTTCTCCTCACGCTTTTCTTGCTGCAGTTGTATAATTACTGAATAATCTGTGTGGCAGATCCACACAGCCTATGGCCGAAAGTACCCCCCTAAAAGCATCCATTCGCTCAGTCACCGTCAACAACACATCTACGGCATTTCAGCGCGAAGGTGGCAGAGGCGCGGCTTTTCGTAGCGAGTTGTACACATGCGCTGGAAGGCTTAAACAGCATGAGCGCGGTCTGGCGCTCGACGTTAGCGAAGGGAAGATACATGGGCTTACCGAACAACGGCGAGAGAATCCTCTTTTCATCCTTTCAAGGACAGAGAGAGAGTGAAGCTTGGGCTTGCCCGGTAGGCATGAGGCTATACAGTCTCGAAGGCCAAATCCGCAGCGCTTGATGATCGTAGCCGGCGGTGACACCGTGCACCGTGTCGCTGCAATGCCGTGGGAGTTCGGTTGCTCTTCCTTTCATGGCGCCCGTGAGGATTCCGCAATTCCTCTCTGATGCAGGATCGGAATAGGGACGTGACAGGGACGTGACGATCGGGTTATATCGCCGGGCATTCCTCCTACACCACCGCCTTGACATCCTCAATCAAACCCTTCTTCCTCAACAAGCAGTATTGACCCCAGCTGTTCCGTTCTTGCCACCCAGGCAAAGGGAGATTTAACGCGCGGTTCAGTTGAGGTGAACTGGCGGCGTCGAGGAACGGATGGCAGTACACCATATCCCACTTCTCGGTGTCGACGGCGTACCGAGGTTCGAGGTCGGAGAAAGACGAGGGAGGACGCGAGGGGTAGTCAAGGTCGACGAGGTAGGAGCAGGTCGAGGGGTCAACCTGCTCATGCACGAAGCTTAGCCTCCTAACAGCGGAATATAGAAAGGGACAGACGCACGTAACGATCCGATTCCTCCTTGTTGAACATGTTCATGTTCGCTGGCTCGACCGCGGTTGCCCGACCGAGGAGACCCTTACCTTCACCAGGCTCCTCCCACACCTTCGGCAAGATACCATCGAAAGCGCTCTTCACAAAGCGAGTCTCGACCTCCTTCGGAACCATCCATGAACTTGGGAATCGGTGCCATTCCTTCCCGACACAAAGGCGCAAGTTGTGGGGTTGAAGGCCTGAGATGTCGAGCGCGCGGCCCTGATAGAGCGCTTCGACGAATTCGGTGTGCGGGAGAGTCGGGTCGATGGAAGGCGCCAGTTCGGGGGAAGTGAAGAGAGCAAGTCGAGGAAGCTCGTAAGCTTGAAGATGGTGATAAACGTTGAACGGTGCATGGTAGTATTTGTGCAGGGCAGTGATGCGGGCGAAGGAGAGGAGGCAGGAGATGACGATGATCGTGCGGGTGAAGTGAGAGAAAAGGCCCGTCCGGGTGGCCTGCAACGAATCGAGGGTGAGCATAGATATGTCTCAGCGGTTTTTATGGGAGACGAACCCTGTACGGCGATTGTGTGACTTTCAGGAAGACCTGTTCGAGTCCAGCGCGAAGGAGGTAGATGGCAACAGCGGCGTTGAGGATGAGGTAACCGTAGGCCGGGAACAGGAAGCGCTCCTCCTTGTGACTTTGCAGCGTGAGAGCTGCGAGGTAGAGATGCAACGGCGCAAGGCGGATTGCGAGGCTAACAGCGGGATGGGTCTGGCCTGGAACGCGGTCGCGCATGTCGCCGAAGCGCTTCAGGTCGAGCTGTGCTGTGATGGCAAGGAGAGGAAGAGACGCGAGAGCGAGCGGAAGGAGGATGTTGAAGTTGAGGAGGCCGTTGAGAAGGTAGAAGTACCAGGGTTCGGTACCGTAGAGCTCCGGGCCAGCGCCAGCAGAGGGGAAGAGGTTGTACTTGATGATGTTCAGCGGCACGACAGCGAATCTTCTGTATGCCAGAGAATCGACGAAGACGACGGGGATCTGCGAAGAATAGATTCTTTCAGACTGCATCCCAAAGAGAATTCGCAAGATGGAGAGAAGTGCTTACGGCAATGCTGGAACCGACAGCAAGTGCAATGAACAGTCCTCTAGCGCGCCTCGATGCCCATAGAGCCGTCTGGCCCTGACCCACGCGCTCGGCCGTACCGCGCACAAAGAGCTGTTCGAGGACGAGAGGGACGCCGAGAAGTACAGCGAACGGCCAGCCCACGATGCCGGCGATGGCGTACGCAGAGATGGCGAAGGAGATCCTCTTCCATCCGCTTTGGACGGGAGTGAGACCGGCGGCCGCGCCGAGCGTGACGAAGTACATGGCAAACGTCGACGGAAGGAGCGCAGTCGAGGCGGACCACATACCCGCCGAGAACATCTGAATCCAGAGAACATAGCGACCGACGTGCGAGCTAATGTGGACGGCGACGGCGCGATAGAAGGTCGCTTCGACGAAAGAGGAAAATACGGCGAGGAGCAGGCGAGTTGCGAAGAAAGCGACTCGCTGCGGATGAGTCTCAGCTTGCGGACACTCTTCAGAGTGGAAGAGATGCACTCACCTTGTCATCGAAGCCGAGTGTCTGCAACAGCCAAGCAGGGCCAGAGTGGATGACCAGGTAGAACCAAGAACGAATGGCGAATGCCGGCGAGTACTCCCAGGTCTGGAAGCCTTTGGCATGGACCAGGTAGTGCAAGGGCTCCCAGTAGTTGTAGACTGCACATGAATCAATGGCTCAGCATGCTTCCGTAACGAGGCAGGCCGCAAAGAAAGAAAGAAAAGTCGCGAGTAGTGGAGCATGAAGAGGACACGTCTGGCGCACCTTCATCGCAGTCCGAGATGGCAGTGTACATGGCGGCGCAGAACCGAATGAGGATGAGGAGGCGGAAGGCGGTCAGGAGGGGAGGGTTCCATCGCGCGAAGCTGTATCGCAGGTTGGGGTCCTTGAGCAGACCGGGTTCTTGCGGGCGCAGGACTCGAGCGTTCGGACTCAGCACAGGTTTACCCGTCTCATCCTTCTTGACAGATGTACGTTTTGAACGGAAGCGGAGTTGCTGAGCGGAGGGGACGGCGATTCCTTGCGACTGGAGGCCGGACATGGTGGCCGAGCTGGTCAAAGTCGCGAGTAGATAGATGCGACGAGCTACTCTGGGGCGCGAGCACCTGCGTAGTTGATGCGGCGTGAGACTGAAGAACCTGAGGCGAAGAGAATGCCGAGATGCGGAGGCGTCTGCGGTGCGGCCCTCTCGTGATTAACGCGGTCGATGGTAGATCCAAGGGCGGCGACTCTGCTCTCCCAAAACACCTGCAGCGGCCGTTCCAGCTAACCCCGACAGACAGCAGAGCAAAGCTGCTGCGGCGTTTTCTCCCTTTTCTGATATAACTGCTCTCCCGCTCATCACACGGAACGAGCGCACGGACCGAGAAGGCACAGAATCACTCAATTCCAGGCATCGCTGTCTAGCATCGCCCCTCTAGTGCTTGGAAAGCGGCGCAGCCTCGGGACCGCGAGAAAGGCAGGCAGACCCAGCGTACTTGACCTCCTGGCCGGCCTGCTTCAGCTCATCGGCAATGCGAATGATGGCGTTGTACTGTGCGTTAGAGAGTAGCGAAAGTCAGCGAGGGGCCACTGGACTGAGGAAAGAGAGGGAGGAAAGAACGGCGGCAGGCTCACCTTGGCGACGCGCTCAGAACGGCAGGGGGCACCGGTCTTGATCTGACCGGTACCGAGAGCGACAACAAGGTCGGCAATAGTCGTGCTGCAAAGGAGAGGGAGAGGGAAAAAAATGAGGAGTCAGGGTCGGCCGAGGCTTTCACCAAGATTTAACCAATGAACGTACTCCTCGGTCTCGCCGGAGCGGTGAGAGACCATGACACCCCATCCATCGGACTGTGCGAGCTGAGTAGCCTTGATCGACTCGGTGATAGTACCGATCTGGTTGACCTTGAGGAGGAGACCGTTGCAAGACTTCTTCTCGATGGCGCTGTGGATAGTAGCCAGGGGTCAGCAAGCGCTGATGCATGCCACGAAGAAGGCATGACAACCAGAGTACAAGAAGAAGGACGGGAGAGGAAAAAAAAAGGGAGAGACGGGGGAAAGCGACAAAGCATGGCTTGGAACGCTGTTATGCGACTCACGTTTGTATACGCTTGGGGTTAGTAACGGACAAATCGTCCGCTTTTTTTTTGGACCATTTTGGACCATTTTAGGCATATAGAAGGGCGGCGGCGGAAGGGGAAAAGGCAGAAAGGGGGTTTTGAGCGAAAAGAAGGGGAAAAGTCAGCCAAGATGGAGTTCGAAGCTCGCTGAAGATACGCACCGACGATCTGCAACATCAGTGATGCATAGTAGGAACGACAGGCAAGAGAGGGGACAAAAAAGCAAGTGAACAAAGAATTCAGTAACTCCTCCCTAAATCCTCTCGCTGACCGCTCAGATCTCGACGCACCTGGATCTTGGTGTTCTGGGTCAAGTGAGTCCAGGCATCCCAGTGGTCCTGGTCGAAGGGGTCCTCAATGGACACAATGTCGTACTTCTCGACAAGGCTGTTGTAGACACCCGCGAGCTGCTCGCCGGTAAGCCACTTGGAGGAGTCCGAGTTGGGGTTCTTGAAGCTGCAGATGGCCAAAAGTCAGCCTGCAAGGAACACCCGCCGAAAAGAGGACAAGAAAGCCATAGGGAGGAAAAGTAGGGAAAAAGGAAAACGCACTCAAGGTCGTACTTGCCGTCCTTGTAGAACTCGGAGGAAGCAACGTCGAGGCCGATCTGGACCTTGCCGGAGTAGCCAGCCTTGGAGATAGCCTCGGTGAGGATCTCGAGAGACTCCTCGGCACCCTGAACGTTGGGGGCGAAACCACCCTCGTCACCAACGTTGGTGGCGTCAATGCCGTACTTCTTCTTGATGACGCTCTTGAGGGTGTGGTAGGTCTCGGTACCCATCTGCATGGCCTCGTCAAAGTCCTTGGCGCCGGTGGGGAGGAGCATGAACTCCTGGAACGCAAGGGCGTTACCGGCGTGGGAGCCACCGTTGATGACGTTCATGGCAGGCACGGGGAGGACGTAAGGGGGCTTGATGCCGGCGAGGTCGGCAAAGTGGACGTAAAGAGGGACACCCTGCGAGAAAAGCACATGATGTCAAGACCCCGCACGAAAAGCCATGTAGCGCTAGCTTTGTACCTTCTGGGCAGCAGCAGCCTTGGCAACAGCCATGGAGACACCGAGGATGGCGTTGGCACCGAGCTTGCCCTTGTTGGGGGTCCCGTCGAGCTCGATGAGGAAGTTGTCAATAGCCTCCTGGTTGGTGATGTCGAGCTTGGCCTCGATGAGCTTGGGGGCGATGATGTCGTTGACGTTGGCAACAGCCTTGGTCACACCTGCAAAGATAAGGTAAGCAATGCTGTGGTGGGGAGAAAAGAAAAAGAAGACAAAAGACGAGAGCGCACCCTTGCCGAAGTACTTGGACTTGTCACCGTCACGGAGCTCGACAGCCTCGTGGATACCGGTAGAAGCACCGGAAGGAACGGCAGCGCGGAAGAGGCCTGAAAGCAGAAACGCCGATCAGATATGAGCCCATTTGACCGGGAAGAAAGCGCCGAGGTACCCTTGTCGGTGGTGACGTCGACTGTATGGGCAAGTGAGTTAGCGAGTGGTCATACGGGGAAGGAATAAAGGAAATACGCACCCTCAACGGTGGGGTTACCGCGAGAGTCCCAGATCTAGCGAAAGAAAGAGGAACAGGTCACCATACGCTCTAGATGGCCTGCAGGCGTGATGCGCGAGCGCAGTTCAGGCTAAAGGGTCTTACCTGGCGAGCGTGAACCTTTTGGATGGACATGTCTGTGGGCGATAAAAGGTTGGGACAGGCGGAATCGTCGGGAATGCAAGGCGCAAGAGGGGATCAATAACCGGGCGAGAGCAGCGAGGATCGTAGGTACAGTGTGTGTCGTCCAGCGAGGCGAGTGTAGGTTCATCGGAGGAAGTGCAGTCGACGGAGCATAGCGAGCAGGATGTGGAAGAGGAAGGGGAGTCGCAGAGAAGCGGTTCAAAGGATAAACATCAGCACTGTCCCATAGGCTGAACGTAGTCAGTCTAGACTGACTGTGTATGTGTCTGTATGGGTGGAGAGAGAGGGAGAAGGGAGGGAGGTGTCGTCCTGCGTCTCACCAAATCTGACATCGATTTCCAACCCTCCCTCCCTCTTTCGCGTTCTGATGGACTAGATGTCCACCTCTGCCTGCAAACTCGAGCGCTCGCAACCTATCGGAATTAACCTACAGCGTGTTCGAGCCGCCGTCGCCCTCTCTCCTCACGCTTCCCTCCGGTCCCCCTCTCGCTCAGAGTTCCTCTGTGACGCCCAGACACAGTCCGACGCGGCACACACTCTACTGCTCGCTACGTACACCACAAGCTGCTGCGCCCACCATGCCCCTGAGGGTGTAGCGCTGTATGAAGGGGTTTCATGGGGGGACACTGGCAGTCAACGCCTATTGGCTACTCTTGCTCAGGATGGATCGGAGGAATCCAGAGAAGCTACCTACTTGGTGACGGTGACGGTGAAGGTGCGCAAGCGCGACCTCTTCCCCACGCCACCACAAGGTCTACTTGCTTCACAGCGTTTGCGTTTTCTCTCCTCAGGGTTGTCTACGCATACCATCAACCTGCTTATTTCGGCGTGGATGCTCGCCGGAGCTCACTGGAATGTGCGACGCCTTCGCCCCTGTGTTATAGCCGTCTGAAGTACTGCCAAAACGACCATCTTCGCCCCCGGGACCCGCTCTGGGAAGATCGTGCTGAACGTTACAAGGGCCTCCGTCTCTGAAGGGCCCAGCGATACGAGATAGACTCGTGCTGCTTGCGTCGTCCAAAGCGGACCCCGCCGGCTCACTAGATGGCGAGATAAGAGATCATGACCAGGTTGAGAAGGCCGCGAGGGTCCTCCGGTTCGATCGCATTTCATGGCATTTCATCTCTCTCATACTCCATCTTTCCTCTCTCACTCACACCATCGGCATCTAATCATGTCAGTGTTCCACCCCACCGCCGCCGAACCTCCTACGCTTTCCTCCCTTCCGATGGAACTGCTCCTCAAGATCCTCCTTCACGCCTGCACAACCGCCCACCTATCCGCCCCACTTCTCGTCAACAGCCAGTTCACCCGTCTTCAGATCTCTTGCCACTCCTGCGTGTACCGTAACCTGGCCGGCGTTTGCTCAGAGTGGCGTGACATCGTGAGGGAAATCTTCGGGCGCGAAGTTGTCCTTGCGAATGGGTGTGGGAGCCACGAGCGCGACGAAGAGGTCCTTGCGCTTGTCTCCCACGACGAGAAGAGGGCCAACGCAGTCAGGAGCGTGGATGCAAGCTTGCGACGTGCCGTGTGCAGCCTGGCGGGATGGCCAGCGCCATCCGACGTGACAGGAACTGCGATGTCCTCTTCGGGTGAGGAGCACGGCGAGATCACGTCTCAGGGAGTCGAGCTCGAACGTTGGAGGGAGCAATGTCTGAACCGGTGCGCCGTCTTTCATGAGATCCCTGTATTCCTTGGTCTTTACCTGACTTGCAATGCTTTCGACAGGGAACGGCAACGTCTCTACCGTCTCCTCGCATTCTGTCAACTAGTCGACACTCTCGACGTTGATTTGGGCTTCTACTTCGACCTCTGCCAATCACCGAGCCTCATCGCACCGACGATCCGCTCCCTCACCTTGCGGAACTCAAATGCGCTTGAAACCTTCGCCCTCGTCGATCAGCTACCTCTGTTGGAAGACCTCACCCTCCGATTAGCTCTGTGAGGCGAAGCTGCGCGCCCGTACAAGCTCAATGCTGACTCGGATTTTATCGCAGAGACTGGTTCCTCCCTCCTTCTTCCCCTACCCATCTGTGCAAGGCGACCTGCCGCCTCCGCCGCTTCGAGCTCTCTACGACTGCATTCGGCACTACCTCTCTCCCGACGATACTAGGGCTTCTCGACGGCTCCCTTGACACCCTCACTTCGCTCACTCTTCGGAACAAAGGTGCCACTGCCTTCGCCTCGAAAGCATTCTTCCCGGTCGCGCAAGGTCTGATTCAAACGTTTTCTAGGACGCTGGAGGAGCTGACGATCAAGGACCTCCCGAGAGCGGGAATGGGTCAAGTCGGCAAGTCCTTTTCCGTTTGACTTGCAGCTAGAATCTTGCTCAATCTTCCTTCTTCGCCTCCTCCAGATTCGCAGCCATCGCTCGAATATGTCCCCTCCCGACCAACGACAATGCCTCGACTCCGAAGTTTGCACTTGACCGGTCTCCCCCTCCCCTGTCCGACCTTTTTCACCCGAACACTCGTTATCCCTGCGCCAGGCGGCCTTCGCATCCTCACCCTGGAAGATTTCAACGCACTCTCCTCTAAGCCACTGGTCGACGCGCTTCTTCAGGTGCCTGCGCTGAACGAGCTCAGGAAGCTCAGCGTGGCGTTTGCGAGAGAGGTCGAGATGGGAAGGAGGCAGGGTGGGGTATGGGAAGTGGAGAAGGAGGCGATCGAGGGGTGGTGTGCTGGGAAGGGACGGTTGGAAGGAAGGACGACGGGGCTACAGGCCGGATGGAGGATGATCAAGGTTGAGGGGTGCGGGTCGTGGTGAACTAGACGGAGGAATAAAGAGAAAATGGTTTTCTAGTTCTTGCTGTACAGCCTACGTCGCGTCTTTGCACTGTACACTCGCTATGCGCCAACAACGCGCACACCGAGTTACTAAGCGACCTAGCCGCTGCCTACGACGATATTCGCGAAGCTTGCATAGCGGCCGTGTTGAGGAGTTGGCCGGTGTTGGTTGAGGGTGGCGAGATCGAGGAGATGGGGCGAAGAGTGGTTGAGGGAGAGCTTGAAGCAAGGAAAGCGAAGATCGCTTGGGACGTGATGAGTAGGCTCAAGCTGGCGGCATAGACTTGCAGAGAGCAAGTGCAGCCGGAGGCAGTAGCGGTATGGGCAAGAATGAAAAGCCAAAGTGCGGAAAAGCTCGGATTCAGCCATGCGCGACATCGACCAGTGTTTGTCGCTGTACCCGCAGCTGTGTTGCCCCGTCTAGACCCTCGCCTGGTGCATGTACAAAGGTTCCCTTCGGCGCAGAGCGAACCTCACGAGGAAACCACGTCGCCGTCCACCCTGTCCCCCTTTTCTCGATCTTGCTCATCGACCCTTGCCGGCGAAGAAAGCGTTGAAAATGGCTTGCAGGAGTTCGAAGACGACTGTGTCGGGGAGAACATTCAGCGAGGACAGCTCAGGGAGACGGAAAGAAGAGATCGCACCTCCACCGCAGACGATGAGAATGAGGCCCAAGGCGAGCCACTTTGGCAAGGGCGCCTTTTGTTCCAAGGGGTCCTGCTGCTTGTTGAGCTTGTTGACCTTTCCGACCTTTGACTGGAATGCCTGGTTGCGCTTGCGGAGATCGATATGCGAACCGGCCTGCGAAGGAGGGAGGGGGTCGTCAGCAAGAGGGAGACAGCGCGGCGGGTTTCGGATAGCTGGAAAGGGTAATTGTGGTGCTAGTGATACTGACCATATCAGCGACTTGTCCCAACGAGGCGACCGAGCGAATAAGGGGGGGAAACCAGCACCGCACACGCTACATACATACAGATTACAAGCAACTACCGATACTGTACACTCAGGTCCTGCTCAAATATGATCGACACGCCCATCTCTACCCAGCTGGTCCTTTTCCTTTGTCACTGTTGTAACCCACCTTGCCTTATTCGACTGTACCAGCCAAGCCGCTCCGCCGTTACAAGGCCACGTCGAAACGTTGGGCACAATCAGCAGCGACCAAGACTCCGAGCGGGGATGCACTGCCAAACGGGCAAATACTGGGAGAGGAGTCTTCGGCAGCGGCGGACTGCAGGGGCCGCAACAGCAGACACGAGCCTCGCTCTTTTGCTCTGCGCTTCCTGGGATGTTGTAAATGAAGGGATGCCCGCATGCCCACGGCAACTCTACTTCCGACCATGCCTCCCGCTCGCCGACGATCGTTTTTTTTTCTGGCTGTCGCCCTCCTAATGTTCCCTCCGCGGACGGCCTTGCGGCGGAACATTGAAGCTTGTAACCTCCTGGAACGGTCAATGGGGTGCAGGTGGAGAACGATCGCCGTGGATTAGCAAGGGAGTGTCGAATGGCTTCTTCTATCTCTTCCTTACGTTTCACGCTGGCTGTTGGACAGTCGTTCTCGAGTCTGACTCCGTGATCCACTGACTTGCGACTGCCATGCCGGAAGACAGCGACGACAGGGCGCCCGAAGTACCGGTTCCCCTCACAGCAAGAGCAGCTAACCGGTCCACGGACGGCAACGGCGCTGGGAAGAAGAAGAGCGCGACCACAGGTAGGAAGAAGCAGAACAGGGTGATCCAGGTGCGCTAGCCTGCCTCTACCGCCCTCACAAGGCTGACTAACGGAGACTGAAAACCTGCTCTTCAAAGAACTGTGATCCTTGCCGAGTTGGTACGCTTTCCACGGTTCTCGTCCATCCTCGCTGCCCTCACTGCTGACATCCCTACTCGACGATGCGCAGGCAGGAACAAATGCGACCGTCGCGCGGTATGCAGCGAGTGTGCGTCTAGCGTCTTTCCCACGACCCCACTATCCTTGACATCGATACCTCGTGCTCGTGCTGATCCTCTGCTACAGGTACTATGCGCGGTCGCCAGTGTACCTATGGTGCCGCTGGACCGTCACACGAGAAAATGTATGATCGTCGCGTTTCTTACCTTGACCCTCATTTCCCACCTCCTCCTTTGTCTTGCTCCTGCCATACGCCGAATTCGCGTCATCCGACGTCGACTTTCACTCCGGCTTCTCTCGCACCATACTGATTAGCCGTTTGGCCTCGCCCTTCCGAACTGACTCGCTCCTTCCCCCACAGCGGTTCCGTCCCTCTCGAGCAGAACAAGCGCGAAATCGCGCGCCTCAAAGCACAAGTCACCCTCCTGGTCAAGCATCTTCGCGTCAGCAAAGAAGAGTTGTCCTACCTCGTACACCGCGCCCGCGATGCCTCGACGTCTGCCATTCTCGCTCACCGCTCCTTCACCGCCACCGCCGTTGTCAAGTCTTTGCCTACTCCCCCGAATGGGAACGGCGGGATTCCAGCCTCCTTGGGGTCCATGACCTTCCTTCCTCCATCCTTCGCGAAGAACTCGTTCGGCGACAGCGATGCCGCCTCTTCCCCCTTCTCCATGGACGGCTTAGACGATCCCCTCCTCGAGCTCCTCGCCGCCGCCACAACCGCCTCCGAGTCCGGAACACCCCGCCCCAGTCCGCCTCCTCCTTCTCTCGCCTTCACGAAGCGCTCCAGACGCCCTTCTACCTTTTCCTCTTCTGGCACCCAGAGCTTCTCCCGCTCTGAACTGGCCTTTCTTCCGCAACCAATTCCACCCTTCTCGCTGGCTAATGTTGCGTTTGGGACGCAAACGAGACAGAACTCTGCGTTCGAGGCAGAGAGGAGTCGGTTCCCTCTCAAGTTGCCGGAAGGGCTGGATAGCTGGGAGGAACTGCAAGGGAGGAAGAGGAGGGCGGGATCGGCGCCGGTACTCTGATGCTGATCGGGCTGTGAAGCTGCTGCGGCCGGACCGCTGGCGCGGAGGAAAGAAGAAAAGTGGATACCATACAGCGTGCGATACCGTTTGCAGTCGTTTTTCATACCCTTTCTTCGTACCATATCAAGTGGACGAACTTGTAAGCAGACATATGTTTCGTTTGCAGTGCCCTACCTCGTCACCTGAGTATTGCGCGGCGACTCAATGTATCTACGGGGTGAACTCGATGAAGAAGAAAAAGGAAACGCATTCGCAGAGGGAACTGACCCTCCACCTCCATTCTCACACCGCCGCCCAATCCTTCCTCTTCCCACCCGGTACACTCCTCCCGCCACCTCCTCCTTGACCCTGCTCTCCCGCCCCTCCCTTCTGCGCCATATTCTCCCACCGACTCTTCATACTCGACACACCCGCAAACGGTCGCTCCTCCTCCTCTGCCTGTTGTTGATGCGTCTTAGGCGGCGGTGCGGGAGAAGAAGCGGAACTTCGAAGGGGTGCTGCGTTTGAAGCGGGTCGAGAGGCAGAAGACGGAGCGCCGTACTGGCTTGTTCGACGACCGATCGAACCATACCCAGTCGAGGTAGAAGATGAAGAAGGCGAACCAGGTGGAGGAGTCGGCTTAAAGGGCGCGCGACTAGTAGCTGATGAGCCCGTGTAGGAGGGAGTAGAAGGTTTAGGCGGCGGGACGGGCGGGAAGTCATCCTCCTCCTCCCCCTCTTCCTGTTGAGGCATAGTAGCTGAATTCGACCATTGAGGTAAAGCCCGGGGTTTGACTTCTTCCCTCAGGTACCCATGCGCGCTCGTTCCCATCCCAGTCCTCGCACTCATGCTAGCACTCGCCGCAGAACCCCCCGTCGAATCCTTCCTCAACCCAACCGGTTTCATCCCCACCGGCGGAGGTCCTCCCGTCAAGGGTCCTCTAAGTCCGTCATACCGAGAGACGAGCGAACTGATAGCTGCTTTGTTCCGGCTCGAGGGGAGGGGTTTGGGGGAAGCGATGGATGGGGGGGAGGTAGGTGGTTTGACGGCAGGTGAGGGAGGAGGGAGAAAGTCGTTGTCGTCCTCCGGTGAGTTGAGGAGGTGCTTGGGTGAAGGTGGAGCGGAGGAGGTAGAGGTGCTGGACGAGGGAGCGAAGCGCTGAATAGAGGCGAGGGCGGGACCAAGGTCGATCCCCCCTCCTCCGCTCGCACTGGAGGAAGAAGAGGTCGAGAACCCTCGCGAGGCAGGTGGAGGCGATAGGGTAGCTGACGTGTCGAAGCCAGGAGAAGCGAGGGGTGCAGGAGAGGAAGAGAGCGGCGGAAGAGTTGAAGACCCCTGCTGAGAAGGCTGAGAAGGCTGAGAAGGCTGAGAAGGTTTGAACCCTCGGCCAAACCTAGGCCTGCTAGACGTCGAACTCGAAGCCGAAGGGGGCATTCGAGGCGCAAAGTCATCCTCGTCGTCGAACGCAGGCGCCGTAGCCTTCGTTGCCGACTTGGGCGGACCTGCTTCTTCCGCGTCATCATCGCTCGAATCGTCTGCATCCTCCTTTTCCACCAGCTTCTCCCATTGTTCTCCTCTTTCCCTCGTTCCATTCTCCCGCTGCGTTACACCCTCTCTCTCGCTGATAGAAAGCGCCGGAAACCGCTCTTCCACGTTCCCCGCCTCTTCCTCGTCCTCCTTCACCAGCTTGGGCGGCAATCCCTGCTTTGGCGATCCCGACGGACTTGCAATTGCGCCTCCAAGCGAAGACTTTGCAGAGGAAGAAGAAGGGAGCCAGCTCGTCCGCTTCGTGATGGGGCGGAACTTTTCTCGTTCTTGCCCTTGACCTGTAGTACCGGATTGAGGCTGAGATGTAGGCGGCGGAGAAGGTGCGGCGGCGAAAGACATGCGCTTCGACGCGACGTTGCCGGCGATGGAGGACATGGGCTCCGAGGGTGTAGGTGGAAGAGTAGGTTCGGGAGAGACAAGCGTAGGAAGGACAGACGTGACCGAAGAAGGCGAGGCGACGAAATTTGTAGGTGCTGGCGAGCGAGAGGAGCCAGGTGCAAGTGCATCAAAGTTCCCTGAATCGACATCGTCGTCGTCGTCGTCGCCGAGCAAGTCAAAGGCTGGTTTGGACGGCCCTTGCCCTGCGCCGTTCAGCCGCTGAGACGGCGAGGGAACGGGTGATTCACCTCCCGGCGGCGGCGAGCTCAGCTCAAACTCGGGTACGCTGCTCTTCTTCAATCCAGATCCCGTTGCTTGTCCCGACGCCGCCGACGGCGTAGAGGAGCCATGCCTCCAACTAGCGAGGAGGTGCGGGCTGGTCTGGCTCGCTTTCGAGACGAGGTTGGGCCTGAAGCCTGCTCGAGGGGTTTGGTCTTGCGAGGATGAGGGCGGAGGAGAGGTGACGGGTGAAGGGGCGCCAGGGGTGGGAAGACGAGCGGGTTCAGCCGTAGGAGGGCGACGAGGGAGAGGAGGACCGGGCGCGGCTGAGGAAGAAGCGGAGGAGGGGAGGTCGCCCGTGAGTTGAGAAGGCATGTTGCCCCCTGCGTCAGGTTTAGGAGGGAGCGGTGGAGAGGGCGAAGGGGCGTCGATGAGGGATTGCTGCTGAGGTTGCGAAGGTTGAGAAGAAGCGAAGGGTGCAAGATCCGGTTCAAGGCTGATATCGGGGAACGCCGCCTCGAAACGTTGGCGCTCCTCGTCTGCTTGTCGCGCCTTACTTCGCTCCTCCGCCTCCTTCTGCTGCTGTTGCTGCTGCTGCGCTCGGAGCAAATTCATCGGCGACTTCCTCCCCGCATCGTTCGCTGCTACAGAAGGCGGAACGAGTTCCGCAAACATCGCCGCATTTGCCGGCAACTCGATCGCCGTTTCGAGCTCACCGACAGCGGCTGACTTGCTACCCCTGTTGGAAGTGGGAGCGAACGCATCGCCGAATCCATCGTCACCTCCACCCTGACCCAACGTTGGAGGCGCCGAATCAAACCCACTCGAAGACATCACCGTCGAACTCTGGCCCGCCGCCGCAGCCGACGACGTTCCGAAATTCTCCCACTCTGACGCATTGTGATTCCCCTCCTGCTGCGAGCCGACGGTAGCCAGTCCCGTCCTGACGAGGCGGTTCGCCTCCGGTCCTCCCTGACCCGTCGCAGCGGGGGATTTTCCAGGACGTCCTCGTCGCATAGGGCTTATCGAGTCTGCCAGTCCACTTAGCCCAGTAAGCGCAGAGGGCGGAGGCTGAGGAGCTGAAGAAGAGATTATACCGCTTGTTGGGCGGGGGACTGGAGAGGGGGGAAGGGAGAAGGAGGACCCGGCGCTGGCGCCCGCGAAGGAGGCGGTAGGGGAGAGGGTGGCTGCTCGTGGAAGAGCGGAGGAGGAGGAAGAGGGACCGGTCAAGGAGGCAGAGAGGGCGTATTTCTGCCCATACGATGGAACGCGAGAATTAGAAGATTGGTGGGAAAAGTATACGAGAGGAACGAGGCCTACGTTTTCCAGCCGGATGGGCGCTCCTCGCAGCTTACAGGTCATCTCGTGTACCTGATAGATGTTTGGTCGTTGCGAGGCCCGTTCTTGCAGCATTGACGCGATGAGCTGTCGAATCGAAGACGAGTAGGCAGGGTATGGCGGGAACTGCGATTTCCAGAGTCAGCGTGAGCGAGATCAGCATTGGGGCAGGGGAGTTGACGAACCTTGTACTGGGCATTCAAGATAGCGAGAGGTCCATGTTCCTCAAAAGGTGTGGTGTAAAAGCATAGCTTGTATAGAAGGACGCCCAGCGCCCATATGTCTATGCGCCAAGGAATAGATCTAGTCAGCCAAGGGTCTCGCTTCGCGAGGCTGCGACTGACGTTGTGAGAGATTGACGCACCGATCTTTTCATCAAACCCCTTCCTGCCCCAGACATCCACCAACTCTGGCGCCCTATACTGCAGCGTCGTTGTCTTGTTGATCTCCAGCTCAATCTTTTGGATACCCTCGACCGCAGTCGGAACCTTGTCCCGCGGAAGGGGCTTGGTGGTTGAACCAAAGTCGCAAAGTTTGTATGTGTTGGGAGGGGTGAGGAGGATGTTCTCGACTTTAAGGTCGCGGTGAATTAGGGGAGGTGACTGGTAGTGCACGTGTGCGACGGCCTGCCAAGGAGATCGAAGTCAATACGTGGGACCGGGAAAGTACAGGGGAGAGAACGGCACTTCGACCACATCGCTGAAGATTTTGAGAATCTCGCTCTCGGTCAAGCGGTTTTGCAGCCGCGTGTTCATCATGTCGATGATGCCACCGCCTGTGAGTATGCCGTTGTCAGACAAGGTCAAAAGAAGCGATAGACGGGGGAGACTGACCTGGACACCACTCCATCAGAATATAAATCTCGTAGCCTTTACTGCCGTCGACTCCTCCAGGTAGATCCGCTACACTAGCCTCGATCATGTGGACAATCTTGGGGTGGTTCTTGAGTTGCCTCTGTCTCGCGCATGCAAAGCAGCGTCAGCCTCTTACATTCGGTCAAGGGATAGGACAGAAGCGGAGCACGCAGCAGAACGGACCATGACGTCGACCTCCCTGCCGACTTCCTCGACGCCACGCTTGTCGGGTACGGCCATGCGTTTGAGGACATGCTTTGTAGTCGCGGTAGGGGAGTTTTTGGGCAGAGGGATGGCAGAGTTGGCGAGGTAGACGTGGGCGAAACCACCTGAGACGAGAGGAGGGAGTCAGCGTGGCCCAGCGTGATGCGTCGAGCGTACCTTCACTCAAGAACCTCTCTACGGTGACCTGACAGTCTCCTACGTTGACTATAGTCCCAGGAGGAAGGTGACCTGGTTGGTGGGGAGGTGCAGCGACGGCAGGCGGAGGTGGAGCTGATTGACGTGGGTAGCCAGTGGGAGGGGGTTGAGTATAAGGTTGAGGTGCAAGCGGTCGACCATAGCTGGCCATGCTGTCTATGGCTTGTGTAGAAGAAATCGTGCAAGGCCAAGACGAGCGAAACTGTCGAGGCAGGACGACCGAGAGATGTCACTCTCAACCTCGACTATCTGCACAGCTAGACATACCTACACAATCACAGCACGCTAGAGACTCCTACGAGCTCGAAGTTACGGCCAAACAAGCTGGTCGACAAACTTTCACCCGGTCACGGTTTCATCACTTTTCTCGTTTCGCCCTTCTACCACTCCTCACACGCCATCATGCAAGACCAAGACGGCTACGCGAGTGACAGCTCAGTTCTCTCGACCGTGTCCGACCTCGAACAACGCTGGCACTACCTCCCTCACCTTGCTACACCCCCCACTCCGCTCTCCACCAGCCCGTCAAAATCACTACTGTCACCGCAAGCAGCCCCAGTCACAGTCATCCCGAAAGACTACTTTCCAGAGCGCACCCTGCGGCAGCGAACGGCACCGGAGAGCTACGGAGAGAACGACTACAGCTTGAATTCCGACTCGGACCTAGACGACCTACCTCAGCAGTCAATCAGCGCGATTCCCCATGCCAATGCGCGCAAAAAGGTGGAGAACTCGACTGTGCAAGGGAGCGTGGCGCGCCCAACGGCGCGCGGGCAGATCAAGCGGGCGGACCCGCCGTTGAACGTTCCAGCTCCCGTCCAGACCGGCAGCGGCGACCCCGACGCTGGTCCTTATTTCCCTCCTTCGCGACCGTCCCTCTCGGAAAAGAGTCTCCGATCCCCTCCGCTGCTCTCGGAAGCGGACACTGCGAACAAGCGAATCAAAACTCGAGGTGGTGGAGTCGCTAAGCCGCTCCCACGCGCTTCAGCACCTGCCAAGCATCAGTCCCTCTCGATACCGACGATCCATGCCAACAATGTTGGTCGCAAGAAGAAAGGGCAAAAGGCGGCGGTGTTGACTATGCAGAGGAAAAAGATGAAAAGGGGTGGAAGAATTGAGAAGGCACCTATGGACATAGCGGAGGGCGTGAAGGGTCATTCTTCTGACTCTGAAGTGGTACCCGACAGGGGCGAGGAAGAACAGATCGCGCTGCCGCCGAGGGAGCGAAAAGCGCCAAAGAGGTTCAGGGAGGAACAGGACATACCGAACGCAGATAGGGTGAAGAAGGGGAAGAGGGACGGTGCGAAGAAGTTGAAGAAGTCGGAGGGAGTGCAGTCGAGCTCGAGGGGGGTTCGGACGGAGCGCACGATTTCAGGTAAAACCGACTTGGCCGTGCCTGCCACAATCGCCGGTCCCTCGTCAGCGGTTCCAGGTCCTTCTGTTCTCAATGCCCGACTATCTCCTATACAGCCTCTGCCGCCCCACCAGCTACTATCGCCGCAGCCGCCGCAGCCGCAGTCAGTCACCCAATTTTCTTTTCCCCCTCCGAATGCCCTTCATCCCTACGCTTCTCCCGCCGATCCCTCTCCTACGCCCACTTCAAGCCCCCCTGTGCCACCCTCCGGACCTCTTCGTGCCGCCATAGTCCTACAGCCTTCCGACCCCTCCCTCCCCGGCTACCCTCACTCCATTCCGCCCAACCCTCCCCCTTCAACGAACCGGTTCCCTTCCATTTTCGCCTCGAAACAGCACTTCTACCCTTCCTTACCAGCTTTACCCACTCTCCCATCTCGGCTCCAGACCAACCCCAACAAGACCACCGCACAGAAAAAACCCGCTGCTGCTCCTCCCGCATTCGCTAAACCTAAGAAACCCCTCATTCGCACACTGCACCCGGCCCTGTCGAGTCGCGACGAGTGGGTCGAATGCGCGCGAGATTTACCGGTGACGAAGGCGGGGAGACCTCCCATTTGGGCTGAGGGAAGGCAGGAACTGTGTGAGAGTCTGGAATATTACAAGAGTTACCAGGGCGGGCATTGTGCGTTCCTCTCGCTTGTGACAATACTTCTTGCCTCTGTGTTCCAAGGCGGTTGAGGGAAAAGAAGGTACTGACTGATATTGCTGACCCGCAACAGACGACTTACAGGAGCGTTGCTTGGGTTACTTGCTCGACGGATTTCCGAGCGCGAGTGATCGATGTGAGCAAGGTGGGAGGGTGATCATCTCGCAGTAGGCTTGCCCCTTCTCTCTCTGATTCCCTGTTACCCTCTGCTTGCTGGGAATTGACCTTCCCAACTCACCTTTTTCCCTTCCCTGTTTCGCCATATTCACCCTCGCCCCACCTTCCCCCGACTCGTCTTCCCCTCACTCATTCTACATCATCTCTCGACCTCGCTACGCACAAACAGCGGCGGCGGTTGTTCCTCCGCCACTACCTCGTCAACCTCTTCCTCCTCACGAGCAACATACCGCCTAACCGCCTCGCAAACCCGCTCCAACCTGCGCATGCGAGCCCTCTTCAACTGTCTCAAACACAAAGTCCCGGTGGTGGTTATTGCGGGAAGTAAATGGGAGTTTTTCCCGGCTTTGGCGGGGTTGGGCAGAAAAGGGAAGGGGGAAGGGGAGGGGGTCGAGGGGGAGACGAGGTATGCGGTATTGGGGCATTATGTGGTTACAGATGTTTGGGCAGAGGGGGAACCGGTCGAGGCATCATTGCCGTCGAAAGGGCAAGGAGAGGCGTCGGTGGGGAAAGGAGGAGGAGGAGGAGGAGGAGGAGGAGGGACAGGAAAGAAGGAGGAAGATGAGGGGTATCATGTTAGGTTCAAAGTTAGGTTTGAGTGGGTTCCTGGGCAGGGTAAGGGATGGTTTGAGGAGGTTGTTGGCGGTGGGGCGGTGGGAGGGGGATTGGGAGAGAAGAGGTGGGTCTCTTCTTCACTCTCCTCTAGTCTCTTCTGCTTCGTGACTGCCCTTTCTGAAAACTGTATACTGACGTATGCTGCGATAGCTCTAATCGTCAACCCTCTCAGCCAGAACCGCCAGCGACTCCTCTCAAAACTTTCGCCTCGACCTTAGTTGCCAGAACTTCCTCGCCAGACGCTGCCCTTTCCGCTCCTTCGCCGCTCACATCTACCTCTTCTGTCTTAACTCCTCGGTCATTGTACGACGATCCCGACTCGCCCATGACGGACGCAACTTCGATTGTTTCGGACAGTGAGGACGAGGAGGAAAGCGTTGGCAAAGAGAGCGGCGGTGGAGATCAGGAGATGGTGACGTGCATCAAATGCGCACAGACAAATAGGCGGATCTATCGCGAGGAGATCGAATGCTACAACGAGGATTGCGAGCGGTTCTTCCTCGTGCGTTCTCTCCCCCTCAATCTTTCTTTCCTCCGTCGCCCTCAACTAAGTCATATCGTGCTGACCTGTCCCTCGCTTCTTCCTCACCTCTGAGTCGCGTCTGATAGCTGGACAGCGTTATGCCTTCACCCGCGAAGCTCACCTATCGTCCGTCTCTCCTCTCCCTGACCCTTGCCTCCTCAACCTCCTCCCTAGTTCCCGAGTCCCTTCTGCCTCGCAACCTTCAGTCTCTCTCCGGCGTATCCTCAATCAGCGACTACTCCTGGACTGCCTGGCGCGGGTTTCACTGCTCCTGCTGCGGGAGATTGAGCAGTCGAGCGCATTGGGACGTCCTCAAGTGCGCGGGCTGCGGCTTTGTTGTGGAGGCTAAGGGGAAGGTGATTACTGGGGATGACGTCAGAGATGGTTTGAGCTCTGGAGGGAAGAAAGAATCCGGAAGGAGGGCGGCGAAGGAAGGAAAGGGTAAGGAGAAAGCCCAAGACTCGAAGAGTTCGGGCGCCTCGACACCCTTCGCGTCCCTCCCACATGCACCTCCTCCTCCCTCGAGCGCTCCAGGCCTGTCCAACCGCCCGCTTAAACCCGTCTCCAAACTTCCGAATCTCGTTCCCGTTCTCCTCGTCCGCCCTGGCTTTATAGGCTACTCAGTCCGTCTCGGCCCCAACGCGGTAGTGCACCATCTCTGGCCTGTGAGCTCAGAAGGGTGGGGTATTGCGGATGCGCTGTTTGAGGAGTACCAGGGGGACGAAGCAGGAGGCTTGTTTAGGCGGAATGGGTTGAGTACTCACAAGAGCACGTACCTTTCTTCTGCCTCCGCGATCGTAAGTACTGACGATCTCGATGATTGCTCAACAGCCGCGGGGTCTCTGCTGTGCCAGCAGTGTATGCCAGGCTTTTCTATACTCTGCCTAATCGTATGTCGTCCCAACTAAGCTAACCAATTTTTCCGCCAGTCTCCTTCAACTCCGGTCACCATTACGTCCACGCGGGAAAAGCCGCCACCTACCCCTTTGCTCCCGACTCTGCCTCTACTAGCACCGCCGCTACTCCCGGCGCTTCCTCCTCTCCCGCTTCTCCCATAGTCGGCAGCGAGGACACGAAGCAAGCGTACGCGCCTGATTGCGCAAAGAAGGCGAGGAACTATATACAGCAGGCCGTCGAGCTGGTTGTGGGCAAGAAGGAGGGAACTGCTTTCAATGAGATTCTGTCGAATGCTTACAGTACGTTCAGGCCTTCTCCGCGCTAGAAGTCGGATCCTCACTTATATTCCCATCTTCGCAGTGGCAGGAGGACGTATGAATGTATGCCTGCTCTTTCTGGCCGTTCTGAGCTCGCCAACTGATTTTCACAGTTCCGCCCGGCTTATCGATCTTTCCGTCTCTCCCGTTGACGTATCCTTCCATACCTTCTCCCTGGTTCCTGTTCTTCCTGACAGTATCACGACGACGGCGAGCGTGGTCTTGGTCCCTACGTTGCCAGCCTTTCGCTCGGCACCGCAGCTGCCATGTCGTGGCGTGCCAAGGTCAAGAAGATCAAGAAGAAGCCAGCCGCGGGCGAGAACGTGCAGACCGTAGAGAACTACGAGGAGCCTACAAAGTCTGGCACGGCTAAGGCACCGGCTTGCTTGAAGATCAGGCTGATGCACGGGGATGTTTGCATCATGGAGGTCAGTTGCTTTTCTGCTGCCCGCAATGGAAGCCAACGGATCGCTAATTTCTTGCTTCTGATGTAGGGCGAAGATACGCAGAAGATGTTCGAACACATGGTCGAGCCCGAAGGAGGTCTTCGCTTCGGTAGGCTGTCCGGCTTGTCTGTCCATTTCGTCAGGCTAACCTCGCTGAGATATGCAGCCGCTACCGCTCGCTTCATCGGTCCGGAGCATCTCAACCCGACAGTCCAAAGCTACAAGACGACCAAGTACGCCAGCGGGTTTGAAGGGAGTCAGCCCGTTCCGTCCCGGTTCGCCTATCAAGATGCACCGCTTCTCTCGTCGTCAACCTCTCTCCCGCCTCTGCCGCCAGCCGCTCAACCTCCGATGGTCCAGACGGTCTTGTCTCGTACACCTCACCTCTATCGCATCCCAAAACCCGCTCCCGGACCTTCTCAACCGCGTCCATCTCCGTCCACCTCTTACTCCCAGCGTCCCGCGCTACCGCAGAGCTCCCTCGCCCAGCACAATGTCCCATCTCAGCATATTGCACGTGTAGAGACGACCGCCCCACTCTATCGTAAACGGGTCTGTCCGCCTCCACCTCTGCCTTACAAACCCCGTCCTCCTGCCGCACCGGCACCCTCACCATCGGCTCCAAATCCTCCCCCGCCTCAGCCCTCTTCGCATACCGCCACACCCATTGTCCCGTCATACCCGCTCACCTCCGATCGCCCTAACATGAACCAATATGCCTCGCGATCTCCGGCTTCGGCCTATCTCGCACGCTCGCATCAACCGTACTTCCAGCAGGATCCGTACATCCAGCAGGGTCACATCCAGCAGCCTCGGTATCAGCAACAGTATCAGCAACAGCATCGGCGACAGTATCATCCGCACTCGCGATCAGCAGCTCCATCGTTCTCCACATAGCACCCATGCGGCATCTAAACCAAGAATCGCTTCTTTCCCCGTCGCATATCGTCCCTCCCTCTTGCATAGAACCCCCTGTCAGTCGTCGCAGTACCGCTTGTGTTGTCGTCAGCTTTTACCCTCGCAGTGTCATGCACATCGTTGCCCATCCCTCGCGGTAAGGTTTGCCCTTCTCCTCTGGCTTAACGTTCCTTTTCTTGGCCTGCCGTGCGTTGCCGTCTTCGTCTGATGGATGAGGTGGACTAAACCTTGTGGCCTGTACTGAGGTGCTAAATGGGGATGCGAGGTGGACAAGCCGAGGATGCTTTTTCCCCGTTGTACGCCTCTCTCTTGTCGTTGCTCTTCCTGCCGCTGCAGCAGCAAACCTATGATCATCATGTCCAGTACCGCTGAACCGACGCCGATCCGCTTCACTGGGTCCATCTACCCGGACGAGCCGTTTTCGCTTAGAGCGCATAGCGATCCGCATAGGTGGGGCGGCAGCTGGTATGCCGAGGTCAAGAGGGTCGATAAGACGGTGAGCAGCTATAGCATTTGCCCTGGCGACGACTGACTACCATTTTTTCCCGTAGAAGCATGAGCGCCCCGACAGCTTCGTTCTCCGTTGGTCCGAGACTCGAGACCTTCGCGCCGAGCTCTACGCGATTGTGCTCAGCAAGGTACCTGTCTTGGAGCGTCCAGCCGTAACTTGGCGCTTCCCGGTGTCCCGAGTCGTCGAAAAACCCAGCGGCGCGGTCGATTTCCGCGGTGTCATTCCGTCTACCGTGTGGAAAAGCGCCCTCGCTCCGGCTACATTCGAGGCCTACCTCCGCAAGCTACCTGTCGAAGGGCCTCTGCGCAACTCTGCGTCTTCTGGCGAGTTTGCTCTTCCATTCTGGGCGTCATTCTCTCGCATATTCACCATTTAGCATTTCGCAGAGAACGTTGAGCGTTACTCCGGCAATGACGTCGCACTCGTGTTCCCCAGCGTCGCAAAGGTCCTCTGGTCCGACTCGGCCCGTCTCGTCGCGGCGTCCGAGTACTTCGCCACCTTGCTCGTTGGAGGCGGCTTCGCGGAAACCGAGGACAAGATCGCTCCGCCGTTCCTCGAGGCTGAATTGCTCGGCGTGTCCACTGAGTCAGGGGCCAATGCAAAGGCCCTCGAGAAGACGGACAAAGCCGACGTCGCTAAGCAGAGTCTGGCGCCGGAGGACGCTCAGCACGAAGGAGAAGAGGGTTCCGACTCAGATGCAGATGCCGAAGGCTCGGCCACTCCTCTTTCATCTGCTCCAGCCATCACGCGCATCGTTCTTCGCGACGCCTCGTACAAGACTTACCGCGCCGTTCTCACCTACCTCGCGACTGGCAAGATCACCTTCGCCCACCTTTCCTCTCTTTACCCCGACTCGCCCTCTGACAGCAGCAAAGCCACTCGCTCTCATTTTCCCCTCGAGTCCTCGCCCAAATCCATCTACAAGCTAGCCGACTACCTCTCCCTTCGCGATCTCAAGGGTCTCGCCTTTACCAACTTCGAATCCCAGCTGTGCGCCAACAACGCTTTGACCGAACTCCTCAGCGACCTCTCCTCTGACTACGACGAGATCCGTCAGATCTGCATCGCCGCCGTGTTGCGCCACTGGCCTGCGGTCGTCGAGACTGGGGAGATCACGGAGTTAGGGAGGCAGATGGTTGCGGGCGAACTTGAGGCGGGAAAGGCTGAGGTGGTGTGGGAGGTGATGAGTAGGCTTGTGCCGCCTACGGCGTAGGGTAGCCACTAGCTTTGTTGTAGGCAGACAGCACGGAGACGGGCAGGAGGACACCTTGACGGAGAAGTAGTTCTAGTTTGAGAAGGTCGCGACGAAAGAAAGCCGCTTGTCTCTCGCATCTGTAAGCATGAACAGCTTGCTCCTTCTGCACTAGGCTGCGTCGTGAACGAACACGCTGGGGACCATGCAAACAATCAGGCACTCTTACAAAGGTATGAGAAAGTTATACAAGGCGGCCTGCCAACCTGCCGATGTAGAGTGTCTATGCCATTGATCCCGTTCCGCTCAGTATTCCGCGCCTCGCCTTCACCCTCAATTCCTGTACGTCCTCAACCCAATGTTCTCCTGCCCATGTCGCTTCTCCGGCGACCCAGGTGACCCATACGACCCACTCTCGAGGCTTTCCTCTGCACTGCTAGTCGAGGCGTCACGAGCGGCTCCGTCGATGACGCGAGTGGGCCAGATGTAGGCGTAGAGGGACATGGCGAGTAGGAGGGGAAGGGCGTCGAGGACATAGAAATCTATGTTGTAGTTTGAGGCATGAGGCGGAAGATCGGGCATGGGCAAAAGGATGCAGTAAGTCAGTATCGGTGTGACCCAAGAGGTAACAAGAAGAGGTGCGCACAGACTTCATGCTCTAATAGGTATCCCGTGTAACCCTGAGCGTATTCGATCGCACGGAACACGCAGCGAATCATGATACCCACGCAGGTGAGGCACATGACGTAGAAGAGGACGCGCCAGTCGTTGACGAGGTCTGTCGAGGTGAGGTTATAGGTGCTGAAGGAGAAGGCGGGAACGGGAGAGCGGAGATGCGGAAAGCGGGTGCGGCTACGAGGCGGGAAAAAAGTCAGTGTCTTACTGGAGGGGGCAACCTCGAGTCATGAAGGCGACTAGGCAGTGAAGGAAGGACACTCACACTCGGTAGGCAAAGATGATGAGAAGAAGGGTGAAGAGCCCGAAAGAAACGAGCTGGATGATGAGACCGACGAGGGCGATTTTAGGTCCAATCTTAGCGCCTTCGCCGGTAGTCGCGGACAGACCACCGCCTGCGGCTTGCATGAGGAAGGTGATGACATCGCTCCACCTGCTCGACGGAGATGGAGCAGGAGTCAGCCGCGACGAGCGAGAGAAAGAACAGGTTCAATCGGTCAAACGCACACGAAGAGCTTGACGACGACACCGATAGGAAGGAACAGGCAAGACTTGACCACATCAGGACCCATCGACACTGCAAGGTGCTTGAGGATGACATAGTCCACGGCGAGGAAGGCGCAAGGCTGACGAGACGATGTAGAGCGGTTTAGCACGAGATCCGTCACCGTCTGGCGATGGAGGGTCGAGAGGCTTACCGAAAGCAGGAGGAAGAGCAGCTGCATCGCGTACAGTCCGAGCGAGTACGGCGAGTTGCGGTAGACCAGTCGAAGGACAAAGCCGACAGTCATGCCTGCAAACAGAACAAGGAGGTCAACTCCCGCCCCACGCTAGCATTCGTGACAAGCTGGACGTACCCGTCATACCGATCAGGAGAGTGAGCATGTATTTGTGCTTGCCATTCCTCCACCACAGCACCCACTGATACGCGGCGACCGCGCCATAAAGGACGAGTCCGAGAACAGAGGCCCAGAGGACCGGGATGTAACCGGCGAAGAGGTGCTTGCCGGAGTCCTGCGCATTTGAAAAAGAGTTAGCTAGTACAGTAGGAAGGTGAGGAAGCGGGGGACAGTATCGTACGGAAGTCTCATCGGAAGCGGCGGAAGCCAAGGCGAAGCAGGCAGCGAAAGCCAACGAACGAGTGAAAGTAGCGAATCGAGCCATGCCAGGGAAGAGGGGTGTGGAGTAAGAAGAGAAGCAGCGCTCGAGTGAGCCGGTTCACGGCAAAGAGCGACATGTGGCGAGCGAGGTGGTTCTTAAACTAGCGAGGTGGTTCAAGCCAAAGTAGCGACGGGCGGGGCTCGCTGTTTCATTTCAGGCGAAGGCTCCGCTGCCGTGGGAGCGTACGCAGTATACGAAGTCAGCCCAGAGCATCCTCCTTGGCTGCATTCGCGCTGTATTCGGATGGCGAGGGAAGCGGAGTTGAGGTTGATGGCGATATATGCTGAGGAGGAACAGTGACGAGTCGTCGGGTCGATGGAAGGCGAGCGAGGCAGTGGTACGGCGGTTGCTGAAGCGCTATCAGCCTGACAGCCTAACGAGGGCACTTAGCAGCCGGGTGATGAAGTAGGGGAGCGCAACCAGCGAGTTCGTCGAACGTTCGTCCTTCGTCGAATCTCCGCCGGCTGTTCTCGCTCAAATGGCCTCCGATAGATTAGCAGCTGCACCTTCTTACGCTGGACCATGGTCTCGCATCAACCCTCCTTTGACTCCCTGGATGTGAGTCTCGCTGTCGCTTACACCGCCTCGGAACTTTTAAGCTCACCTTGTCTCAATACCGCAGAGCAGCCGTCGTAAGGGACATGGGCTTCGAGCAGATGACTCCAGTGCAAGCTAGTACAATCCCCCTCTTTATGCAGCACAAGGACCTAGTCGTTGAGGTACGTCGATTTCGCTTTTCTGCAGGAGAATCAGCTGAACTCGACTTTTGCAGGCCGTAACCGGTTCTGGCAAGACTCTGTCCTTCGTCATTCCCGTGCTGGAAAAGCTGCTGAGACGGGATAGACCGCTCGGCAAGAGGGAGGTTGGCGCCGTCGTGATTGCTCCTACTCGGTTTGCACCTTTTCTTCTTGCCCACGAACTTTTACGCTGAGTCTTTCCCTCTTGCAGCGAGCTGGCCATCCAGATCCATTCCGTCTTCCAGCACTTCATCGATGCTCAACCCTCCGCTACCGACCCTTCAGACCCATCCACTTCTTCCGCCCCTCCACCGCCTGCTACTCCTCCTCTCGCTCCCGCACTCCTGCTGATTGGCGGCAACTCCCTTCAAGATGACAAAAAGGCGTTCTTCGAGTCGGGCGCCGACATTCTCGTAGGCACACCCGGACGGCTCGAGGAATTCTTGCTCGGTAGCAGCAGTGTCGCCCTGAATAAGAAGGGAAAGGGCAGCGCGGTCCGGAAGTCGAGCGGCGTGGGTGTGGGAGATTGCAAGTCGCTCGAGGTGCTTGTCATGGACGAGGCTGATCGGTACGCCCTGCCTTCCCGAGCACTTCCACCTCGTGTTCACCTTCCTTGCAACATAGCTTGCTCGATCTCGGCTTTACTCCAACTCTCACTCGCCTACTCGAACACTTCCCCAAGCAACGTCGCACGGGTCTCTTCTCCGCTACCATGTCTGATGCGCTGAGCCAGCTTGTGCGGGTTGGTATGCGGAACCCGGTCAGGGTTGTTGTCAGGGTCGAGGCCAAGATTGCAGCCAAGGGTACAGGAGTTGCTGGCACGTCAGGGGACAGGAAGGTTCCGGCTTTGTGCGTTGGTTCCCTTGCCGGTTTCTCAGCACCGAACTAACCCTCGTTTCGCCGATCAGACTGCAAAACGGTTACGTCGTGTGCTCACCAGCAGAGCGCATGGCCATGCTCTTCCGTATCCTGCATCAGGAAGCGTTCACCGATCAGGATGAAGGCGAAGGCGCTCGCAAATTCATTGTCTACTTTTCGACCTGTGCTGGGGTCGACTATTTTTACAAGGTGCGTGCGCCCCTCTCTCCCTCTGACGCCTATCGTCGTAACTGAGCTGACAGTATCTGTGTATCCTACGCAGGTCCTCTCTTCCCTCCCCTCTCTCACCTCGGCCGGCTTCTCCCTCCACTCCCTACACGGCCAACAAGCCCCAAACCGTCGTTCCTCAACCTACGCCGCCTTCACCTCCCTCCCCGCGACGACCCCTGGCGTACTTCTCTGCACAGACGTCGCCGCTCGCGGGCTCGACCTCCCGGATGTGGATGTGGTGGTGCAGGTTGATCCGCCGGTTGATCCGAGGGTGTTTGGACATCGGGTGGGGAGGACTGCAAGGGCGGGACGGAGGGGAAAGGCGGTGGTTATGCTGAACGAGGGGAGGGAGGAGGGGTATGTCGGTACGTTTGTTGCCGGACTTTTGCCATGCTTCCACGCTCTCCGGGGAGTTCACAGCTAACATTGACCGTGCCCGGGTCGACGTGCAGACTTCCTCGCTGTTCGAAAGATTCCCTTGCAAAGATTTGAGTATGGGTCAATGGAGCCGGAGTCGACGTTGGCGAAGGAAGCTGAGGGATTGTTGGGCGAGTTTAGGAAGGCTTTGCTCAAGGATCGGGACTTGCACGACCGAGTACGCTACTCCTCTTCTGCCGATATTCTCCGAAGGTCCGATACTTACTTCTTGGACTACAGAGCCTGAAAGCCTTCGTCTCTTCCATCCGCTCCTACACCAAGCACGAAGCGTCGTTCCTCTTCCGCCTGCAAGATCTCGACCTCATCGGGCTTGCTCAGTCATTTGGCCTGCTCCGGATGCCGAAGATGCCGGAGCTCAAGGGCAAGGAGAAGGACGTGCAGGAGCGATGGCGAGATGAGGAGATTGACGTGCGCTTTCTTCCTCCACTCTGGATGCCTCATTCGTCTGGACGACGAGGCTAACCACGCGCACACGTCCACAGTGGGACACCTACGCCTACGCCGAGAAGGTTCGCGAGAAGCAACGCAAGAAGGAAGTGGCCGTCTTGAAGGAAAAGCATGCCGCCGCTGAATCTCGCAAACGAGCCCGAGCCGAAGCCGCTGCCAACGACAACGAGGGCGACGGCGCCGACGACGACCGGCAGGCAGCCAAGAAGCCAAAGAAGGCGGAGAAGAACAAGTCGTGGTCGGCCAAGGATGATGTCGAGGCAAAAAAGGCGGCGAGGCGAGCGAAACGGGTTGCGAAGACTAAGGCGAAGCATGCGGCCGTGGCTGCGGATCGGCAGGGTGCGTTTCAGGTTGACGGTGGTGAAGCGGGTGGGCCTGCGGACAGGGAAGATGATGGAGAGGCGGAGCAGGATTGGAAGGAAGAGCTGGCGAGGGCGAAGAAGCAGAGGAAAATGACGTGTAGAGGGAGGAAGGAGAAGGGGGCGCCATCAGCGGCTACGGGCGGGATGTCGGGAGCGACGTTTGAAGGCTTGGATTAGCTGGAATGAGGCAGCTCGAAGTAACCTGGAAGGAAAGCGATCTTTTCTCGTTTTCGCTCGCTCATTCATCCCGGTTCATTGTTCGGCTTCCTCGGACAGCAGTGATTCCGGCTGGGACTTGCTGTCGAGTGTGGTTTCCAAAAGAGGTAAGAGTTACTGGCTGGATGGGGAAAGTGTCTTGGAATGGGCGACGTCGAGCCTTTAAATTGGGTTTCCTCTGCTCAAGACGAGCTGTCCTGTCGACTCTCTCTCTCTCGCTTTCGCTGTCGTGTCGATAGCTTGCTGTGTGTTCCTCGCGCACCCAGAGTCACTCGTTCGTCCATCTGATCCCTCGTTGGCAGTTGTAGATCTTTGAACTGTCTGGGCTCCGATTCAAGTTGCCAGCCCCTTTCCCTTTCTCTACCAACACAACTCGTACTACACCCTATACACGCTCAGGAAGCACCTGCTGGACATGCCTAGAGGTGGCTTCAACATTGGTCCAGTGTATGTCCTCCTAATCCCTCCCCATTCACCACCCCGTCCGGTTCTCAAATTCGCTCATATCGTTTCCTCGCTGTCTGACCCTCTGTACAGGCTCTCGCACCCGGGATTTCTTCTCACTCTTCTCGTCGCTACCGCTGGTTGGCTCACGGCTTTTATCGGACGTGAGTCGTTCGATTCTCTCGTCTGTGCCGAGAGATGAAACAGGTGGGATGGCAAAGGCTAGCGTTCTACGGTGCTGACTCTTGCCTTCCCTTCGTTCCTTACTACAGAGATTGTGCTCGAGTCTAAATGTCCGTTTTGTCGTTGAGCGAGGAGACCCGAGGGCTGCAGCAAAAGGGAGGAAAAGTACTAACGGGTCGGTGCTATTACCTGCAGACCATGAAGAAGGTCACTCGGGTTCCGCTGTTGGAGTGCCATGGTTCGGTACGTCCTGTACACCCTTCACGCGACACGACGGAGAAAGTGAGGGTACGACGCTGACCTGTTCCCGCTTCCCCACCTCGGCGGTTTTCTTCCTTCGGTTCTTTCAGGCATCTTCCTGCAACTCTTCATCAACATCGGCGTGATTGTTACGCTCGCTACCGACAGCGTTGGGGCCGACCGCTTCCAGGTGCGTCAGAGGCATGACGTGAGACGGAGGAGCCATTTCTGATCGTCTTTGTCTCGCGTGCAGCTTTCCATCTTCCTCGCCGTCGCACTTGTCCTCGCGGCGATCGGTACCAAGTGATTTTCGCTCCTCCTTAGGATCCGTACGAAGCGGGCCTGACCCCTCGTCCCGCAGCTCCGGCATCTTCGCAGACACATCGTTCCAGCTTGCTATCGGTGCCGGCTGGCTCATGCTGGCCATCGTCGACGTGGGTCTTCTTCTCCTTTCAACGAGTGCATTTGCCTGATGAGATTGTATCGCGCAGATTCTTTGGATCCTCTACTTCACCTCTTCCGACGACGCCTGGTTCGCCTCCGTCTTCGACATCGGCTCTTCCATCCACTTCTCCTCGCGCTCCTCCGCGAACGGCTCCCTCTCCCACCGCATTGGCGCCAACGGCCGCAATGCCTCCCAACTCGGCATGGCCGGACCCGGCAGCGCCGTCTCGTACCAAAACTACCACGGCGTCGGAAATGGCACGGGCATGAAAGGTCCGGGTAGCGTCGCGGGAAGTCACATGGTTGGACCGGCGAGCATCAGTGTGCAGGACCTGCAGATGGAGCAGAGCCCGGGTGGGACGGCACCGAGTTTGATGGGCGGACAGGGGATTGCGCCGGAGTATACGGGAACGGTGATCAAGGCTAGGGCGCTCTATTCTTGTGCGCTTATTCCTGCCTTCCACCTTGTCACCTCTCGTAACGTACTGACCGATGCGAGATGTGCAGACTCTGCCTCGCCGGATGACCCCAACGAGATCTCGTTTGCCAAGAGTGAGATGCTCGACATTCTCGACAACTCTGGCAAGTGGTGGCAAGCTCGCAAGAGCGACGGGACTCGCGGTATCGCACCCAGCAATTACCTGCAGATCCTCTAGGGTGCATCTGCTTCTTCGGATGCAGCACCGCCTTCACTCTTTCTCTTGACCGCATCTCGCCCTGCCCTTATTCCTTAATATCGCCGCTCTATCCATTGACTGCTCGCCGTATACCCCCCTCACCTCATCCTCATCATTCATGTGTTTCTCATTTACTTTGCCTCGTGTGCTTTTCTCCCTGTATCCGCCGGTCTTGACCCCTTACCCTTCTTTCTTCTCTCTCTCTTAGCCGTGGGAATCCTACGTTATGTTATCGCTCCCTCTTCTTCGAAAGGAGGTATGCGGGAGTGAACGAAGAGCTACGAGTCTCAAAGCACAGCAGCCGAAAGACCCACGACGCAAGGGAAAAGTGGACAAAAGTTTGCCGAGACCCTACAACGCCTCCTTGACCTTGCTCAAGAGCGCCTGCCTGCCCGCCATGCCGACACTCGGGTTAAGCGCCAAGATCCCCCTCGCATGCTCGAGCGCCTTGCCTCCAGCCGCAACCTTCTTCCCGGCCTCTGTCCAGATCGAATAGTCCCCACCAAGCACCAACCTCGCCCTCTCACGATCTTCCTGCTTCTCCGCGTTCACATCCACAACAGCCCCAACCGCCTCCTTGACCTGGGCCGCCTTTTCCACCGAATTGGCCCTCAACAGTTGAGAGAGGTTGACCCTGCCAAGGTGAACGGTAGAGGGCACATCGAGGGGAGACATGTCCGCTTGCGAGAAGTTGTGCGAAGAAGCGGCCGAAGGACGATCACGACGAGGTTGTTTAGGACGGGCAGGTCCGCGAGGTTTACGAGCTCCTGCTCCTCCTCCTGGACCGGCGTTAGGGGCGCCGGGGCGGTTGCGGAACGAGGGAGCGGCGCGGTCGAGGAGAGAGCGAGCTTCCTCGGAGACGTTGGAACGGCGTGAGGCGAGGGCGGCGCCGAGGCCGGTGGTGGGTTGACGGTTGAAAGAACGACGTGGTCCGCGTGTAGACGGGGCAGTTTCGCCAGTAGCGACGGGCGCGCCCTCGAGGAGTGTGCTGTCTACGGCGGCGGACTGACGAGGTCTGCGGGGGGAGGGAGGGCGCGAAGAGCTGAAGTCGAGAGGTCCACCGGCGGAGGAGGAAGCAGAAGCGGATCCGTCTCCCGACCTCTGCTGCTGCTGTCTCGGTGGGAATGGCCTGTGTTGACCTGCCAAGGCATTGCGAGCGGGTTCACGCTGCGCGGTGTTTGAAACGGCGAGAGCGACGAGTTTGGCGGTTGCACCTCCTTGCTCCGAGACTTGCTTGAGAGTGCGCGGTCGGGCTGTGCGCTGAGTGATGTGAGTGCTTTGAGCCTCGGGCTGGGGTGGTTGCTCAGATTGCTGTGTCGAAAGTGGGCGAATTAAGATTGATGAAGTTGAGGTTTGGCAAGAGGGAACGACAGCCCTGGACGCGGCGCGGAAGAGCGACATCTGTGTGGGGTAAAAGGGTGAGCTTGTAGCCTCACAAACACGATCTAGTCAACTCACAGTGTGGTGTGTGCTGGTGGTTGCGAGGAATCGAAGAATCAGCGAATCCCTCTTGAGTTCATTGCATCGGCTCTCGCTTTTCGTTCTGAGATTGGAGAGCCCGTCTACAGACACCAGAGCCTCTCTGATATTACTGTGGAAGCCGCACAATCAGCACCGACAAACGACGACTTCCTGCTCGTCGCACTGCACCAGCACCGCCGTCGCGGTTTCTTCTTCCTCGCAGCCCAGCCTCGCACCCTGCCTCAGACTTGACCAGCAGAGCTCTTACACTGCAAACGCCTTCCCGTAGACAACTCAGAACTCCGCACCGAGATCCCTTCTCGCACCCTCACCTTTTTTCCTCTTCCCTCCCTCACCCCGCCTTCCTCCGCAGCTATGGCAGCCTTCCCTCCGAAAGACAGTTGTCTCGACACTGTCAAGACTCTCCAAGTGTCCACGAGTTCACCGGACCCAGAATACCTACCTGACGAGGAACCAGAGTCGCCCTCTCCTCCTCTTCAGACGAGCAAGAAACAGCGTCTCCCCGCCATATCAGCTCCGAGCGACTTCAAGCGATCAAGGAGGTCTCTCGTCTGCACCTCGTGTAAGAGGAAGAAGATTGCCGTGAGGCTTGATCCCGCTCCGCTTCGTTCTTGAGCCTACTCACCTTTTCTGCCCTGCTGGAACTGCAGTGCGACCTCCTGCAGCCTTGCGCATCGTGTTCTTCACGTCACATCAGATGCTCGTACCCAGACGTTGATGATGAAGGAACGGAGACCAGACGCCTCGCTCGTCAAGCAGCTGAACAACGGTGCGTAAACGCGTAAACCTCCTTGTGTCCTGGTCTATCTAGCTGGCAGAAGTGAAACGTCTGACTCACGAGGCCTGCAGTCGAGCGTCCGACCTAGCTTCACACCAGCAAGAAATCGAGCATCTCCTAGCTCACATTGCCGAGCTGAAAAGCCGCTCCAACCTTTCTGACGACGATCTTCTCTCCCTTTACGAGCGTACCGACCCCTCAGTCCAGACAGAGCGTCAAGATACATCACCTCGACCCTCGAAGCAGTCTCCAACAGCTCACACTCGGGAGCCTGGCCAAAAGCGCAAAAGAGCCCGCAGCAAGGCTTCCCAGGCTCCGACTTTTACCGCCGAACCCTCCTTCCAGCCTCACCGCAGCGCCCGCATCGGCGCTCGTAAAGCCGCCGCGGCCGCAGCCGCAGTAGCATCTCTCCCTCTCGAACCTCTCCCTCCCATTGCCGAACGAGGGATCCCTCCTCTCCCTCCCATCGACATGAGTGGGACCTGCCGCTACCCTCTGACGTACCACTTCCCTCTCTCCGACCAAGCTCAAACCAAAGCTGAAGCGGAGTTTGCCTTCGCGTACGATGCCAACGCCGACATTTCCTTTTCTTCCGAAGCTGCTCCTCCTTCGCCACCTTCTTTCGCCGCGCCAATGTTTGCGGAACAAGAGTTTGGGCAGCAGAGTGAGCAAGACGCTTCGAGTGAAGGGATGTCGAGCTCGGCAGCTTAGTGGGCTCGACGAGAACGAAAAAAAGGTGCGCTTGATGCGGCCGCGGGCAGAGGGTGAAGCCAAAAGTCAGGTTCGAAGTGGCTTATCGTAGGAAACTATATCAGCGTATGCAACTGCAAGGCTAATCGAGTACGAGCATTTGTTAGGCACGCGAAGGAAATCGAGAAAATCGCCGTCCGCTCCTAGCTCTGCTACTGCAGTCGAGTGACGGACGGCCAGGTAAGTATGGTCCTCGTGGAGCGGACAATGAGGCTATACATGCAGATGTGAGGAAACCCAAACACAGTACACCGAAAATCGGGACTAGGTACTAAGACGGGGAACGATTAGCGAGGGGGAAGTGGTCGGAGGTCCCTCCGTCCTCTTTTTTGTACATCATCCACAACAACAACCTGCGTCTGTGGGTGCACGCACCCTCTCACCCGCGCACCAATTACGAGAATAAGCCTCCCGGTTCTCACTTGATACTCATTTTCCGCCTAACCTTAGCCTCCTTTTCCCGTCTCTTCTCTTCCTCCTTGATCTGCTTCGCCACTTCCTTCTGCTGCTTAGCCCGTTCTTTCGCTTCGTGCTCCCGTGCCTTCTTTTCCTCTTTCGCTCGCTTTTCAACCTCCTTCTTGCTCAAAAGTGGGACTCTGGGTGGAGGCGCTTCGAGTGGTCGAAGAGCTGGAGGAGGCGGGATGGCAGATGAGGCGGTTCCATTTGTTGTGGCAACAGGGTGTGCAGCCTCACCGTTACGAGTGGGCAAGACGGGGAACGAGGCGGAAGAGGAAGAAAGAATCGGCGAGGCGGTAGAAGGACGCTTAGCGAGACCGTTGACGGAAGTCGAGCCGGGATGCCGGCCGTTACCGTTCGGCAGCGATTCTCGGTGCGGCTCGTCACCGTCGGCGGAGGCGACTAGGCCGGAGCTGAGTCCCAGGCCGGTACTGGAGGTTCCGCCATTGGAGAGAGGAGTGGTAGCGGGGGACGATGAGGAAGAATAGGATGGGGAGGCCGCGTGAGAGGTGGATGGGCGCGGTTTGCGGGAGAGGAAGTTGCGAGCACCGGCGAAGGGCTTGGAGCTGCTGGGAGCCGGCGGAGGGACTGATGACGAGATAGGCGGAACAGGCGGGGCGGTTGGTTGCCGAGGTGGAAGTAAGCCTGAGGAAGACAGGGAGGAGACTGAGGATGGCAGAGGGGGGTCGCTAAGCGCGTTCGAAGAGGTATGCGAACCTCGCCGCCGGGGCGAGTGCGGGATCGGAGAGTGTTGAAGTGCTGGCGGAGCGGGATGTAGAGGCGTGGAAGAGGTCGAGACAGATGCGGAGCCATCTTCGCTCGGCGGCGCAGGCGGGTGGGATCCATTGGTAGAAATAGGGCGAAGTATAGGTAGCCCCGTCGAGGCGGAAAGGTCGGGCGAGGTGGCAGTGTCAGCAAAGTCGGGAATAGGAGGGCGTGAAGATTTGGCTTGGACGCCTGCGTCGGAGCCTTCTTCGTGCGAGGGGCGGGAAGCGATGGGCGGTAACGATTCAACGGCGATGGCGGATGTCCCGGTGATCCCGTTGGTCCCGCTCATCGACCCTCGCAGCCGGGTGTCCTTCGACACTACCGACTTGGTCCGGCTGAACCGCCCTCTAATGGATGACCAGCCACCGTCTTTCTTCTCCTCAGAAGCCCCAGCCGAGCTACCAGAGAGGGAGATGATGCTCGATTTCCGTTGCTGCGGTGGTATAGCAGGAGGTGCAGCGGGAAGAGCGTGAGCCTGGGCGCGAGAAGGGGATCTGGGAAGAGAAGCCGTAGTAGAAGAGGGTGACGCGGGCGCGGCGGATGGTGCAGAACAAGCGAACTCGGCTGCGGCGGTCGGATTGAGGAGAGGTCCGGGCACCTCTGGCAACGACGCTGGGGGCGCAGTTGGCGCGCTGTTGGGCAAGTGGGCATCTGCTGTCGTGGAGATCGCGGCGGGTGGTAGCGGAGGAACCGGAGGAATCGGATCTTCGGTCCAGGATGAACTCATGCCGTTCGTGCCCATCGAGCTCGCCGGCGTCGTCCGTTCTCGCGTCTGGCTAGGACTCGCCGTGAGAGGCACTGTCGGTGAAGACATCTCGAGCCCACCAAGTTCCAGGTCGACCGCCTGGTAGAATAGAACGTAGCCGCTGCCCTGCCCAGGAGTATCGCCAAAGTACCGCGAGATCTCGCTCTGCTCAATCGGGTACACGTTGTTGTCGTCGAAGACGACCCATCGCTTGCCCGACTTGACGATGGTGATGTAGTGGCCATGATGAGGCCCGACTCCGATGTGCACCACGATAGCCCACAGCTCGTACAGCCGATCCGGGTTGGCGACTTCGTCGGCAGTATTGAAGAGGCGGAGTTCGAAGGGGAAGACGACTCGGTAGGTGAGCTTGACGTGCCGCTGCAGCGACTCTTCGTACTTGAACCGCTTGAGGTGCAGCGCAAGGATGTTCGGAAGCTTCTTGATCTTCATCCTGCGCGAACGGGAAGTTCAGCTTCGGACCTCTTTCGGCATCAAAGAAGCCGACGAACCGCTTCTCCGCCTCCTGTAACCCGCAGCAGTTGTCGCACGAGAACTTGTTGCGCTGGCAGAGCATTTCGGACGCGCTGAACTGTCGCAAGCAGGCGGTCACGGAGGTGTTCTGCTCGATATCGATAGAGAGGTCGAGGAAGGCTTCGTCGCGGGACGTGACCTGCAAGCTACAACGTCAGTACTTGCAGCTGAGCAAAAGGAGCAGACAGAAGACATACGGTCTCGCAAGTCAGACATCGCGTCTCATTCGTCAGCACGCCCTCGAAAAGACCATGCACCCAGGTCTTCACATGAGCGCTAAAGCCAGTACCGACCAAACCTGTGCAGTAGGTGTCAGCTGGTGCAGTAGGCACGAATTGGAAGAACAGGACGGACTCGGTGTCCGACCTTGCTCCTCTGCCCGCTTCTTCTCATCCTTTTCCAGTAATTCCGCAATTTCGTTGACGAGGTAGTTCAGGAACTCGTGTGCGTCCTGATGCAGCGTACTCCGGAAGAACTCGTTGTCCCGCTTCAGCTGGTTGATGAAAGCTTGAGGTGCAATCGTTCCGAGACTGCGCGGTTGCGACGAAATTGCGCTGAAAAGGTCGCGCAGGGTGGTGAGGAGGGTTGACTCGGCCTCAGGCGCTTCTCGCACCAGCGTACCATTCTGCCCAACAACCGGAGCCCCTACGCCGGTAAAGGAAGAATTGGTGGTCTGGTAGGAAAGGGCAGCGCCGCCAGCAAATCCCGAGTCGGCGCCGGCGGATGGTCGTGAGGAGGTGTCGGTGGTGCTTGTGGAGACAGACGTCTGCCGTCGATGCGGGCTAAAGAGAGCGCCTCGGCCGCCGCCGCTAGCTGTTGACGGACGAACGGGAGGTGAACGCTGGGGCGGAGGAAGGGCCGTTGGGACATAAGGGGTCGAGAGTGCACTGCCGACGGCTTTTGCTGCTCGAGAGGCGGCGGAAAGGGCTGAGGTGGAAGCTGACGAGGGATTGGGATTGGTCGGTGGAGGCTGCTGCGGTGGTGGGGTCGAGGCGAGGGTGGCTTTTGAGGCTGAAGCGGGCGAAGGAGAGGCGCCGTGTGGATAGTAGGACTCGACAAGGTGTCGGAATGGCTTGGAGAAGTAGAGGGACTGCAGGACAGAGTTGGCATAGCTAAAGAAAGCAGGAAGTAAGCCAAGAGTGGTGGACGGAAAAGTAGCAAACGAGGCTGCGCACCAGGTATTGCCGAACTGCACCGTACACAAATGGGGTCAGCGCGTTTAATCGCCTGCCGGGGAGAACCCATCCGACTTCGAGCGCGCCAAGCCGAATCATGGGCCCTCGAGACCCACTGCCCCGTGGTAAAGTACGGTCAAGCAAACGCAAGGAGAAGAGCGTACGTTCTCGAATCCAAAGTAGCGCTCGCCCTGCGTCTCGTTATGCCATTCGAGGGGTGTTCCATTGACGGCGGGTTGTTGAGGGGCGGACAAGCCGGTTGTTGGGCCTGCTCCCCATTTCTTGAGGAAGGCCATTGCCTGTATATCCCACTCACGCAATGAAGTACTGCGATGCTCCGGTGTAGTTTAATGTGAGTTCATGCGTTGTTCAAGTCGAGTTATCGGGGTGTGGACGGACGGCGGGGCGGGGGAGACGGAGAGGAGACGGCAATGAGCCCGGGATGAACAGCAGCTGAGCTTGAGTAGGCGGGGGATGTTCTCGTTCGTGGCCCTCGCGGCAGTAATGGAACAGCGACACAAGCAGAGCGAGTGGTGATCGAAAGCGAAGCCATCGCCCGAGGCTGCACCTTGGCAGTCGAACCAGTAGAGCCGAGAAGAAGGGCGCGAGTACCCTATCCCTTCAGCTATGGTGCTATGAAAGACGAAGAAAGAAGCTCCAATGATGCGCAGCGAGGCCAACGGCGGTAGGTGAAAAACGTAAACTTTAGTTTGCGAAGGTCGGGGAAGAGACGCGCTAAGCTCATACATAGCTGGCGAGGTTGTCTATTATTAGCGCTCCCGCGAGGCGTACAGATGTTAGAAGACGCGAGGCGGTGCTCTCGACTTACAACGAAGCGAAGGAAGACTGAACAAACGGATTTCCTCGACTCCGCAAGGTGCCGGCGGGACAGTGCTCTCCCGGTGCCGCCTCCAGTCTTCTTTGAAGCGTACCGTTGACTGTATAGCACCACAGCGTGCTGTGAAACACGAGTAGGCGGCGCCCTCGTCGCGACTGATCGCCGACGAGTACTTCCTAAGCCCGTTTTCCCGCTTCTTCCTCCACCCGGCAAGACTGGCGCGAAAAGCCCATTGCCGATACGGCCGAGGTGTAGTCCTACAGAAGTATATGCTCAGTACAGCAAGAAAGGTGACAGATGCGAATAGATAAAGTAAATAATGCGAAGGTTGAAGGCGGCGTCTTGCTTCGTCGCCCGGTCAGCCCCGACTGTCGCCCCTTCAATCAATCAGACACTCTTCGTATGTGACTGATCTCCGGTACCGCCGTGCTGCTGCTCATACCCCCGTCCCAAACGACCTGACCGCCGGTCTCGCTCACCTGGTCGAGTCCTCCCGATTCCGATGCAAATGGGTCTATGTACACATGCTGTTGCTTCGGGTTCACGGGTAGGTCGAGAGCGTCGTGCTGAGGAGAGAAGCTGATGGGCGTTGTAGAAGAGGTTTGCAGGCGAGAGCGGCGGAGCTCTCGAGAGGGTTTTTCGGGCGAGGTGGGTGCAGCTTGTGGGCGTAGGGGAAGTCTCGGTGGCAAAGTGTTTTGAAAGCTGTCGAAAGGAAACTGCGAGGTCAGTACCGCCGGGCGGTGAAGGAAGGAAAGAACAGGAAACTAACGGATCCGTCGCGCTCTCCCCTGAGATCTCCCTCTCTCTCTTCGGCCGCGGTTCCGCCTCGCCTGGCTCGGACCGCAGCCCGTCTTCTTTCGAGTCCTCCTCCGCGATGCCCAAACCCGCCAACCCTCCCCGTCTTCCCGAAACGCTACCAAAAGTAGCCGCGATCCGGCCCATCACCGAAGACCCGCCGTCCGAAAGTCGAGGTCTGTACTTGCCGTTCCCTCCAGTAGGGGAAGGATGTACGAGCGGCGAGTCAGGTAGGGCTCGCAAGCTGGGGGTTCGGGTGACCAGAACGGAACTTGAGGGAGGATCGTCGTATGCCGATGCAGAGACGGCAGAGTCGGCCACGCCAGGGTAGAGATAAGAAGTGTTAGAAGCGGGGTTGGGGCGGAAAGGCGGGTCGTAGGCGGAAGGAGGGGAGGGAGGTGCTGCATTGAATTGGCTGAAGGGAGGAGGAGAGGACTGGCGACGATTTCCGAGCCATCGAGGACCTGCAGAATGAACTCGAAGTCAGTCAGCGTGTCCAATTTTGCACTGTAACTCCAGAGGGCGAGGCAAAGGGAGGGTGGAAAAGAGTACGTACTATTGAGGAAGAACTCCCTGCTTGGCAGACTCTCTCCAAGCGTCGAGCTAGCTTGCGTCTTCCGACTCCCCCGACTCCCTCCACTATCCTCTCCTCCATCTTCCGGTGTTCCCACCCTCTCCTCCTCATCGCTATGTCTCTGCGCTTCCTGCCTCGTCCGGCTCAAACTCCCCGACGACCCCATCATCCCGTTCCATTTTCCACTCAGCCAGCCCATCTCACTGACCACCGGCCTGCTCCGATCAGGTGAAGCAGATCCAGGTACGAGTCGTATATCAGGGGTGACAGGCGTTTGAGGCGGCGTGAGCTGCTCCGCCTCAGGGTGATGGGCCTCAGCCTCTTCCCCCTCTTCCGGAAGCGCAGGTCGGCCCGTGGCACTCCAGCTCAGATACCCGAGACGGGTGGTCCGTTTCGGCTCAGGCGGTGGCTGACGAGGCGTCGCCCAATCTGACTCCGTACCGCTTACATACCCGTCTCGCAGGCCTTCAAGCGAGTGCGTAGCTTCGACAGGTCCGAAACGCCCACGGTCAGAGTTGAGGAAGGGGATAGAGGGAGCGAAGTGCATGGGTGGGGTTCGAAGCGGAGGAGAATCGTAGGAAGACGGGGATTTGGCAGAGGTGAAGCCTGAGGAGGGGGAGAATACGGAGGAAGAGAGCGGCTGCGGACTGGGCTGTCGGGGCTGCTGCTGAGAAGGCGGTGGCTGCTGAGAAGGAGGACGCCCTTCAGGGTCCACGTCATCAGGCGGCGTATAGTACCGTGAGAGGCGCAGGGCGCCATCGGTTCCTCGTATCGGCGGCAACATGGGGACAGACTGTGGATCATGGGTCTGATCCGACTCAATTTCCTCCTCATTATGCAGTGGTAGCGGAGAGAAGATGCCATCGTTGACGCGAGGAGAAGTGAGGTCGACGTCCTGCAACTGGTCGTCCTCCTGGTCGTGACCCGGATTGGGCGATACGGGAGCATAACTCGAATGCCTCGAAGCGCTCCGAGCAGACAGCAGAGCAGGAGCCGTAGCTCCACCGTAGACGTTCCTTAACGCTGGTCGTGCGCCTTCGTTTTCTGCCATCCCTGGTCCCGTCTCCTCATCCTCTCCCGTCAACGGGGTACTCCTCCCGCTGTCCTTCCCGCGCCTTCCCGCGCCGAACCACGCCAGCACACTCCTCCCGCTCGCTCTGATAGTCCTTCCTTCCTCCTCGCTGCCATGCCTCGACACTGGCGAAGCGATTCGAGGCGGCACCCACTCCCAGTTCAACTTCGGCTTGCGGCGCTGACTCCCTCCACCTAGCGCAGCAAGTCGACGTGAAGCACTACGGACGACCCCTCCAGCGCCCATCCCTGCCGCTGCGGCTCCAGACGAAACACCAAGAAGGCCGGTGCCTTCTGATGCCGCCTCTGCCATCGCACCTCCAGGTCCATCTTCGCCTTCCTCTTCTGCTAACGCGGCATTTTCAGCTCGTTTCCGCCGTCGCCGTCGAACGCAGCAGCAGCATAGGATCAGAAGGCAAAGGATGAGGAAGAAGAAGCAGATGGGGGCGGCGATGGCGGCGGCTAATTGGGATGGGGTGAGAGAATGGAGGGAACGCGACGGCGAAGCAGGATCGGTGACTCCGGATGAGCGAGCACCCGTGACGGTGGAAGGGAGCAAAGCGCTAGAGGGCTGCGATGTTGTCGAGGGTAGCGGGGATGAGAGCGAAGAGGGAGCAGTGACGGAAGCTGCTGTGGACGCTGAGGCGAGAGCTACGTGGGACAAGAGTCAGCCATACCCGCTCGTGGAGGACGAAACTCGTTGCCTAACCTGATGAAGCCGAGAACAAGGCGCTCTCCAAGCTCGCAATGCTAGTCGGGTTGACGGAAGCAGCTGTGGTCGCGCTGATCAAGGCAGCGGACAGAGAGGACCGGACGGCCTCGAGTGACGAGATGGTTACTGCCGGACGGTAGACAAAGCTCAGTATGGGTTACATGTTCACCTCGCGGGCCGGAAGGAAAGCACGGCGTGATACGAACCGGAAGGAGCTGATGACGCTGGTATTGATCCGCTTACGGCGGAATCGGCAGAAGGGACTGTCCCGGCTGGCGAGGTGGTTGGCGGATTGGTGGCAGGACTAGTAGCAGGATCTGCAGGAATGGGAGTCGTGATTGAGAAGGTTGAGGAGGAAAGAGTCAGTCCCGAGTCTACTGCACTGCTGGCGGGTAACAGGAGTAGCCTCACTCGTTCTAGAGGCTTCTGGCCCATCGCTGCTCGTGGACTGCCCTGTTTCCTCCCCTTGGCTGTTGCTTGCGCCCGCCTCTGTTCGTCCCGCTGCACTCGTCTCTCCTCCTGCCAGTGCTCGCGTCGCTGTACCCAGAGTGAACGCCCTTGTTCCACCAAGGGCAGTTACAACCGTCTGAGCCGTTCCTCCCGCGGTGGTATACACATCGCCCAGGTCTTGCCCGCTCACGTCGGCCGGATCGACGGTGAGAGGGAGTTGCAGGATTGCCGTGTCATACTGGGTCACACGCACTGCGGAGGTGAGGAGCGTAGGCGCGCCGTCTGAAGCGAATGTGGCGACAGTGTAAGGTACTTCGGCTGTCGCAGTCGGGGAGGAAAGGTAGGAAAGCCAAGGGGGAAGGGCGGCGGCGGCCGGGATGTAGGTGACGTCGAAGGGGGCGGCCATAGTTGAGAGACCTCGAAGAGGCAGCGGGGAAAACGAGTGTCGTAGCAAATGAGTGTGGTGGTAAGGGTCGTGAGGTCGTTAAGTAAGTCGTGAGATGAGATGGTCGTAGCTTGTCCCGCCTGTTTCGCCGAAACCCCTTCTCGCTAGGGGCAAGGTCCGTACACTATGCTCACCCAGAGAAGCGTGGAATGAAACCGAGTAGAGTCTGTGGAGGGTGCAGCGGGTCAGCGAGCAGTCCAGCACAAGCTAGGAAGAGACAGGATGGCAGGAAGTATAGAGGCGTACTGAACCTGTGCCGCCCGTCAACCGAGACTGTATTCCCTTCGCTCTAGCGACCCTCCGACTGCAGGCAGGCAGCCGTACTTTGTCGAAGCGTGCTGCGACTGCTGCTGAAAGTCGAAAGGCGGCGAGCTCGATGTGCGAGACTGAGGGCGACGCAGTGATGTGTGCGGGTGAGTCGGAGCAGTCTACTCCCCGGCAGACTCGGTAGAAGCAGTTACACGCAGTGTATTGAAGGAACAGAGAAAGTAGAAACTTCGGTCAACATCGGAGCTCTGAATCCAGATTGACATCGCAGCGACCGTTCAATTCCTACCACCTACCAGTACAAAGAACGGCGCACACCAGCTTGATCTCATGTTACTCCCGACTCTACTGCCGGCTGCATTAGCCGTCGTCGCCCTTCCATCTCCCCTTCAAATCCCAATATATATTCCCCGCTCTTCCTTCACCGGCTTGCTCCCAGAGCTAGGACCCTGCCATGTACAGGAGAAGGGCGAGCCAGCGTCCAACCCCTACTCTTGCGCTCTTCCCTTCTCCTGCTGTACGTCGCTGGCGTTCCGCGCTCATTCTCCCGGGTTCGCGCCACTTTCTCAGCTACCACTAGCTGGAACAAGAACGCTACCGTCATCTTCCTTGACCAGCCTATCGGCCTTGGGTTCTCCTACGGTGACAAGGGGGCCCCGAAGGTTTGGACGACTGAACAAGCAGCTGAAGGCGTGCGCCTCATTCGCAGCTTAAGGATGGCTCGCGGTCCCTGCCTTGCTTATCAATGTACCTACGGCAGATCTACGCCGCCTTCACATCTTCTTTGAGACGTTCAACGGCAAATTTGGGGATGCGTACGTTTCTTTCTTCCTTTTCCGCTTCAACTGCTTGCCTCTTCTTCGTACCTCTCTGTTCGGCTTACTCACTCTCTCGATTATGTGCGCGCTGACAGAGAGCTTCACCTTGCCGGAGAGTCTTATGCTGGTCGCGACCTTCCCGTTTTCTCTGATCACATACTCAAGCAGAATGAGAGAGCTTCTCGGTGAGTTATATCTGGATCAGGTTGACATCAGCACCGCTACATGCCGACCAGTATCGTACTACGGCAGAAATGGACTCAAGCCACTGAATCTTCGCTCCGTCTCAGCCGAACGGCTTGTACGTCTCCACCTACGATTTGCACCCTCCTGCTCTCCCTGACGTTGCTGCTCACCCTCCCTCGGATGCATCGCTCCCTTGAACCAGCACCAACCCGCTCGTGCAATACGCATCCTACTACCCCTCTACCTGCACGGAAAGGTGTGGCGGTCCTTACGTCGACAAGGAAGGGTGCGAGAAGATGCAAACTGCGGTTCCCGTATGCGAGAGACTGGTCAAGAGGTGCTGGGGTCCGTTGCGTGTCTCTCGCCTCACTGAAACTCTCCCGTTGAGGTCACAAACTGACTCGTCATCTTCCCTTTCTCCCTGCCGCAGACAAACCGCATGACTCTTCCCTCTGTTATTCGGCGTACCGCTACTGCGAGACGACTGTCCTTGCGCCTTACGAAGCGACAGGTCGAAACAGCTACGCTGTGAGGAAGTATGGCGATTATGAAGAGGAGCAATGGATCGAAAAGTGGTTGAACCGGTATGTGGTCTTGGTTCAAGGCCTACACCAAGAGCACAAGACGATGACTATACTGACGCGTTGTTATTGCCGATGTGCAGTGACGATGTCAGGAAGGAGCTCGGGGTGGAGCAGAGTAAGAAGTTCAGAGGTTGCAGCGACAAGGTGTTCGGGCGATTCGAAGATTCCGGCGACGAGTAAGCTTCTCCTGCTCCTCTTCCACTAGAACACGTCACAACATTCTAGTTGGCAGTCCAGCTTACCGAGTCGTGACGCCCGACGGTAACGATCGCTGCTTGCTGAGAAAACTGATATTACTGCAGTGTTCGCCCTTCGTTCCAGCACGTCGCCAGCATCCTCGATATTGGCGTGGATGTGCTCCTCTACGTCGGCGCAGAGACTTCATGTAAGCTTCCCTCTTTTCACACCCTCAGCACATGCCCCTTCTTCCACTTATCTAGGATTTTCTCCAGCTTGCTGACCTTCCTGCCACCGCCTTCGTCTTACCATGGTGCCACTTTTCCCCACCGATACAGCTGTAATATGGCCGGCGTCGAAGCCTGGACTCTCGACGAATCCTTCTCAGGCCTCTGGTCAAACGGCACCCTATTCGCGAAGGAAGATCTGAAGCCCTGGTTCGCTGCCGCGCCGGCGCTTCCTTCCGCTGCTCCGCCGGGCACCGTTCCGGATGCGACGGGACAGTGAAGGACCAAGGCTGGGGAGTTTAGGCAGCACGGTGGACTTGCGTTTGCGGGGGTCGAGGGTGCGGGAGATTTTGTGCGTTTGCTCTGCTCTGTCTCTCTCGCTGTACCTTTCCCCTGCCTTTCGGTTTGCATCTCACGAGTGCGTGACTCGACTTCGTGGTACTGACCTGCTGTCTCAAACGCAGGTGCCCTATGACAAGCCTCGCGAAGCCTTGGCCATGTTCAATAGCTGGATTCAGGAGAAGAAGATCGGATATTGAGCGGAACGGGGTGCTGGTACATACCCTTGTCGTGATCTATCTGTATGTTTAGGTGCACATGTACATAGTCCCGTATGCTGAGCCGTCATCTGTAAGGGAGAACAGACAAGCTAGAAAGAGCAGGAGCCGGCATGCTTCTTCTACTGGACTGCTTACTGCACCGCGAAGTAATCACTTCAAGCTTCAGGGCGCAATAAGGTAGTAGCTTACAGATCCGGGTATACAGATGCTGGGTATCTGACACTGAAAAAGGGAGGTATTCGCGTGAGCGGGATAGGGCAGAGCTGGACTAAGCAGCCACTTTTTCGAGCGGTTCTCGTAGCTGGTCGACGGCGGAGCGGATCTGGATAGCAAGGACAGTTTGGCGTCAGTGCTTCCGAAACCATGACTCAGCTCCTGTCCTTTCCCGCCCAAAAGCGTGTGAGACTGAGCAAACTGTGGTCCGAAAGACTGACCTTCTTATCCAGGACTTTCCAGGGTGCGACTTCATTCGCTACGAGAACGAGGAGGAACCCGCCAAGTTGTGAAAGAGCTAGTCGTCCGAGCTGTGCAGCAGAGTGAGGGCGACGGATCAGAGTCAGTTTTCCTGCCAACGAGAAAAAGGAGTGCGGGAAAAAGGCAGGCAAGCGTACTTCCGTGTCGAGCATGACCACTTCACCCCTCTCGCCGTTTCCTTCTTGGCCATCCCAGCAGCCAACCGCCAAGGCAGCATAACACCGCCCCCTAGCCTGATTGTCGTCGTCGTCCTCCAAACTCGCTTTGGGAAAAGGCGGTTCGGTGGCTTGCGAGTGGGTTGCGACGAGTGCGCCACCTGAGAGTGAGCAGATGAGGGCTGAGTGTGGGGCGCCTTGAGGGCAGGTGAGGGCTTGCAGGAGGGAAAGGATCGGGAGGGGGAGGAGAAGGGGTGCCATCGGAGCGAAGGGGAAAGGGGCGATTCTTGCTGACGATGACTGTGTACAGATTCCGCGTGTATGCCGAGGTTGTGAGGCAATCAAGAGATGGGTAGAGGGCAGAGAAGGCTGAACAGATTCCAAACAGGAAAGTCATCGTCAATCCTCTCTTCAGCGCTGTCATAGCCGACTCGGCGACTGATTGAACACGCGCACCAGTCTACACAGCACTCACTGATACAGCCCATCCACCTCACCGCGCTCACCTCGCCCATCGACGCCCGCACCTCTTCCCCCCCCCACTCCAAAGTCTCATCAACACACGCCTCGTCCAGCCCAGACAACCCTAGGACACCTCAGTGCTAAGCACACCGCTCACGAGAAGCACTCAGCTACCCGCTCGACCATTCACCATGCGCTCTCTCGCCACCCTCGCGACTCTCGCCCCCCTCCTCCTCCTCTTGCCTGATACCACCTTGGCTCACGGCGATCATGCCGAGGTTGACGACAACCCAGATGCCACCTATGCTGAGCTGCACATGGCTCAAGAGGTGCGTTTGAATAGTCAGTACAGGCGAGGGCAGGTAACCTACGCGGTCTGGAAATGATGCCAAGCGGCATCAAGCAAGTGCACCGCGCTTGGATGGAATCGCCCTTGAGACGTTTTATTTGCGAGGTGTCACCAGACGCGCGGGAGACCGTTGCAGAACGCGCACCTCTGCGATACGAGTCAAGTCTCCCTGACGATTGATACTCTTCCCCATGTTGCAGCATCATATGGACTCATTCGACATCCAAGCCTTCTTCCACCTGCACGACCTGAACCGGTGCGCTGTCTCTTCGGCGAAAAGCACCTCTCGAATCAATCTAAGCTGAATCGCTCTATCTTTTTCATCAACAGCGACGGCGTCCTCGACCGCAATGAGATCGAATCCATGTACGGCGTCCACCATGAGAAGAAGCGAAAAGGGACCAAGAACCTCGAAATACACACGGCTCAAGCTCGCGAGATTGTCGACAAGGTCCTCGACAAGCTGGATGCCAACCGGGATGGGGTATTGACGATGAGGGAGTTTGTCGCGGGAGGGGTGGGAGGGTTGCCGAACTTTAAGGGGGTCGAGCACTTGGGACATCACTACGGTACGCTCGGGATCGTTCAGGCTCCAACGTGGACAAGGCTGACCTTCTCATCTTGCCTTTCCGCTCTTTCAGACGCCGAGGGCGAGTACTTCCTGCAGTGCGTCACGTTTTTCTCCTGCATCGTACTCCTCTTTTTCTATCCCTCTAGCACGCCTTGGACCTTACGCAGTGGCTGACCCGCTTCTCCCGGCAGTCATGAAGAAATGTACCACAACACGCCAGAAACGCAAACGGAGGAATCGTATACTCACCCTGAAGGTTCGCAGCTGCCCTTCGTTGCCACGCCGCTCTAACGCTGACTCGGGTATCCTCTACCGCCTGCTGCTTCGCCCGTCCCCCTCACCTCCGTCCAATTCACCTCGTCTGCCGTACCTTCAATCGCCATGCAGACATCGAGCATTTCATGGCGCACGAGACGATTGAAGACGAGGAAGAGGAGCGCATCCGCCACTTCACCGGCGAAGAATCCGACCTCCCCGAAGTCGGCACGCCTGAAGGCTCCAACCTGACGCCGGAACAAGTCGCTCAACACGTCTTTAACGAGCTGAACGATATCCCCGACGAGATCACCAACCCGGATGAGGAACGGTTCATCAATCAGGTTGAAGCGGCCGAAGATCGGAACGCTGCCAAGCCGCAAGTCATCGAACCGAAGAAGAAGGACCCGGCACCACCGCGTTACAACCCCGCCGGCGCACCACCTTCGCAGTCTGCCCTGTCAGGGAAGGAGAAGCTCGCCGCGGAAGAGAAGGCAAGGCAAGAACGTGCGGCCGCAGCCCGGGCTCAGGCAGAAAAGTTCTCCAAGAACGCTCAGGAGGCGCAGAAGAGAGGTGGGTGGGGTCAGAAGGACGACATGCTCTTTGCGAGGCCGAAAGATTTGGCCGACAAGCTTCGCAGTAATATTCCGTACAAGTTTAGGATGAAGAAATCGTGGTTTGGCGAGTTTTGTGCGTACTCTGTTTTTTTGCGTCACCTTTCATGTGTTTTTTTGCGTCACCTTTCATGTCTTTTCTGCCCCTGACTGATATGTGATTGCTATGCAGAAAATAAACTATCGTCTCCATCGTCTCCTGCGCTGGCGCACCATTCCCCCCCGTATGAGATTCGTCCGTCGTGCTAGAATCGGCCTTGTACAGTATTTCTCCCCATCTGTTCGTACGTTTCGCCTGGTGGGGTTTTCTGTTCGCAATCGCATCTTTCGCTTTTTCCCCTCTTACCGTCGGTCCAGTGTGGCGATGCGAACAGAAAGGCGGTTGGTCTGCTCATCCGGCGATTATTTCGGAAACAGCAGCGGCAGATGAGGGACGTCGCGAGTTCCGTACTGGCGTGGTCTATGGCGTTTCCTGCCGTATCCCTGTGGTATTGATTGCACAGGCTGCTCGACGAGGCCTTGCTGCATTGGGCAACGGACTTGTATACATTGTTCTCATCCGCTTCTAACTTTTCTTTCCCGATGTGCACAAACGGCAGTAGTCGGCTCCTGGCTGCATCTTCACAGCTTTACAAGGTTCCCTAGCTCTGTCCGGCCATGTGCTGCCAGCTCTAGGCAGTACCTGGCGGCACAGACATGCTACAAGATGTCGAGGATATTTACGGGCGGCTCGCTGAGGGTCGGCCGCCAAAGGCAATTGCCCTTTGTGACAGCCGTACGTCAAATTGACCTTGTTGGCTTCCCATGAAACACGCGAATAAAGTTGGAGGAGCCGGACAAAAAACCCCAAGTTCAACGCGTTACTTTCTTGCTGTTTTCCACCTCACCCCATGGAGTGGTATCCGGTGACCTCCGGGCGCGGGCAACAGTCAAGCTGGGTAGTTAGCTGGCATGGGAAGTTGCCGTGAACGCAGCGGAACCACTCTCCAATTGCTTCAGCCACCGCGAAGCTCGGTTGAGAAGGCCGCTGGATCTTTTTTCTTCCTGCAGCGGACTCAGCTAGGCTTGAAGCCTCTGCTACCGCTAGCCCTTCATGTCAAGTCTACATTCCCCCCAGCCCGTCATCACGGGGTAGCTCTACGACCGGCCACAGCGCAGCCCAAGCAGTTTATCTCGCTTGGCAGTTCCGACCCCCTCTCAGCGTCGGGGAGTAGCCAAACAGACGACACCAGAATCTACCGAGGCGCGTTCACTGGCAGCAAGACGATCAACGAGAAAGCCGTGATCACCGAAGACTTTGAAGTCTTTTCTTCGCAACCTGAACCAACAACAGCGACTCAACTGCGCACTGGGGAAGGCGAAACACATCTGTACAGGGCCAGAGCGGAGAGTGACAAGGTCGATACCCCAGAGGTGGATCCTTGATAGCGTCGAGTTTGGGCAGTCGACTACCGGGGCGGGCTCTTAACCAAAAGAAAGAGAACGATAACCGGGGTATAATCACATGATAGACGGCGCTCTGTTAGCCCGAGAGGGTTGCTGGAGCTTATCTACCTAAGTTGTGTTTCATGCCCACCGGACACGCTTTGTAGGGTAGAAGAGGATAGAGTAGGAATTGTCGAGCGGGAGAGGGCGATGTAGTTTGCCATACGGTGGGCTCACGCCGTTTTCTTGCCTTTGCTGGGACCAGGAAGTCAGTAGTATAAACCTTCACTGATTTCGCTGGACACCTGTAGCTAGGAAGAAAATATCGAGAAGAGCTGGTTAAATGGACCGATGAGCAAAACAAGGAGGTTAGGCGCTCGCTAGTGTTATCGCACTGGGGTTTCCGGGACGTGGTATCAGGTCTTCAGGGCCCCAATGAGCTGTGAAATTGCGGATGGCGCCCCAGAACGAGCGAAGCTCACTACAAGCAGCGTTGCCGACGGCCTTCTCAATTCGGGAGTGGATAACCTTCAATGCGGCTTGATATCTCATCTGTACTTGAGACCAGCTCAGACCTCAGAGGAGGATGGCTCGCTTCCCGAGGAACTCACAAGATGCCCTGTTTTCCGCAAGAAGCTTGAGTTCCGTGGCCATAGGTATTCGTTTTCAAGATAACTTCCCTATGCCTTACCAATGTCCCGGCTCTATTCCCTCCAGATCCCAATCGCACCACCTCTCCTCCTCCACCTCGAAGCCCACACGCTCGTACATCCTTCTCGCGGTCAGGTTACTCGGCTCCACGAATAAGCAGACTTCTTCCTTTCCTCCCCACTTCGTCGCTGGCTCAATGAGCATCTCTGCCGGCGGTCTCGCGTAGTCCACGTCCAGCCGTGGAACGTCGATGAGATGCGCTCGACTGACACAGGCGGTCATGCGCTCGGCAATACCTTGCTGTCGATGCGAGGCGGCCACAAAGACCCCCCGGATCGCAACGGTGCGCAGTGTCGGCCGGCCGGTGGTGACGAACCCGACAGGTATGGTCGACGTTGCGTTGGAAACTGGTGTAGATACCGGCGGAGCTCGGTAGACCCACAGAGCTCCCGCCTGGACGAACTTGCGCCAGTGCTCAATCGCTTGTTCGAGGTCGAGTCGTGGAGCGGTCTCAGCACCGGCGAAGAATCCGATGAGAAGGTAGGCCAGAGCCTCGAGATCTTCTCTTGGGATTTGGTGTATGTCTTGTACTCGAGAGATGGAGTGTTTGAGGGGTAGGTCGACGGTGGGAGGGGCAGAGGTCGCTGAGCATGGGTACATTTCCATGCTTGGCGACGCTTTACGAGGGTGAGGCCAACAGGGGAGAAAGGCGTCGATGAGCACTTTGGGGCCGGCGATGCTCCTGAGAAGCTCGGGTGCGGATAGAAAAGGCGACAGGGTGAGGAGGTGGGCCGCAAGTTGCGGAACGAGGGGCCGGGCGAGTTTGGCGAGTGCCGAGGGTGCCAGCGGTGAGACGAGCTTGCATTGTGCCGAACCCAACTTGCTGAACATCAGCCTGTAAAGTGGAGGGTAAGAACAGCGAAGAGAAAGGGAGGCCAGAAAAGACGCACCGGAGGTCCTGGCCTGCCCACACAGTGATCATGATCTCCGCTTTCTCGTCCGGCTTACTCTCCGTCTCTTCAGCTTCCGCCTGGACGGGCGTGGCAGCAGCACGCAGCCATCGCTCGAAGATGAAACCCACGAGGTAATTTGTTCTGGCACTGTCTGCCGTCGCGACGGATTCGATGGCTCGCAGACAGTCAAGAGCGGACGAGTGTACGACAATACGGTATGCCATGGCGCGGTGAGTCGTCTAGGTGGGCAGCAATGCAAAGATGAGTCGAGACAAGGGGCGGAATAGAAAATATTCCTGGACCGGCCGTGGCTCGGACCTCTTTTATGCCTGCTTGCGACGACGGGACCTTCCTTGCGGGCAGCGATGCCGTACAGCGGTAGATGAGACTGCAAAGTACACAGCAACAAGTTGGCACCGCGGCAGAGGCACTGTGGCGACGGTAACAGAGCAAAGTCTGTCTGGCACTGGCACCCGCACCGCCGCCAACTTCAGCGGGAGGTCCGAGCGACGCGCGGGTCGAATATTCCGGTTCTCGCCGCCCCTTGAGTCGAGAGCGGGACCGCGCGGTGTACTTTGCCTGGAGGATCATGACCTGTCAGTTGTCTCGAGACATAGCTTGTGGTGTGTCAAAAGCGAGCACTGGAGTGCGGGCAGGACGAGCCGGCGTAGGCACCAGATTGATGAAAAAGAAGGAAAAGAAGCCGAGAAAGGGGGGATTTGCGGATGTTCAAAAAGTTCGAGCGTCCGCCTCTCTCGCTCTTCTTCATACCTTCACTTGTACGTCTCCCTCACCGCGTTGCTTTGAGATCTGAGCTGATCTGCTCTTATCTACAGCTGTCAACACGGCTCGTCTTCCTGAGTTGCCTGTCTAGCTCTTCCGTTGTGTCGAGTCTGGGCAGTCGACTACCGGGGCGGGCTCTTTACCAATAGAAGGAGAACGACTACCGGGGTATAATCACATGATAGACGGCGCTGTGTTAGCCCGAGAGGGTTGATGGAGCTTATCTACCTAAGTTGTGTTTCATGCCCGCCGGACACGCCTTGTGTAGGTAGGGAAGAAGAAGTTAGAGTAGGAACTGTCGAGCGGGAGAGGGATGTAGTTTGACAGTAGGTGCGATTGGCTGCAATTCTCCTGTCCTCTGTCCCTCGTCGTTGCCTCCTTGCTCGTTGCGATCCCGTAGTCATTGTGAGAACGGAGTGGCAGGAGTAAAGGCTTGCAAAACGACCAGATCTCATTCTGCAAACACCTCGTCTGCCCGCCAACTTGCCGTCGCCGGTCTCAAGGCTGGTCCACCTCCATGGCTTGCGCCTGATGCAGGGGTACAGCCTGTGGTACGGCTGCCGGTGGTGCCGCCTGTTCCGAAAACGATCCTGTCACCATTCCCATTCCTACTCCAGCCGCCGGATGCCCGTTCGTACCCGCTCCTGCCGCTCCCTCGACCGGTCCTCCTGCCGCCAGCAATGCTGCTTGTTGGTGTGCTTCTCGTTTTTCTCCCGCAATTCCAAGGAATGGCTGTTCGCCAAATTGTGCGGTGGAGGATCCGTTTTTTTGCAGTGCTGCGAGCTTCTGCGCATCGAGCTGCTTGAGGAAAAGTTCGGAAGCAGCTGGGTCGGCGAGTGGATATGATGGTGGGGCAAGAATAGAAGGGGCAGCCGCAGAGGAGGAAGTAGAGGGGTTGGAAGAAGAGGCGAGGGCGGAAAGGTGAGAAGCAGATGAGAGAGCGTAGGGGTTGGTCGGAACGGTGGTGGTCTGTAGGCGGTCGTAGAGTATGCTGCACGCAGGACAAAGCGGATAAGAAGCCGAGCTGTAGGCGTAAACCTCGCCCAAAATCAAGACTGCTAAAGAGAGGACATCTAAAACGCACGCCCGTTCGATACGTAAGCGCTGAATCGCCTTCTTGCTCTTCAGGATCTGTACAGAGAGCTTCGTGTTGTCCTGCGATGCAAGAGAGCTTGTGAGCCTGCAGCGCTACGAGACCGCTCACTCGACGGAGTTGCCTCGACGCACCTCTTCGATGTCCAGCACTTTACCTTTAAGCTCTTTGTACTTGGCGCGGTACTTTGCGTCGTCTGCGAAAAGGGCAAGTCAGCATAGCGAGGTAGGGGGGAGATGTTGGCGAGGTGGGGAGGAGGACGGACCAGCTTGAGTCGCCGGGGCGTGTCCTGCTCTGCCAGACTTGGATGCAGCAGGTGCCATTCTGTATTTACTGGTGAGCGTTCGGCGACGTGAGCGAGCGCGACGAAGTGCGAAGTGGAGGACAGAGGAAGCAGAGCTAGCGGAGGGAGCAGAAAGAGCAGAGCGCAGTCCCGTTCTGTACAGCAGCCGCGAGGAACAGGGCAAGAGCAAGCACCCAAGCGGACGCAGGGAGGCGGAGCGCGGGGCGTTTGAGAGCAGAGCCGTCTTCGCAAAGGAGGAGGCCGGGGAAGAAAAAAGAAGGGGGCACGACACGACTTTTTGCGTTGCACAACAAGCACTACGTGAGAACATGGACAAGGATGAGGTTGCAAAGGGACCCTATGATCCGAGAGCAGCGGTAAACGAAGCAAGGTCTAGGTCGCCGTACTCGTCCTCCGCTGGCAGATCTCCGAGCGATTCGAGGATGGCTTTTTGCGACATGGGTTTGTCGGAAGTAGAGGTAGACGAGGCGGAAGGGACGTCGGAGACTTGGAAGAGGTCGAGAATCTGATCGGTTCCGAGTGATTCGAGATTCGAGTTTTGCTGGGTGACGACCGAAGAGGCGATGTTGAGCTTAAAGCGTTGCAGGCTGTAGAGGGAGCACCCGGTCAATACAGTGGCGTATGCAGGGAAGGCAGGCGACGTACCCCATGATCTTCTCCTCGAGCGTGCCCCGCATGATGAGACGATAGACGTTGACGACCTTCTTCTGTCCGAGACGATGAGCGCGGTCCATTGCCTGCAAGTCCTTCATCGGGTTCCAATCGTGCTCGACAAAGATGACCGTGTCGGCGCCAGTCAGGTTGAGACCGAGTCCACCGACGTGGGTGGTGAGGAGGAGACAATCGATGGAAGGGTCCGAGTTGAAGGTCTGGCAGATAGCGTGGCGCTTGGAAACGTCGGTCGAGCCGTCTAGGCGCATGTAGGTCACGGATGGCATGAGGGCGCGGAAGAGATCCTTTTCAACGACGTCGAGCATCTGCTTGAGCTGGCAGAAGATGAGGACACGATGCTGAGGAACGGCGTCGTCGGTCGAAGCGTCCTGTTCGGCCGCTGTGCCACCGATGCCGCAGTCGAGGAGGATTTGTCTGCGATCAAGTCTGCGTCTTAGCCAACGACATTTGCGGGAGCGGGACTGGCGGGACTGACCGAAGAGCTTGCACCTTGGGAGCATGGACGATGTCGCGGACGGAACCTTGAGGACCCGCAACCTTTGCCAGGGCTGCTTGATGCGTCGGTACTTCGGGCTTGTAAACGAGAAGCGGGTGGTTGACGAGTTTGCGAAGGTACTGCAGCGCCTGGAAGACGTGTTGGGGTTTGCCCGCCGATGCACCGCCAGCGACCTCGCCGGCAGCAAGATCTTTCGCTTGCGAGTTGCTGAAGTCATCGTACAGCTGCTTCTGAAGTGGCGAAAGCTCGACGTAGTAGTCCTGGATGATCTTGGGTGGTAGGTCGTCGAGGACGTCCTCCTTCAATCGCCGCAGCAGGAACGGGAGAACTTGCTTGTGCAGGGCTTCGAGGGCGAGAGCACCCGCTTCCTGCTCCTTCGACGAGCTCTTTGCGTCTCGAGAAGCGGCGATGGGCTTGCCAAACCGTTCGTTGAATGCCTTTTCCGAGCCGAGGAAGCCGGGCATGAGGAAGTCGAAGAGACTCCACAGCTCGAGGACGTTGTTCTGGATAGGTGTACCAGAAAGGATGAGGCGATGAATGGACCGGAGCGACTTGACGGCCTGAGTAAGCTTCGTCTTGCCGTTCTTGATGACATGACCTTCGTCGAGAACGCAGTAGTGCCAGTCGACCTTCGAGAGGGTCTCAACGTCGTTTCGGGCGATGTCGTAGGACAGGATGACGGCGTCGTACTTGCGAGCGTTCTTGATGAGGCGTTCACGGTCAGCTCGAGGACCAGTGTAGATGACGGCCCGGAGGTTCTTCGCGTAGGTATTGATCTCGTGCTTCCAGTGACCCGTCAGCGTCGGCGGACAGATGATAAGGGACGGGAGGTGAACGGCGTCGGGGGAATTAGTCGCCTTGTAGCGCTCAGCTCGCTCGTGGTGCATACTTGCGAGAATCGTGATGGATTGGAGGGTTTTGCCGAGACCCATGTCTGCGCACATGGTCAAAGTAAGGAAGGTCACCTCTGGAGTACGAGCAAGGAGGCTCACCGTCGCAAAGAAGACCGTGCAACTGGTAGCGGGCGAGAAAGGCGAGCCAGCTAACACCGTCGCGCTGGTACTTGCGAAGCTCGACACCGATGTCGACGGGAATCTTGTATTCGGCAACCTTGCTGCCGTCGAGGAGCTGCATGAGGAATTCGCGCTCTGACTGCCGTTTGGCAAGGAGCTCGTCGGAGAAACCTGGAGGATCAGGAAGACCAGCCTACACCGATATTTGGTCAGCGCGAGCTATTGCAGTGGCAAGTGAAAGCAATATACCTCCAGCGGGACAAGCTTGACGAGTGTCGCAAAAGTATTTGTCGCGACTAATCGGACGTCATCGTCGGAATCGCTCATACGGCCAAGCACGGGGACGACCAAGAAAATTACGTAGGGGAGTATCTTGATGTCCATGAGCTCGACGATGTCTGCGGGTAGTCAAGAGGAGAATGTGAGAGTCAGTACCGCCGACAACGGAGTCGGAGAAGACAACACAAGAAGGAAAGGCGACGGACGGGAGATCAGCTCGATAGCCCCGCGACGATGGTTGACGTTTAGGGGATCGCCAAGCAGCGGAACCACGCTTTCGACGACGTGCCGCATACCTTCCGTTGGGGTGATGTCGCAGAGCGTGGCCAAGCACTTCGCGGTAGCATAGCGGACGACAGCAAACTGACTGCGGACGGCGAGAGATAGGGCAGGGAAGAGGGCGGCAAGGCGTTTGTGCAAGGATGGAGTGAGTCGGGCAGCGGCGACGGGCAGAACGGTGAGACTGTCGATGAGATCTTGGCCTTTTTGGTCGTCGCTGGCGAGAAGCGAATCGGCCTGGTGCACGTCGCCTGCGAGGGAGACAAGCGTGAGTACAAGCGACCATGTGCGATGGCAGCTAAGCGCAATCCGGCGTACCAGATGCAAAGGTAGAAAGGAGGGCGTCGGCCATGCAGTTCCACAGCTTCGGTACTCGCTCCAACAGTTCAGGTCCGAATCGCAGCGCCAACTCGCTGAGCGCCATCTGAGCTCCTCGATAGACTAGCTTTGCCGCCGCCTGATCCTCGGTTTCGACCGGCACTTCCTTCGAAGCTTTCTCCATCGTTCCTCGGGCGGGGTTGTACTGAAGCGTGAGCACGCCGGCGGTGCTCGTCTTGGTCGCGCTGAAGATGGGCGTGCGCGACGTGTCTTGGCAGAGAAAGGTGCAAAGATTCTTGACGAGCTTGTTGGAGGGATTGGTGCGAAGGGTGGAAGAGGGAGAAGAGCACAGGTCGATGAAGGCAGCGATAGAGTGCGCGGAACGGGCCTGTAGCTCGTCGTTCTCCTCACTCTGTAAGGCGGCAGGGACCGTTGAATTAACAGTTTCTTAGTATGGTGTTGAAAGGCGTTACTCACCTTGATGCTATTGGTGATGCTGCGAATGAGGGGAGTGATCTTCGCCGGAACATCGCCGAGTGCGATGACGGCCCCTCCAAGCGCCGCGTACACCTGTCGATCGTGCTTGGCCTTCGCCCCTTCGAAGTAGGCGATCCCGCCTTGAAGCTTCCGCAATTGCTCCTCGAGTATAGGCATCGCCGTCTTCTTTGACCTGGCCGGAACTAGGTCTAGCAGGGGAGAGAAACTGCTCGCCACGAGAAGCGCTTGCTGAATGCCGAAACTGTCGGGTAGTGCTGGGACTTTGCCTGCGGGGACCTTGCCCTGCTTGCTGAAAGCTGCGTAGAGCGCAACACAGTCTTCACGAATACGGGACAGGATGGCTTTGACTTCGGTGTAGGACGTCGGCTGGTTGTCGGCCAGAAGAGCGTGCAGCTGAGGGACAAGACGGGCGGCAAGCTGAGAAACTTCAACGAGAGGCTGCTCGAGTTTGACGGCACCGCCAGCCGACGCGTACGACGCCCATTCTTCGATGACGATGGCGGCGAGGAAGCGCTGGAAGGCGGAAGAGGAGGTAAGGGCAGCCTGCAAGCGCGGAGCAAAGGCAGGTTCGTGGCTCTGTAGAGCAAGAAGGGTCAGCGCCGGACTAGGAACGCTCAAGGAACTCCTTACCTCAATTGGCCACACGCATAACAATCTCCCCAATGCTGCCGCGCCGGAAACCCTGCCACGCATGATTGCCTCAATCCGCACCAACGCAAGGTCCTGATTCAGCATGGGCTTGTCGACGTTGTGACCCGTCGTGTTCGCCGTTGCCGACCAGATGAGCCTGGCTTCGATTGGTTGGCCGATGGGCCAGTTGAGCAGCGCGAACCATGTTGCCAGGTGGGGCTCAGCATTCGTGACGAGCTGCTGTCGACCGTCGGGGGTAGCGCTCAACAGCGTGAGGCATGCCTCCCAAGCCTGCTCGGAAGCGGCTCGAATGTCGAGACGTAGTTCGAGGATCAAGTTCTGGAAGAGAAGGCGTAGCAGGCGGGAGTCGAGCCAAGCGTGGGAGATGGAGGGGAGGGCCAGGAAGACAAGAATGGTGTTGAGGACGGACAAGCGAACGGAAGAAATGGTGTGGCGGAAGAACGGGAACAAGCGTGGAATGAGGTCGGGTAGCGGGGTCCTGCAAGAGAGCGAAGTCAGCGTTCACGCCATGTGTGGCAAACGGGCGAAGCGTACTCCATACGTGACGACTGCAACAGGTCGAGAATTTCAGGATAGCCCAGGAGTTTCGCTGCGGATAGAATGCACGATAAGCGGTCGAGCAGGAAGGAAGGGCGAGGGAAAGAACTGACCCAGGAGGTCCATGACACCGCCGATGGAACTGGAAAGGTCGTCCTTGAGATCCAGCAAGCAAGCCCAGAGGACCTCCACGACCTCTTCGGTCTGGACCGGCAGCTCCTCCACCAACGCGCCTGCGAGAGGGATCAGGGTTGCAGCGCCAGCCGAGCGTACATCATCGTCCGTATCTCGCAAGCCAATTAGCGCTGCGTCCACGATCGACCGCAACATTGCGCTGCCGCTGTGCTCCCGCACCGATGGCTTCACATCTTCCGCATCCTCCATCTTCACGCCGCCTTCGCCACCCTGGTCTGCTTCGCTAGCTACTCGGATGAGATCCCCTTGAACGGCGACGAAGTACTTGAGCCCAAGCAAGCCAGAGTGTCGCACCTGCCAAGCGTACTTGACCGACGACCCATCTGTCTCGCCTCGCACGGTTCCACGCTGCTGCACCATGTCGACGAGGACGCGTTGGATCTGGGCGGCGGAAGAAGACGGGATATGCGGCAGGAGGACGGCGAGAGCCTGAGCAGCTGTTTCTCGGACTGGTGCGATGACCTGCGGTACGTGAAGCACGTAGATCAGTACTTAGCCGGACCGCAGCAAGTTGCAAGAGGGAAGAGGCAAACCTGATCTGAGACGTAGTCCCCGAAGCGATCCAGCGCGAAGACGCGTAGCAGCTTGGCAACTACTTCCTCGCACCAATCTCTCAGCCTCTCCTCGTTCGCATTCACCGACAGCCCTTCCAGCTTCCCTCCACCGCCTCCTTGCAGTCTCAGCACTTCCCTCAAGCCCAACGCAGCGCCATGCCTTGTCTCCCATGTCGGAGATAGCAGTCCGACCGAGAGCCGCTCCACTGTCGTGCGCCAAGGCCACTCTCCCACCTTGACTTCGTACTCCGCCCTCTCGGCCGCCTCCTTTGCCTGAATTTCCCCGCCGAGTCGCTCCCGCTCTTTTGCCTTGGCGGCAGGGTCAATGACGACTGCACTATCATCCCCTGCTCTCGTCGTCGCAAGCGCAGGACTCGCAGCAGGAGCTGAAGAGGTTGTCGGCGCCGCCTTCGGTTCCGCCGTTCGGGCCTTCTTTGCGGCCGGGGTTGGAGGAGCAGAAGGCGCGGCGCCAGCCTTACCCTCCGCTTTGCGTTTCCGCTTGAGTTTGTTCCGCTCACGAGCGGATAGTCCTGAAAGATCGTCGTCTGCAGCGACGGTAGGGGCAGGGGAAGGTGGTACAGGAGCCTGAACCGGCGGAACGGGTGCGGGTGCGGATGGAGGTACAGGCTCAAACGCAGCGGGAGGGGGCATAGCGGCGACAGGAGGCAGAGGTATAGATGGCGCGGCGGCAGGGGAGACGGAGGGCGAAAGGCGAGAGCGGAGGGATTGGCCGTCGCCGCCAGGCTTGAACCGTGGCGGGGGCAACACAGGTCGCGACGGTGCTACGAAAGAGGCGGCAGGAGCCGGAGGAGGAGCGGGCGTATCTAGTACGACAGGGGCGTCAGTTGATTTCGATCGAGCGAAGGCGGCAGTAAACGCACGTCCGGAGGCGCCCGCGGCAAGTTCTGCTCCGACATCCACCCCAATGTCCTCGTCACCTCCGCCAAAGCCCAGTCCCAAATTCTTCATAGCATCCTTCTGTGCCTTGGCCAGCTCTTCAGCTGACAGCTGAGAAAGTTTACCGAATTCCTTGCCGGAACTGGAGAGAAGAAGGCTACCTTCCGAGAGGACGCGGAGGAGGTCAAAGTCCCGTAGACTCGAGGAGGAAGACGAAAGGGGAGCCTTCTCATCGACAAGTGCGCCGTCGGCTGCCTCGCTTGTCGACGGTGCGGTGATGGAGGGGTCCCAGATGCCGACTGAACGTGAGATGAAGCCTAAAGCGGCAGCGGCTGCCTGCCTGGTCTCGCTCGACCGAGATTGGAGATGTGGTAGAACCTGTACGACAATGCTGTGAGCCTTCAAAAGCGGAAAGAGACAGGCGGCGCAAACTTACGCGGGCGACAAGTGACATAACCTCGTTCCATTCTCCGTCCACCCCTCGCCAGATGCCCTCTTGCGAACCAGTACCGAGCTCTGTACCTCCTTCAGACTTGACCTCGCTCTGCGCGGCAGCCTGAGCCTTCAAATTGGAGGAAGGGTGGAATATGCGGGTGCCGGCAATTGCACCCAGTTGGCGGGCGGCGGTGAGGCGTATTGAGGAGGTCGAGCCGGTGTCGAGCAGGAGAATGAGGCGATCTAGCCTGTTGACGTATGCATCCTTGTCAGCTCATGGGGTCAGTGTGCGGTATTCGGTAGTTGAGCAAGTTGCCGATGAGGGGGAGAGGGAGAAAGCGCACCTGGATCCTGCCATGGCTCAGACTGCTTAGGGTATCCGTTGTATTGTCTTGATGGAGTAGAACTGTTCAGGTACAAGGCTCGAGCAGTGTGCAGTGAGATAACTGAGGATAACCTCATTTCCCCTCCTCCGCTTGCCTCTTCAACCTCTCACACTCGCTGTATTGATCGCTAGTGCATGCCAATACACCCATTCCGCCCGAATATGCATCTCACTCGCCACACAGCCCTTCGTACTATGTCCAGCACGGCCAAATCCTCAAGACAGTCGTCAAAGTCAAGTCGAACACCAGACGAGAGCGTGCTTCTGCTTCCTCAGCATGCAGAGCTACGTGAGCTCGCACAAGACAATCAGGTAGAGCTCGTAGACACCCACACTCACGTCCTCTCGACTTTCCTCGCTTGTACGCCCCTTTTCTTCCCCTTTCCTGCGGTTCGTGTCTCTGTTCGCTCACCGCCCTACTCGTAGACAGGGAAAGATATCCGGACGGAAAGTACGACAATATCAAAGACTTTGTACAGGCCACCCTACCTCACATGCATTCCATCGTCGACGTCTGGTGCGAGGCGCCCATGACTGCACAATGGCGACAAGTAGTCGATTCTTTGCGAGAGCTCAGAAGTCAAGACCCGAAAGGACTCGGGTATCACTTCGTTGTCGGTATGCTGCCTCCATTGTCCACATACCTGGGGCTTTCTCCTCTACTATCTCTGTAGTTATCCTCCACTGACGCTTGGATCCCTCCTCCGTACCTTGAATTTTGCCCTTCGTTGGGCCGCCTTTCCGTTCGCACGACCAACCTTATTTCTGCCCTCTTCCGCATGCCACCAGGCGCTCATCCACACGAAGCCAAGCACTACACTGACGAGTTGGAAAAATTGTTCCTCTCTGCCCATTCGCATCCTTCCTGCGTAGGGTGGGGGGAGATGGGCCTCGACTATCACTACTCGAAGAGTCCACACGATGTGCAGCAAGACATTCTGCGTCGGCAGCTGCGAACAGCTATTGGCACTGGGCTCGACAAAGCCGTAAGCCATCTTCATTCGCCCAACTTAACATTGCTTACCGAGGTAATGTTGCAGATCACCATCCACACCCGAGAAGCCGATGACGACATCTTGCGCATTCTGACGGAAGAGCTGCCCAAAGAAACACGGATCCATATACACTGGTGCGCACTTTGCCCATGCTCTTTGGCCCTTTCGCCTCATCCATAGTTTCTTCTTGACCTGCAGCTTCACCGACTCGCCTACTCTGGCCGCGTCCCTTCTCGCTCACTTCCCCAACCTCTTCATCGGCATCACCGGAGTCGTTTCTTTTTCTTCCAATGTCAACACTGCGCAAGTGATCCGCGATCTGGGTAAGGATTGTTCACCCGAGAAGCCGGAGGGTCTGCGTATCGTGCAAGTTTGGCTCAATTTTCCACCATACCCTCTACAACAGGGTCTACTTGCTTATCCGTGTAAATCTGCAGGATGGAGACGGACGCGCCGTTCATGGTCCCGACGACCCTGCCGACCAAAGAGCTCAAGATGACCTCGAAACAAAGGTTCCCCTTCTCTATTCCCGCGGTGCTGCCGTATACCGCCGAGTACGTTGCCAGGGTGCTCAATGAGGGCAAGGCGGAGGATGCGAGAAAGTGGAACACGGTCGACGTCCTTCGGCAAGCAAGGGAGAACGCGAGGAAGTTGTACACGATTTAGACGGACGCGAAGGGAGTAGAGGAAGAAGCGTAAGCATCGTCGCGTCCGCTGGCCACCGAGCAGCACTATAGGTGCGTCTCCTCCCTTTTCCTCCTTGATATAAGACTCCTCTCAGCTTGTCTCGTCTTCGACTCATTGCGCGCTTTGTATACATTCACGAGCATTTTCGGGCACAAAGATCAGAGGTCCGTCTTTTCGTGCTCCCAATTTGTTACGTCTCCACGTCGCAAACCATCTTGTCGGTTCTACTTGGTTCTGCTTACCGCCTTATCAAATCAATCCTCGCTCAATAAGCTAGAGAAGCTCTGAAGAACCTATCCTGCTGCGTCGCAACATCAAGCTTCGACCTTCTCATTGCCGCAAGAGGAGAGAATATGCCGTCATCAATGCTCTACATAGCTTTCGAGCATCTTCGAGGTCTCCAGACGACGCGTTCTTCATCTTCTAGCCTCTGTTATCTTCCCAAAGTGGTCCGACTCGCCGTCGGAATGTACGCGGCGCGGCGTCGTGGACGGAAGCTGAAGCGTCTTCCGCCGCTGGCGCATCATCTTGCTCCTCTGCTGCTCTTCCTTGACCTACTTCCTTCTTTACCTCTGCACTTCTCGTGTGACGCTTGACGCAACCGTCAACCAGAATGCCACCGCCATCTGCAACAAACCCTCCGCCGCTTCACCAAGCGCATCACTCTCGCCGCCACGAGCCGGATTCCAGATCCGCTCCCCAGCGCAACAAGTTCAACTGGCCCGTCCGTCAATAAGTACGGGCCAAGGAGGCTTGCGGCGGAGTACCGTAAGTAAATCTTCCTCTCTTTTCTCCTGGACCTTCTCAGCTTCGAGGCATATTGACGGCTTGCCCTCTCGGTAGATCTTATTGCCATGATTGGCGAGTACATTGGTACGTGACTCTACTTGGTGTTGGCATTTGGCGGAACATGGTACGTCTTTTCACTGCAGTCAAGAGTCTTTCCTCCCTAAGGCCAGAGCAGTGTTGACATTCTTGCGTGCAACTATACAGCGTCGCCAACATCCCTGCTGCATCCGTGACTGGTTCTGTAGGTCCAGGCAGAGCGACCAGATCTCGTCAGCACCAAACACTTCGAACCGTACGCTTGATTCCTTTTCCCTACAAAGAAAGATGCGATAATGGCAAGCTCGCCGCTCTATGCCGTGCCCCCCTCATGCTCTGCAAACAGTGCTGTACAGCTCGTTCTAGTTCGGTATCGCATTGATGGTCTGCGTTTCATTTTTTGCCGGGTGTCAGGAGCTATGGCTCTTCCCTTTCTCGACCGATATTATTCCAGCTGAGAGAGATGGTCACATCCCTTCATCCTGCAGGTCTCTTCAACCCCGCTGTAGGCTTCGTCCTTCTCTTCGCCGATGGCTCGCGTGCTTATTCCCCGTTGCCGCCCTTTTCCGACGCCCCGCGCTGCAGGTCTCGCTCGGCATGCTGCTCGTCGGCGCCATCACACCTCTTTGCGCGATCTTACTCATCGTCTCTCAGCTCCTACACGGTATCAGCGGCGCCGCTCTCATTGAAGCTCTGCTACCTGGATCGCACACGACGCGTACCCTGAAGGGCGGCGGTATTAGCACGGCGCAGGCCTTCTGGCTTGAATGCTTCTTGACCTGGACTTTGATGCTTTCCATGTAAGCTGTCCCCCTTACTTTGGGCAGACGATCGAGGCACTTTTCAAACGATCTTGTGTGCTGACTCGATACCAACCCGGGCAGCCTGCTTCTTTCCGTCGCGCCAAACAAGGCAAAGCACATGGCACCTCTTGCCATTGGACTGACTCTTGTCGTATGTGAGCTGGTTGGCGTGTGTAAGTGGATATCGCTTTCCTTGTCGCACTGACCGAATCCCATGATATGCTGACTGACCTGATGCTGTCCAATATCCTGCGCAGACTGGACCGGGGGGTCTCTCAACCCTGCTCGCAGCTTTGGGCCTGCTGTCGTGATTACCACCTTCTCGCCCTATCATTGGTGCGTGCCTTTTCTAGACTTTCCTACTATGACGATCTGTACTTTTCTTTTTGACCCCTGCGGCTCTTCTGTCTGATCGCAAATTCTAGAAGACAACGCTGACCGTCACTGCTTCGCAGGATCTACTGGGTTGCGCCTGCTCTCGGCGCTTCTATCGCCGCTGGCCTTTTCCGTTTCCTCAAGTTCCTCGAATTTGAGACCGTCCTTGGGCCCGAGCTGGACAGCGACGGCTGCAAGCATCCAGTACTGCAGCTGGCACCTTCGGTCGGTTGCTCTGCGGACGGGGTCCCGTTGACCAACCAAGCAAGTCAGGCGCTGAGCGAATACACTGTTGAAGGTGCGTGGTTACTTCTCCCCGTTCTGATCCTCTACCTTGGCATAGCGCTGATCTTTTCGGTGATAGGCACAGGATTTTCCGATCTCCTCCGCTGTGAAGACGATGCCGACGCCCGCAACTTCTTCTTTCAGCAACTCCACTTGCCTAGCTACGAAGACCTTCAACTGCCCCGAAGGAATGATGACACAGCTTCTCGAGTCTCAGCAGCAGTACCATCCGGGTCGTACTTCGGGTGATAGTGCTTGGAGCACCAATACGGGGAGGAAAGGGGGCCTGAACGAGAAAGCGCATGAACACGTATAGTCGTGCGTGCTTTGTTTGTCGAGAACGACTCTCTCATCGCACAGCATGTAGTATAGTCCGACAGCTTGTAGCACATCATCGTACCTTGTAGTGTAGTCACGCTTGACGCCTTGTATCGCAGCCGCGGAGCTTTTTACGCCGCGCGAATCTCCCGAACCACTCCAGAGCTCTTGGGCATGTCTGTGACGTGCCGCGCGCATACAGAGCAACGGGGTATGAGAGTCTCGTGTAGTGTGGGGCGATGTGCGATAGGATGCAAGATGCTGAACGTGAGAAAAAGCAAAGGAAGGTTGCAGAGGCGCACGCGTCGTCTTCCCTCCTAATTTCCTTCTCCCTCCCTAGCCGCAAGCTTGAAAAGGTCCTGATACTTCCTGTCCATTTCCTCCAACCTCTCCACCATCTCCCTCTGTCGCTGCTCCAACCCGCCCAACTTTTCTCCCACCTTCTCCTCCTCCTTCTCCTTCGGCAGCTCAGTCCGGTCGCTACGCGATGCAGGAGATGCTTTCGCAGCGATGCCTGACGCTCGACGCAGCTTCCTCGCCGACATCCCCACGGACCAAGCATGCTCCTGCATCTCCTTCCAAGCATCCATTTCACTGATCATACGTCTTGACCGCCCACTGGAGGCAGGCGTACCCGCCATGTGTATCGGCGTACTTGACATCGGTCCGGAACCTGCTGCCGCCAGTCGGGACGGCCGAGAAGTAGGTCGAGCGGGGGTCTCGAAAGCCCAGCTAGCCGACCGCTCGACGTCCCCGCTCATCTTGCTTCGCGCAGTCTGCCAAAGAGGTTGTGATGAGCTTGGCGCGGCAGGTCGGTCAAACTCGTCCGTAGCGGGCAGCGTGGTAAGTCCGCCAAACTCGCGAGCTTCCCAGTATTCGCGCTCTTCTCGTCGAGCTGAATCGGCGGTCCGAGGCGAGGGGCGGAGGATTGAGAGTCCCGGAGAGGAGAAGAAACTTGATGGATCCAGGTCGTTTGCGAAAGAGTGCTGAGAGCGGTTGAAGGAGGGGGAAGAAGGTGGGGCGTGGAACGGCGGTGGGAGATACGGAGCTGGCGCTATGACAAGGTCGTACGTATTTTAGATACGCAATCAGGCAGAGAAGCGACAGAGCAAGACGCACAGGTTCTCAGCTTCGACCAGTCGGTCCCGGAAAACCATGGCAGCGACTTGACTTTGCTGATGCTCGGGCGGTCTTCAGCCGCTACTAGTAGCCTACAAAGGCAACAAAGATCAGAAGCCATACTCTTTGTGAGCGAGCACTTACAGCTGGATAAATTCCTTCGCCGCCTTAGTCAAAGCCGAAGTTGGGAAGGTCAGGTGTTCCTGCGTTGGCGAAGTCGTCAGAACCCGCGATGATTCGGCACCGGCGGAATAAGGCCGTACCCGCCAGCGGACAATGCGCTCGTATGTCTCCGATATGTCCTCTGCAAAGAAAGGTGTTCTGCCCACGAGAAGCTGCAAATTGTAACGGAATGTCAGTAGCAACGCCACATCAAAGGCAGGGCTGTCGGGCGCACCTCGTATAGCACGATACCACATCCCCAGGTATCGACCTCAGCCCCATAGGCCCGTTCGTTCTCGTCGATGGGCACCTTTGCCCTTTCCTCAAACTCGTCCTCCTCGTCTTCATTCTCTTCGCAAACCTTTTCCGCATGACGCAGTACTTCGGGTGCGATATAGTCCGGTGTCCCCGTAAGAGCGCGGCAGTACTTGCGGGCGAGGGAGGCTGTACCGTTTATTAGTGGGGCGGCGGCACCAAAATCAGTCAGAAGGAGGTGGCCGTCCTCCTGCAGAAGGAGGTTTTGTGGCTTGATGTCTCTGCACTCAGACGTGTCGAGTGCATTAGCGCATGGATACAGTGCCGTATCATACGTAAAGCGCACCGATGTACCCAACCTTTCTCGTGAAGCCATTCGACGGCATCGAGCGTTTCTGCCATCCACAGCTTCACCCATTCTTCTGGTAAACCCGCATCGAAACCAGGCTCAGCACCTTCGTTTTTGCGCTCTAGGACACTCCAGATATCTCCACCAGCAGAATGGTCGACGAGGAGATGGAACGAAGCGGGGGATAAGAACGAAGCCACAAGACGAGGTAGTCGTGAGGAGGTGCGGTCGGCAGTACCGAGGCGTAGGATCGCGAGCTCGTGTCGCAGCGATTGTTGCTGAGTAATGGTACAGTTCGTTGAGTTCGCGACAGCAGTGGACGAGAAAAGGCGGACTGGAACGCACTTCCCGCATCCTGAAAGCCCATCTCCGGTCGACAGTCTTGAGCACGTACACCCTAGCAGGGCTCGCAAAGGACTCTTGAAGCGCGTTGCTGGGTCGCACCAGCTCTACTCGGTTGAAGGAGCTGGTAGATGACAGAACAGACAGCGAGGGAAAATCATCCGGAGTAAATGCGGCGGAACGTAGGCGCTTTTGCGGTCCGGGCAGGTCTGCGCAGCTTGAAGTCAGTGTGCTGGGGGAGGCCGGGCGAGAGAAAAAAGCGTACCTTGTCGTCGTTCGAGTCCATCCTCCACCCTGAGCAGCTCGAGGTGGAGCCGAATATGCTGGTCGTCACTGCCCCTTGAAAGCTCGCCGATGGCTTGGTCCAGTTGCGTCCGCCTTTTGCGCCAGTCTGACATAGCTCACAAGGTTTGCGACGTAGTTGAACGAGCTGGTGAGACTTCGAAAGGCAAAGTGCGATATATCGTTCGAAAGCGGCTCCGTCGTGCTTTCGACCTATGCCTGATGCTAAATCCTATACGAAGGTGGCATCGCAGAACTAGCCACGTGATACAGACCAGCTCTCCTTCGCCATATAATATACCGCTCTCGACGGGCTCTCCAACTGCACACGACTATCTTCGAGTCTCACCGTATAGCAACGATACTATCAAGCAGCAGAATACGCGGTGGGAGCGTATTGCGCACATGCGCACAGGTCCGCGTATCGTAACATCAAGATCAAAGGAAATTTGGGTCGGTCGGACGGACCTTTCTATGGAGGGAGTTGCGAGCGAGCTAGTTTGCTGA